>CM040238.1:305836236-306466939 GCA_022545495.1 Chrysanthemum lavandulifolium
TTGAATTACTAATAATGTTATTGAAAATGTATGTAACAACCTAGCCGCAGGTTTCTTTTATGCTATTAAAAAACCCTAATTCTGCAGTTTGTTAAACACACAAAAGATATGCATTATCTCTTCCTAAATAAACTCATGCATATCCTAACTAAATACTAATTTTACGGAAACTACTTATCCGCAGAAACAAAAATAACTATCAGTAGCAACTGCCCTATCCGCAGTAACCACACTATCATCTGAAATGCTAAACTATTAGTAGGAACCTTTATCAGCAGGAACCTACTTTTACAAAATTCCTAACAATCCTCCCCTAAACTTGAATTTGACTCAGTTAACTTCAAGTTTCCAGATAGATCTTTAAACTTGCAAGACGATTGAACATAAACAGCAACTGAAGCACAAGAATGAACCAACAGCAACTTCTAGTACCACCAGTATCAGCATGAATGCACAAAGACCCATCCACAGCTCCTATGTAGCAGCATCAGAACCCAATCAGCAACAGTAACCTGAATAGATTTGATGAGCCTTTACCAAGTAGCTACTCACTCTTGGGCTAGCTGGTTCTTGGGTGGAATCATGGCATCAACCTGGTGAACCAATAACCAGTCCAACACTTAGAACGTGAATCAATGGTGTGTTGGAGAACCCTAATGATTTTTGGCAAACCATTACAACCATCAACGGATTTGATTTGTCTTTATCTGAAGCCGTTAACTCAGGACTAGTCATGGTATTCCACTGCCTTTACCACAAGCCATGAACTTGTGGGCTAGCCAACTCTTCATCTATTAGGACATGGTGAGTTGAGCACCATACAACTTATTGGCAAAGTTGTCAACCTTCCAACGAATTTGAGGTATCTTTACCAGAGCCGTTTGCTCATGGAGTAGCCAATGTTTGGTGTGTGAGACCAGGGTACATTGATAACCCTCTGATTTTTTTTAGTAAATCAGCAACTATCAACGGATTTGAGAATACTTACTAGAGCCATACCCCCATAGCAAGTTAACCCTTTGTCCCTGAAGACATGGTGAGTTAAAACCATATATGAAACACAACTATACAACATGATCCTCAAAGATGAAAGTTAGTAAACATACAATATATAAAAGATTTTTTTTTTTTTTTTTTTTTTTTTTTTTTTTTTAACACCAAACTAAAGATAAGAAAGAAAAGAAATAAAGAAATTATAACCAAAAGATATAACAACATACCAAAGCTGTAGGATATTGGTTATTGTTTTAATCAAAGAACTTGTATGAGGATTGAATCAAACAAGAAGGATTTAGAGAGAGAGATGGGTGGGATACTTTCTGAGAGAGAAGAGATGAGAGAAAAGAAGTTGTATGATTAAGAGAAATGAAAGCACCACCCTTCCATGGATGGGCGGTATTTATACTTACACAATACACGACCTCCTATCGGCTGTGGATCGGGGATACGGTGGGTAAAGACCGTCCTTCCTCCACGGTGTTGCACTAAACTAATCTACGCTACAAACTAACTAATAAAGCGCTAAATAACGACAATAACGACACGTCTCACGAGCTAACTTATGCTAGATCATAATTGGGGTGACCGACACTTTAACATTGAATTTTCTAATTCTAACAATCTCCCCCAAGGAGGTCACCCCATGAAATACATTTTGCTTCCTAGCATTCTATTTTGACTTAGCTCGAGCTCGTGAGACTTGAATTCTTCAATTTGCAATCTTTGTGCTTTTGTAGCGATTCTTCAAAGTCCGCATTGATTTGTACTTTCGGTGGAGGCCTTTAATCGATCCACATCTTTGATGATCTTGAGCTTTCTTTGAGATCATCACCACGATAAATCTCTGGATCATCCATAGTAGTGTTGCCTTCATGTGAAGTTGTGACATTTGGACCGACATGCTCACACTTTTGAATCATGACATCTTTCCATCGAGTAGCGGAAGCCTTCTTTGGTTCATGATATTTGCGGCAGATAGCGAAGCATAGTATAAAAATATCGAACCATGTTATGTAGATATGCACCGGTCATGATTTCTTCCTAAGTGTGGTTCTTTGTGAACATGCGGCTTTGGATTGACTCCTCAATTCGATCACCGCAACCGTCCAAATGTACCTACAAACAACATTAGCAATAAAGCGCACGAAAGTGTCTTTGATCACTTCGTTGAATTGAGTACACGCCCGGTTTCCCGTTGATCAAGACAAATACCGCTTGTGATCGGTAGGATTCCTAAGAATCTCCTTGACGGGGTTTCGCAATTGTTCTAGTTGTTCTCAAACCGAACGTCTCAAAGAAGACAACACGGAGTGAGTGAACCGGTAATTGAGATTCAGCGATTGATGAAAATTGATTTGAAAACAATCGCGTATTGCTTAGAATAAAGAGTTTTGCAATCTGACGAAGGTTTTATGAGAAAGATCAATTTTCAATCAAAACACTTTTGTATTTGAAAATAGTACACAATCGACGTGCTAGCGAAAAGAAGAGATTCGCACATCGACCGGTTTTCTAAAAGTATTCTTCAATCGAGATACTTTTTGAATTTAGAAAACATAAGTACACATTCGACGTGTGCTAGAAAAGAAGATTTGCACATCGAACGGTTTTCCAAAAGTATTCGTCAATTCCATTCTGGACCAAGGTTGATTCAAGACCGAATCGCCCATTGTTTCTATCCGGTTGTCACAAGTTTGATCTTACGAGAAGATCTCATGTCACCCACCAAGAGCTTGTTTGATGTTGGCTCTGAAGGATTTCCATCTTCATCGTGAATACTTTTACATACCACTCGGATGTTCGGCAATACCACAAGGATAATCGTGGGACTCTTAATATATACTTACTTTCCACATTGTGTGAAAAAGCAAGTCTTCAAGAATTTAGTGTCCTAACGAGATATTGTGGATGATCTCTTGGCTCTAGACTCAATCGTGCATATTTGGTTCTGTCTTGGGAGACTAGGGAGAGGGTCTCCTTCTTCAATATCAACAATCTCTAAGAGAAAGTCGATAGATTATGTCGGTTCCCGTGAGAATGAAACAAGCCCTTTTAAGAGGAACTTGAGTGGCTTGGGAAGTTTAGTCTGAGTCGCCACGGGTCCATGACGTCTTGTCTTCAATACTAGTGTTACCTTAGTAACACCCGTGAGTATATGTATTGAACCGGTTTACGCCTAAGGTTGAATTGATGGAGGCTATTTATTTTCACCCTTTTCACATTCGGTTCTTTTCATTCTTCAACCCCTTGCTTACCGAGACTTCATAACTAGAACCTTGTTGGGTTTATTCCAGACTAGCTCGGTCTCGACCGCACTCTTCCCATTCCTCACTTTTCTCCTTTTTTCAATATACCTAAGGACTCTACACTATCTAGTGGATTGTCCTCGGTAGATCCCTCCGGTTACGGCGGATCGTGGGAACGAATACCTAACCTAACCATCCTTATAACTCCATGCATAAAGTAAAATGGTGGGTCTTTTGAGTACAGTTCATTCTTCCTTGAAACCAATTGAAAAATCATTTGGAAAAACAATCAAGGTACTTGTGATACGAGATCAAAGCATTTTGTACCTTAAAAGTTTTGATCATTTAGAAAACCTCCCCTCAACATGTGCATATGATTTAGAAATTGTTTAGCACAAGGAGGCAAGAGGACTTTGAAATATTTTCTTTGATCACAATTTTCATATGAAAAAGCCATTTGATTTTCATGGTAAAATTCTCCCCTCAATATGTGCATAGGATATTTGAAATCATTTTATCACATAGAGGCAAGAGTTCTTTTGAAGCACATCCACGATTACAAAAGCCATTTAAGAAACCATTTGAAAACTCAATCAAGGTACTTTATAAAACACTTTAAAAGCTTTCGTACCTCGATAGTTTATTTGCTCCCCTCAATATGTGCTTCAAGATTCGGCGTTTAGCACATATGAGCAAGCAAGCGCACAATTTAAATCAAGACGATCACCTTTTATCAAATTTCATTATTAAATCACAAATTCTCCCGATCAAAAATATCAAACCCTTTGAGATTTTGGATCCCAAGTGATTTAATTAGGTTTAGAAAACATGGGAGAAAATGTGGCCTTGTTTAAATACTCATCCGTTTTGGATAAATCCTCCTCCTCAACATGTGCATTGTATATTTGAAATCGTTTGGCACATGGAGGCGGGAGTGCCTATAAAGGACTAAAACCGATTCCATTAAAAGATTTGAGATTTAAATCACGATCTCTCCTTGATCAAAAATTTCAAACCAATTAGGGTTTTGGATCCCGATTGATTTAAATCATTTAGAAAGTTTTAGGGAAAGACGTGGCAAGATTTAATTTTGAAAAATGACAGAGAAGGACCAGATTTAGACATTAAAGATTGTTAGTGTCAGGTATGATAGTTTTTAAGAGATCTTTAAGTAAAATAAAACAATTTCACAATCAAACAAGAACAGGAAAAATTTCATTTTGACAGATCTTGATTCTAAAGAAAAAATCATACCATGACATAACATTAAATCTTTAGATCACCACATTTTGACGTACAAACCGGAACTTTTATGAAGAAATATTGTTTGAAAATATTTTAAATTAAATCACTCTCCCCCTCAATCAAAGACGAAGTCAATAATTGAGTGACTTAGGTTTTGGTAAAAAGAAGTCCGGTGATTTTCAAAATTTAGTTCAATTTATTTTCAAAACAATATTTTTCCATTTTCAAAACAATTTAATCAAATTATTCAAAATTGTTCAAAATGGTATCCTGCACAAAGATACGTTAGTGGTTGAGAAGCTTCGTTGTTGTTGTTGTAGGGTTGGAAGAAAACCGTGCAAATGCGGTGAGACTTCTTCTTACGTTGCATTTTGAATGCCAAGCGAGGTCCAATTAAGCTCCGTTTCTTCACTTCTGAAGAAAACCATCGCCGATGCAAGAAGACCTCTTACGTTGCATTTCATGCCAACTCTCCATTGAAGTCGATTAAGCTCCGTTTCTTCATTTGTCAACCCAAGATATAGTTACCCTTTCCTTCGGCATCCAATCATCTTCAATTGTGGGATCCGGATCGGGAACATTCTTATAACCAATATACCGCATCGTTAGTGAACACACATACAAATATATGGTGGTCGACATCACCCAAACAACAATCGACTAATTAAAGTCAATTCAACATAACAATCAGATCATATAAGGCATGGGTTTATGTATTAATCAAACTCTAATCATCTAAACCTAACAATCATATCCTAAATTCCTAGTCCTTCAACATAGGCAATTATCATTTTAATTAAACACGTGGGATAATTAAGAAAGTCCGTTAGATGATATAAATTTGAAAACATTCTCCCTTCAATCAATGACTCATTTTATGAAAAGATTAAAAGCTGAAGTCATTGATTGAGTTTTGCAAATTAATAAAATTAAACCGATTGATTTTGCAACTCATTAACCACCATTAAGTTAAAACACCAAATATTTTTAGAAGAATTTTAGACGGAAAAACATTTGTGTAGGAAGCAAGATCCTTCGACATACTTTCCTTGTTTTGTTTTTGGATAAGTGCACGAAATATTTTGAAAATAGGTTTAGCGCAAAGACTTTCCTTCCTTTAAAAGATCGGGTTGCTATCTCGAAATAATAGCAAGCCATAGTTTAACACGGGTCACTGATCAAGAAAGCGCAAGCCATATTTTGAGACATGTTTAGAAAAGAATATTTACACCTCCTGCTCAAACTTCATCTATCGTCCCGTGCCATTATTGAATGACATTTCTAAGACCGTAGATGTTATCGATACCGAAGACATGTCATAGAAAAACATATTTTGGTATTTTTGAAATTTTGATTTTATGGGTTTTGAAGGTTTTATAATTTTCTATTTTCTTTTGTTGGTTTTATATTTTTCTAGTTCTTTTTTTTTTGGTTTTATATTTTTGTATTTTGTTTTTCGAATAAATATTTACAAGGATAGAATAGATGATATAGTTAAAGAAGATGATGATCGAGTATCGAGATAATGATATCGAACGACCCGTTGTAGAAGATGGAAGTCATCATCTCTTAAACATTCACCACCAAAGCTTTCGATGCTCACGAATAGTGAGAAATTGAACCATCCGAAGTGAGACTCTGGCGACTTCCCCAAACCGAAAATCCTTAAGATGAGCAGATTGAGCTCTATTTCAAGCTTGCTTTAGCCAGTGCACAAGGAAGCACACCATTATCATAAATACCGCTCCATTTAAGAACGATAATCGAGGATCTCCATTCGGGTTATATCATCAACAAGAACATCGAGAACGTTTCATCCCACACATAAATAACACTTCTCAAATTTCCTTTCAACCGGCGTCAAGCGATCCATTCCAAAGGTGTCAAGAGAACAATTCCCCAAGTAGTTGAATTGATGCGGTCAGTCTCTTTGTATAATGCTCAAGAACTCTCCCGAATACACATCATGAGGGTAATGAAGAACAACTCCCAATGTTCACATCTTTCATCCCGATGAATGTGTATGAAGCTCAAGAACCCAAGTACACCAATATCCAAGAACTCTCCCAAATACACATCATGCCGGAAGGAAAACACCTCCCAATGTTTGTGGTAAACAATGGCTTTCTTCCCCGATGATCGTGTATGAAGCTCAAGGACCAAGTACACACGTTCCCCAAAGATAGAACAACCGATAACATTGAAGAAGCGGCCGAATCACGATTATCTGCGGGTGACAATCTCTGCGGATGTCAACACGGAATAAGTGATTATATCTCCGAATCATGAGTTAAGCCCTCAAGTAAAGCAATTGAGCATCCCCAATGTTCACAATTCTCTCTCCCCGATGATTGCGATAACATCGAGATCATCACACACCAATGTACCTCTTATATCTTGAAACATTTTCTAACATCTCTTCCCCACATAGTTGAAATAAGAACACTAAACGCCTTGAAGAGTAAAACCTTGAGTTTCTCTGCGGTCATGAAATTTGTTTTCCGGATAACTTCAATCACTTAGAAGTATTAAGTCCATCAAGTTTACTCGCCATGAGTCAAACCTTGAGTTTCTCTCATGTAATCACATTTGTCTTCGCGGGATATCTTCAATTACTTAGAAGTATTAAGTTCATCAAGTTTACTCGCGTTTAGATCGTGTCTCCTTCCCCTTGCTGGTTTTGACACTTGAGAATCAGCAACACTTTGAAAGCCCAAATACAAGAAATCATTGAGAAGAACCTTAGAAGTCTTTGTGAGAATCAACTTCTTTGAAGAATATGAGCAAGTCTAATTAGGGATTAAATTTGGCATTTCAATCTCCCCAATTAGTGCTCTCCCTAAACCGACAACTGCTTGATAAATGCCCATAATAAGAAGAAGTCTTTTGATAATCACATGCAACTCGTCTTTTAGTCTTCTAACATGTAGCACAATATGTAGAACCATCGTGAGACTCGACCTTCTTCAAGATTGTCCAGTTGGGGAATAGAAAGTTAACATCTTCAACTCACCAAAACAAGAACATCACCAAAAGCATCCCAATCAACTTACATCTTGCAAATCCCCTTAACTAAAATCCTCCCAATCAAACAAGAACGAAAGATGTTCATCAAGGAAATCGACAATCAGCCGCAACGAGCACACGAAATGGTAACACCAAGCAAACAATCCCATCAAACAAGAACGAAGGTTGTTCGAATCATCATGTTGATGTGCACGTGAAGCATTAACCGGAAGCACTTTGTCAATAAACTCATATTAGCTTGTGAAGATGTCAACTAACGGCTCTTGAAGAAACTCCATGTGAAGATTACCCGATAAGTAGAAGCTCGGTTCTTACATGAGTTTAGAGCCGTATGACCATTTAAATTCTCAAATAATAATCAACCATGCATTAATTTCACACTTCTTCTCCCCTCAAGAATTGCATACGGAGTTGCCATTCTTGATTAAACAAGTGAAAATCATCCGAATGTTCTATTCACACTTCTCTCCGCAAAATAAGCACATGATGTCGCCATCTTCATTATAAGCGAGCAAGTGGAATGAGAAAACAATCGGTGATAGCCGGTTCACTTGATGGTGAGCGCATGGAAAAAGTATGAAGCATGTTGATGAGAATGGTCATAAATAAGAAGATTTCTCTTCTTCCGAAGATAAAGCGCACTGAAACGTACACTTTTCTTTTCTTTAGAGTACGAGGCCTGAACTGAAGTGAACAGACGTCATAAGAAGATTTCTCTTCTTCGGAAGATAATGCGCACTGAAACGTACACATTTCTTTTCTTTAGAGTACGAGGCATGAACTGTTGTGTTCATACGTCATAAGAAGATTTCTCTTCTTCGGAAGATAATGCGCACTGAAACGTACACATTTCTTTTCTTTAGAGTACGAGGCATGAACTGTTGTGTTCATACGTCATAGCCGGTTGAATATCAATGTTGAGATATCAATCCATTTGTAATCCATACTTTAAGCCAGTCCATGTAGTGAAGGATCGAAGAATCTACAACTGAGTAAGGAATACCTGCACTAACATTACAAACTTGATTGCATATATTTTGGTTAGTGACATTAGTATCCAAACCCTTTGGGGTTTCACAGTCAACCTTGATTTTGTCATCCGTAAACATCTTTCCGGTAGGCATCCACCTAAGTCCAACATCCTTAAACATTTTACCAGACGGAATCCACTTATGGCAAGGTCTAGGATTGTTGATATTCTTATGCAACGTGGAAGAATTATCGTTATTCCTAGACACCAAAGATTTAGCAGTTGGGATCCATCTAGACGAAGTTTTAGGTTTGTTTTGAATCATAACATGTTGAACCTTAGCCATGTAGGTAGTCTTAGGGGATTGTACCTTGGCATGTGAATTAGGAAAATGTTTCTTATGTGGAAAAGACTCAGAATTTCTAGTGTTGTTTTCAACATGCTTAGCATTCTTCTTCTCATATCTACTCTTAGATGACAGCCAACCCCTAGTCATTTGAGTGTTCCTAGGTAATGGTTTACAACTACTAGTAGTGCCTTGAAAACTCATAGAATTCCTCACCCTAGGTCTTGAACCTAAAATTCCGTCTTTTCGAATCATGCCTTTTCCTAGCTTCTTCTAGATAACGGTTCTTCCACAAGTCATTCATATTATATGAATCTCGGGTTTTAATGCTTGATTTTGACACTTTGTTTTGAACTATTCCTAGTGGTTTGGGAGTAAAAGTGGCTACTTGTTGAGGGTTAAGCGAATTAGAAGCCTTATTCTTAGGTAACTCGGGTGAAGTGATTGGTTTTGACAAAACTTTTGTCGCATCAACTTGGGAGGCAAACCGTGTTTTGAAAATTTTGGTCTTTCGGATATAAACGCAGATGGCTCGCCTAGTAACGGACCGGTTTTAATGGGATGGCTGGTTTCCCAAGTTTGATGGTTTTGTAAACTTAGTGTTCACACTTTTCCCTCAGTTTTCCTAAGCTCATTTTTAAGGCAACAATAGTGAAACTCTTTTCCGAAGTTGAGCTTTGAGTTCATCAATTTTGCTATCAAAGAATTTGTTTGTTCCATTGAATTAGTTCTAGCTTCTTTGTGAGTCACTTAGTTCTATGTGATGCTTTCTCAAAGACTCATTTTCCTTTAGTAATTTGGCCACACACACTGCTAATTCATCATTTCTCATTTGAATATCATCAATAGCATTAACATCAGAATTACTTGTAACCAAATTACTTTTCACATGCATATTAGAAATATGTTTCTTCAAGTTGTTGATACATGACTCTTTGTCTTGAAGCTGAGCTTTCAAAGTGTTAATTTCAAAAAATTCACGGAATTCAGGAAATTCCAGATTTTTACATGGTTTGTTAAGTTGAAAACTTTCTTCTTTACTTTGTATTGCAATTTCAAGTGAAATGCAATATTTTTCAAGTTTTAAGAATTTGTTTGAAAGTTCATCTAAAGCCTTTTTGTCAACCATATCATTTGTTTTGAAGCTATTAGACTCGGCCTCAATCAAGGAACATTTATCGAATCATGTTCAACATTAAGATCGGTATGTTTAGGTACATTATCGGATGCACTATGTTGAGCGATTAAGGGTACCTCATCACATGACACTGCTCAATTTACGGTGCGATATCGCATCCACATCATGTGTAACAAGAGTCACGGACCGTTGGGCGTGTCAAGCTTATCAATCTTTGAGACTACGTATTCAGTGTTAATCGATCCATCATCAGTGTTTTACCCGAATCATCATTATTTGTTTTCTTAGACATTACGCATTCAAGAAGACCGATTCTTCAGCGGATACATTACCCAACTTATCACAACAATCTCTCAACTGCACGGACACTCATTCACTTTATCATCATAGAGTAACTTCCTCAATATACTTCTCCACATTATCCATGAGATGGATAAGTGTCTCTATGAACACACTAATTTCCATTCCGGTGTGTTTCTTGAAAGACACTTGATCATGTCTTGATCATAATCGATGTGAATTCCTACTTATGAATGACGAAATTGGTTGTGGATCACTTGAAGTGCGACCTTTGGAACTACCCTTTTGAACCTTTTCTTTATCAAGTTGTTGTTCTAATTGTTCTAAGTTCAATAGTAATGTTCCCGTTAATGTGGATAAGTCTTGACGGAAGAGGGCAATACATGTTCGTTCCATTGTTATGGGTAGAAGTAACATGATGTGAGAGTGAAGTTGTTGATAAGGTTCAATGTTACTATCCTTTAGCATGGCATTTTGCAGTCTAAACAGGGGCAATTCTCTTTCTTCAGACTCTGAACACGAAGATCTCACATCCTCATTGATTAATCCAAGCATCTTTAATCGTTCAGTGCAGCAAACATTATCATTGTTGTCCACAACATCATACAATTTAAGCACTTCTGAAATCACTGGGTCAGTAGAATAAGACATGATGTGGTAGAATGCACGGGATTTTACAAGTCTATAATTTAAACCGAGAAATAGAATCTTTCGCGGGATTTTACTAAAATTAAGACCAAACCGTGAGACAATGATTAATTAAGAAGGATTGTGTGAAATGAATTTACGGATCTTGTAGATGATAAAGAAGTACTTTTTGTTTTTGAACTTTTGATATCACAATAACTAGCACGATAGTTATTCTCAATGAACCCGGAAAATTTCAATCCCAAAATAATGCTCAGTCTCGGATTATCGAAGGTTAATCAAAACCGTAACCAAAATATATCAATAATTTTTCAATAAATGTGAGTCCGAAATTTATAGTAAAACATCTATAGTCAAAATATGAAGCCCAATGTGAACCAAGTCCAATGTGAAAATTTTCTTCCTTCACGTTATAGTCAAAAGGTTGTCCAGTCCGGAGAAAACCAAGTCCACTAAAAACCCAATTGATATACGAGGCCCAATGTGAGTCCGGTTCAAGCCTAATACACAAACCCTAAAGAATTCACTTATATAACACACAAATATCCCTAATATTTAGCAACCTTAAACCTAATCTCTCAACCAAACGCAGTCACACTTTCACTGCCCTTTCTTATCTCAACCGAAACACAGCAGCAACAATACAATCGTTCCTTGTTTGTTTGTTTTTATTTTTTCTTTTAATCCGAAACACCAACACGAAACTTATCTCCTTTTGGTATGTACTTCAAGATCGTTTTCAAAACGGATCTAAGGTAGGTGTGTTGATTTTGTTTTGATGTTCGTTTTTGATTTTGTTAAACCGAAAGTAAAGAAATAATGAAGCCGATTGGTTTTGTTTTTCCTTTGATGTTCGGATATTAAAAAGAAGAGACTATCTTCGATAGGATCGGTGATGAATATCTCTTATGGTTGTCTTTCAAAGATGAATTGATTAAATTAGTTAAGAGATAAACTGAGATCCTTTTTTTTTTTTTTTTTTTGCGTGTCCTTCTTGTAAGTCAGTCTTGATTGTAGTGTAAGATGGGTTACGGGTCAGATGTTGATGGTGATAGCTGGTTTCTCTGTTGTTGTTGGGTTAACGAGGGTTGGTATCTGGGTATGATTACAACTGGTCATGAATCTTGTTTTTGTATTTCCTTTTCGTATGATTTGTTAATCAGGGATGAGTTGGTTTTGTTTAGTATTCGAAATCTTGTTTTTGATTTGCACTTGACAAGTCGCTAGGCTTCTATAAATACAAAAACCCAAGTCGTTTTTTAAATAAAAAGCACAAGTCGCTAGATAGAAACTTGATAAGTCGCTAGATAGAAACTTGATAAGTCGCTAGATAGAAACTTGATAAGTCGCTAGATAGAAACTGCAAGTCGCTAGATAGAAACTGCAAGTCGCCATTGACTTTCAAAAAAGTCAACGATATCCAAGTCGCTAAAGTGAAACAGTGAATCTGGACAATATAAGACCAAGTCGCTAAGATGAACACCAAGTGACCAAGAATATAGTCAAAAGTATTGCTCAAAATTACCAAAAAGCGACCCGAAACTTGTTAAAAACCTTAACCAAACATCAAACTATACTAATCAACCCCTCGTAAACATGAAATTACAAATCTTTAACATATTTAACCAAATAAAATTCGAACTTGGTGCAAACACAAATAAAATTCGAATCAAATGAAAGCAACAATAACCACATAAAGATTCAAGCACACAAGATATCCAAGATCAAACCATGGCTCTTGATACCAATTGTAGGATATTGGTTATTGTTTTAATCAAAGAACTTGTATGAGGATTGAATCAAACAAGAAGGATTTAGAGAGAGAGAGATGGGTGGGATACTTTCTAGAGAGAGAAAGAGATGAGAGAAAAAGAAGTTGTATGATTAAGAGAAATGAAAGCACCACCCCTTCCATGGATGGAAGGGGTATTTATACTTACACAATACACGACCTCCTATCGGCCTGTGGATCAGGGATACAGTGGGTAAAGACCCGTCCTTCCTCCACGGTGTTGCACTAAACTAATCTACGCTACAAACTAACTAATAAACTGCTAAATAACGACAATAACGACACGTCTACGAGCTAACTTATGCTAGATCATAATTGGGGTGACCGACACTTTAACATTGAATTTTCTAATTCCTAACACAAACTTCAGCAATGAGTTTGTCTTTAACACGAGTAACTAGTTGCTCGCATTGACCATATCATTTCCAAGCTGGAGCGGTAGAAACCCAACTTGTTCTTCAAACATTTGCTCCATCATAGATACAGACAAAGGGTAGTTTTGATCCGAAAACATATAAACATAAACCCATACCAGTCTCGCACTACATGTGCACTAGACAATGGATAAAATGTCAAACTATAAACCCTCCACCGATTCTCGACCATCCCAAATTCTAAACCCTTTGCCATCCTGATATATGGAATCAAATAAAACTTGAAGATCACCAAAGAACATTAAACCCAAAGGTTGCATGATGAGATTCATAATGTTTGGATACCATTCCATAAAGTGCAATAAGATCTTGTCTGTCCGAGAAAATTCAAGATCTCAAAAGAAAAGTAAAATGTCTAATCGACCCATCTTTGCGATACATCGATTTACATGAACCCAAACCACCAAGACCAGAGGTGTGAGTTCCCATTTCACAAACATAGACCATACAATCGGTTCCTCATCGAATCATCCTCAACAAAATCCTCTATAAAAGAAGCGATAGAAGCTCAAGATAAAGAGAAATACTCTTCTTTCTAGCTATACTTTAGCGTCGTTCGGGTCAAAGGAACTTCCTTTTCGTCGAGCAAGTTTTCAACACCTGTAAACCGCGAAACTCGCATCATAAGTGAACCTAATCGTTGTAGTGTAGTATTAGGGTAAGCCACGGAATTGATATCGATATCTCTCTGGGGAATAGGAATGCTAGTGAGAAGTTACTACGCTAAGGTTGGGGTTGAGGAAGATTATTTTTATCTTTTATGTTTTTAGGAAATGGAAAGGTACGAATCTCGGGGTTTGGATTTGGGGTTGGTATTTCTACCGATTACTCTACTTATCTAATTATCTAAACTAAGGTGTATGTAGTCTATGTCTAATTATTGTGTGCTCGTATGATGATTTAAAGATGTGTTTACTTAGGTTTTATTACTCCTTAATTATCTCCTATTGATGGTTGAATTGTCACGTCCTTATTCTTAATCGCGTTGTGTGTCTAAGGTCGTAGGGTATCGTTTATCCCTAACTCTTTGAAACTACCAAAGGTTATCGCCTACAAAATCTCTAGGATTTATAAACTTAACTCTAAGGTACTCTTCGGATGGTTTAGCCTACAATGACTCTAGGTATTATAAGCTAAGGTTCACAAAGATTAATCAAGCATTAACTACACAACGGATGACCTATCGCAATACTAGATCATTAACAATTAAGATAAGAGACAACCAATCAATATTCAATAATTAAGTTTCATATTCCTAAGCAAACACACAAGTAAATTAGCGGGACATGGGAAACATGCAAGCATACACACAAGTAATTGAAGACATAATTGAATTAATGAAGTAAAACACTTATCTTGATGTAAGATAGGGTATGGAACCTAAAATCTTGTACAAGACAGACCTTGGTTCGGTTTAGGTTTTACTCCAAAAGACTACACACTGAAAACTAAAAATTCGGATTCTATATATAAGATTACATATCGACGGCGTCACCTTTGATTTGTGGCGCCGTCGGGTCGCCGTCATTAGGGTTTCGTCTTGGCCACGTTAGTCTTGCGGCGGCGTCACCTTATGCTTGTGACGCCGTCCCCCGATCTCGGCGTCGTCGGATCAAATCTAGGCCGTGCGAGTTGCGACGACCTACTCTTTTAAAACACGAAGCCGTCACTTGTAAATAAGCAATTTGGCTCTTGGCCGTCACAAAAGTGGTCCGACGGCGTCGCAGATAACACGACGCCGTCCCGCCGGTTCAATGACTGAGTGTCTCGATTCTTGACTTTGGCCATTTTCTTCGTATATTCGCGCCTTTTCGTCCGAATAAGTGTCATTCCAGCATTTTGCCTTCAAGATACCTAAAAGTGAAAAGGAGCGATATTAAGTAATAACGGATACAAAAGTGATCAAATAAGGGCTTAAACGACCCTCAAAAGGTACATTTAAAACCTTATCAAATATCCCTACACTTGGTATTTGCTTGTCCTCAAGCAAATGTGCTTTAGCCAATTAATTTATAAGTTAGGGGTCATGAAGCATTGGTTTAGAACAATCCACAACACATATAAGCCCATAAAAGTCATAACAAGCACGGAAATTACATACTAGCACCTCACATGGGGTGTTTGGATACTCACATCTCTCGGTGTATATGAAATATAACAAGTTGGAAATGGAAGATAAACACTCATTAACCGGTCCTAGTACATAGATTACCATAGGCTTGAGACTAGATCAAACCTCCATCGCTTTGGCGTAAGCACCTAGGAAAGACTATCAAAGAGGTCTTTTAAAGGGTTGTAATGTTAGGCTTACGGTAGGGAAACAAAGGGTTTGGTGGGATAGGCTATTTAGTGGTGGCAAGTCAAAAATCTTTATGTTACAAGCATGCGAAGAATGGCGTTGCTAAGCCAAGACTCGACACTCTAGACTCTAGATAACTGAAACAAACAAACATAAATTTAAAGATAGATGTAGGATGGTAGCCGTATGTTTTTTTTTCACTCACTCTTTTTCTTTTCTCTTTTTTTTCTTTTTCTTTTTCTTTTTTTTTTTTTTTTTTTTTTCATACACTTTTACTCTACCATCCTCTACGATAACATCAAAATGATAGGGATTTATAGGCACATCCCTACACTTGAGTTTTATTACTCTAACACTAATTTGACCCGAATTGAAAAGATCAAAACACTTGGAGTACATTATTACGCAAATAAAGGGAATTTGAATTTAACGTTCCCTTCCGTCATTTCATAAACTTTAACTTTTCCCATGAGTCCCAATCGTCCCAAAGCGTGTACAAAGGATATGACTCGACTTAGCAACTTATGCAAGCAACTAGATAATTGAACTAAGGGTTTAGTGTGATAACAATAATGCACTAAAAGTGAGTGCATACAAGGTAGGCTAAGGCGATTTGGGTGTACATTTGGGGTGGGGTGTAAACAATGCTCTTCATTGATATTCCGGAAAATCGAAACATCACGAGAACCGCGAAAAGGAGTACAACGCAAGGGTGTGGGGGAAATTACTCAACCGATGTGGAAGAAGTAATTATATTATGGGTATCAAACAAGGGTTATCCTAATGCCTCTTATCGTTTAGTTATTCCTAACTACACAAGTGTAGTCTTACTAGCGATCTCGGGATGCATCACAAACCAAGTTCTAGAATCTATTATACTACCGGTTCACACACTAAGCATTAAAGATGAATGCTTTAATTCCTACTAATCTAAGGCGATCCTCGCATTTTGGGTGGAATTTAAGTGGTAAAGGGTTTTGTGCTAGTCATATAACTTCCTATCCATGAGGCGCTTTTGTTAAGACTAATGGCCCACTCCTATATGTCATGAAAAATTTTAAATTTGGTGCCAAAATTACCCTAACCGACATTTTCTCATGGTTTATTACACAAATGCCATTGGACAAAGCAAATAATCAAGGATAAGCATAGTTTCAAAGTTCCGTTTATTTTCCTCCTACACTTAAAGCGAACATTGTCCCCAATGTTCCCGAAAATATCAAAGTTATGATAATGGAAGGTAATAAAAGATGAAAGAAACTAGTACTCCACGATTAGCTCGGTAGGATCCGTGTAAAGTGGTGGTTACATCTTTCTTCAAGAAGAACGTTTTGCGTGAAAAGCTCCTTCTCATCTTATGTATCTTCTTCTTGGTAAATTAAACACGCACACTTGAAGAAAACAAACGAAACCTTCGCGTAAAATCGGCGGTAATAATATATATAGGACTCTACTAAACTAGGATATAATGCTTGTGGAATGGATGTTTTGAAATTTACGGAAAATTAAGACACGGAAAATTCCAAAAATTATAAGTAGCTCGAAAAGCGAGAAAAAGTAATCAGTTGTTTTGCTCCTTCACGGCGCGTCAGTTGCGATCTGGCTCCGTCGGTTATCGACAAAAAGCGGTGCGATTTTCGGAAAAATTCGGAAAATTTACATCTTTAGAATCGG
Organism: Chrysanthemum lavandulifolium; assembly: GCA_022545495.1. Lineage (NCBI taxonomy): Eukaryota > Viridiplantae > Streptophyta > Magnoliopsida > Asterales > Asteraceae > Chrysanthemum > Chrysanthemum lavandulifolium. The sequence continues at coordinate 305,853,355 of CM040238.1, forward strand.
AAAAATTTCAGCAAAACATCCATTATGACTCGATACAAGCATTTGACTCGAACAAACACACATGTATATCTTTTAATTAATTGAAATTCTCATGTTTACGTTTCTTTTGAAAGCGTGTGTAATCCTCCTACACTTATCCCTTATGTAAAATACCTTTATATGTAATTAAGGCGAGGTTAAAAACAAAATAAAGCATTTTACAAATTTAAACATGAGAATAAACAATCAATAAAAGATATATGACACAAACAAGCAAACAATTAAGCATGGGTTGCCTCCCACGGCGCTTTTCTTTATTTATGAGTCTTGTAGCTAGACTCGTAGTCGTGCCCCTACGTGACTTCATTACCGTCACCTTCTTCCTCATGACGGTCTCTATTGGGGGATTCCATGTTGTAAAAGTGCCCTATGATGCACCTTTCTAAGAGGTCGTCCTCTCCCCAATCGGTTCTATATTCCGGTCCTAAGTTCAAGCAATCCTTATAGAAACCGAAAATCTTGGCCATAACATAATCTACTCCTTTCTCTTTATCCTCCTCATTCCTATAATAGACCGATAGTTTAAGTTCCTTTTCATCATTGGAGAGTGATGAAAACTTCTCAATCTTAAGCGGCATTTGGTAAGCTACATCATCGGTCTCATCCTTGAATCGCACTATTCTAATGAGGATCATAAGTCATCCGGTGTTTTCTATGAAAGGTTTTCCTAGAATAACGTGGGACAAGCTAGGATCTATGGCCGTACTAATATCATCCACAATTATGAAATCCGTAGGAAATGTGAAACTACCTACATAGACGGGCAATCCTTTAACTCTACCAAGAAAATTGCAACTAACCCTAGGATTATCGGGATCTTGCCTAGTTGGGATAGGCTTCTTCATTACCCAATTATAGTAGGTGCTAGTCATTATGTTTATTGGGGACTTGCGGTCAATGTAGGCCTTTGCCACGAAAAGGTGTCCTATACAACATGGTATGTTAAGATTCCAAGGGTTCCCAAACTTGATCCTAGGGCTTTTACTAACATACATGTGACGAAGGTCACACACTAAGTGAGGGTGGCGATATAGCTCTTCTTCCGTAGGAAACTTATTGAAATAGTCATTGTCTACTTCATCTACTTCCTCGGTTGTTTCATTCATCGGTGTTTCACTAACCTCAAGTATCGTCTCATGGTTCGCCGTCATTTGTTCTATTAGGTTTCACTAAGGTGATGGTATTGACGAATTGAGCGTGCTTAGCTAACTTACTTGGGTCCTTAATCTCTACACGGAAGCTTCGGGAGTTGAGATAGCATTAACCTTCCTATCACTATTGGTCATGGCTTTCAAGAGGTTATCTATCTTCCTATCCATCTCGGCTTGTTGTTGGTTAAAACGGTCCGAGAGCTTAGCTATTTGAGCTTCTTGGGATGCGACTAGGTGTTGCAACATCCCTTCAATGTTTTGTTGGTTAGGGCCGTGAGATGGGGGCCATGAGAAATCATTGGAAGTGAATTCTTTGGTTTGTCCCCAATAGAAGTCGGGCTTGCCCTTCCATGCTTCTCGGGCGTCATTAAAAGTCCTAGGTCCGGGTGTTGTAGGGAATCTTCCTCCAGTTCCATTAATCTGCGAGGATGCGTAGTCAGCGGAAGCTTGTTCGGGAATCGGGTGCAAGTCGCGTGTTATGAGGATCACTACACGGCTCACACGAGGAAGAAACTTTGTTCACATGGCGTGAAGACTTAGGATTTTCGTAGGAGCTCATTAGGAATTTAACTTGATCTTCAAGCTCGAGCATCCTACGGTCGGAAGATTGTGAGTCAATGGGAGGCAAGGAGATTGCCTTAACGGTTTTGGGCAACTCACGGGGGTCATTCCAACTTTCGTTGTCATAGAGAGCAAGGTCCTCTATTATACCCCATGATTCTTCCGCGGTGAGATCACTAAGTTTTCCACCGGCCGCTTGGTCAATGGATCGCTTGGTGGGGAAGTTGACATGATCATAGAAGAGTTGGACTTGGAGCCAAAGATCAATGCCGTGATGAGGACTTTATGGAGTAAGTCCTTGAATCGAGTCCATGCTTCGTAGAGATTCACCTTGGCGTTGTTGGAACATCAAGATATCATTCCTAAGCTTAGTGGTTCTCCCGGTGGGAAAAATTGAGCAAGGAAGCGAGAGGTGAGATCATCCCAACTTGAGATGGAGCCGGTGGGAAGTCGCTCAAGCCAATTACTAGCTTGGTCCCGTGAGAGAATTGGAAGAGGCGCAGACGCGTGGTCTCCCGAGTAGTAGCATCGAGGTCGATGGAATCGACAATTTTAAGAAATCCTTAAGATCTTGATTAGGATCTTGAACGAAGTCCATGAAATGCACATCCGTTTTGCACCAACTGGATGGTGTCGGATCGCAGGGCCGTAGTTTGGGCTTGGTCGGGAAGCTCAATGGTGTTCCTATAGCCTAGGTGGCTTGGTCTCGAGTATTCACCAAGAGTACGGCCTCTTGGCGGGTCATTTGGTGGTAGGTTGATGAATGGTGGTTGGTTATCACCTTCCATGATGAAAAGTGATGGGGTTACGAACAAAGGTCACGAAGAAGGGGATAGACTACGAGAAAGCTAAAAATGGGAAAACGTTTACATGATAGGAATCAAGCAAAGAAACCTAAACGAGTTGGACTCCTAACTAGCTATTCTATTCCCGCGGCGCGCCAAAAACTTGATAACGCTACACGCGTCGTTCGGGGTCAAAGGAACTTCCTTTTCGTCGAGCAAGTTTTTCAACACCTAGGCGATGAACCTAATCGTTGTAGTGTAGTATTAGGGTAAGCCACGGAATTGATATCGTTCTCTAGGGAATAGGAATGCTAGTGAGAAGTTACTACGCTAAGGTTGGGGTTGAGGAAGATTATTTTTATCTTTTATGTTTTTAGGAAATGGAAAGGTACGAATCTCGGGGTTTGGATTTGGGGTTGGTATTTCTACCGATTACTCTACTTATCTAATTATCTAAACTAAGGTGTATGTAGTCTATGTCTAATTATTGTGTGCTCGTATGATGATTTAAAGATGTGTTTACTTAGGTTTTATTACTCCTTAATTATCTCCTATTGATGGTTGAATTGTCACGTCCTTATTCTTAATCGCGTTGTGTGTCTAAGGTCGTAGGGTATCGTTTATCCCTAACTCTTTGAAACTACCAAAGGTTATCGCCTACAAAATCTCTAGGATTTATAAACTTAACTCTAAGGTACTCTTGGATGGTTTAGCCTACAATGACTCTAGGTATTATAAGCTAAGGTTCACAAAGATTAATCAAGCATTAACTACACAACGGATGACCTATCGCAATACTAGATCATTAACAATTAAGATAAGAGACAACCAATCAATATTCAATAATTAAGTTTCATATTCCTAAGCAAACACACAAGTAAATTAGCGGACATGGGAAACATGCAAGCATACACACAAGTAATTGAAGACATAATTGAATTAATGAAGTAAAACACTTATCTTGATGTAAGATAGGGTATGGAACCCTAAAATCTTGTACAAGACGACCTTGGTTCGGTTTAGGTTTTACTCCAAAAGACTACACACTGAAAACTAAAAATTCGGATTCTATATATAAGATTACATATGCGACGGCGTCACCCTTTGATTTGTGGCGCCGTCGGGTCGCCGTCATTAGGGTTTCGTCTTGGCCACGTTAGTCTTGCGACGGCGTCACCTTATGCTTGTGACGCCGTCCCTTGATCTCGGCGTCGTGCGGATCAAATCTAGGCCGTGCGAGTTGCGACGACCTACTCTTTTAAAACACGAAGCCGTCACTTGTAAATAAGCAATTTGGCTCTTGGCCGTCACAAAAGTGGTCCGACGAGCGTCTTGACTTTGGATAACACTTTTCGTGAATAAGTGTCGCCGTCCCCGATTTAAGCGGACACTGAGTGTCTCGATTCTTGACTTTGGCCATTTTCTTAAGTATATTTGCGCCTTTTCGTCCGAATAAGTGTCATTCCGACATTTTGCCTTCAAGATACCTAAAAGTGAAAAGGAGCGATATTAAGTAATAACGGATACAAAAGTGATCAAATAAGGGCTTAAACGACCCTCAAAAGGTACATTTAAAACCTTATTGTGGAGGTCTTTCTTGATCCACGTGATAATTAGTTTTGAGCCACTTTTGAGATCATCGGCTAACATAAATCTCGACTCTTCCATTGTGGTGTTGGTATTATGTGATGTTGTGACATACGGACCGACATGCTCACATTCGGATCATGATATATTCTCATCGAGTAGCGGAAGCTTTTATTGATTCATGATATTGGCGGCAGAAGCGAAGCATGGAGTGAAAATATCGAGTCATTGATGCACTAATCATGATTTCTTTCGAGATGAATGTGTTGAGTGAGCATGCGGCTATGGATTGACCGCTTCATTACGATCATTTGCAAGCGTCGGGATGCACTCGCATACAACAGCTTAGTAATAAAGCGCACGAAAGTGTCTTTGATCACTTTAGTTGAATTAAGGTACACGACCCACGGTTCCCCGTTGATCAAGACATGTAACGCCTATAATTTTGAAGAATTTCCTTGCGGGGTTTCGCGCAATGCTCTAGTTGTTCTCAAACCGAACGTCTCAAAGAAGACAACACGGAGTGAGTGAACCAATAATTGAGATTCACCGATTGATTAAAAGAGATTTGAAAACAATTGTGTATCGCTCAATAGAAATTGTTTTTGCAATACAACGAATGTTTTAATGAAAATCAATTATCAATCATAAACACCTTTTGATTTGAAAATTCATACACGGTCGATGTGCTAGAGAAAAGAGTTTTTAAGCACAACGAGCAGCTTTTTCAAAGGTATTCGTCAATCCATAACTTTGAACCAGATTGATTCAATAGATTGAATCGCCCCATTATTTCATTCGGTTGTCACATGGTTGATCTATAGAATAGATCTCACATGCCACCCAACAGAGCTTGTTTGATGTTGGCTCGTAAGGCTTTCCATCTTCATTGTGAATATGTTTCCATATCACTCGGATGTTCGCAATACCACAAGGATAATGCGTGGGACTCAAGATATAATCTCTTTCCACATTGTGTGAAACAGAGAGTCTTCATTGAAAGTGTCCTAATGAGATTTATTGATGATCTCGTGGCTCTAGACTCAATTGTGCATATTTGGATCCTATATCGGAGACTAGGGAGGGTCTCCTTCTTCAATATTAACAATCTCTAAGAGAAAGTCGATAGATAATGTCGGTTCCCGTGAGAATGAAACAAGTCCTTTTAAGAGGAACTTTAGTGGTTTGGGAAGATGAAGTGCGCAGTCCACGGGTCCATGACATCTTGTCTTCAATACCGATGTTACCTTGGTAACCACCGGTAGCATATGAATTGAACCGGTTTACGCCTAAGGTTGAATAATTGGAGGCTATTTATTTTCACCCTTTCTCATTCAATTCTTTTTCATTCTTTAACCTCTTGATTGCTTACCGAGACTTCATAACTAGAACCTTGTTGGGTTTATTCCAAGACTAGCTCGGTCTCGACCGCACTCTTCCCATATCTCATTTTCTCTTTTTTTCCAATATACCTAAGGACTTCTACACTATCTAGTGGATTGTCCCTGGTAGATCCCTCAGTTCTGGCGGATCATGGGAACAAATACCTAACCTTATCATCCTTATATCACCATACATAAAGTAAAGTTGGTCGGTCTATTTGGTATTGTTCATCGCCATTTGGAACCATTTGAAAATCAATCACTTGTGATATATTATCAAAGCATTTTGTACCGAATTATTTTTGATAGTTTTGAAAACGAGCTCCCCCTCAACATGTGCTTCATGTATTTGAAATATTTTGGCACACGGAGGCAAGAGGAAGAATTAACGCTTTGATTTCCATTTTCTAAAGATATCAACATCACTTCCTAATCAAATCAAGTAGATAAAGCATTTTGGGAAGGATGAGGTTTTATAAGTTTGCTCCCCTCAATATGTGCATAGATATTTAAAAATGTTTTGCACATATTAGGAAAAGACGCACATTGAGATAAATTGATCACGTTTCAAATATTTGAGGTTTAAGATAGATGCTCCCCTCAACATGTGCATGGAAAATTTGAAATCGTTTAGCACATGTGGGAAGGAGAGCTTGTACATCCTTATAAAACCATTTATCAATTATCGTTTAAACCAATTTAGATCACCAATTCTCCCCGATCACAATTATCAAATCATTTGAGATTTGTGATCTCTATAGATTTAAATTGATTTTGAAAGCTTTTAAGGAGAATTGTGACTTGATTATGAACACGTTTTAAGCGATAAGGATCGGATTTTGAGAATTTAAACTCCATTGATTAAACATGCATGAATATCTATTGAAAACAATTGTATGACAAATAACCTTTTGATTTAATTGAAATTATTCTCCCCTCAATCAATGATATAAGTTGTTGATTGAGAGATAGATATTTTGACAAATGTTAAGTCGGATGATTTTCAAAAATAGAGTCCGAGTTATTTTCAAAGCAACTAGTTTTCATTAGATAGTAAGGATAAGTTTAAAGAATCGAGAATGATATTTTAAAATCAAGAAAAAGCATGGCTCTGTTCTTTCTTTGAAAAGCGGTTCTTGCTCGAAATGACAATAAACCATAGTTTCTCTTTCTCCGAATATATATATATATATATATATATATATATATATATATATTATGAAGATTCGAACAACATCTAAAGTCCCGTGTCATTCTTTGAATGACAGCATCAAGACCGTAGATATTATCGAATCGAGAAAAACATGACAAAATGACAATATTTTTGAGGATTTTTGGAAATTTTTCAATTTTTTTTTTGAAAGTTTTATATTTTTGTATTTTGTTTTTCGAAAAATATTTACAAGAGATAGACGAAGGAAACCTTTTACTCCTTTTCTTCTTCTTGAAGACGTTTGAGTGTTTTCGGTTGTATGCACTTAAGACCAAGTCGTGGAAGAATAAAGTTCCACAAAGTAAAGTTCCACCACACCGTTTTCAACTTGCTCCCTGATGAAATGATGTCGAATGTCGATGTGCTTTGCTCTTGAGTGTTGTATGTTGTTGCATGAGAGCAATAGCACTTTTATTATCACAAGATAGAGGATTTTGTTGAATTCAAAGCCATAGTCGATAATTGGGATCTCATCCATAGGATTTGAGCACAACAAGATGACATGGCTATGTATTCAACCTCAGAGGAAATAGAAGTACTCATTTGCTTCTTTGAAGACCAGCTCACAAGCTTATCTCCCAAAACTGAGCACCTCAAGACGTACTTTGATTTGAGTATCTTGACATCTTGCATGATCAAGATCTGCATAGGTCGTTAGTGACATACCGGTGTCCTTGGTACCAAAGTCCCATATTGATGGTTCCTTGGAGGTACCGAAAGACCCGTTTAATGACTTCAAGGTGCTTTTAGTAGGCTTAGCACGGTATCTAGCACACATGCAAACAATGAACAAGATGTCCGGTCTACTAGCCGTGAGGTACATCAGGATCCAATCATCCGCGATATTTAGTTTGGTCTACCATGATCCCCAGTGGTCCTCATCTAGTTTAGTACGTTCAATCATGGGAGTGTCAACAGGTCACTAGAATCAAATCCAAATTTCTTTAAAATCTCATTAGCATATTTAGATTGATTTATAAAAATGCCTCCGGACTTTGTGAAATTTGTAATCCCAAGAAAATGACATTTGTCCCATCATTGACATTTGAAATTTTGAACCCATTTCATTTGAAAATGGTCACACTCATTGGGGTCGATCGAGGCAAAGATGATATCATCAACATAAATTTGAGCGTGAATTAAATGTTTGTCCGACTTCCGGTGAAAATGTAGGATCAATCGCTCCTTTGTGAATCCAATGGATAGAAGAAACTTTGATAGCGTGTCATACCAAGCCCTTGGAGCTTGCTTTAAACCGTAAAGAGCCTTCTTCAAACGATAAGCGTGAGTAGGATGCTCGGATTCACAAAGCCGGGTTGGTCGACGATATGACTTCTTTAAGATCTCCGTTAAGAAACGTCGTCTTTACATCCATCGATAGACTACCATGTTCTTACTTGCAGATTAGCCAAGAAGATTACGATTGCCTTGATACGAGCAACAGGAGCAAATGATTCTTCAAAGTCAATACCCTCCTCTTGATGATATCCTTTTGCAACCAATCGAGCCTTGTTCTTTAAGACATCACCATCCTCATCAAGTTTTACTTTGAAGATCCATTTTAGAGCAATGATTATAGCACAATCGGAGTAGGTACTAATTCCCATACATCAAGTCGATCAAACTCATGAATTTCTTCTTGCATGGCATTGAACGGTTGTCTTCATTCATGGCGGTTTAACATCTTTTGGTTCGACCTTAGAGAGTACGGAGTTGAAGAAGCACCATAAGGCATAGGTTGCAAGTTGTTTCCGTGTTGATATTGGACGAGAGGGGTTTCCAATGATGTTGTCTAATGGATGATCATGAGTCCATTTCCTAAGGTTTTCATGTGGTTGTTGTTGAGGAACCGAAATAGTGAGTCGATTTCTCCGATGAAGATGGTTCGATGATGATTCAGAGCAAATATATTTTCAAACGGAGCATCTTACGGAGTAGCAAAGGATTAACTTCATCATTGATGCGTAAACGATTCCATGATGTACATTCAAGATTGATGATTTGTTGATGAGACGAGTGATCGGCAGCAGCACTTCTTGACTTAATGATATTGAGGCGAAGGGTTGACTTCATTAAAAAGGATAGGAGCAGCCTCATTGATGGATTTGACATTTCATCAAGATTTGGTTCATCTTGTTCATCAAACATTGGATCGAACAATTTCCTTAAATCATCTTGATGGAGGTACATATGGAGTTCTTTGGAGAGGATTTGGTACAAGGGATGAACCAATGGGACTGTTTTGAAGTGCGGGTCCGAGGCTGGATTGTCCAGAGCCATTTGACCGTCACTCATCAAACGTAACGTGAATTGTTTCCATGATATTTCGGGTTCTCTTGTTGTAGATTCGGTAACCTTTTTGCTTGGTGCATATCCAACAAATACTCCAATGTCCGCTTTAGCTTTCAATTTACCTAAATCTTGTCCGTCATTAGTTGGATAACATAAAGCACCAAACACACGAAGGTATGATAGATCGGGTTTTCGATTGTGGACAAGTTCATTTGGAGTCTTTCCATGAGATGTGTGAATTAGAGATCGATTTTGAGTGTAACATGTAGTGGCAATAGCTTGACCCATAGAAAAATTGGAACCTTTGAATAAATCAAGATTGTTCTTGCAGCTTTTACAAGAGTTCGATTTCGTCTTTCAACAACACCGTTCGTTGAGGAGTTCGAGGAACACTTCTTTGAGGATGATTCCAACATTTTCATAAAATTCATTGAGTACTTTATTAACAAACTCGGTTCCATTGTCGATTCGGACGATTCGAACCGTTTTGTTGAGTCGGATCAAGTTGTTTAATGAGTTTAATGATGACATCCGGAGTTTCGTCCTTTTTCCTCAAAAACTTAACCCAAGTGAATCGGGAGTAGTCATCAACCACTACTAACACATACCTCTTCCCATTAATAGTTTGCACTCTCATTGGGCCACACAGATCCATATGAAGGGTATGAAGAACTTCCATTCTGAGTTTGTGGGTTTTGGTTTGTGGGCATATTTCGTACTTTTTTCCAATTGGCAAGTGAACAAAGATGATCTTTTTATATTTTAACTGGGTAAGCCTCGACAAGATCCTTTCGGAAAGGTTGTTAATGGTGCCAAGTTCAAGTGATTGAGACGACGATGTCATAACCAAGACTTTGTTTTAGAAGCCTTTGACAAGAAGCGATTGGAGAAGACTTCATCATGTCATCGATAGAGATGGTGTACGATTTGAACCACGAGTTCCTTTAAGAAGTTCTTTACCATCAAGCTCTCTAACGAAACAAGTATGTTTTCTAAAGGCTACTTCTAGATCGTAATCACGAATTGACCAACGAGAGAACAAGTTATGACCAAGACCTTCCCATAATATACCACGGAGATAACACTATCACCGACAACATAATCTACATAACCCATAATTGCACCAAAATGATCGTTCCCGAATCTAAGCTGTCGATGAATTTGCTCACGAAGTTCATGAGCGCGACGGTCTCCAGTCATATGCTTGGAACGACTGAGTCCAGTACCACGAATGATTTGAGCGATCTGCAGTTGAACACGCATAAGAATGGATAATCGATATTTGGGATCCCCATGCAAGAATGGGCTCCATTTGGTTAGTAACAGTGATTGGAATACCCACATCAGAAATAGGAACATTCATATCAGAAATAGAAGCAATGGAGACATTGAGAATAGATGCAGTGCTGGTGTCCGTATTTGACCTATTCAAAGTATGTTCACTTCTTAAAGGAATAGTTCTACCAATAGGCATCCATTTTCTAGTGGGCATTGTCTTAGCAGATTGAGGACAGAACTGATTATCCTTATGACCAAAAGGTATCCATTGATAACCTATCTTACTAAATGTTCTTCCTGTGGGTTTCCACTGTTTTCTAACTTTCTTTCGTCTTTGCCTTTTAGCCTTCTTAGCATGATTTTTAGCATTAACACTCTTAACTGGGCATTTGACAGCATTAGACAAAATATTCACATCACATTCATGATTAGTAACATAATTCAAGCAGATATCATTACGAGGTTTGCAGATAGTATCAGAATTCGAATTAATTACAGTACGCCTATGGCTAATACTAGAATCAACACGATTCGTTTTATTCAACACAAACTTAAAGTTCCTAGGTTGGTCTTCTACTATCTTCCAATGCACATTCTTAGCTTGCGAGGTCCTATCTAGCTTGGTATTGCCTAGAGGCTTTGACCCGCTTGCTGTAATGTCACTGATTACTCATGTAGTGGGAATTATGGGAACATTAGTTGGTTGATCTACTTTTCGCATTCCTGAACTAGATGTGCAAGGATCTGAACTACTAGAAGGTACATTAGTGTTCACTTTATTAAAACTGGGCATGGAATGGTTTGTATGCTTGACACTAGGTATAGAGCAAGGCATCACGACTTTACCTTTCGCACCTAAGGATTTAGGACATGTTGCAATTAAACATTCTAGCGACTCACGAGATCGTTTGGCACAAATACAAGCAAACCTAATTTCTATCAAGAGGCTTATTTATGAAATCCTCTTCCACAATCTCACGGAGACATTCAAGACTATTGATGAGTGTGTAAATACTCATCATTTTTAGTCAATCTGAAGCGCAAAACGTTTAAAATGCTCGTGAATGCATCAAAATCTCGAAAATATCTCAAAATTGCATTTTATATGTTTCGGATGCAAAATGTTTAAAATCGATGAAAAATGAGCTAAGTTTGCATAATTGGCGCTTCGGTCCCCAAGTTTCAAAAGTTGTCGAAATAGTCCCCGAGCATTTATTTTAAAGAAAAATCACCAAAGGTCCTTTTGAAATCATATGTTGTCATATTTAGTCCTTTGGTGAAAAATGTCAAAAGTTTTGAGAAATTACAATTTTGATCCTTGGATTTTAAAAATGTTCATGTTTAGTCCTTGGAATTTCACAATTGGCAAAAATGGTCCTTGGATTATTGGAGATGGCAAGATAGGCCCTTGGACTACAACTTCATAATTTACAGCTTTGGTCCCTGGATTTTCAGAATTACACAATGGGTCCCTAGTGTTGAAAATGGATTCAATAACTATCCTAGTCCAAGCCCAAAATGAAACCCCCAAGCCCAATACCCCTAATACCTGGTCCAATCCCTTTTACCCATCCAACCCGTTTACCCACCCACGGTTTAAAATAAAACCACCAAACACCACCTCCTTTTTCCTCTGTCTTCCCCGACCATTTTGTCTGCAACACCTCCAACTCCAGCCACCCTACTCCACACCATGTCCCCTCCACCTCGACAACATCCGAAAGCAGCATTTAATGCACCCTCCCCATCCAGTTATCGGAACCACGGCATAAAGAGTTTTCCGTAAAATGTGATCAATGGCCAATATGACTTCAATTCATCCAATGGCTAAAAGGGTGGTGGGATTTACTCGGAGAAGGTGTGGAAGCACTTTTGCATATAAAAGAGATGAAGAGAAGCAAGAAAGTAGTAGATTTTAGTTGTAAAATTCCTATATGTCGTTTTTTATATAACTGTTTTAGTTTAAGTCAAAAGCTTGTAATTTCAGTTTCTAGGTGTTAAACCTTAGTTGGAAAATCATTGTAATGCATTTTCAAGTTTCAATTCAAAGTTTTAGTATGGTTTCAAGTTTTTTGCTTACTGTTTGAAATTTCAGTCTCAAACTCCTATGTCCAAGCTTTTAGTAGCTTATTTTAAGCTCAAACAAGTTTATTTAAGCTCTCCATAGCTTTTAGTAAACTTATTATTCATATTCAAGCAATTTTAAATCTTGGTCAACGAAAGTCAACTGCTCATCAAGAAAGAAGGATTTGATGGATTGTCGATCCGGATTGGATTTGGTCTTGGTTTAAGTTTATTGGGTGTGTTTCTAGTTAGCTTATGCAAGTTCTGATTCTTGAAATTGAGTAAGAGCTATCCAACCTAAGTTTTCACTATTTTGAGCTTGAATCGCTTTAGTAGTTATTTTGTAGAATTTGTTATGTTGGTTGGCTTTAATCAACTGTTTCTAGTTGTATTTTGATTAGCATTAGTTAGATTGAGCATTGGTTTGCTCACGAGTTTGCTAGATTATATGTTTAAGCTTATGTAACAGTTGGAAATCGGTGTTTGGTTGAGTGTTTTTTGCTTTTGAGTTTGTTTCAGGGATAAAGGTGCTCGGATAGTTCACTTAAGGTCTAGGATAAGTAGTTTAGGCATAATATCTATAGCCCATTCTTTAAAAGTCAAAATCACCTTCGGTTCAATCTTAGGAACATCTCTGTTGAAATCAGCTTAGCATATTAAGCATTTAGGTGTAGATTTAGTTAACCTAGCTTTTAACAACCTTATTTCATCTTAATACATCATTTATAAGCAAACAAATTAGTCTCAAATCTCAAATTAGTCAAAATATCAAAATCTGTCAAATTGTCAAAATCCAGTTTTCACCAAACTGGGGTGAATTTTCATGAACTCATTTATGGGCCAAATCAAATGAAACTTTGGGTTTTTAAACTTCATCTGGTCTATTGTCTTATTGTGATTTTTGCAGATTTTTATAAATTTTTTATAAGACCCAAAACTGCTTGTCAATATGGGTGTAAATCTCTGACACACTCGATTAAGCGAGTGTGTGTGTTTTGTGCTAGGCTTGTACCAAGCTCATCGAGCTAGCCAAGGCTCATCTTTGGTTTAGACATAGCTAGCCGGTCTAGTGTAGGTTCCATTCTCTGTCTTTTGAGTCTCAGCTTATTTAGTAGCTTATTCTTAGGCTGCAAGTAGTAGCCTCAAACTTTTGGAACTAAACTCAAAACAACCAAATCTTTGTAGTTTGCAATTCAGTGGTTTAGAGCAGTTGTTTTTAGTTCATTTTGAGTACTTTTAGCTTATTATAGCTTACGTGCAAGTTTGGTGCTTATTTGTAGCTTATTGCTTATTCCAAGTGCTTATTCATAAGCACTTTGCATTCTGATTCAGTTTCTGCACACAACCCCTGTTTTATATTTTTCCTAGATTCTTAATATTTTTTAGACTTATCTTGAATTTTTGATTTTTCTAAGTCGGTTTGCTATTTTCTTTATTTAAAAGCAGTTTTTAAGCCTTTTTAATTTGCATTTAATACAAATAAATCGAAAAGTTTCAAAAAATAATTTTCATTTTTCTTAGGTAAGATAAATATAAAAGTCAAAAAATATTTTCCAGATTTTTCTTAGTTAAATTTGTATTTTAAGCAATTTAAGTATTTTTAAATAGTTTTTAATTCATAGAAAATAGAAAAATAATCGGAAAAATACAAAATAGTTTTGAAAATTCTCTTTTGTTATTTTAGATTTTTCCAAGTCATAATTTCATTTTTCTAGCTTTATTTCCTATTTTCTTGTATTTTAGGCTATTATTAAATAGTTAAAAATAGTTTTAATTAATAATAATTAGATAAATAGTTTTAAAAATAATTTTATTTTTCTAAAATTTTCTTTTATCATTAGGTTTGTAAAATGTCATTTTATATTTTAGGATTAATATTACTCAGTTTCACATTTTCTTTTGTCGTCGCGTAGTTTTAAGTTTAGTTTTATAAAAGAAAATCAAAACATCATTTTAAAATAGTGATAGCATTTATTTAATATATTTTATCTTTTAATTTTCTTTAATTTTCATTTAAGCCCTTGTAATTTATATACTTTTTACGTAGTTATAATAAATCAAAACTCTTTTCCGTTCAAATCCTCTCGATCACTATTCTCGCATACACTCGTTGGGACATAACGACTGGGAAACACTATACTCTCCTGATCTTCATTGCATTTGTTTCCGGACTGTTTGAAGTTTGTTACGGTTAGCCATTCACAAGTGGCTAGCTTGCGTGATAAAACTTGACTGTTTGGGAGCGAATCAAATTTTAGCGCCGCTGCCGGCGAGCTGTGCTAATTATCTTCCGTTTAGCAGATTAGTGATTTGAATATTCACTCCTTGTTTATACCATCTATATATGTTTATATTTTCTTATAAAAATCCAAAAACATCTTAAAAATCAAAAATCCAAAAAGATTTTCTTTCCTATTTTTACAAAATGTTTATCAAAAAATCCAAAAATATTCATCTTTACCCTCTTAACCTTTTTGATTCTTTATCCCCTTACCCTCTATCCATTTGATTCTAACTTCTTCTATTCTCATGGAATCTCTCGACTACGACAATTCGGGACGAATTTGAAAAATTCATACTTTATCACAAATGTCAAGAATTACGTGTTGTTCGTGATGATCCATTAATTCTGCGTAGGGAAATGGAACGAGAAACCGGGGTGACAAAGGACCGGTACTTCCATCGATAATGGAGGTGCTAAATCGTCCAACCTACGGTTATCCAAAGATCTAACCCTCAATTGCTCCTAAGCCGTCTAAAATTGATCCTAAACTTTCACGATTTACGGTTAAAAGCAAGCATGCGAAATTTAGACCGGTGACTAGCAAGAATGACTTGCCTAATCTTCACGTTTCTCAAGAACCGAGCAGGAGACCATAACGAAGTGGTGGAAATTGCTAGCTCTCGAGCACACCACTTGTCCCACTCCGGATTTTTCAAAATGTTCTTGAGACTTGATAGTCATTCGGTCACCATGTTGGTTTTGTTGATTCATTGAATAAAGCGATTCCTTCTCATAACTCTCAAATGAAATCGTTTATTCCTTGTGTCGGTTGTGGTGAGCCTCTTTTGGTTCACCCGTCATTGGTGTACGTGTGTACAATGTGGTAATGATATTCATAACGGAGTTGTTTGTTTTGTGGTTCAAGAATTCATTTGATTATGATCCTAATCCGAACTCGATTAACGACCCTCAAATTTTTCCAATTACCCACCCATGCCCCAACTTATCTTCGAGATAATCAACATAACTACTATGAATGTTGTGGAGGTCCTCACCAAGGATTTGAGTGTCAATCCGAAACACATTTGTCTATGAGCAGTTTTCGGTGATGCTCGAACTTTGGTTATGACCAATATCCATATAATTCACTGGATCCGGACTCAGCAGTTTCTTGTTGTGAGTACTGTGGAGGTCCCCACTTTCGATTGTCAAATAGGAATCCATTTCCTTGTAACAATCATGACTCTCGAGTTTGACAATTTCCAACCTCCACAAGACCATACGGTTCAAACTCCACCGAGCCGTTGTCTCAAGAAATCTCCCAAAATTTTGAAACCGCAATGAAAACACTTGATGATATGATTACTAACTTTAAGAATCAAGTGAGTGGTGAAAAGACCATGGGAGAATTGCTAGCGAAGAACGAGAGGCCCTCAAATCTAGGGAAGAATTATTAGTCCTAGAGCAAGCGGCTCTGGCGTTCCCAATTTCTTAAGGCGTATGTATGATGATGACGAGGAGAGTTTTATCCTTTTAAAGATAATATTTCTCAACTCCTCGGCCGGTTGATATTCCGTAGTTGAGATTCCATCT
This sequence comes from Chrysanthemum lavandulifolium, assembly GCA_022545495.1. NCBI lineage: Eukaryota > Viridiplantae > Streptophyta > Magnoliopsida > Asterales > Asteraceae > Chrysanthemum > Chrysanthemum lavandulifolium. The sequence continues at coordinate 305,869,524 of CM040238.1, forward strand.
CAAACAATGCTATCACACCAAGCTCCACTCACTCTCACGAACATGGGGACGAGCATCTTGACACTTGTTCACGAAAAGGAATCGGACGAATTCATAAAGTCTAGTGTTGAGAACCTTGTCCCAATCCCGAGAGAGTCACAGAGAACTTCGATCATATGTGATTCTCTTTCCCTCTTGAGTGTTCAAAAGATCATTTGAGACTTTCTCCAATTGTAGCGAAGATTATGCATCATATGGAGACATCGGTATGTTGAGGCATCACTTCCACAACTGATGTCGATCATCTTCTTGAGGAGTTCACCGATGAACTCACTCACATCAATCCACTTTCATCGTATAACGATGTTCTCTTTGATTTGAAGCCGATCCGGGAGGCGAAAGTCTCCCTTATAATGATCGTTCACTCACTTCTTATCCCAACGGTCCAATAGAGAATATTGATCACTTTGTTCTGAAGCATTCAAAACAACTCTCACTAATCCTCTATTTGAATTCGACTGAATTCACTTTAATTTCGAGAATCCACTATTTGATACTCGGATCGAGGATAGTGATGAGCCCACAATGGAACAAGAGTTCACAATTTCACTTCATGTGAATGATTCTCTCCATGAAGAGTTCTCCGGTGAACTCTCTCATGACATATCTCCTCTGGAACATGATCATTTCCATTTTGGTCTTGAGGATGATAATGGCTCGGAGGAAGGTGTACTCTATCATACGAGTTTGCTTATTGATGATACTACCCTCACCCTTCCTCCCGATATGTCTACATTTGAGGATGAAGAATGGATCTTGATTGTTATCAAAATCTTTCTTCCTTTCCTCAAATATCTTGTGATTTCTCTTCATCTTCACTCCTTCGGAATGAAGACACTATCTTTGACCCGGCATTTTCATTTATCATTTTGAGCGGTTCTATATATATCTCATCGGTGTGGATCTTTCACGTGCTTCAAATGTTCGTCCAAACATCTTGAATGAAAGTCCGATGGAGATTGTTTCTTCCACTTTGCTTCCCCATGAACCAATGAATGCGGGGATCGAGTCAAGCTAGCGACTCGGGAATCAAAAACACTAGCATGCCATATGGGTTTTCACCCATATTTCTGACTTCTTTCTATTTTCTACCACCCTAGTGTGGGGGAGTTGCCCCACATGTTGTGTATATATAAAACTTTCAAAAAAAAAAAAAAAAAAAATTCAAATAATGGCCGTAGTATTTCCGTTTCGTTCTCGGTTCGGCATAACGGCGGTACTTTGAATATTGAGGGCAATATTCATTTCTAGTGTGGGGAATTCTCACGAATTTTATCATGTAATTATACCGCCCAATTCCCCATTTTGGCCAAAATTTTTTTGGAGTAAGTGTCTTGCACTTACTCGATTCTGATTATCGATCCGCCATGTCTAATAAACAAAAGGATTGGCTAATCCAGGAGAAAAGCGGCTCTTGTTAAAGATATCTCAAATCCGTTGACGACTTGCAATTTGCCCAAAATTGTATGGTTTCACTCACCATATCCTTAAAAGTGAAGAGTTGGCTAGCCCATAAGTTTATGGCTTGTGGTGAAGGCGATGGAAAACCATAATTGGTAATCACTCACCAAAGATAGTATATATTATCTAAGAGTTGGCTAGTCCGAAGCAAATGGCTTCGTAAAGACAAATCAAATCCGTTGGAAGTCGGTGGTTTGCTCAAAATCACATGGTTATCGATGTACCATGGTTCTTACTTGAACTGAAACATTTGGCTACTCCGAAGTAATGGCTTTTGGTAAAGAGATTCAAAACCATTAAGTTTTCTCAAAAGATTGCTAGGGACTAGCAATAGTTTAGTGTGGGGATTGATGAGTGTGTAAATACTCATCATTTTTAGTCAATCGAGCGCAAAAGCGTTTAAAATGCTGAAATGCATCAAAATACTAAAAATATCTCAAAATTGCATTTTATATGTTTCAGATGCAAAATATTTAAAATCAGATGAAAAATGAGCTAAGTTTGCATAATTGGCAGTTTCAGTCCCCCAAGTTTCAAAAGTTGTCAGAAATAGTCCCTGAGCATTTATTTTAAAAGAAAAATCACCAAAGGTCCTTTTTGAAATCATATGTTGTCATATTTAGTCCTTTGGTGAAAAATGTCAAAAGTTTTGAGAAATTACAATTTGGTTCCTTGGATTTTAAAAATGTTCATGTTTAGTCCTTGGAATTTCACAATTGGCAAAAATGGTCCTTGGATTATTGGAGATGGCAAGATAGGCCCTTGGACTACAACTTCATAATTCTGACTTTGGTCCACGGATTTTCGAATTACACAATGGGTCCCTAGTGTTGAAAATGGATTCAATAACTATCCTAGTCAAGCCCAAATGAAACCCCAAGCCCAATACCCTAATACCGGTCCAATCCTTTTACCCATCCAACCGTTTACCACCCACGGTTTAAAATAAAACCGCCAAACACCACCTCCTTTTCCTCTGTCTTCCCGACCATTTTATCGCAACACCTCCAACTCCAGCCCACCCTACTCCACACCATGTCCCTCCACTCGACAACATCCAAAAGCGACATTTAATGCACCCTCCCTGTCAAGTTATCGGAACCACGGCATAAAGAGTTTTCCATAAAATGTGATCAATGGCCAATATGACTTCAATTCATCCAATGGCTAAAAGGGTGGTGGGATTTACTCGGAAGAAGGTGTGGAAGCACTTTTGCATATAAAAAGAGATGAAAGAAAAGCAAGAAAGTAGTAGATTTTAGTTGTAAAATTCCTATATGTCGTTTTTTATATAATTGTTTTAGTTTAAGTCAAAAGCTTGTAATTTCAGTTTCTAGGTGTTAAACCTTAGTTGGAAAATCATTGTAATGCATTTTCAAGTTTCAATTCAAAGTTTTAGTATGGTTTCAAGTTTTATGCTTACTGTTTGAAATTTCAGTCTCAAACTCCTATGTCCAAGCTTTTAATAGCTTATTTTAAGCTCAAACAAGTTTATTTAAGCTCTCCATAGCTTTTAGTAAACTTATTATTCATATTCAAGCAATTTTAAATCTTGGTCAACGAAAGTCAACTGCTCATCAAGAAAGAAGGATTTGATGGATTCTTGATCGGATTGGATTTAGTCTTGGTTTAAGTTTATTGGGTGTGTTTCTAGTTAGCTTATGCAAATTCTGATTCTTGAAATTGAGTAAGAGCTATCCAACCTAAGTTTTCACTATTTTGAGCTTGAATCGCTTTAGTAGTTATTTTGTAGAATTTGTTATGTTGGTTGGCTTTAATCACTTTGTTTCTAGTTGTATTTTGATTAGCATTAGTTAGATTGAGCATTGGTTTGCTCGAGTTTGCTAGATTATATGTTTAAGCTTATGTAATGATTTGGAAATCGGTGTTTGGTTCAGAGTGTTTCTTGCTTTTGAGTTTGTTTCGAGGGGATAAAAGGTGCTCGGATAGTTCACTTAAGGTCTAGGATAAGTAGTTTAGGCATAATATCTATAGCCCATTCTTTAAAAGTCAAAATCACCTTGGTTCAATCTTAGGAACATCTCTGTTGAAATCGACAGCATATTAAGCATTTAGGTGTAGATTTAGTTAACCTAGCTTTTAACAACCTTATTTCATCTTAATACATCATTTATAAGCAAAAATTAGTCTCAAATCTCAAATTAGTCAAAATATCAAAATCATCAAAAGTCAATTGTCAAAATCCGGTTTCACCAAACTGGGTGAATTTTCATGAACTCATTTCGGGCCAAATCAAATGAAACTTTGGGTTTTAAACTTCATCTAGTCTATTGTCTTATTGTGATTTTTGCAGATTTTTATAAATTTTTTATAAGACCCAAAACTGCTTGTCAATATGGGTGTAAATCCCCTGTACACACTCAGTATTAACTGAGTGTGCACAGGTTTTGTGCTAGGCTTGTACCAAGCTCATCAGAGCTCAGCCAGGGCTCATCTTTGGTTTAGACATAGCTAGCCAGGTCTAGTGTAGGTTCCATTCTCTGTTTTTTGAGTCTCAGCTTATTTAGTAGCTTATTCTTAGGCTGCAAGTAGTAGCCTTAAACTGTTTTTGGAACTAAACTCAAAACAACCAAATCTTTGTAGTTTGTAATTCAGTGGTTTAGAGAAGTTGTTTTTAGTTCATTTTGAGTACTTTTAGCTTATTATAGCTTCTGTGCAAGTTTGGTGCTTATTTGTAGCTTATTGCTTATTCCAAGTGCTTATTCATAAGCACTTTGCATTGCAGTTTCAGTTTCTTGCACACAACCCCCTGTTTTTATATTTTTCCTAGATTCCAGATTTTTCTAAGTCAGTTTGCTATTTTTCTTTATTTAAAACAGTTTTTAAGCCTTTTTAATTAGCATTTAATACAAATAAATCAGAAAAGTTTCAAAAAAATAATTTTTCACTTTTCTTAGGTTAAGATAAATATAAAAAGTCAAAAAAATATTTTTCCAGATTTTTCTTAGTTAAATTTGTATTTTTAAGCAATTTAAGTAGTTTTAAATAGTTTTAATTCATAGAAAATAGAAAATAATCGAGAAAAATACAAAAATAGTTTTGAAAATTCTCTTTTGTTATTTTAGATTTTCCAAGTCATAATTTCATTTTCTAGCTTTATTTCCTATTTTCTTGTATTTTAGGCTATTATTAAATAGTTAAAATAGTTTTTAATTAATAATAATGAGATAAATAGTTTTAAAAATAATTTTATTTTTCTAAAAATTTTCTTTTATCATTAGGTTTGTAAAAATGTCATTTTTATATTTTTAGGATTGATATTACTTCAGTTTCACATTTTCTTTTGTACGTCGCGTAGTTTTTAAGTTTAGTTTTATAAAAGAAAAATCAAAAACATCATTTTAAAATAGTGATAGCATTTATTTAATATATTTTATCTTTTTAATTTTCTTTAATTTGCATTTAAGCCCTTGTAATTTATATACTTTTTCTGTAGTTATAATAAATCAAAACTCTTTTCCGTTCAAATCCTCTCGATCACTATACGTTTGACTATTCTCGCACAACTCGTTGGGACATAACGACCTGGGGAAACACTATACTCTCCTGATCTTCATTGCATTTGTTTCCGGACTGTTTGAAGTTTGTTACGGTTAGCCATTCACAAGTGGCTAGCTTGCGTGATAAAACTTGATTGTTTGGGAGCGAATCAACTATCCTTAAGGTGAGCACAGTAATTATTAAACACAAGTTCATTATTCCTAAGATGAGGAGGAATGTATTTAACGATCATGATATATTTGCGATGAGGATGACTTTGAAACAACATTCTCATTAAAAACAAGTGGCGGTTTCCCTTTTCACGACTCCTCATTCTCAATTTCCTTTTGTAAAGAAGTTATTTTTTCGTTGTTTTTGTCACGGTGACTTTCATTGAATCATATAACTCTTTAAAGTGACGTTTAACTTTTCATTTTCTTCTAGAAAACTCTCGTTTTCCTTTTGTAAAGCATTTACTAAGTTTTGAAGATGAAAAGTTTAAGAATCTTGAGAATCTAGAGGAGGAGGCATTGGGAGCCAGTCGCATTGTTTTTTCACCTTTAATTGAGAAATTTAGGCTTTCGACTTTCGATCGTGTTACAATGAGCTTGAATTTGTTCGTCACGTTTGTTTATCGGCGCATCAAACTCTCGAGCATCGAAGATGTCTTGATATTTGAGGTTTTGACATTTTCTTTAAGATGTTGATATTTTAGTTGTAAATTAAAATGTTCAACTTCTAGTTTAGAAAAATGTTTTACCAAATTATCGTGATCATCCTGATCAATTTTCTCATTTAGTTTAGAATTAGTCTTTTCAAGCTCAATGACACGATCATGAGAGACTTTTAGAGCAACAGATAATTCATGAAATTGAGAAGCATTAATGGAACAATTCGTAGCAGTGTAAAACACATCTTGAGAAATACATTCAGAAATAAGATTCTCATTTAGTGTATGCAAGTTCTTCCTCTCAATCTCATTATATTTTAATTCTCGCTCATAGTCACTAACCTCCACAATCATTGCATCAAATTCCTTTTCCATTTCTTTAATATCAGAATTCATCCCCTTTTTAAGACTCTCAAATTGATCTTTTAGTTGTTTAAAGAAAGGCATGACCTCAGATAAATAGGATTCTTTAGTTTGTTCCAAACCCCTTTCCCCTTCAGTTATACCAGTGGGTGTGATCCTTTTCTTACAAGTTTTCTCAAAATCAACGAATAATTGAAAGTTAACATTTTGACTGATTAAGGTCTTGCTTTTAGTGGCAATAGTTCTAGGGACTAGATGCATTGGTGTATTAGGAGGATACACGATTCTTTGAAGGCATTTTCCTAAGAGGGGGGTTTGTTACAACAAGATTCCCTGCTTTTTGCTTATCTAAATCCTTTTTCCAGAACACTTGTTCGGGTGTTACCAACGTTTGAGGCTGAAACATGTTCAAGGAAATCCAATTTTCCTTTTTGTAGTCATGGGGTTTGATAATTATGTTTTTCTCTTTACACGCAGGATTGTTGAGTTTCTTATCCATTTTCTCCCGGGTGACCTCATCTGATTTCTTATCTTCCTCAGTGCACTCAACACAACTAGGTATCTGCCTAGGTTTAAGGATTTCATTGCCATCATAAATTACCTTATGAGCAGTTCTAGCCTTTTTAATGACCCCGGATTTGGTTCCTCAACAATGGGAATGCTATGCTTATCGCTTAAGACTCTATGCTTAGTGATCAATTGAGCGATCTAATGGTGTTCCTTATACGTACAACTTATTTTCAAGCTTTTTTTCAAAGTTTTTAGATTGGAAAATCATTCAAAAGTTTTGATTCCTTAGCATTGAATTCTTGCTTAAGCATTTTCACATTTTCTTGAAGTTCTTGTTTTTGCTTAGCAATTTTAGAAAGCTTTTCTTGTAAAGAATTTAACTGTTGTTTTAATACTTCTTCTCTAAAATTACTATTTCTAATAATTGTACGCATTTGGTCATCCATTTCGTGCTCACGGGTGGTCAACTCAAATTTAGCGTGTTGTCCATAAATGGCAACTTGTTCTTTATAGGCCTTCTGTTCAGAAATAACATAATCATCAGGGGAACATGCAGTGTATTCATCAAAAACATAGTCATTATTGACTGCGGAAGATGCATTACTTGGTACAACCTCACTTTCACTTTGTTTCACATATTGATCATATGGGACAATATTGCTATTACCCTCATCATCAATATCTGATTCATAAGTCTCAAGAGATTGTACTTCATTATGCATCTTTCGCTCATCAACATCATCATATAGTTTTAGTACCTCTGAGATGATTTTGTCTTTGGATGGACCAGCTTGTTGTGGTGAAGAGACCTTTGGAGAAACCATAGGTGAGATGCTAGCCATGAAGATTGTTTGAGCGATGGGTTCATCATCGACATCGAGTCAAATGCATCACAATCGGCTACTTGAAAGGCATTCGATGATTATGACCCATCTCACGAATTGGTCGCTCATCAACATCGACATCATAAGTCTTGGCATTCCTTCAAGAAGAAACAATAACTCCTCTTCATCCAAAGTCGCTCCATTATCACGAGCTTGCACAAGCAACATCTTATCCTCAAGTACTCTGCATTTCGAGGCGTTTTGGTGATGTGCAATTCCTTGCAATATGTCCTCACCTCCACGGTTGTAGCACTTGATAGGTTTTGCTTGTCACGATTTCCATTCCTTCCTCTATTCAGATTTCCCATATCCTCTACCAACCCACCTCTTCCTTGTTCAGATCGCCTTTCTTGAACCATTGCACCATAACCTTCCCATCTCGGCGGTGGCTTGATTGTGTGGATTTGATCTTTGTTCGAGGTTGTTGTTGGTGTGTGGGAGAGTTCATGTTATGACTAATCGGAGAGCCACTTGATTAATGAAGTTTCCACTATTGTATCAACATCGACTTGTTTGAACATTGGATCGAGAATGAGTTTGTGATTACCATTACCCATGGGTATAACTTGAGAAGCTTTGGTGGTAATTCCAACATTTGTGTAAAAGGCAGTTGAGTCATTTGATGAGCTTGTTTCTCCCTGATTGGTTTTGAACTAATCAAGAATCCTTTTTTCAAACATTGCATGCCTCTCATTCTGAAGAAGAAAAGCATATAGTTGCTCATAGTTGGTGTTCTTCAAACCTTTAGTTAGCTTCACAGAAGTGACAAACTTGTGCCATTCGGGATTCATATTGTTTACAAACTTTGAATTCAGCTGAATGTTTGGCATGGTCATTTTGATGTTCCTCATGTCATTCACAAGCTTATGGAATCTCACGTAGTACTCATATACACTCTCATCTTGTTTCATCTTGAAATGCTCAAACTCATCATACAGTTGTGATTCTCTATCTTCAACAATTAATTGAACACGAGAGAAGCATCTTGACATTATCATCATGACCTTTGCTTGATGTTGTGATTGATAAGCTTGTAGATGTCTTTTGGAAGACCTTGAAGTATAATGTTAGAAGCCACGATATCGCATCAAATCTCTTTTCTCCTTATCATTGAGCTCATCATACATCTTTGGTCCATCTATTCCATAGATCATTGTTCCATCTGCAATTGTATCCATTAAGTCTCTAGTAGTCTCAATCGATAAGGTCCTTCATCAATGGATTTGAGAATGTTGACCCCATTTTCCTTTCCAAGACAGATGACATCGATTCGTTGTGCCCAAGAGTCGTAGTCGGTTCTGTCAAGCATGGGTGGACGAGTATCTCGAGCCGGTGCTTGAACATCCTCAAAGACAGGTGGAGATGATTGTAGGTACGTTGGTAGACATGTTAACAGATTACACGGAATTTTATAACTCAATGAGAAAACCGTATTACAAACAAAAATCAACCAAGTCGCTAAGAAACCTTGAACCAAGTCGCTAACCACCAAGTTGCTAAATATCAAGTCGCTATAATGCCAAGTCGCTAAGACACAGTCAAGTTGCTAAAGAACAACTCGCTAAAATCCAAGTCGCTAGCACCAAGTCGCTAAGAACAAATCGCTAAGCACCAAGTCGCTAAGTCGTCAAGTCGCTAAATAGCAACTCGCTAAGCACCAAATCGCTAACACCAAGTCGCTAACAAACGTAAGTACAAGTCGCTAACCTTCACCAAGTCGCTACCCGTAGTGGAGAATCCACTAAGTGTACTGTTTGTCGGCTTGTCTCAATAGACAAGTCTCTAAGCTCAAATCGCTAACAGCTTCAACTACAACTCGCTACCAACTTACAAAGCAAGTCGCTAACTAGAATAACACTCCGTGGCTCAAGTCGCTAGCAAGAAAAACTTAAAAACACCACTTTACAATCCAAAGAAAACCCAACCACGATGATTCAAGCTTACCAAATCAAAACCCAAGCACATACAAAGATTCTAAACACAAAAATACACCCAAGATTCAAACTTTAACACTAGAAATGAACCAAATGATGCAAAAACCACTAAACATTTTCAAACTCAAAAACCATCTAAAAACCACTAGAAATCCAAGGATATGTAAGAGATGATCAAACCATGGCTCTGATACCATTTGTAACATATTGGATTTCACAAACACACTAAACCACACGATCAAATAGGCGTATAAGACGTTTTTAGAGAGAGAAAGTTAGAGGTTGGGAACTTTAGTGAGAGAAAGAAAATCTTATTATGAGCTCCAACTCTACCTTGGGAGGTAGAGTATTTATAGTTCTTACATAAATCGCCACCCACGGCCGTGGATCGGGCATATAGTGGGTAAAGACCGTCCAGTCCTCCACGGTGAAACTTAAACTAAATACTACTTAACTTATAATAATCTACGACTATGAGCTTTCTAACGATTACATATACTTGAGGTGACCGACTCTTCAATAACTGGATTTACTAAATCCTAACATCATCTATAAATTTACCCTTTCCCTTATCAACCTATGAAGCAGGCATGGGCTCAACCTCAACAGAAGAATCCTTAGGATCCGAGGGAATGGACTCAGGAATCTCAGAAGCAATAGATGAAGTATCAGGCTTATCAGTAGTAACAGGATTGTCAGCAGCATCTGATGGTTCCTTATCCTCAGCCACCTTGTCAGTAGAAACAGGTTCAGGAGAAATGTGCATATGATCAACGGCACTAGAAGGGTCAGGAGAATCCACCACACTAGCCTTGAGGGCATTGAGATTGAGATAACTCCTCTTTCTAATCTGCCTTCTTTGAAACACTTAAATTTCTGGATCCTTCTGAGCTTGTGTCTCTCCTAATGAAATAGAAGCCAAAACATGTAGTGCCTCAAGATCAATATTGGTCCTCTTATTGTCCTTTTCCCCCTCAGAATCAGAAACCACAACTCTGCTCCTCCTATTATTAAGCCTAACCTCCAAATCTATTACCCTCTTCAACAACTTAACCAAAGGGCCACCAAGTGTCTGCTTGGTCTCCTTAAGCTTATCCCTGGATTCTTTCAGCTGAAGCTCCAAATCATCAACCTTCTTGATATACCTGTTAAGTGAACTAGACATATTCATCAGAATATTAGGATCCTCAGCTCCACCAGCAGGATTTTCCTGAGGTATTTGGAGCATCATTGGACCTAGGAGGAGACACATAAAAGGCATTACCAGAATGGGTGTCATCCTCAACATTATGCCTAGGCGGACTAGAAGGTTGGTCAGGATTGACCTCAGTCTGAATAGGAATTTGTTCTTGTAACTCAGTTGCAACCACTGGCTCCTCAAGAGCAACAATCACTGGTGATGGTGGGGCAACATGTTGAGGTGAAGGGGGATGTTGGTCATCAGTGGCAACTGATGCAGAGGCATCAGCAACATTGACACCAGGCAACATTGAGGGTAACAGGGGTCTATGTTCTCCGGTAAAACTTGTTTTCATTGTTGCAAATAATTTAGCGATTAATTTATTAATGACCCTTGAGTTTGATCGAGGTGTCAATGCCTAATATCATTTGTAAAAATCTAGGATACATCGAAATTTATGTTTGGTATCCTTTATATTCTTAAGCATTTCCTCAAAGATATATCTTGAAAAATTATACTTTCTACCATGGGCCAAACAAATTATAGTATTTGCAATTGAACTGAAAACTAATCCCAACCCCAGATTTAGGACTCGAGTAATCAAGGTGGTATGGACAAGAAATCTCCACTTAGGGCAAAATTTATTTTTATACCAAATGATTTTCCCATCAAAGGGATACCCTAATTTGGTTAAACCAAGTAATAATCTCATCTCTATTGTTCTCAAAGAGACCACCTTCATCATCAAACTGGAATCGAGTCCTAATGAGAGACTCAATTATCACATACTCTTCTCCATCAATGGTAGCCACAATTTCCTTGGTTGGACCATGAGGAGATCGCTCATGAGCGGTGGACCAAAATTGCTTGACAAGAGAGTCATACACAAGCGATGAGAGAAAGTTAGAGCATACCGATCTTGGAGCGCAGAAAAATCAATCATTGAGTCATACAAATCACTTCCTTTGGCATGTTCCAAAAATGCCACTTTATTGTGATCTACTTTGTACCCGAGTGATGCCATTGATGCAGATTGAGAAGATGAGTTGGATTCAAATTGAGAGGGAATTGTGGAATTAGGTTGTGGGATACTTCTGATTTATTATTTAAACGAGTCACCCAAAATAATCGGTTAAATTGGTAAAAAATCTCGGACAGAATCTTTGACCAATTTGACTTTAACTAAATCCCCAAATTAACGAAACCAACCAGTCAATCAGCAGAAACCAACTAACTTTTGACCGCAGCTACCACTTCACTACTACCAGCAGAACCCATAGATCATCCGTAGAAACCATCACATTAACAGGAGGAATGGAGAAGGAATCAATAACAGTGCATCAACAGTCTCCAATCAGAACCTTTAACGATACAAATTCCAATCAACAATTACATCCATAAACTCCTACCCAACAATTACATCCATAAATTCCTGGAGTCTGGAGATGTCTTTGGTGAAGCTTGTTAGGGTTGTGCCTTAATGTAATCAGTAGCAATGTTTAGGAAGTCTTGTATGGTGAAGCTGCATCTCAGAATGCAGTTTGTTTTTATGAATAAAAGACTTGACTTTGGTAGATTAATCTTTTGTTATCAGTTGCCACTGATTGTTTGTTTGATACTAGATCTGCAAGAGGTGAGTAGAAAACAAAACATACAAAACAAATATATACATACAATATGCAAAAATATACAACAAAATACAACATAAATCCTCCCCTTAAACCAGAAACCTCCCTAGGCACAATCCTCCCCTCAAACACAACAATCAGGGGTTGATAATGCCTATATGGACTGTCAAAAATTGAAACCTTGGACCATCAAAGGCTTTAGTCAACAAATCAGCAACATTTTCATCTGTATGAATTTTAACCACTTGAATAAGGTATTTTTCATTAGCATCTCTGATAAAGTGGTGTCTAATTTCTATGTGCTTAGTTCTTTGATGAAAAACAGGATTTTTAACAATGCAATTTGTACTTTGATTGTCTATATGGATCTTAGTGTTCATAAAATTAAACCCATAGTCCAATAACTGATTTTGAATCCAGAGTACCTGACCACAACAACTAGCAGCAACAACATATTCAGCCTTAGTAGAAGATGTAGCCACGATGGTCTGCTTCTTGCATTTCCAGGAGATTAATCTCCTCCCCAGAAACTGACAACCCCCAGTGGTAGATTTTCGATCAAAGTTGGCACCAGCATAATCACTATCACTATATGCTTCCAGCTCAAATGGAGATTCTCTAGGATACCAAAGACCCAACTTAGGTTGACCCTTGAGATACTTGAAAATCTTCTTGACATCAATCAAATGGGAAGTCAAAGAAGTGACCTGATGCCTAGAACAAGCACTGACTGCAAACATAATGTCAGGCCTAGAAGCAGTCAAATAAATGGGTGAACCAATCATGGATCTGTAGACATGAACATTAACAGCAGGATCTGGTTCATTATTTGATTTAGCCTTAGGAGCTTCATATGGAGTAGTTGCAGTCCGAACTAGTTCCATATCAAACTTTTTGAGGATGTCATGCACATATTTCTCTTGATGAATGAAAATACTATCTGATTTCTGCTGTACTTCAAGGACCAAAAAGAATGTAAGCTCACCCATGGCACTCATCTCAAACTCACTTTTCATCAACTCCTCAAATTCCCTGCACCAAGCTTCTTTGGTAGAGCCAAAGATAATGTCATCCACATACACTTGCACAAGAATGAAATCCCGGAAGTTCTTCTTGATAAACAGAGTCTTATCAATAGCACCTCTCCTGTATCCATGTTTCAGCAGGAACAAAGAAACCCTAGCATACCAAGCTCTAGGTGCCTGATGAAGTCCATAGAGTGCTTTGACCACTTTGTAGACCATATCTGGATTGTGAGGGTCTACAAATCCCTTGGGTTGAGTGACATACACTTCTTCCTCAATTTCACCATATAAGAAGGCACTTTTTACATCCATCTGATATACTAGGAAACCCATGTAGGAGGCAAAAGCCAAGAAGAGTCTGATAGCTTCTACTCTAGCCACTGGAGCAAAAACCTCATCATAATCAATTCCTTCCTCTTGTCTGTGACCTTGGGCAACCAACCTAGCCTTATTCATTACCATAATCCCCCTTGCATCTCTCTTACACTTCAGAATCCACTTTGTGCCAATTGCATACTTTCCAGGAGGCAATTGAACAAGCTCCCAAACATTTTGATTTAAAAATTGTTGCATTTCTTCTTGCATAGCAGCAATCCAATCATCATCTGCTAAGGCCTGTGCAACACTGGTAGGTTCAACTTGAGAGAGGAAACAAGCAAACAGACAATGATGGTAGTCTATGTGATTGTTCCTATGTTGATCCTGAATGTAACTGAGAAATGCAGATTCCCCAAAACTAGTTTTCTTCGCCCTACTCCTAGTTTGCACAGAGGAAGTAGGATCACCAATGATAAGAGATTGTGGATGTACTGTGTTAATCCTCTTTGTGACATTAGGACTAACATCAAGTGATGTTGCTAGATTAGTAAGAGTAGGACCAAAGTCATCATCATAGGAAGAAGAATCAAAGATGCCTGTTCTTGATAAATGATGAATGCCTTCCAATTCAGAGCTTGAATGTTGTGAATTGGCTAAGTCAGATGGACTTGAAAATCTGGTGGGAGAATCATCTAAACCCAAAGTATCCACAGATGGAGTAGTGGAGGGAACAACATCACTAGCAAAAGGAACAGGAACACTACCAGCAGAATCACCATCAGCAGAAACTGAGCCATTACCAGAAGGATCAGACACATTACCAGCAGGAACAGATGCATCAGCAGCAGCAAATTTCCTGCGAGCTTCAATAGTTTCCTGCCTTAAGAGTTCCTCTGTTTCTTTGGAGAATTCATAACCATACTTTTCAGCATCATCCTTTGCTACATGCTATTGGCGTTGAAGTTTCACAAGCTCTTCTGCATATCCTAAATCACTTGAAACTGCATAAGAAGAAGCTGTGTCCTTGGTACCTGAAAAGTGGTTAGTAGGAAAAGAAGGAACAACTATACGTTGTTCATCACACTCTGAATCTGACTCATCATCTGAGGAACCTGCAATGTTAGATTGAGTATCTTTTGGTTCTGCAGAAAGATTATATTTATAATGAGTATAACCTAAGTGATCAGTTAAGTAGTTAAGATCAAAGTACCATTCTTGACCTGCTCCCTGAACATTTGGCTTGTCCTCCAAAAATCTTAGATTCAGTGTATCTTCAACCCTCTTTGTGGAGATTTTATATACCCTGTAAGCTTTACTATGAGCTGAATACCCTACTACAAAACCCTCATCAGCTTTGGCGTCAAATTTGCCCAAATGATCACAGGTGTTAAGGATGGTCACATGACAACCAAAAGGCTTAAGGTAGCTTATGGTAGGAATCTTTTCAGAAAAAAGTTCATACGATGTCTTATTATGAGGATGAGTTATCAACACCCTATTCAAAACATAGCAGGCAGTGCTAACTGCTTCAATCCAGAACATGGTAGGTAACTTGGAATCAGCAAGCATAGATCTTGCTGCTTTAATCAGGGTTCTATTCTTCCTTTCAGCAACTCCATTTTGTTGTGGAGTCCTGGCATTGCTATAATCCCTTTTTATCCCCTTTGTAGCACAGAGCTCAATTAACTGAGCATTCTTGAACTATGTCCCATTGTCACACCTGATGGCTTTGACCTTCTTATTCAACTGATTCTCAACCAGGGCAATAAAGTCTTGAAGAATCTCAAATGTTTCATCCTTAGTCCCCAAGAAGAATGCCCAACAGTACCTACTGTAGTCATCAGTAACCACCAAACAATAGTATTTGTGATCAATGCTCCTGATAGATGTTGGACCAAAAAGGTCCATGTGCAGAAGTTGCAAAGGCTCTGAGATAGTGCTGATCTTGGTTTAAAATTGCGTTTTGCGATCCGTTGCGTTAAAGGTCCTAGAGGCTGATGCGTGATGCGCGTTACAAATGCGAGCGCATTTTGAACGCGATGCGTTTTGTATTAAAAAAATATAAGAAAATTATATTAAAAAAAATACCAAGTAATGCAATAATTTTACAAATAAGTCACTAAAATATAAAAAATATGTAAATAATACATTTGTAAAACAAATAACTCACTAAGTCATGACATAAAATACTTAAAAACAACATTATAAACTCAACTAACGTTGTTTTAAACGAGACTCTACTCCTTTAGTTTTTATTTTTTGGATCCTGCATTCTATAAGTTCTTCCTGGATCCTTGTAATTGTTAGCAGTCAATGCGGGTGAACATAAACGATTAAAGTACATTCTATACATATACATGATGACATTATGCTATAATGTATTAAAGGTATACTGATAATTTATATTAGTTGCTAAACAATCTTAATTCATTCATTACTAAATCAATATCAAAAGTCAAAACTAAAAATTTAAGTCAAATTTGAATCACACATGATTTGTAGCTCAATTATTTAACATGTATGGTTATGTATGATCAAATAAAAATATGAACTATTGCACAACATGAAGTTGGAATAAGATGATTTTTTGTGGAATCTCAAATCATGTTAATGGTGCATGATCATGAACCGAAGGGTAATTTGGATGTCGTTATTGTGTTTGTTTTGGACGTCTTAACAATTTCTATTATTCAAAGTCCATTAAAATATTCTATCATCTTCTAAATGGTTCATTTTTTTTCCAAAATGACTTAAATTCCATATTGCGACAATTGCGACCCGTTGCAAGCATCACACAGATGCGGCCAATTGTTGTCTAATGCGAACGCATTTTGGGATGGCGTCGCATTAGGCACCATGATGCGAAATCCTAAATGCAATGCAATGATGCGCGCAATTTACGCAATGATGCACGCATTTTTAAACCAAGGTGCTGATAGCAGTAATGGATTTGCAGGAGGACTTGTGCTGCTTGCCCTTGTTACAAGGCACACAATTGTGCTTATTAGTAAAGACCTTGGAAGGAAGTCCATGAACTAACCCATGTTTTGCTAGCTTGTTGATTGTTTTGAAATTTACATGAGCCATCCTTCTATGCCATTTATTATATTCATCCAAGGATGCTTTTGCCACCAAACAAGCTAAGTCACCTTCAGGCTGAACTTCATTAAGATTGAATGTATACAGATTTTGTTTCCTAGGTACCTTCAGAACAACTTGACTGTCATCAGGTATCTGGAAGTCTTTTGAAAGTACGAGACATTCAGTATCAGTGAACAACACATAATTTTTCTTGTCACAAATTTGGGACACATACATTAAATTGAAGTTTCTGAGCTGTTCCACATAATATACATTCTCAAAGTCTAGCTTGGCAGTTCTTATGGTTCCCTTCCCTGTAATCTTACCATCTCCTCTTCCAAATGTAACAGTACCTCCTTGAATAGATACAAAATCATGCAATCTGTCTTTGTTTCCTGTCATACTCCTAGAACACCCACTATCAACTATACCTAAATCTTTATTTGAATGAGGATCATCCTACAAGTTAAACAATATTCAACAACATTAGTATACATGGAGACCCAAGTCATTACTGACTTGGGCCTGCTCTATGGATCACATTAGAAAAACCTGCAGATTGATGAGATCCACTATTGTTCTTGGAACCTTTCATGAATGATGGTCTATTGTGTGTCCAAGAGCAACCTGGTGAGGGCTTAATAGCAGTATCCCACCTGGCCCCCCTTTTATTCAATGGGTCATTATTACCAGGGCTATATCCATTTTGAAAATAAGTACTAGTAGGTCTGAATAATGGCCTAGAAACATTACTTCTCCAATATGATGAAGATGGTTTATCAATGAAACTCGGTTACCAAGAGAACTGGTCTACCAAGAGTAACGGGTCTACCAGTGAAGAATCGGTCTACCGGTGAATTGTTCTGCCGGTCCTCACATGTGTTCCGGAGGAACAAATGGAGGAATTTTGGTCACATCATTCCATATCGGTCTATATTTACATTGATTAGTACAAACACCCATTTGTTTCTCATAAAATCACAATCTTTGATAAGATGAAATGTACTACCACAAAAAATGATTTCTTTTAAAATGCTTGTTCAAAACAGGAATAGTCTTATCAGAAACAAAATTATTCAAACCACAACCAAAATCAAAATTGTTTTTAACAGAATCAACAAAACAAGAAATGTTTCTAAAGTAAGTTGTCTTTGAAGAAGAATCATTAACAGCAACTCTTGGGGCATGGTGAACAGGTAAAGGCTTGGGAGAGGCAGACTTGGGAGTTGAAGACTCTTCACTTGAACCACAACTGGCATAGTCTTTAGACTGGGTCTCTGAAGTCCTATCACTGGAAGAACAAGAGACAAAAGTATTAGATTCACTGGGAGTGTCAGATAAGTCCTTGGACTTTTGACCATAGGTCATATGTGATTCATCTGAGTCTGAGTCTGGGTTGGGTGGTCTAACAATACCATCTGAATCTATATTTATCTTCCTCTTCATCAGTGACAAGATTAAAAACACTATATTCATTAGGTTCATAAACCTCATCTGGACCAATATAATCCTTGAATCCCAACCCCATCTTAGTTTTAACAGACATAGAACTTTTCCACAATTTGTCTAGGTATTAGCCTGTTCTTGACACTGTTTATGTCTAGCCATCTCTGTATCTAAATTAGCCTGTAGACCCTCTTTTTTTGCAATGACCTTTACATATTCTTTCTCATTAAATTTTAGCACATTAGTGGTGTTCTCCAAATCTCTTTCTAACACTTTAATTTTCTCTTCAAGAGCCAATTGATTTTGTTGGTACCAGGCCTTTTGTTTTTCTAAATATTTAACAGTTTTCTTATAGGCCTGGACCTGAATAAAATATTCTTTATATTGGTCATTAACATCATCAAATTCACTTCTAAGAGCATCATATTTAGTATTACAACCAAAAATACAATTTTATACCTGAGAAGTGATGCCCATCAGTGCAAACTCATCAGCAGTATCAGCAACCAATCCAATCTGAGGATTTTCATCCTGAGCTTCATCCACATGATCATCCCAGTCAACCCTTGACTCCAAAGACAGCAAAGCTTTAGGTTTATGATCCTCAGCTTCCTTGATCTTGAATGCCGAATATCTTCTTCTGTCACTTCCCTTCTTATCTGGGCATTCTTTAGCAAAGTGACCCATCTCATTGCATTAAAAACACCTGATCTTCTTCCTGTTAAACCTGGCTGATTCTCTTCCCACTTAGCCAAACTTCCTCCCAGAACCCTTTTCAAACCTGTTGACTTTCACAGCAAGCATGGCCATCTGCCATTTGAGATCCATCTCCTCCAAATCCCATTTATCCACTTGTTCAAAATCTTCATAGACCTACTGCTATTGGTCTTCAGTTTCAGCAACAAAAGAGTAAAGCACATCCTCTATCACAGAATTGGACTTTGATTTTCTTGTAGAAGAAGTGTGTGTTCTGGTTGCTGCTGATGAAGAAGTGGGACTCTCAGCATAAGACACCATTGTGTTAGCACTGGTAGCACTAACAAAAGCTGAGTGTGTTGGAGTTGGAGAATAAGATGAATGACCCTTGATATCAATTTCAAGAAATCTAAGCTTATTGTATAAGTCATCAAAGCTTAAGTAATCAAGGCCTCCCTTTGCCTTGAGTGTGAGAGAAACCTGCCTCCAGGAGGAAGGTAAAGCACGTAGGAACTTGATATTGCACTCCTCATTGTCAGGTTTGGACTTCAACTGATTGAGCTGGCTCAGGATTTTCTGAAACCTGTCATACCCCTTGTGTACGCCTTCCTCTATAGAAATTGAGAACTCTTGAAAGCTCTGCTTGAGCATAGACTTCCTCATCATCTTAGACTCTTCGTTACCTCCAAACCTTGCCTTTATCGCTCTCCAGATTTCTCTTGCATCATCAAGATGATAAAAGTCACTCATATGCTCATCTGGAAGAGCTTGAAGCAAAGCAGTCCTAGCCTTGGTTTCCCTCTGAAGTGAAATATGTTCTGCATTAGTTGTTGCTGGAAGAATTATCATATTCCCATCCGGATCTCTTCTAGTAGCCTACTTACTGTTGCCTTTTAGAACAATGTTCCATAGATGGTAGTCACTGTTGGAGATATAATTTTCCATTTTCATAGCCCATATGTCATATCCGTCCTTCTTCAGATAGGGAAACTTTGCATTGTTTTTGGACATGGTGGTAACAACCTGCTGAATTGTAGACTGAGCATTGGATGGCTCAGGCTTGTCTTCATTGTCTGAATGCTCAGAATGTTTTGATGATGTCATTGTAAGAATGAGATTTTTGATTCTGTGAAAGAGAGTATGATCGTCTTCTTTGAAAGATTCTCACCAGGTTCTGATACAAAATTGCATTATCTCTTCCTAAACACACAAAAGATATGCATTATCTCTTCCTAAATAAACTCATGCATATCCTAACTAAATACTAATTCTACGGAAACTACATATCCACAGAAACAAAAATAACTATCAGTAGCAACTGCCCTATCCGCAGTAACCACACTATCAGTAAGAACCTTTATCAGCAAGAACCTACTTTTACAAAATTCCTAACAGTTTTGGATAAAACTGTTAAGTTTCTATCAAGTTATAACAAGATTACACATTTTTTTTGCGTTCTTATTGCATGTGTAGTTCTGCAACATGAAAATGGTACGTATTTGTGGTTTGTCTAAGTTATTTACTAAATTAAAAAGTTCACGCAAAAGTTTTTCCTTATACGTTTAGGAAAGAGTTGACTATAGAATCAAAATCAAATTGAAAAAGTCACGTGAAAGGCTTATTTTTTTGTTTTGTATACTCAATAAGTGTTTAAACAATGTTATGTAAATGTTAATCGAAAAGAACATCACACTCACGACTTTTTCTTTTATACACAAATTTAACAAATTAATACTAAGTACTTTTTCTCATTTATGACAATTAAGGCGCATAAAAAAAATTTTGTTTAAACAAAAAAGTTAGAGAATTTGTATAAATTGTCAACTAAAAATATTCAACATTATTATCATTAACAATGTTGAATAACAACTAGCAGCCAACATGATACTCAACTCACAATGCCAACTCTCTTCCAACTATTCTATCATGATCATATGTCATTCAATTATAATTTTTAAGCTAATAAGAATTTTATAAAATTAAATGATTCGTAAACACAATCACTACTTCCTAATCACACTAATCATAATCAAAAACCTAAGTCTATCATCCGGTGGATAAGATATCTAATTTTTTTTAAATGATCTATATACCTAGAATGTTGCTCTACAACTCAAAATGGTGGTGTCATGTTGAGTTTGACAATCATTCATGCAGTATAGTTCGTCTTCGTTTGAGACGAAACATGAATTATTTGACTGTTACATAATATTGGGTCATTTTGCCATTTTGTTTCGTATCTTGAGATTACAAGTTCTAGTTGGAGTATATGGGCCTTAACAATATGAGAAATGAGCTCATTTGCAATGTGGTGCCTTTGTAGATATTGATAATCATTGCCTCAACACATCTCCAGCTTGCAATGGTAGCCGCACCAACATTAAGATGGAAATAAGCTTCATCGCCATTCTTTAGTTGTTTCTTTTTTTTTTCACCCTACCACTTGTGCAGCCTATGCAAAGCAAGCAATTTGGATTTGGTGCAAGTAGCGGTAGTTTCTTATTGAAGTTTAGGTATTTGTTTAACTAAATCAAACATCGTACATATTTTAATTTCATTTAGGTGTGCGAGTAATTAATTTCTTTGAAAATATAATGGCAACCTAAATGAACTAGTAACTAATACTACACAATGCAAATAAATAGGTTCAAATATCAAGTTGTGAAATATCAAATGAGATGATTGATGATTTAGATGCGTGAGTGATTTGTTTTATTTCGAGAAGATAGAAAACTTATATAAATTAACTGGTTTTAAACCCTCATGCGCACGGGGGCTTTGACATAAGTCGCACTAGCGGGGTTTAGACATAAGTTGCAATAACAGAGTTATAAAATTAAGATTTTGTTAATGCCCATAGCAATATACTTATCTTCAAAAAAAAAAAAAGTTACTCTATTAATATGTGTTCTTTACGACCTGTTAGCAACGATCACCTCATGGTTGATTAACAAAGAAATATAGAAATAAACACTTGAAAGCCCATTATTGCATTATCTTTTTATTGCATTATCAAGGTCCCCAAGGTTGAATTTGTAGGATTTCCATTATTGCATTATCAATTAAACTACATCCACAAATTTTTTTTGTCAACATTACATCTCATTCATACATTGGCATGTGATATATATTAAATTGCTATGAAATGGTTTCATTTGTCACCCCGCCCAAGTATATAACAATTCAATCAATGGTTTCATGGCTCAATATGAAATGTAAATAGCCTGATTCATATGGAATTAGCACGACCCGGCGACTTGAATGAAACTGGGAAAGGACCAATCTATCACACGCTGGTAATGGTCTTTAGAATTTAATAGCTTACAAAAAATAGAAAGTGGCTGGCCTCACCCTCACGTCAAAATGAGAGAGATATCGCTAGCCTTAGTAGTAACGAGGAAAGTTATACAACCTAGTTTCGGAGTTCATACATTTTGAACGCTTTTCATAGGTGAATCAAAAATCAACATCTCTTCTTCTTAAAGCATCACTTTGGAATTAGTAGTAACACCAAATGTGAAAATTTTTACCTTCACTCGATGTAGGATTTAAATATAGTAGTAACATCATACATTCCAAAGAGTTGACCAAATTCAGTCAAAACAAACAATAGGAACTTCTTTGTTTAAACAAAAAATGTGAGATGTTATATAAATTGTGAGATGTTATACAACCTAGTTTCGGAGTTCATACATTTTGAACGCTTTTCATAAGTGAATCAAAAATCAACATCTTTTCTTCTTGAAGCATCACTTTGGAATTAGTAGTGACACCAAATGTGAAAAATTGTACCTTCACTCGATGTAGGATTTAAATATAGTAGTAACATCATACATTCCAAAGAGTTAGACCAAATTAAGTCAAAACAAACAATAGGAACTTCTTTGTTTAAACAAAAAATGTGAGATGTTATATAAATTGATTGCTAGGGTTAATTAATGCGTTATTTTCGTCAACAATGCAAAATAACAACTAGGCATCAACATAATACTCACCTCACAATGTTAACTTACCTCAAACTATAGTATAGAAACAAGTAAACATTTGATACTCTAACCGATATGGGATTGCAAACACACTATAGCAGCTCACAACCTAAAAGGTTGACTAAAGATTAATACAAACAAACAGAAACTAAATCAGCAAATAAACACTATTCCTTCTTTGTTTCTCTTAAAAAATAAGTAAAAAGTTGACAACCGATATAATTAATGGCTTAACTAAATACAACAAGGGTTATCTTATAACTAACGCTTGTTAACTTAGACAGCCACAAATATAACATCAGCTTCAACTTGTCAATATTTTCTAACACCACCACCATATCACCAACCCTTAAAAAAAGGGAAAAAAAAGAAAAATTGAACCGCCTTTCCAAAGAAGAATAGGACCGAAACGTATATTTTGCATTGGTGAGTCTGTCTTTCTTGAGAAAAAAAATGGAGCGACCAGCCCTTCCATTTGGGTCATGAGACTAGCCGGTCAATTGGCTTGAATCTCTCTTTTTTTTTAATCGTAACCTACTATTAGTGTATGCCTAAAACAGAACTAATTACTTTTCTCTAACCGACTTGCTGCCATCGATAATGCCACCGTCATTTCACTCAAATTCATTTGATTAAATGACTAAACAAATTTGCCACTTCCTAAATCTAATCACACTCTCGGTTCAATCACAAACTTTATAATCAACTGTTGGTCTTGAAACAAGTACACATGTGTAGCGTCAATGATCATATAAGTAACTTTAGCATAAAATTGAAGAACTACATTAAATCTATAACTCTAGTGGCCCGCTTAATTAGAGGGCCATAGTGGATTTGAAATTTATACTTTTCTAACACACCGGCGAAGCTTTTACATATAATGAATCGGTTATGTACGTACAAAGGTTATGGAATAGTCTCTGTAGCCGCCTGAAAATTTTCACTATTTTTATCTTCATATTTATGAACTAGACTGTTTATCAAAATTGATTTGATCTAAGTTAAGCATTTTAGCATGTGCATTTCGTTTCTTGCATAAAATTTATTCCTGTCCGAGTAGTCTTATTAAACTATGCCTGATGTTTACTGATAATTAAATCAGTCTCACAGGAAAGATTTTCTTGTCTTACGAGTCCGCACGTGTACCAATATAATAAAAGAAAACGCGAAAAATAAAAACGAAATAATAAAAATAAAAAATTACGTCATCGTGACAGTTTATTCAAAACGTGTCCGGAAGTACGAGTATTATAATTTTAACAATAAGCTATGTACGGTTGCGAACCAAACAACGGTGTACGAAATACATTATGTACAATATTTCTACACAAGTAATAAACACTTACTACTTGTTTTTACTAATAACCAATATACAAAAATAAAATAAAACAACCAAACCTTATCTTAACCCCACAAACCCACCTCTTCTTTCTCTGCCTTCTTCAGAAAAGCGCCCCACCTGCAAAACCCTCAATATTCGCCTCCCTCCTCCTTCATCCTCTTCTTTTGACAAAACTCCAACTGCACCTCTCCACCTCCAAAGGTCTTATTACCATTTTCGAATGGGAATGGCTGACATGCTCAGGATGACAAGCAAAACAAACGCTCCACCACTATGACCACATCACGCTCCCCTATAATTTGGTATGAGGTCGACAAGAATCAGAGGTCCCTTGTCCTCCTTGGACCACGACTGGAGGATGTCATCAAGAGAACCACGTGAAGGCCTGGTATCATTACCCAAAGAAGACTCTTAAGCTATCCCCACTCTCGAATGGTCAAAGAAAGAACTTCCCCATCTACACCTATTTAAAGGCCACGAAGGACCTGGGTTTCACACACTTCTCACTTACTTTCATCTAAAAAAAAGGGGTTTCGTATCAAGACTTGAAGTGCTCGAATTGGGTCTTGGGTAAAGATTGTGTGAATCCCTACGAACGGTCTTCGTCGGCATCTTAAGGTTTCTATGTCTCCTTTCATCTTAGTTGATTTTGATTCTCATTGTATTGTTAATGTTGGTTTAAACACGATATTGAAGTTAGAGTGAACCCTAGTCGAACTACAAAAATTATAGTGGATTAATTCTTTGGTTATGGTTAATCAACATCATAAGGATTTTATAAGTTTTATTCTTGTTTTGACTTGTTAAAGTGTTTGATGAAGTTCTGCTTTTAAATGGATATGTGGTCGAAAACATATAAACTTTTGCTAAGTAATAATACTACTCGAAACGGTTAAAATGGGTAACAGAATGGGTAATCTTTGGACTCCGTTAAAAATCCGGTTTAGGATAAGTTTTGTGTGGTCGTGTAGAAGGGAATTGGTAAGCCGAAAGGCTGCAAGACGCCTCTCCCCTTTCCTACGCAAATGACCTCCATGGAACCATCCAATATAAGCCTTTCGTGGAGTGTTTTGAATCTGATGTCCAGCTCGAATAGGTGTAGTTGTTTGCTGCCTTTCTTTCTTGTTTTCCCATTTGAATGCAGTTAGTAAATGTCTTTTCCTTCATATGTCACGTTTATTTTCTTTTAAAGTGTACTGGTCTTTTTTTCCTTCACATATTGGTGCGTTTGGTTTGGCAGCTGGGCCTCAACCATGCCCAAAACTGGGCCCCTGCTCGATCTTTAAAAACTAGGCCAAAAAGCCCACTTTCCTTGGCTGCTCATTCAGCCCACGTCGAGCCCAAGCCATTCTATTTCCCCCTCCTCGCTGCCATTGCACGCGTCTACCTCGAGCCATCAAACATAATCCAAACTTGTAAACATGTATGAAAACTTTAAAAGCAAAAACCATATAGTTTGTAATTGATAACAAGCATGTCTTTTATTTACGATAATATAATCGCTATTCTATTGAAATGACGACTTTTATACGTTAAACAACGTCTTGTGAATAATTTTACAAAAGACTTATGTCTACATTTTTAACGACAACCTTATAAATTAACTTTACTAATATCTCTAAATATATTTTAGGCGTAAAAACAAGTTATAACCATCTTTCTAAAAGACTATTACTACTTATAAATGAAATATATTTATTTTAACCTTTATAATAAAAATTGTTACTTTCTTATATATACTCATATTTTAAACGACGTCTTTATAACCTAAATACGTTTACTATTTGTTTATGATATTTTCCGTACATCACCTTCCGGTTACGACGAACCCAAGATTCACTCGATTTAATACTTTTGTGTAAACCTAAGCACTTCCATGAGCCAAAGCTAGCCAATGTTCAATAATAAACGACACACAACATAAATAACTTAAACTTTTGGTGTATATAAATATTATCGAGTCAAAATACAAAGATAGTAATTAAAGCATTGTTATATTAATTATAGGTCGCGTGACGGTACTTGGTGCATCATTTACTTGACTCTTACACTACTCGGATACTACTTTGCTAAGGTGAGTTTATAGCCCCACTTCTACTCTTATTACTTGTTTTATAAAACTTTGGGGTGAGAAACATGCAAAACTCTTTTCGGACCTGAAACTGAAAACACTATTACGTGAAACAACCTTGAATCCCAGCTATGCTACCGTTAGTTCCCTTTGGGGAGGCGCGATTGTTATGAATAGATCTATTGGGGATGACACCCCGCTCGAGTTTGACCGGATAGGCAAACGTCGGGCGATATCATATCATATTGATTGAGTGTCTGGAAATACACTTGTCGTGCTTTTATTTATCATGCTTCTAGATGCATGCACACTGTCGTAGTTTCGGTCGCATGAACTTGGTACTAGCGTAATAGCCTTTTGCATATAGTGTCATTCACGGAGATGCTATATGTGCAACTGTGGTCCAACTTGAAACCTTGATTACTTAAACCTATGGACTCACCAACCTTTGTGTTGACATTTTAGCATGTTTTTCTCAGGTTTACTTATTGGCGTGGGCAATGGCAAAGACATTCGTTGAGGACTGGCATCCGAAGTGTTTCCAAACATTTTAATACAACTTTTAATGGGACAACATACATTTTCATGTGCTTTACTTCCGCACTTTGAAACAACAATGTAAAACTATTCCTTAAATTAATATATCTTTTGAAAATGGAATAGAATTTTCCATTCTTTATTACCTTGTGTTGTGTATATCGATTTAGTAGCACCCCATGACCAACGCTCCGCTATAAAATTTTGGGGTGTTCTGGTCTCTAAATAACACAAGAAACAAATACAAGATTATTGGCTCGATGAACCATGACATGCCATGATCATAATAACCAAAACACAAAAACCGACTCGCCAAAAATAAAAACACAATACAATGACATTTCGAAACAAGTACGTATAGACCTGCTAGATCTCTTTTACTTGCGTATAAACCCTATTGCTGAAATATTATTTCCACCTGATGAGTTCTTTTGATTTAAACTCTAAAGACATAATTTTCATTCGGACCACCTCAAAAATCTGCATGCATGCAAAGCTACTCTTGACTTCAATTCTACGATCCATGTTGCCGAAAACACAAGTTTTCTAACGAAGCTTCATACTGATCATGGGCACCTTCAAGATGCGAGAAGGTCTTCAAAAAGTAAGTTATTGTCGTGCCTCAAATTTACAAGTTTTAGCTAATAATAATATGTATATAGGGTAAAAGTAATAATAATGCTTGGAAATAAGAATGCAAACATACTTCGTTCATGACTTTAAATTAAGCTGTTTTGAGCATGTCTGGAATATATTGCTATAGAGATGGATTCTAATTTAATATATGAGCTTCGATATATGTTGTTATTCTTTATGGAAACATTGTACAAAGGCAATTAACTTGGCTCTTGAAAATCTAAAACTCCATTGCTAATTAGTTTTTAACTTGGCTCTGGAATTTATGTAGATGAAACTTTGTTCCTTTTTGCAATATGGGACTGGAAGTTTGATACTCAATATATACCAAGGTCGTAAAAATCGTGAATTGATAGTTAGGCGGGCGATCGTCTTGTAGGGATTAATCAGTTTAGGCGGGATTAATCAGATTCATATTTCGTGCAAGTTTTTGGTATTGTTGGAGACTAAACTAAAGATCTTAACTGATTTCAAGCCTATTATGTTCGCAAACCTCAATAAAAGGCTCCAATTCTGATTATGATCCCCATTGTGTGTTATAAGTGAGATAA
Source organism: Chrysanthemum lavandulifolium (assembly GCA_022545495.1). Taxonomy (NCBI): domain Eukaryota; kingdom Viridiplantae; phylum Streptophyta; class Magnoliopsida; order Asterales; family Asteraceae; genus Chrysanthemum; species Chrysanthemum lavandulifolium. Next base: position 305,897,383 of record CM040238.1, read on the forward strand.
ATGATCCTAAAATTAAGTAGAATGCCTAAATTAATATTTTTAAAAAAAAAGTAGACTGATTAAGACGATTTGGTCAATTAGTCCGATTTTTTACCGAATAGTGGCCAATTTTTTTACCAGACCGATTTTTCCCAGATTTTCAAAAATCAACAAGGTAGAAGGTCGATTATCTAGTAATCGCTGATTAATCGGCCGAATTGGCCGATTTTTGCAACACTGCCCCATAGTAACTCTACACAAGTTTCTAAAGACATGACACCTTTTGTTTTTTGTAAGGGAGAATGTACATGGATGTCACCAAAGTTTTTAACTTTTAACATATAGGTAACCCAATTATTGAAATGAACTTGTAAACCGTCCAACTATTGGTTTGTTTCTTATTGGAGTTTGAGTATTTGTTTGTGCTTTTAATCTCTCATAGTATCTAAGCGAGAGTAATTTTTTTAAGACTATAATCATGTAGCAAATCATCTCCTCTTTACTAATTAAATTCATTCATAATCATTTTTGTAGAAAACTAGAAGGGGGGTTGAATAGTTTACCAATTAAAAACTTTGTTTTGAATCTTATTGAAAGATCAATTGATATTTATCTTTGATATGTTAATGAAATATGTAAGCAATATGTAAAGAGTAAATAAGGAAAGAAATGATCAAAGCACAACAAGTTGTTTATAGTGGTTCGGTCTACAAGGACTCTTTCTCCTTGCCCTACTCCACTTCTCGAGTCTCATACTCGAGAGTTTAACTTCACTAGTCAACAAGCTTCTTTCACCGGTGGAGAAACCTTTACACTTCGCTTACACTATTTCCGACACCAAGCTAAATGTCGAGTTCTTTCCAAGGGTACAACCAGTCCCACACACAATGTATTTTGAGGACTAAAATACTAACCACTCACACTCACAAGATTATGATAGTTTAGTATAACAATGAAGTATGAATCAACACAAGATCATACAACACTAAACAAACAAGACTTCCAACTTCTCATTGAAGCTTGAATGTGACTTGATCTTCTTTGCTACAAAAGAGATCACTAATATGATATGAAACTGAGTTAGAAAGGTTAGAGAGAAAATATGTATGAGAGTATGATAGAAAGGGATGAAAAATTACTTGGTTTGGCTTTGCTATTTATAGCCAAAACCATCGACCACCACGGACCGCGGACCCCTTAAAAGGGTTCCGACCGTTATGGCTTTTGGTGTCATTGAGGTCCGACAAAGCAAGATATCAAGATCTTGCCAAAGTCAACCATATCTATGCAAGATTGTGTAAGATATAAAGAGTCCAAATCTACACAAAATATCTAATGAAATCTTCCAATGATTTCCATGATGCATCACATGATTTCATGTGTTATTTTTCTATTTTTAGAAATATGCAAATACATAAGTAATGTTTAGTTTTTAAGAAACTAAAACATTCTAAAAACTACTATCATACATTATGATTAGAGTCATATTAAGATATGATTAATCACAATGTAAATGCTTAAGTGATGAATATATTGTTTGAAAAAGCTTGTTTTAATATCTATTAAACTTGACAAGCTTTATAAAAATTAAATTTACTTTTATCGTTAACAAAACTTAGGTAAAGATCAAAAATATAAATAACGTTTAATGACGATATTTGCATTAACAATTTTATAAGTGACAACCATCACTTCTTCGTCACCATCACCTCGTTCAACCAAATACCATCTACCAAAAACTTAAATTACCTAGAACTGATACGACATAATGCAAATAAGTTATGGATTCAAATATCAATTTGTGAAATAAAAAACTTATCTAACTTGATGACTAGCTCGATTATTGTATGATGATTGGTGACTATAACATGTAAGTAATTTGTTTCCCCTAAAAAAAGTTAAGAACCGATACAAATTGATCGTTGCCATGGTCCCGAGAGTTGTCTTATGTTCAACTCTCGTAACCTAAGCCAACTACCAACATAGCATCAAATTCAAACTTGTCTAACTTGATGACTAGCTCGATTATTGTATGATGATTGGTGACTATAACATGTAAGTAATTTGTTTCCCCTAAAAAAAAGTTAAGAACCGATACAAATTGACCGTTGCCATGGTCCCGAGAGTTGTCTTATGTTCAACTCTCGTAACCTAAGCCAACTACCAACATAGCATCAAATTCAAACTTGTCTATGCTTTACATGCCACACTATATAACAAAGTGAAAAATCTTACTTTCATCCGATGTGGGAACATAAACTTGATACAAGTTTTATGAAAAGTTAGCTCTCAAGACATATAATAACACCTTACATTGTATAATGAAAACATAATCAATCGTGTATCAAATCATCTATCAATCATTTACTGTTGATTAACATTCACTTGTAATCATCCCTCCGGCCTTATTCCATCACCACCATCATATCACCGATTATGTCATTGTTACTGTCGTCATCATTTAGCTCAAATTCATTAAATTAAATGACTAAAAACATTCACCACTTCCTAATTCTAATCACACTCTCAACTCAATCACAATTTCTTATCAAATGTGGGTATTGAAACAAGTATACATGTGTAGCTTCAATGATTATATAAGTAACTTTAGCATTAGTTGAAGTATTACATTAGAGTCTATACCTCTATGTGATTATGTATGTAGTTTCTAACTCTGAATTATCTTTTATACAGTTAGTGGTTGGTAAAATTTTGAGTTTATAAAAGAGTGATTTTTATAACTTTGTTGGAATAAGCATTACATTTTTTTTTTCAAACAGCAAGTCTTTTCATGAAAAGCTGCTTTCATGCATCAAATCTATGAGGTGCTAATTCATCAAAATTCTTACCTCAAGCAATGACATTTTGTCACAAACCTAGCTCAAAAGACAACATAATACTATACATCACTTATTGTTCGATACAATGGAAGTGCGATAACTACGACATATTTGGAATCACACACGATACGTCGATACCTAGTGGCTCGCTCAATGATGGTGATAGTGAACTTTGAATATTCTTCTTTTTCATGTACAAAATAATATGGAATATTCTCCATAACACAAAAAACAAATAACTACTACTATACTACTAGCTCTATGAACCATGACATGCCATGATCATAATAACCAAAACAAACAAAAACCGACCCGCCAAAAATAAAAGCGCAATATAACAACATTTCAAACAACCATAGACTTACTCGATGACTTCTACCTGCCTATAAGCTCTATAGTTGAATCATTCTTTCACCTCATGCGTTCTCTTACTGTCTTACACATAAAAATTGCTATTCAAAAAAAATATATAATAGAAAAAATAAATTTGACTGTGCACAACATTAAAAGAATGTCAAGTTAGTTTTGTTTTTGAGTAACTGGAAAAAAACAATTCGTGTATAGTTTGTGAATAAATAAAACGAAAGAAAGCGTATATAAATTGTTAGTTGGAAGTGATACAGGATGTCAAGAGATTTAATATCCCATCGCATAAACAACCAGCAACATTATACTTACCTCAAACTTGAGGTTTGGGTTGTACACGATAAGTATAACTAACCCAAAATTCTTCTCATCAACCGATCTGGGATTGAAACTTGATACAGTTAGCACTTTAGATTGTAAAGAGTTGACCACATGTTGAAAAAAAAACATCAAAATCACACCATTAAATGAACACTGATAACGCTACACACGTCGTTCGGGGTCAAAGGAACTTCCTTTTCTTCGAGCAAGTTTTTCAACACCCTAGGCAGGAACCTAATCGTTGTAGTGTAGTATTAGGGTAAGCCACGTGAATTGATATCGTTCTCTGGGAATAGTAATGCTAGTGAGAAGTTACTACGTTAAGGTTGGGGTTGAGGAAGATTATTTTTATCTTTTTATGTTTTTAGGAAATGGAAATGTACGAATCTCGGGGTTTGGATTTGGGGGTTGGTATTTCTACCGATTACTCTACTTATCTAATTATCTAATTAACTAAGGTGAGGGTAGTCTATGTCTAATTATTGTGTGCTCGTATGATAGTTTAAAGATGTGTTCACTTAGGTTTTATTACTCCTTAATTATCTCCTATTGATGGTTGAATTGTCACGTCCTTATTCCTAATCGCTTTGTGTGTCTAAAGTCGTAGGGTATGCGTTTATCCCTAACTCTTTGAACTTACCAAAGGGTCTCGTCTACAAAACCTTCTAGGGATTATAAACTCTAACTCTAAGGCCTCTTTGGATGGTTTAGCCTACAACCGCTCTAAGTGCTATAGCCTAAGGTTCACAAAGATTAATCAAGCATTAATTACACAACGAATGACCTATCGCATTACTAGATCATTAACAATTAAGATAAGAGACAACCAATCAATATTCAATAATTAAGTTTCATATTCCCTAAGCAAACACACAAGTAAATTAGCCGGACATGGAGAACATGCAAGCATACACACAAATAATCAAAGACATAATTGAATTAATGAAGTAAAACACTTATCTTGATGTAAGATAGGGTTTGGAACCCTAAAATACTGTACAAGACAGCCTTGGTTCGGTTTAGGCTTTTACTCCAAAAGACTACCCACTAAAATTGAAAAATTCGGATTCTATATATAAGATTACATGTGCGACGGCGTCACCTTATGTTTTGTGACGCCGTCGGGTCGCCGTCATTAGGGTTTCGTCTTGGCCACGTTAGTCTTGCGACGGCGTCACCTTGTGCTTGACGACGTCTCTTCACTTTCCGGCGCCGTCTGGATCAAATCTAGGCCGCCCGAGTTGCGACGGCCTACTCTTTTAAAGCCGACACCGTCACTTGAAAATAAGACATTTGGCTTCCGGCCGTCACAAAATGCTCGACGGCGTTGAAGTTAAGCGTTGACGCCGCCACCTTGTATTTTAGCGACTTGAGTGTCTCGATTCTTGACTTTGGCGATTTTCTTCGTATATCCGCGCATTTTCATCCAAATAAGTGCCATTACGGCAATTTGCCTTCAAGAGACCTAAAAAGTGAAAAGGATATTAAGTAATAACGGATACAAAAGTGATCAAATATGGGCTTAAACGACCCCTCAAAAAGGTACATTTTAAAACCTTATCAAATATCCCTACACTTGGTATTTGCTTGTCCTCAAGCAAATGTGCTTTTAGCCAATTAATTTATAAATTAGGGGTCATGAAGCATTGGTTTAAAACAGTCAACAACACATATAAGCCCCGCAAAAGTCATAACAAGCACGGAAATTACATACTAGCACCTCACATGGGGTGTTTGGATACTCACATCTCTCTCGGGTGTATATGAAATATAACAAGTTGGAAATGGAAGATAAACACTCATTAACCGGTCCTAGTACATAGATTACCATAGGCTTGAGAATAGATCAAACCTCCATCGCTTTGGCATAAGCACCTAGGAAAGACTATCAAAGAGGTCTTTAAAGGGTTGTAATGTTAGGCTTACGGTAAGGAAACAAAGGGTTTGGTGGGATAGGCTATTTAGTGGTGGCAAGTCAAAAATCTCTATGTTACAAGCATACGAAGAATGGCGTTGCTAAGCCAAGATTCAACACTCTAAACTCTAGATAACTGAAACAAACAAACATAAATTTAAAGGATAGATGTAGGATGGTAGCCCGTATTTTTTTTTTTTTTTTTTTTTTCCATACACTTTACTCTACCATCCTCTACGGTAACATCAAATGATAGGGATTTATAGGCACATCCCTACACTTGAGTTTTATTACTCTAACACTAATTTGACCCGAATTGAAAAGATCAAAACACTTGGGGTATGTTATTACGTAAATAAGGGAATTTTAACGTTCCCTTCCAATCATTTAAACTTTAACTTTTTTTCCCATGAGTCCCAATCGTCCCAAAACTGTGTACAAAGGATATGACTCGACTTAGCAACTCATGCAAGCAACTAGATAATTGAACTAAGGGTTTGGGGTGATAACAATAATGCACTAAAAGTGAGTGCATACATGGTAGGCTAAGGCGATTTGGGTGTATAATTGGGGGTAAGGTGTAAACAATGCTCTTCATTGATATTCCGGAAAAACCGAAACATCACGAGCCGCGAAAAGGATTGGCTCGAGGGGTTAACTAGGGGTATCGTGTACTAAAGATGAGTACAACGCAAGGTGTGGGGAATTACTCAACCGATGTGGAAGAAGTAATTATATTACGGTATCAAACAAGGGTTATCCTAATGCCTCTTATCATTTAGTTATTCCTAACTACACAAGTGTAGTCTTACTAGCGATCTCGGAATGCATCACAAAACAAGTTCTAGAATCTAATATACTACGGTTCACACTCTAAGCATTAAAGATGAATGCTTTAATTAATACTAATCTAAGGGCGATCCTCACATTTTGGGTGGAATTTAGGTGGTAAAGGGTTTTGTGCTAGTCATGAAACTTCCTATCCGTGAGACGCTTTTGTTAAGACTAATGGCCCACTCCTATATGTCATGAAAATTTTAAATTTGGTGCCAAAATTACCCTAACCGACATTTTCTCATGGTTTATTACACAAATACAATTGACAAAGCAAATAATCAAGGATAAGCATAGTTTCAAAGTTCCGCTTTGTTTTCCTCCCTACACTTAAACTCAACATTGTCCCCAATGTTCCCCGAAAGTATCAAAGTTATGATAATGGAAAGTAAATAAAAACGAAATAAACTAGTACTCCCCTGATTAGCTCGGTAGGATCCGTGTGTGAAGTAGTGGTTAAATCCTTTCCAAGAAAAATGTCGAAAAGCTCCTTCCAATCTTTTGTTTCTTCTTCTTGATAAATAAAACCTGCACACTTGAAGAAAACAAACGAAACCTTCGCGTAAGATCGGCGGTAATAATATTTATAAGATTCTACTAAACTAGGATATAATGCTTGTGGAATGGATGTTTACGAATTTCGAAAAATTTAGACCGAAAATTCAAAAATTTATAAGTAGCTCGAAAAAGAGAAAAAGTAATCGATTGTTTTACTCCTTCCCGACGCCGTCAGTTGCGATCTGACGCCGTCAGTTATCCCGACAAAAACCGGTCTCGATTTTCGGAAAAATTCGGAAAATTTACATCTTTAGAATCAAAAATTTCGCATGTTAGGAATTAGAAATTCCGTGTATTAAAGAGTCGGTCACCTCAAGTATATGTAATCGTTAGAAAGCTCGTAGTCGTAGTTCTTTAAGTTAAGTAGTATTTAGTTAAGTAACACCGTGGAGGACGGACGGTCTTTACCCATCTGATGCCCCGATCCACACCCGTTGTGTGGCATTTTATTGTAAGACTATAAATACTCTCTACCTTCCAAGGTAGAGAGTTGGAGCTCATAATAAGAATTTTCTTTCTCTCACTAAAGTTCCCTAAACCTCTAACTTTCTCTCTAGAATTCCACTTATACGCCCACTTTGTGTTATGGTTTGATGTGTATGTGAAACCAATATCCTACAATTGGTATCAAGAGCCATGGTTAGATCATATCTTACATATCTTTGGATTTCTAGTGGTTTTAGGTGGTTTTGAGTTTGAAAAGTTTAGTGGTTTTTGCATCATTTGGTTGATTTCTTGTGTTAAAGCTTGGATTTTGTTAGTACTTTTGTGTTTAGAATCATCACAAGTGTTTAGGTTTTGATTTGGTAAGCTTGAATCATCATGGTTGGGTTGTTTTGGATTGAAAAGTGATGTTTGTGAAGTTTTCTAGCTAGCGACTTGACCTACGGAGTGCTTTTCTTGCTAGCGACTTGCTTTACATTTTGGTAGCGAGTTGCAGTTTGAGGAGTTAGCGATTTAGGCTTAGCGACTTGTCTAGTGAGACAAGTCGACAAACAAGACACTTAGTGGATTCTCCACTACGGTAGCGACTTGGTGGAAGTTAGCGACTTGTACTTGTGTTCGTTAGCGACTTGGTGTTAGCGACTTGGTACATAGCGAGTTGCTATTTAGCGACTTGACTCATTAGCGACTTGGATCTTAGCGAATTGTCACAAAATTTTGCTAGCGACTAGAGGCTTAGCGAGTTGCTATTTAGCGACTTGACCGTTGTTTTAGCGACTGGGACTTTAGCGACTTGGTAGTATAGCGACTTAGTAGTTAGCGACTTGGTTCAAGATTTTCTAGCGACTGGGTGATTTTTAATACGGTTTTCTCTTGATTTAGTAAAACCCGTGAAAGAATCTATTTCCCGTTTAATCATAGAGTTATAAAATCCCGTAATCTGTTAACATGTCTACCAACGCTCCTACTATCATCTCCATCGCTGCAGAGGATGTTCAAGTCGCTGGCTCGATACTCGCCCACCCATGCTTGATGAATCGACTATGACTCTTGGGCTCAACGAATCGATTGTATTATCTTGAAAAGAAAATGGGGTTAACATTCTCAAATCCATTGATGAAGGACCTTACCGAGTTGAGACTACTAGAGATGTACTTGATATCATCAAGATGGAACTCGATTTACGGAATGGATGCACCAAAGATGTATGATGAGCTTGATGATAAGGAGAAAAGAGATTCGATGCGATATCCGAGCTTCTAACATTATACCGCAAGGTCTACCAAAAGACATCTACAAGCTTATCAATCACAACACCGAGGCAAAAGTCAGATGGGATAATGTCAAGATGCTTCTCTCGGTTCGAGCTAACTGTTGAAGACCGAGAATCACAGTTGTATGATGAATTTGAGCACTTCAAGATGAAACCGATGAGAGTGTCTATGAGTACTATGTGAGATTTCATAAGTCGGTGAATGACATGAGGAACATCGAATGACTATGCCTAACATTCACCGAACTCAAAGTTTGTAAACAACATGAATCCCGAATGGCACAAATTTGTCACTTCGTGAAGCTCACTAAAGGATTGAAGAATACGAATTATGAGCAACTCTATGCCTTCCTTCTTCAAAATGAGAGACATGCCATGTTTGAAAAGAGGATTCTTGATCGCTCAAAGCTCGTGGAGAAACAAGCTCAACAAATGATTCAACCGCTTTTACTCAAATATTGGGATTACCACCAAAGCTTCTCAAGTTGTACCTATGGGTAATGGTAATCATAAACTCATTCCCGATCCAATGTTCAAACAAGTCGATGCCGATGTGCATAGGAAACTTCATCAATCAACCGGCACTTATGATAAGTCAAAACATGAATTTCTCCCACAAACCAACAACAACCTCGTAACAAAGATCTAACCCACACAATCAAGCTACCGCCGAGATGGGAAGATTGTTGTGCAACCGCTCAGAAAGACAATATGATCGTGGAAGAGGTGGAGTCGGTAGGGGTTATGTTGCAAATCGAATCGGGAAGAAATGGAAATCAAGGTCAAGCTAAGCCGATCAAATGCTATAACGTGGTGGTGAGGACACATTGCAAGGAACCGCACATCTCCAAAACGTCCACGAACGCCGAGTACTTTGTGGATAAGATGTCGCTAGTACAAGCTCAAGACAATGGAGCACTTTGGATGAAGAGGAGTTACTATTTCTTGTCAAGGAAATGCCAAAACCTATGATGTCGATGTTGATGAACAAATTGATTCAAGAGATAGGTCATAATCATCGAATGCTTTTCAAGTGGTCGATTGTGATGCATACGATTCGATGTTGATGATGGACCTTCGCACAAACAATTTTCATGGCAAGCATTTCTCCAATGGTCTCTCCTAAGGTCTCTTCTTCACCACCAACTGGACCATCCAAAGACAAAATCATCTCAGAGGTATTAAAACTATATGATGATATTGATGAGCGAAAGATGCATAATGAAGTACAATCTTTTGAGACTTATGACTCAGATATTGATAATATGGGTAATAGTAATGTTGTCCCACACGATCAATATGTGAATCAAAGTGAAACTAAGATTGTACCAAGTAATGCATCTTTTGCAATCAATGATGACTATGTCGTTGATGAATTCACCGCATGTACCGATGATTCTATTGTCTCGAATCGAATGCCTATAAAGAACGGGTTGCCATTTATGAACAACGAGCTAAGTTTGAGTTGACCACCGTGAGTGAAATGGATGACCAAGTGCGTACAATCATTAGAAAAGTAATTTTAGAGAAGAAGTATTAAAACAAGAGTTAAATTCCTTGCAAGAAAAGCTTTCTAAAACCGCTAAGCAAAACAAGAACTTCAAGAAAATGTGAAAATGCTTAAGCAAGAATTTAATGCAAAGGAATCAAAACTCTTGAAAGATTTTTCTAATCAAAACTTTGAAAACAAACTTGAAAACAAGTTGTACATACAAGGAACACCATTCGATCGCCACATGATCACTAAGCATGAGTCTTAAGCGACAACACATAGCATTGCCCTTGTTGAGGAACCTAATCCCGAGGTCATTAAAAGGCTAGAATTGCACATAAGGTAATTTATGATGGTAATGAAATCCTTAAACCTAGATGTAAACCTAGTTGCGTTGAGTGCTCGTGAGGAAGATAAGAAATCGATGAAGTCACTAGGAAAAGATGAACAAGAAACTAGATGATCCAAAATGTAAAGAAAAGAAAGTAATTATCACACCCCATGATTACAAAAGGAGAATTGGATTGCCTTAAACAAGTTTAAGCCTCGACATTGTTAACTCCCAACAAGTGTTCGGAAAATGGACTTAGATAAGCGTAAAGTCGAAAATATTGTTGAAACCAACCTCCCTTAGGAAAATGCCTAGAGCGATCGTGTATCCTCCTAATACACCAATGCATCTAGTTCCTAGAACAATTGCCACTAAAAGCAAGACCTTAATCACCAATATGTTATCTTTCAACTATTTGTTGATTTTGAGAAAACTTGCAAGAAAAGGATCACACCCATCGGTATAATCAAGGAGAAAGAGGTTTTGAGCAAACTAAAGAATGTTATTTAATCAAGTCATGCCTTTCTTTAAACAACTAAAAGATCACTTTGAGAGTCTTAAAAAGGAATGAATTCGTACATTAAAGAAATGGAAAAGGAATTTGATGCAATGATAGTTGAGGTTAGTGATTATGAGCGAGCATTAAAATATAATGAGATTGAAAGGAAGAACTTGCATACATCGAATGAGAATATGATTTCGAATGTATTGCTCAAGATGTGTTTTTCATCGCTACAAATTGTTCCATTAATGCTTCTCAATTTCATGAATTATCTGTTGCTCGAAAGTCTCCCATGATCGTGTCATTGAGCTTGAAAAGACTAATTCTAAACTAATTGAGAAAATTGAACCGGATGATCACGACAATTTGGTTAAACATTTTCTAAGCTAGAGGTTGAGCATTTTAATTTACAACTAAAATATCAACATCTTAAAGAAAATGTAAAACTTCAAATATCAAGACATCCTCGATGCTCCGAGTTTGATGCGCTTTTCAAATAAACAAACGAGATGAACAGATTCAGTGCTCATTGTAACACGATCGTAAAGTTGAAAGCCCAAATTCTCAATTGAAGGGTGAAAAGAACAATGTGACGGCTCCCAAATGCCTCCTCCTTTAGATTCTCGAATTCCCAAACGTTTCATCTTCAAAACTTAGTAAACACATTACAACAAGAAAACGAAAGTTTTCTAGAAGAAAATGAAAAGGTTAAACGTCACTTCAATGAGTTATTTGAATCAATAAAGGTCACTCGTAACAAAAATAACGAAAAAATAGCTTCATTGCAAAAGGAAATTGAGAATCTGAAGAGCCAGGTAAAAGGGAAAATGCCAATGACCAATGGGGGGAATGATGGACCAAAGGTACCTATGGATAACAAATATGCTTTGTCTGTGAAATATGTCCTCCTCATCTCGTGAATAACAAACTTGCTATTCAAACATACTTCTCATCCCTTAAGGATTGCCTAGAATGTCTACGTGAGATTGTTGAAGAGGATAAGTTAGAAAACCACATGATAATGCAATTGGGCATGCATGCTTATATGCCAAACGATCTCAAGAAATCCTAGAATGCTTAATCACAATATGCCCTAAGTCATTAGGTGAGAGAGTTAATCCTTTGATTCCATGTTCTATGCCTAGTGCCAAGTATGATATTCATTCGATGCCCAATGTGTTGAATGTGAACCTTAGTGTGCCTTCAAGTAGTTCGATTCCAGATCCGTGAATGCTAAGAAAGCAAACTCTAGTGTGGACTCTAGAAGTTCAAATCCTAGTAATTCTAGTGATAAGAAAGTGAACCTTAGTGTGCTGCATGTAGTTCAGATCCCAAGACATCTAAACAGTGAAGCAAAGAGTAGTAAAACCAACTAATGTTCCCATTCCTCTACAGAGTAATCGGTGACATTAAAGGAAGTAGGTCAAAGTCTCAAGACAATACAAGGAATGATAGGACCTCGCAAGCTAAGAATGTGCACCGAAAAGAGTAGAAGAACAATCTAGGAACTTTATGTTTGAGCCGAATAAAACGAATCGTGTTGATTCTAGTATTAGCCTTAGGCGCATCGTAATTAATTCAATTCGATACTATTTGCAAACCTTGTAATGATGATTGCTTGAATTTTGCTACTAATCATGAATGTGGTATGAATGTTTTGCCTAATGTCACAATTGTCCCGTGAAAAGTGTTAATGCTAAAAACGTGCTAAGAAGGCTAAAAGGCAAAACAAAAGAAAGCTAGAAAACAAAGTGGAAACCCACAGAAGAACCTTCAAGAAGGTAGGATATAGATGGATTCCTTTTGGTCAAAAGGCTAATCACCTTGTCCTCAATATGCTAAGACAATGCCCACTAGAAAATGGATGCCCACCGAAGAACTATCCCTTTAAGAAGTGAACATACTTTGAATAGGTCAAATACGAACACCAAGATTGCATCTATTACTAATGATTTCATTGACTCTATCTCCGATTTAAATGTTTCCATTTCGATGTGGGTGTTCCAATCATCGTTATTAACCAAATGGAACCCATTCTTGCATGGGGATCCCAATTATCCGCTTATCCATTCTTGTCTCGTGTTCAACCGCAGATCGCTCAAATCGCTCGTGGTACCGGACTCAGTTGTTCCAAGCATATGACCTGGAGACCGGTCGCGCTCATGAACTTCGTGAGCAAATTCATCGGGACGCTTAGATTCGAAATGATCATTTCGTGCAATTATGGGTTATGGAGATTATGTTGTTGGTGATAGTGTTATCTCTAGAGTATACTATGTGGAAGGTCTTGGTCATAACTGCTCTCTCGTTGGTCAATTTCGTGATTCTCGATCTAGAAGTAGCCTTTCGTAAAACATACTTGTTTTGTTAGAGAACTTGATGGTAAGGAACTGTTAAGAGGAACTCGTGGTTCAAATCTTTACACCATCTCTATCGATGATATGATGAAGTCTTCTCCAATTTGCTTGTTGTCAAAGGCTTCAAAACAAAGTCATGGTTATGGCATCGCTGCCTCAATCACTTGAACTTCGCACCATCAATGATCTCTCCAAAAGGACTTAGTTGTAGGTTTACCTAGACTAAAGTATGAAAAGGATCATCTTTGTTCAAGATGCCAATTGGGAAAAAGCAAAAGTATGCCCATAAACCCAAACCTACAAACTCAATTACGTAAGTTCTTCATACCCTTCATATGGATTTATGGACCAATGAGAGTGCGTAATATCTTTGGGAAGAAATATGTGTTAGTTGTGGTTGATGATTACTCTAGATTCACCGGGTCAAGTTCTTAAGGACAAAGGATGAAACTCCCGATATCATCATCAAACTCATCAAACAATTGCAGTTCGACTTAACAAAATAGTCGAATTATCCGAATGACAATGGAACCGAGTTTGTTAACAAACAACTTAGTGAATTTTATGAAAGCGTTGGAATCACCATCAAAGAAGTGTTCCACGAACTCCTCAATGTAACGGTGTAGTTGAAAGACTAAATCGAACTCTTGTGGAAGCCGCTAGAACAATGCCGATTTACTCAAAGGTTCCAATGTTTCTCCGGGTCAAGCTATTGCCACCGCATGCTACACACAAAATCGTTCCTCGATTCACACTGCTCATGGAAAACTCCATATGAACTTGTCCACAACAGTAAAACCTAATCTCTTTCCTTCGTGTGTTTGGTGCATTGTGTTATCCAACTAATGAGGTCAAGACTTAGGCAAACTTAGAGCTAAAGGACATTGAGTATTTGTAGGGTATGCACCAAACAAAAGGGATACCGAATCTACAACAAAAGAACCCGAAATATCATGGAAACAATTCACGTTACGCTTGATGAGTCGACCGGTCAAACGGCTCTCGGACAATCCAGCCTCGACCCGCACTTCAAAACAGTCCAATTGGTTCATCCTTGTACCATTTCCTCCCCATCGCCTCCATATGTACCTCCATCAAGATGAATTAAGAAAACTGTTTGATCCTATGTTTGATGAACAAGATGAGCCAAGTGCTAATGATCCGTCAATTCCTACAACAGAGGTCGCTTTATCCAAGTAAATGATGTTGATCCTTCGCCTCAATATCATTAAGCCAAGAAGCGTCGTCCGATCACTGTCTCATCAACAAATCATCAATCATCGAGTGTACATCGTGGAATGGTATCCGTATCAACAATGAAGAAAATCCCTTTGCTACTCATGAAGATGCTCCGCTTGAAAATATATTTGCTCCTCGAATCATCCTCGAACCGTCTTCATCGAGAAATCGATTCACTACTTCAGCCTCAACTACAACCACATGAACACCTCGTAAAATGGACTCACGATCATCCATTAGACAACATCATTGGAAACCCTCTCGTCCAAAGATCCACACGTAAACAACTTGCAACAGATGCCTTATGGTGCTTCTTTAACTCTCGTACTATCTAAGATCGAACCAAAAGATGTTAAACCGCCATGGATGAAGACAATGGTTCAATGCCATGCAAGAAGAAATTCATGAGTTTGATCGACTTGATGTATGGGAATTAGTACCGCTCCAGATTGTGCTATGATCATTGCTCTAAAATGGATCTTCAAAGTAAAACTTGATGAGCATGGTGATGTGTTAAAGAACAAGGCTCGATTGGTTGCTAAAGGATATCGCCAAGAGGAGGGTATTGACTTTGAGGAATCATTTTCTCGTTGCTCGTGACGAGGCAATCGTAATCTTCTTGGCTAATGCCGCTAGTAAGAACATGGTAGTCATCGATGGACGAAGACGGCATTTCGAACGGAGATCTTAAAGAAGTCGCTCTATGTCACCAACAACCAAGGCTTTGTGAATCCCGAGCATCCTACTCACGCTTATCGCTTGAAGAAGGCTCTATACGGTTTAAAGCAAGCTCCAAGGGCATGGTATGATACGCTATCAAAGTTTCTTCTATCTACCGGATTCAAAGAAAGGAGCAATTGATCCAACATTGTTCACCGTGAAGTCGTGCAAACATTTAATTCACGCTCAAATTTATGTTGATGATATCATCTTTGCCTCGACCGACCCCAATGAGTGTGACCGCTTTTCAAATGAAATGAGTTCAAAATTTCAAATGTCAATGATGGGACAAATGTCATTTTTCTTGGGATTACAAATTTCACAAAGTCCCGAGGCATTTTCATAAATCAATCTAAATATGCAACCGAGATCTTAAAGAAATTTGGATTTGATTCAAGTGACCTCGCTGACACTCCCATGATTGATCGAACCAAACTAGATGAGGACCACTCGTGGATCATGATAGACCAAACGAAATATCGTAGTATGATTGGATCCCGATGTACCTCATCGCTAGTAGACCGTACATCTTGTTTGTTGTTTGTATGTGTGCTAGATACCGTGCTAAGCCTACTAAAAGCACCTTGAAGCGTTAAACGGGTCTTCGGTATCTCCAAGGAACCATCAATATGGGACTTTGGTACCGAAAGACACCGGTATGTCACTAACAAAGATATGCAGATGCGATCATGTGGTGTCAAGATACTCGTCAAGCACGCCCCGAGGTGCTCGTTTTTGGGTGATAAGCTTGTGAGTGGTCATCAAAGAAGCAAATGAGTACTTCTATTTCCTCTACAGAGGCGGAATACATAGCCATGTCATCGTGTTGTGCTCAAACTTTGGATGAGATCTCAATTAATCGACTATGGCTTTGTATTCAACAAAATCCTCTGCATCGTGATAATAAAAGTGCTATTGCTCTCTCATGCAATAACGCTCAACACTCAAGAGCTAAGCATATCGACATTCGACATCATTTCATCGTGGAACAAGTGGAAAAAGGTGTGGTGGAACTCTATTTTGTGAGGACCGAATACCGCTAGCGACATCTTCACCAAAGCTCTTCCAAGAGAACGCTGAGTTTATTCTTCCACGATCGGGCATGAAAAGCCTTCAACCGAACACTCAAACGCCTTCGGAGGAAGACGAGGAGTAAAGGTCTATCTTCATCTATCTCTTGTATATATCTATTCAAAAACAAAATACAAAATTATAAAATTCAAAAATCAAATAGAAAAATATAAAACTTTCAAAATCCATAAAATGAAAATTTCAAAAATCTTCAAAAATATTGTCAATTTGTCAATGTTTCTATCATTCGATAATATCTACGGTCTTTGTGTTGTCATTCAAAGAATGACACGGACTTTAGATGTTGTTCGAATTTTCTTATAAAAAAAATAAAAAATATTTTTGGGAGAAAGAGAAAAAATGGTTTATTGTCATTTCAGCAAGAACTCCGCTTTTCAAAGAAAGAACAGAGCCATGCTTTATCATGTCTTTCAAAATTCCATGCTCTGATTCTATAAACAGTTATCTGCTGAAAACTAATTGTTTTGATAAATAACTTGGACTCTATTTTTGATAATCATCTGGACTTATTTGTCAAAATATCTATCTCTCAATCAACAACCTATGTCATTGATTGAGGGGGAGAATGATTTCAATTAAATTAAAATGTTATTTGTCATTCAATTGTTTTCAAAAGATAATCATGCATGTTCAATCAATGGAGTTTAAAGTCTTAATATCCGATCCATATCGCTTAAAACATTTTCATAATCAAGTCACAATTCTCCTTAAAACTTTCAAAATCAATTTAAATCTACAGAGATCACAAATCTCAAATGATTTGATAATTGTGATCTAGGGAGAATTTGTGATTTAAATTGGATTTATACTGATAAATCGGTAAATGGTTTTATAAGGATGTACAAGCTCTCCTTCCCACATGTGCCAAACGATTTTAAATTTTTCATGCACATGTTGAGGGGGAGCATCTATCTTAAACCAAAATGAGTTGAAACGTGATCATTTATCTCAATGTGCAGGTTCCCTCTAGTATGTGCAAAACTCTTTTCAAACCTCGAGGCACATATTGAGGGGGAGCAAAATCATGAAAACCTCATCCTTCCCCAAAATGCTTTATCTACTTGATTTGATTTGGGAAGTGATGTTGATATCTTTTAGAAAATGGTAATCAAAGAAGTTAATTCTTTCTCTTGCCTCCGTGTGCAAAACGATTTCAAATACTTGATGCACATGTTGAGGGGAGTTCTCGTTCTAAAATATCAAAACAATTCAGTACAAAATGCTTTGATAATATATCATAAGTATCCGGATTGATTTTCAAATGGTTTTCAATTGGTTCCAAATGGCGATGAACAATACCAAATAGACCGACCAACTTTACTTTATGTACGGTGATATAAGGATGATAAGGTTAGGTATTTGTTCCCATGATCCGCCGTAACCGGAGGGATCTACCCAGGACTATCCACTAGTTAGTGTAGAGTTCTTAGGTATGATGATAAAAGGAGAAAAATGAGATATGGGAAGAGTGCGGATCGAGACCGAGCTAGTATCGAATAAACCCAACAAGGTTCTAGCTATGAAGTCTTGGTAAGCATCAAGGGTTGAAGAATTAAAAAGAATTGAATGAGAAAAGGGTGAAACAAATAGCCCTCCATTGATTCAACCTTAGGGCGTAAACCGGTTCAATTCATATGCGGGCGGTTACCAAGGTAACATCGGTATTGAAGACAAGACGTCATGGACCCAAAGGACGACCGCACTTCAACTTTCCAAACCACTCAAGTTCCTCTTAAAAGGACTTGTTTCATTCTCACGGGGAACCGACATTATCTATCGACTTTCTCTTAGAGATTGTTGATATTGAAGAAGGAGACCCTCTCCCTAGTCTCCGATATAGGATCCAAATATGCACAAAATTGAGTCTAGAGCCACGAGATCATCAATAAATCTCATTAGGACACTTTCAATGAAGACTCTCTGTTTCACACAATGTGGAAAGAGAGATTATATCTTGAGTCCTACGCATTATCCTTGTGGTATTGCTGAACATCCGAGTGATATGCATACATATTCACAATGAAGATGGAAAGCCTCGAGCCAACATCAAACAAGCTCCGGTAGGTGGCATGTGAGATCTACTCATTAGATCAACCATGTGACAACTGAACTGAAACAATGGGGCGATTCAATTCTTGAATCAATCCTGGTTCAGGTTACGGATTGACGGATACCTTTGAAAACCGGTCGTTATGCTTAAAAACTCTTTTCATTAGTACATCGACCGTGTACGAATATTTCAAATTAAAAGGTATTTTATGATTGATAATTGATTTTCATTAAAACCTTCGTTGTATTGCAAAAACAATTTCTATTGAGCAATACGCGATTGTTTTTCAAATCTCTTTTCATCAATCGGTGAATCTCTATTCACCGGTTCACTCACTCCGTGTTGTCTTCTTTGAGACGTTCCGGTTTGAGAACAACTAGAGCACCGCGAAACCTCGTCAAGGAAATTCTTCGAATTTTACCGATCACAGCAAGATTTGTATCGATCAACGGGAACCGTGGGTCGTGTACCTCAATTCAACGAAAGTGATCAAAGACACTTTCGTGCGCTTTATTGCTAAATGTTTTATGCAGTACTCCCTATGTTTGCGGTGATCGTAATGAAGCGGTCAATCCATAGCCGCATGCTCACTCAACACATTCATCTTGAAAGAAATCATGATTAAGGCATCAATGACTCGATATTTTCACTCCATGCTTCGCTACACGCCGCCAATATCATGAATCAACGAAAGCTTCCGCTACTCGATGAGAAGATATCATGATCCGTAATGTGAGCATGTCGGTCCGAATGTCACAACATCACATAATACCAACACCACAATGGATGTCTCGTAGATTTTTGTTAGCCGATGATCTCAAAAGTCGGCTCAAAATTATTATCACATGGATCGCTGAAAGACCTCCACTTGGATTAACCAAACATGCAATGAGAAGAATCAATGACTACGAGCTTGAGCAAAGTACTACATCAAGAATGCAAGAACAATTTTTAATGTAATATCTGTTTGTATTCAATGTAATTTTAGTACATGATTGAGGTGACCTCCTTTGGGAGATTGTTAGGAATTAGAAATTCCGTGTATAAAAGAGTCGGTCACCTCAAGTATATGTAATCATTAGAAAGCTCGTAGTCGTAGTTCTTTTAAGTTAAGTAGTATTTAGTTAAGTAACACCGTGGAGGACGGACGGGTCTTTACCCATCAGATGCCCGATCCACATCCCACCTTTTGGTTGAGGTGTGGAACTTCCCTAGGCTAAGAGAGGTTATTTATTGTAAGACTATAAATACTCTACCTTCCAAGGATTTAGAGAGTTGGAGCTCATAATAAGACATTTTCTCGAATTCTCTCACTAAAGTTCCCTAAACCTCTAACTTTCTCTCTAGAAAACATCTTTATTACGCCTCAATAACTTTGTGTTATGGTTTGATGTGTATGTGCTTGACGTTGTTGGAACATCAAGATGTCATTCCTAAGCTTAGTGGTTCTCCTTGATGGGAAAAATTGAGCAAGGAAGCGAGAGGTGAGATCATCCCAATTTGAGATGGAGCCGGCGGGAAGTCGTTCAAGCCAATTACTATCTTGGTCCCGTAGAGAGAATTGGAAGAGACACAGACGCGTGGTCTCCCGAGTAGTAGTGTCAAGGTCGATGGAATCGACAATTTTAAGGAAATCCTTAAGATGCTGATTAGGATCTTCAGAACAAAGTCCATGGAATGCACATCCGTTTTGCAACAACCGGATGGTGTCGGATCGCAGGGCCGTAGTTTGGGCTTGGTCGGGAAGCTCAATGGTTTTCCTATAGCCTAGGTGGCTTGGTCTCAAGTATTCACCAAGAGTACGGGCTCTTGGCGGGTCATTTGGTGGTAGGTTGATGAATGGTGGTTGGTTATCACCTTCCATGATGAAAAGTGATGGGGTTACGAACAAAGGTTACGAAGAAGGGGGATAGACTACGAGAAAGCTAAAAAATGAGAAAATTTTACTTGATAGGAATCAAGCAAAAAAACCTAAACGAGGTGGACTACTAACTAGCTATTCTATTCCCCAATGGCACCAAAAACTTGATAACTCTACACGCGTTCGGGGTCAAAGGAACTTCCTTTCTTCGAGCAAGTTTTTCAACACCCCAGGCGGTGAACCTAATCGTTGTAGTGTAGTATTAGGGTAAGCCACGGAATTGATATCGTTCTCTAGGGAATAGGAATGCTAGTGAGAAGTTACTACGTTAAGGTTGGGGTTGAGGAAGATTATTTTTATCTTTTTAGGAAATGGAAAGGTACGAATCTCGGGGTTTGGATTTGGGGTTGGTATTTCTACCGATTACTCTACTTATCTAATTATCTAATTAACTAGGGTGAGGGTAGTCTATGTCTAATTATTGTGTGCTCATATGATAGTTTAAAGATGTGTTCACTTAGGTTTTATTACTCCTTAATTATCTCCTATTGATGGTTGAATTGTCACGTCCTTATTCCTAATCTCGTTGTGTGTCTAAAGTCGTAGGGTATACGTTTATCCCTAACTCTTTGAACATACCAAAGGGTCTCGTCTGCAAAACCCTCTAGGGATTATAAACTCTAACTTTAAGGCCTCTTTGGATGGTTTAGCCTACAACCGCTCTAAGTGCTATAGCCTAAGGTTCACAAAGATTAATCAAGCATTAATTACACAACGAATGACCTATCGCATTACTAGATCATTAACAATTAAGATAAGAGACAACCAATCAATATTCAATAATTAAGTTTCATATTGCCTAAGCAAACACACAAGTAAATTAGCCGGACATGGAGAACATGCAAGCATACACACAAATAATCAAAGGCATAATTGAATTAATGAAGTAAAACACTTATCTTGATGTAAGATAGGGTTTGGAACCTAAAATCTTGTACAAGACACCTTGGTTCGGTTTAGGCTTTTACTCCAAAATACTACCCACTAAAACCGAAAAATTCGGATTCTATATATAAGATTACATGTGCGACGGCGTCACCTTACGTTTTGTGATGCCGCTGGTCGCCGTCATTAGGGTTTCGTCTTGGCCACATTAGTCTTGCGACGGTGTCACCTTGTGCTTGTGACGCCGTCCTCTTGACTTTCGACGCGTCGGATCAAATCTAGGCCACGGCCTACTCTTTTAAAGCGACACCGTCACTTGAAAATAAGACATTTGGCTTCGGGTCGTCACAAAATGCTCCGACGGCGTCAGAATTAAGCAAATGACGCCGTCACCTTGTATTTAGCAACTGAGTGTGTCGATTCTTGCCTTTGGCCATTTTTTTCGATATCCGCCTTTTCGTCCAAATAAGTGCCATTACATCAATTTGCCTTCAAGAGACCTAAAAGTGAAAAGAACTATATTAAGTAATAACGGATACAAAAGTGATCAAATAAGGGCTTAAACGACCCCTAAAAAAGGTACATTTTAAAACCTTATCAAACACCATATCTTTTTCATTTTCTGTTAATTAACATTACAAACTTTGACACTAATAGAATCTTTTCTAGTTAACAAAGTTGATCTAATGCATATAG
Organism: Chrysanthemum lavandulifolium; assembly: GCA_022545495.1. NCBI lineage: Eukaryota > Viridiplantae > Streptophyta > Magnoliopsida > Asterales > Asteraceae > Chrysanthemum > Chrysanthemum lavandulifolium. The sequence continues at coordinate 305,919,198 of CM040238.1, forward strand.
TTCATTCATGGCTTCAACATAATTTGGAGCTAACATGTTTTTTTTTGGTAAAAGGGAGTAATCCTGCACCCTGGTAAAGTATATTAATCAAAAAACAATGAAGTACAACGGATGAGAGTGAGTCTCTCACCTCAGTCCCTTAGAACACTTACAGACTCGAATATAAGAATGACACACCATTCTTATAACTTACAATAAAATGAACCAACCAATAATGACAAAAGTACATAAACATTAACAATACTACTTCGGAACGACACTTGAGCCTTCAAAATCACTATGGCGGTCCACCTTAACTTCCATGAAGCATCCACGCAGAAAAATATAGGCGACCTTCAACATACAATCTGTTTGTAGTGACAAACACCACAAACAAAACCACCACCATACCCATCATACACTAAATCCATAAACTACTACTCGAAGATGTGGAACATGTGAACAGTAGCAGCATGATATAGCGTAACAAAACAAATAGGGTTAAAGACATTTGTGATTCTCATATTTATTTATTTTTAAAGACTCTTGAGCTAACATGTTTAATATATATATTTTTTAAAATAAATTGCTATAGAGATATAATTGTGATTCTAATATTTATTTATTTCTAAAGACATTTGTTTAACAAACCATCAAGTAGCTAGAAACCATACAAGAGATAAAGAATTACAAGAGTAACTACACCACTCGATAATACATGAACTTGTTAACACAATCACTACTTCCTAAACCTAATCATACTATACACAATCAAAAGCCTTAGATGTGTCGTATCTGCATCATCACTCGATTTCACCGACGACTACGCCGTCGCCTCATCCGCCATCACCGTCTCCACTTCCACCAAGCGAAAGTGATTTACGGTATGTCGATTACTAGGGCGCGGGGAGTTGGTTGTGATGATGGTTAGGTTACACCTGTGAATGTTATGTTTGCCAAAGGTGCGGTTGTGAATGTGAGTAAATCGTTTATTCATGAGGGTATTGGTGCAAGTTAGTAGCAGTTTCTTATTGGAGTTTGAGTATCTGTTTATGCTTTTAATCTCTCATAACAGTATCTAATTGAGAGTAAATTTTGTTTTTAATCGTAAAGGCTATGTTTGGCGCGGAGCTTTTAAGAGCTTTTTGGAGCATGAGCGGTGAGCAATGAGCATTTTGATTTTTAATGATCGTTTGGCAAAGAGTGGTGTGCGGTGACTAATTTTTAGGAAAGCTAATTTTCCAATGCTTATTTAAGAAGCTGTGAGCTGTGACAGATACTGCTCGCTGCTACTGCTACTTTCACCAAACACGGCCAAAGTGAACAACCACAAATAACCATCTAACTACATTTTGACTTAGGTTTTATCCGCCCAGTGCAAATTTTTAAATCGCCCATTGCGATATTTTTTTTCTCGTCACCATCCATTTCAACTATTTTTAAATCACCCCACTGCGATAGACTTAATTTGTCACCCAAGTAAATATATATATATATATATATATATATATATATATATATATATATATATATATATATATATATATATATATATATATGTGATGAATTGTATACGATAATTGTTGTTTAAACTTGAAGACTTTATCTTTGTAAAGTCAACAAACCCAAACAACTAACATCTAACTACATTTTGACTTAGGTTTTATTCGCCCAATGCAATAATTTTAAATCACCCATTGCAATATTTTTTCTCATCACTACCCATTTCAACTATTTGTAAACCATCCACTGCGATAAACTTATTTTATCACCCCAGGTAAAAAAAAAATGATGAATTGTGTAAGATAATGGTTGCTCAGATGTGAGGCTTTATCTTTTATAAAGTCAACAAACCCAAACAACCATCAACATAGTACTCATCACCAGTTAACCATTTGATGACACCAAAGTATATATACAGACATAAATTCTTGCCCCAACCCGATGTGGGTTTCAAACCTGATACTCTATAACACCTTTTACATAATGTACACCGTCTTCACTTCTCTCAATTCCACAATCATATTTCATTCATAATCATCATCTCACCAGTGACTGCCACCTTCTTCCATTACCGTCACTAGTTCAACCAAATTTATTAAATTAAATGAGCAAACTCCTTCACTACATATCCATGATATGTTTTTGCTAATAGTGTTGATAGCGGTGTAAAAGATGGAGAAGGGTCTGGTGTGGGAGTATTGACGTTGAAGTGCGAAAATTAGAATGGCCTATTTATTTCACAATTTTTTCTTGTGTGGTGTGTCATATCTTGCATGCTCGTCACTCAGTTCTTATGAATTAAGTTAATTTGAGAATGTAGGTGATTGGTAATAGAAGTCATGTGGATGTAGTAATGATGAAAGTAATGATGCGTAATTTACGTGTGTTGATGTTAAGAGATTGAGGTTTGTATTCAGACGATTTAGAAGTGGGATGTGGCCACATGAGATTCTATATCTTTTATAGTTTTGTTTATATTGCGAGTGAATGCTACTCAAACAATTACCAGCTTTTATAGCATCGTGTAATAGTTATGGAGAATATTTATATGTTTGTCCTAAGGTGTGAATCTGGATGACGAGGAGGACTTATATGCTTGTTTATGAATTGGCCGGTTTGTAAGCAGATTCTATGTTTGGTTCCCATAGTGGTGGTCGAATTATAGACGATGTACACTCGGACACAAGCATTTAACAATGGTCTACAACACCAGCAGATTCGAATACATTGAAAGCAAAACTAAACATACTAACCATCTAAGAATTCCCATACTATTCGGTATCAGCACTAGTTGGTACAAATATTACACCTCAGCAAAGGCTTTTTGACGTTACAACTCAGTGGCCAATCCATTAGTTGTCAGTCTATGAGGGTGTTTGGGATTGCTTTTTGACGTATATTTGGCCTTCACCCAATCTCATTTTTTGTTTTATATTAAATTAAAATTAGTTTTTTACTCTCATATATGACTAAAAATTTTATGTAAATGAACTTGATTCAAATTTCTGCTGAAATTATTATTTTTATAAGTATTATCTCATTTTATAAAATAAGAAAATCCAAACACTAAGTTTAAAGTACTTATTTATAGTAAATTGCAAAAATCGTCCCTAAACTTTGGCCAAATTGCACGTTCGTCCCAAACCTTTGGAAAGTGCAAATATCGTCTCGTGGGAAAACTTTAGGTAAATCGTCCCGGCCTAGATCAAATGACTAAAATACCCTTCTCTTTATTACTTTTCGTTTCTTGCATAAATGGTCCCCGTGTTTCGCCAGATTTTGCAAATTTAGTCCTTTTTTTAATTAACTATTAATATTAGTATTATTCTTTTACGCTTTTGTCTGCTTTTTACTTTTTCGTCCGCTTTTTACGCTTTTCCGATTTTTACGTTTTCTTCCGATGTTTTACGTTTTTTACGTTTTCGTCCGATTTTTATGTTTTCATCCGCTTTTACGTTTCGTAAGATTTTTACGTTTTCGTCCGCTTTTACGTTTTCGTCCGATTTTTACGTTTCGTCCGATTTTTACGCCACGATTTTTACGCCGTCCGTTTTTACGTTTTCATCCGCTTTTTACGTTTCGTCCGATTTTTACGTTTTCACGATTTTTACGTTTCGTCCGCTTTTTACGCCACGATTTTTACGTTTGCCTCTTATTTTAAGTTTCGTCGATTTTTACGTTTTCATTCGTTTTTATGTTTTCGTCCGATTTTTTACGTTATCCGTTTTACGTTTCTTCCATTCTTTTACGTTGCTCGATTTTTACGTTTTAATCGATTTTTACGACGTAAAAACGAAAAATCGGACGAAAACGTAAAACGGACGAAAACGTTAAAATCGGACGAAAACGAAAACGGACGAAACGTAAAAATCGAACGAAAACGTAAAAAAACGGACAAAACGTAAAAAATAATACTAATATTAATAGTTAATTAAAAAGGGACTAAATTTGCAAAACTGTGAAACACAGGACCATTTGCGCAAGGCGAAAAGTAATAAAGAGAGAAGGGTATTTTAGTCATTTGATCTAGGCTGTGACGATTTCGCCCAAAGTTTCCCACAGAACGATATTTGCACTTTCCAAAGGTTTGGGACTAAACGTGCAATTTGGCTAAAGTTTAGGTACGATTTTTGCAATTTACTCACTTATTTATTAAGTAAATTTTCTTTAGCAGAAGCATAAGCACAAAAAAAAGTAAAAAATAAATAAATAAATAAAGTCCTATCACCTTATATGTAAAGTTGAAAACTTAAATGAATTCTAGTAGAAACTAATTGCTATTGTTTTTGACTTTTTGCTTTAGCAATAAGTGATGCTATTGGCTCTAACATAATACAAAAATATGATAGAAATTTCAGTTGAGTAATAATGTGTGGGATATAATGCAAAAAAAGTCTATTTATTGATTCCCTAATTAGCATCACAGTGTATATATAACAGAAAATCATTTTCATCACCTGACGTGGGATTAAAAACAAAAAATATCTCATTTATGTTTCTTGATCATCAGACATTCACACCTTAATCTGTCACCGTCCATTCAACTAATCTCACTTCTTACCATATACTATTCTTTTATCCAATACTAGTTTCTTCTTAAAGTTTATCGCATCACACAAGTAATTCTTTTTAGTTCTTAAAAAAAGTAAAAATAAATAAATAGTAGTTATTGCTGAAGTTAACCGCATGGAACAAGTAATGCCTTTAGTTTTTAAAAATAAAAAAATTAAGAATTTATAAAAGTAATGCCTTTAGTTCTTAAAAATAATAAAAATAATAGTTATTGCTTAAAGTTGACCGCATCGCATATTCATTTAGTTTTAGAAAATAAGAAATTAAAAATTTGTATGCCTTTAGTTTTTTAAAATTAAAAATTTGGAAATTGTACAAGTTAGTACCTATGCATCAACTCCATATAGTACACATAGTACACGTAAGGACTAAGATGGCACTAACCACTTACAAATAGCTTGAGTACAATATAGTATATAAAGAACAAATGATCTTACTCCACAACCGATGTGGGATTCAAAATATTTAATGCTCAAAAGTTAGTTATATGGATTATACGTGCGGTCGTAAGAGATTGCGTGTCTTATAAAATTTAACTTTCTAGTTCTATAATCTCTACCGTGTTGGGCATACACTCATCGACGTATTCTATAGATGAAAAAGAACGTTATTACAGCGAAGATCAAATGTTGCTTATATATAATGGCTGCAAATCATTTTCTTAGACACCTATTGGGGAAAATAATAAGGTTAATCTATGCATCAATTTATTTAATCCGTCAATACGCATTAGGTTACATGCTAATGAAATTGATACAACAATTAAACAATATGATAATTTGGGTTTTCGTCTGTCTTTCTGTATACAAAATCTTTCAACTGGATCAACCTGCACCCCCACTATTTATAGAATCATAGAACAAATCTTCATAGTTATTATATGCTAGGCATCTTAGGGTAAGGATCCAGTGAGAAGAAAACTTAAAATGAGAAAAATGAGAAATAACTATAATCACATATTTGAGATGCATCGACTTGAATGAGATGCATCTCTATTCATTTAGATGCATCACAATTAGTTTCGAAAGTGATTTTGAAGTGCAAACGATGCAAAGTAGTATTAGCAACAAATTTGACTCGCATAGGACGAAAAATACATAGGATTTGTATAACTTGAGGAAATGCATCTAACATATGTATATGCATCTAATTTTTAGCTAGAAAATATATTGTGATGCATCTAAAAGATTAGGGATGCATTTAAATCAAATCGATGGATCTCTAATGTGTAGTTATCGGTATTTCTCATACTTTTTATTTTAAGTATTCTTCTTATTTGATCCTTAGTCAGACATCTTATATTGTTAACCGCCTTATATCTTTGGCGAAGAGTTGTCTTTCACTTTTTACATTTATATTAGCTGTTTTAGACTTCCAATCACTTTTTACATGTATAGCGAAAATAATGGTTAACTTGATCAAGTATTAAAATACGCAAGTGGCTTATGTTTATTAGTCTATATCTCATATGCCAAACATTGAAGTTATGCTCATTATATTATCAACCAATATTTTTTTTTTTTTGTCACCGCAAGTAAAAATGTGAGAATTATATAAGTTAATGATGGTCTCCGAGACGGCTATATCTTGTGTACAATTTAGGGGTGAGCGTAAACCGCACCGCAAACCGCAAACCCGCACAAAACCGCAAAACCCACACCGCTAAAACCGAAACCGCAACAAAAACCGCGGTGCGGTTCTTGAAAATAAAAACCGCATTTTGCGGTGGTTTCGTTTCCACCAAAAACCGCACCGCAAAACCGCACCAAACCGCAAAGTCATATTCAAATATATTTTTATTTTTATTTTAAATAAACCAACTATATTTTATAATTTTTGTATGATTAAATACTTTTGTTAATATTTTCATAATTAGTTATTTCAAACGAATTTTATTAGTTAATTATTGTCTGAGTTTTTATGTCATATAAATTTGTTTTTCTATCAATATATCGTCGAAATTTTTAAAAATTTTATCTCATTTGACTTTTATTATTATAGAGATTTATAATTTCATACTACTACCCAACATTAGTATATATATGTTTTTACTCATTATGTAACCATATGATATATTTATTCTATAATAAATATAAACTAAAAAATAGAATTTGGAAAAAAAAACTTTAAAAACCGCAAAACCCGCAAAACCAAACCGCAAAACCGTAAAAACCGCAAAACCGCAAACCCGAAAAACCGCGCGGTTGCGGATTCTCATTTTTTAAAAACCGCAATTGCGGATGCGGTTCGGTTTTTACCAAAAACCGCACCAACCCGCACCATGCTCACCCCTAGTACAATTATCAACCACAGACAACCGTCAACATAACAAACATCACAAAATAACAAGCAGATAACAGCAACGTATATACCACAAATATAATTTTTTCCCCCACCCGATGTGGGTTTACAAACCTGATACTCTATACAAATTACCTTTTACAAAATGTACACTATCCTCACTTCGCTCAATTACGCAATCATATCTCATTCGTAAATCATAATTATCTCACCGGTGACCACCACCTTCTTTCGTTACCATCAATGACAGTTCAATCGAATCTATTAAATTAAATGAACACACAAATTCACTATACATCCTTGATTTTTTTGGGAATGGTGGTGTAAAGATGGAGAAGGGTCCAGTGAGAGTATTTACGTCAAAGCGCTAAAGGTCTCTTTCTATGTTTCATTCTTATTTCGTTTTCAAAATATATGTTTTCGTGGTGTTGTGGTGTGTCATATCTTGCGTACTCGTTTTTTTAAGATCTAGCATGCTCGTACGCAGTTCATATCGATTATACGAGTTGCCACAAAAGATTGTGTGTGTATATATATATCATTCAGCTTGGTGTAAACCATATTGTTTTAGGCTACAAATCGAAATAGTTCTTATTTGGTAGGCATCTTATTTTATGAACTGCCATATATCACAAACACGGGTTCCGCTTCTCATTAGCTATTCTAGACGCGTACCCAATCACCTTTTACATTATTAGTGAAAAAATTGTTAAGTTGTTAGAAGAACTAAAGTAGGCATTTGGCTAAAATGTTTATATCACATATGCCAAACTGAAAAGCTGTGTTCATAATCAACCAATAAGGAAGTTCGAAATCCGTTTGGATCTATAAAACAGTTGGATGTACAAAATCAGTAGCTATGATTATGAAGATGGAGAAAAAGCAAAAGTGTGCTTTTATTGGAAAAGTAGCTTCTCGGCATCAATAATACAGATGATCGGATGAAAAAACTTGAGCTCTCAGCCTCTCGTATGTCATATTAATAATAAAGTTAACGTAAGGTACTTCAGTGATGACATTTAAATGTATTTCTACACTAATGGTACTGAATTACTAGTTTTAGATAAAAACATATTTAGATAGTTAGATTTCATCAGATAAAAAGTAAGATTAATTTACCGACCTTTTAAGGATTTATGTGATCCAAATGTGCTAGAGTCTAGACGCCGTGTGAGATAGCTGATAAGTTTGAGAAGTTGTATAAATTATTGACGAAGGAAGCAATGTTTTGTTGATATTTTTCATTTAACAAGTAACATACTTTAGTTGAGTAATACACACGTGAGATATGATACAAAATAATTGGTAAATAACTTGTTCCTTTCTTCAAAAGAAATTTGAAAATAGTTACATGAGATATAGAGATACTAGTTGTCTAAGCGTTGGGCTACTTTCATAAGATTTAGTGTTTATTTGTGTTTTATGTAAAACGTTTTATTATATATTGGAGATTAACCAAATACCAAGGTAGGAGCTATGTTAATCCCGTTTATGATCTAGATTTATGAACAAAATTGAAAAGAAAAGTGAATCACTTAAATATTATAATTTGCTTGAACAATATCGAAGAACAATTTTGAAATAAATATGAATATTTCAAGTCCTACGAAAAACTTTTTGTAAAACGGTATGAACGTCCTCACAACAAAGTACCTTCAAACCCTTTACGCTTTTAACTCTTGATTATGTTGAATTAAATATCAAGACATTCAAATAAATAATCATAAAACATCAAAGTAATAGTGCGAAGCGTATAGGATGTATTGAATAATTAATTAACATAAAGAATATCACCTTTGTTGATTCTCGAACAAGAATCAAATCCACAAACTAGCAACGGATGAACCCTAATTTGATTTAGTTAGGATTATGAATTTACCGCTTTGTAAATCAATCCAAGATAATAACAAAAGTATGTTATTACTAAGTTCTTGTACACACGTACTAAACCGAATTAAAGTACCGCTAGTTTTTATCAAACCAAATAACTTGATGTTTGGAAAAGAGTAGATCGACACCTTTGAATGGTGTTCGACCGGTTTTAGCAAAACACACACACAAAACAATTTTAGGTTTAGCTAATGAATACAAGAGGTGCAAAAACAAGACCCTAAACCTTGTTTATATACCCAAGCAAACTTGGTGAACAAGTTGTGGATTGTTTCCTAATCCCCTAGGCCGATCGGTTCTAAACCTCCACAAGGGGTTCCGGAATCTTCCAAACTTTGCAATTAAGTCCTTTTCCAAATACCTTTAACGACCGTTAGTCCATTACATTAATTACTTAACGTCCGTTAGTTATTTCGTTTAATAAATAAATAAATATAACATTTATATTTAATTATTAACTTTAAATTCTCATACGTAAAGTGTGCAATCCCATAGTCTCGAGTTCGATCCTAACTCACGTCTACTAATTTATATCCATAAAACCAACACCCCACTGGATATATCTTAATAGAGTGATCACATTCGGTTAGCGTCTAGCAACACTTGATGCCTCTAGTACAACTCGAGCAAGGCTCCGGAAAACCTTTTAATGATTTCTCATTATTATTATCCTTTGTTTCTAATACCACGTTAAATAAAGATATGGAATTAAGTCATTCTTTATATAACTATTCATTTCTCGTTTGTAAGTGATTGACCAAGATTACCGAATCATCTAAACATATTTAGGGAGATTTGGGTGCGGCCGACAAACATCTTGTCAACCCTACGAGGGCCCAAAGAAGATTAAACTCCAAATAAATTTGAATGAACAAATTCTATCTTGACTACAAGAATAACCCACAAACTTTGCAACATTTCGAAAACAACCCTTATGACTACCGCCACGATAGCGTTAAGTTGCTCCACGTAAATGCACTACATTCATGACACTTATCCGGTATCTCAAGTCCGAGGATAACTATTCATAATTTTCTTATAACAATATCCACAAAGTAAATTATGTAGTTGGGATAAGTCCTATATTCAATTCATTGAATATCATCTGAAACTGGTATGCATTCTCATCAATATACTTTCTAGTATATTCTACCACATCTCTCAGATTTGTCTTAATTTAATGATACTCCCATATCATTAATCGACAATGGACATTTAGAATAACTTAGTTACTCACGGATTAAACATGCAAATATAGGACAACAATATTATAAATGAAAATAAACATAATCCAAACTTTATTTCATCAAATATAATAAATGTTTTTACAATATCCTTTATCCAAATACTAATCACAGTTATGCATGAAACTTTTAGCTAAACGAAGTCCAATTCCATTGCCAAGTCCTACAAGCTTGTCTTTAGCTAAAGCCTTAGTGAAAGGATCACTAAGTTATCATCGTGTGAACTTTCGAGATTTATTTCACCTTCCGGACTTGTTCCCGAACATAGTGATACTTCAGTAGAAAATGTCCGTGCCCTTCATGACTCCGTGTTCATTGGCAAATATGATTGCGCAGAATTGTCACAATACATATCAATAGGTGATTCAATTGAAGGCATAACACCAAGCCCGAAATGAATTTCCTAATCCAAACGACCTCCATTGCACCTTCCGGCGGCTATGTATTCGGTCTCGATCGCAGACATCGCAATCGTACTCGCTTCTTGCTCTTCCAATCAATCGCTCCTCCATTGATGACAAAGACATAACCCATCCGAGACTTCGTATCATCTTTATCACACCGCCAGACGCATCACAAGAACTGTAACATCAAGCTCGTGTCCGGATTTCCACCATACACCAAAAACATATCTTTAGTATTTCGAGATACTTGAATATGCTTAACAACAATCCAATGAAGTTCACCCGGATTCGTTGATATCGACCGGTCATGTTTTGAGCGAACGCCACATCGGCCTTGTGCATCTCACAAGATACATAATAGATCCTACACCAAGCATAAGGAACTTTTCGCATGCGTGCCACCTCAGCAGTGTTGAAGCACACATATCGCTACATAAGCCATGCTTTACTTCCATTGGCAAATATCATTTCTTGGAATTTTGCATCTTGAATCTCTTCAATATTTTATCAATGTAAGCACTTTGACTTAAACCAATTAACCGCTTTGACCTATCTCGGTAGATCTTAATTCCCGAATGTATGCAGCTTCTCCTAAATCCTTCATGGAAAAACACTTCCCAAGATATGCCTTAACATTTTGCATACTTGGAATGTCTTTTCCATAATTAATATGTCATTGACATAAAGAATTAGGAAAATTACATCACTCCCACTAACTTTGTGATATACACATGGCTCATCAAGATTTTGAACAAATCCATACCTTTTGATTTCTTCATCAAATCTTTTATTCCATTGCCTTGATGCTTGCTTCAATCCATAAATGGACCTTTGAAGTTTGCATACACGGTTTGGAAATTGTGGATTCACAAACCCTTCAAAGTTGCTTCATATAGATGTCTTCATCTAAGCGACCATTTAAGAAGGCGGTTTTGACATCCATTTGCCATATCTCATAGTCATAGTATCTCGCTATAGCTATGAGAATTCTAATAGCTCTAATGTCCGCTACAGAGAAAAGGTCTCCTCGTAATCAATGCCATAAGTTTGAGTAAAACCTTGTGCAACTAGACGAGCTTTATAGACGTGTACATTGCCATCCATATCGGTCTTAATCTTATAGAGCCACTTACTCCCAACCACCGAGGCGTTTGGAGGTAAGTCAACCTCACCAGACTTCATTTTCTCTCATGGATTGCATTTCCCATTCATTGCAACTCGCCATTTAGCCTTGTCGACTTGCCATGGCGACTTTATAACTAGTAGGCTCTCCAAGATCTCCTAACATAGTTTCCTCAAACTCTACGTTAAGACATAGACGTTCGGTGCACGTATATTCCTTTCGGATCACGAACGGGAATCACTTCAAGTTTCGGTGGAGGACCCGGACTATCGTGTTCTCACCGAAGTACGTTAGTGTTTTCGAAGGTAATGCATCTTCATGATCATCTTCCGGATCATAAACTCTCCCATCGAATTCTTGAGATACGAGATCTTTTCAAGAAAATCTCCATACCTAGCAACAATTACTTTATTCTCGTTGGATAGTAAAAGTAGTAACCCATAGTTTCCTTAGGGTATCCTACAAAGATACACTTTACAGATATTTGTTGGAGTTTATCTGCTGAGTCACGTCTAACATACGCCCGCAACCCCGCACCTTTAAATAAGACAAGCTAGAGCTTTACCATGCCATATTTCATATGGTGTCTTATCAACCTTCTTTGTGGGAACCATATTTAGAATCGAACAGCAGATTCTAAAGCATAATCCCAAAAGGATAAAGGTAGAGTGGTAAGATTAAACATAGATCGTATCATGTCCAACAATGTATGATTTCTTCTCTCGATACACCATTTTGTTGTGGAGTATATGGAGAAGTGAGATTCTGGACAATTCCATTCTCGCCTAAGTAATCTTTAAACTCTTGGCTTAGATACTCGCCTCCTCTATCGGATCGAAGAGCTTTAATCTTCTTTCCCAATTGCGTTCTACTTGACTTTGAAAACCTTAAATGTTTCAAACACCTCATGTTTATGCTTAAGTAAATAAACATAACCATAACGGTGAAATCATCAAGAAGGTTAAGAAGTAGCTAGCACCTCTCTTTGACACATGTCTAAGTGGTCCACACACATCAAGATGAACAAGGCCAAGTAGATCGAAGCCTCTCCATATTGCTATGAAAAGGTTTCTTAGTCATCTTCCCGGATATGCATGACTCACATTTATCAAATGATTCATCATTGATATTTTGCAAAAGCCCTTCTTGTTGCGGCTTATGCATGCGAGCCTTGCCTATATGAGCAAGTCTACAATGCCAAAGATAAGAAGAATTCAAGTCTAACTTTATCTTCTTGTTAATGCTAAACATCGAATTATTACTCTTGTTAGATTCATTTCCAATCATATCAATTTCAAACACACCATTCACAGAATTGCTTTAAAATAAAATACACCATTTAAAGAAACATCAATTCCATTATGTGAAATAGTATGAGTAAAACCATCATCCAACAAAAGCGAAAGGAAACAACACCTCTAATTATAGAAGGTGCGTAATGACAATTGTTCAATATGAGACTAAGCCCCGAAGGCAATACTAAACTAAACGTTCCTATGGCTTCAACAAATGCATGTGCGCCATTTCCCACGTGCAAATATTGCTCCCCATAGGCAAGCTTCCTCTTCACTCTAAACCCTGCAGTGTATTACAAATGTCAATACCACAGCCCGTATCATATACCCGTGAATTATTATGATTTAGAGTAAATAATTCAATGACACATAAAATACCAAGTACCGGCGCCCGAGACCCTTCATACTTCATCTTATTTGCCCGCAATTCATCAAGATAGAGACACGTTTCTCTTCCAATGCCCAACGCCTTACGGTGATGGCATGCTTGATCCTTTTAGGATTATCCTTCCTAGGAGTAGGGTTCTTCTTGGGTTGAGGTTGATAGGCCATCACCGTTTGCCTTTGTCAACCTTTCCCTTACCCTTCCCTTCTTGTTGTTCGTGACTGCGGTTTTGGCTTATTAATTCTTCCACCCGAATAGCAAGTACCAGGCGGTAGGAACCTTTGAGGCAACCCTTTCTCATAATCAATGAGCAATGCGTGTAGGTCAAGAATCGCTTTTTCCCACGCAGTGCATATTGAAATTTCGACAAAACCATTAAAATCCTTGTTAAGGGATCTATTAATCGATTCACGACCATGTCATCCTCATAAGTTTTGCCAAGTGCTTTTAGTGGTCCATGTAACCTTTCATTTCAAAGACATGAGCACTTACGGTTTACCCTCTCCCCGCCTACAGGTGTGTAACGCGTCGGTCAAGTCATAAATCTTGACGGTTGGTTTCTCAAACATAGTTCAAGTTCATTGAGCATATTATATGGAAATAATGTTCGAACCGCTTTTGAAGAGCGATTCCATTGTTCCCAACATAAGACAAGCTACATCATTATGACGCTTATACTCAAGTTTCCACTCGTCCTTTTGAGCTTGAGTAGCTTCAGGACCGCTTGGTTCAAGCAGGCAAGGTTCATAAAGATATTTCAAACGGTCAAGAACTCTATGACAATTCTTAAAGAGCGGTGCCAATCATTGAAATTCTTAGAGCGATCAACTTTTCTCGATCAAAAAGCTTTTGAACGCAGAATTTAGAGCGATGTTAGTGTTATCGGTGTTTTGAGCCATTTCTACGTAAAAAGTTCAAGTATTAGTATTTTCGATAATACACTTTTCAAGAAAATAAATATACCCAAGGTAATATAAACATATAACCATATAATTTTCTCGAAAACTAGGATCCAAATTATCATAGGTTCATTACATCGCTTGATCCGCTAGCAACGAACGCATATAATAAGGTAATCTGTCGAACATTAATTGGCAAACAATTTCCAACTCCTAGATCATTATGGGATTTATATTTTCCAACGCTATTGCAAATATAAACATGTTTCATCCCATCTTATGCCATTGAGTCCAGTCTCACTTCCTACTCAACTTAAGTGTCTAACTTAAAGAACGCAAATATGTCCATGTAAGGTCGACTTTACATAGAGATTTACCTCTCCATTACAATCTCGCCAAGTCTTGTCATGACGTAAATTGCAACTTCAAGTGTTCCTTTTAATTAGATGGCATATTCTTAATTTTAAAAGGGTACTAGTTTTGATTTTATGTGGTCAAATCAAATATGTACAAAGATGTCATGCATTCATCTTGTAGCATAAATTTAATAAAAACTTTTATTACCAATTCATAAAGATCAAATTATCAAAGTTTTGATTGAGGTATTGGGTTCACCAATCAAGGAATTTAGTATTAATTATCATCCATTATACCGTACTTTTGCATAAGTGTAAACACTTAGTGTTTCGGATAATTACCACCGAAGTGGCGCATGGAATTAAAACTAATTCGCCTTAAGATGAGCTTGTACATTAAATGACTTACTAAGTAGCTCCATTCGAACTTACAGAGGGCGAGGACCGGTAAGCGCAAACGCATAACCTTAGACATCCATTCGGTGACTGTATGCACTTCTTAAATAACCCTTTATAGTTCATTTGAATGGGTGAGCTGCTCACCATTGTACCAAAGTCACCAATCAATTAAACTATTTGACAACTTAACTCTTCCAAAACATTAAATTTCGCCATTGTTTAGTCCGTATTATTTTCTATTCAAAATTACCCTTTGCTTAAAAGCATCAAACATAATAAACAAACAAGTAACAAATAAAAAAAATAAACTACTAAAAACAATGCGCACATAATAAACAATTTATACGTGTAAACAAGTAGCCACATGCAACTTATTCGATAAAATCCTATTAATAATCAATATCTAGGTTAAATTAATGTATATATTAATTTAGGGTTTTCACTCCAACAATAGAAAGTGAACCACATACATCGATGAATCGATTGCGTAAACCCTTAATTAATTTATACCAAATTGCACATAATTGATTCATTAATATATATAATGGAGTCTTCCCAATTCAAGATTTATCGTAAATAAATATGTCATAACAATTAAACAATATATCAAAGCAACTTATCCAAGACTAACATGCATGTATAATCATGGATATCATAACAATTTATACAAAGAAGTCACAAGATCGCATATAAAAATTCCATGACACATAACAAATTATTCATGAATTAATCACGTAATCAATATTAATTCTAGGTTTTAATAAGGTTAGCAAACAATTTTCAAAACCCTAAAAAAAAATATGTATATGTCGACTTTAAAAAAAAATGGTACGCCCCAATTTAAAAAAAAATTGACCAAAACATAAATAAGCATAAACCCTAGATTAACATAGCAAACAACATACAAGTATTTGTTTTATTACGCGTTTATGTAATTAATTACTCATTAAAACCAATGACTCGTGATGCCACTGTAGGAATTAAATATCAAGACATTCAAATAAATAATCATAAAACATCAAAGTAATAGTGCGGAAGCGTATAGGATGTATTAACGAATAATTAATTAACATAAAGAATATGCGTACCTTTGTTGATTCTAGCCGAACAAGAATCAAATCCACAAACTAGCAACGGATGAACCCTAATTTGATTTAGTTAGGATTATGTGAATTACCCTCACCGCTTTGTAATTCAATCCAAGATAATAACAAAAGTATGTTATTACTAAGTTCTTGTACACACGCATTAAACCGAATTAAAGTACCGCTAGTTTTATCAAACCAAATAACTTGATGTTTGAAAAGAGTAGATCGACACCTTTGAATGGTGTTCGACCGGTTTTAGCAAAACACACACACAAAACAATTTTAGGTTTAGCTAATGAATACAAGAGGTGCAAAAACAAGACCCTAAGCCTTGTTTATATACCCAAGCAAACTTGGTGAACAAGTTGTGGATTGTTTCCTAATCCCCTAGGCCGATCGGTTCTAAACCTCCACAAGGGGTTCCGGAATCTTCCAAACTTTGCAATTAAGTCCTTTTCCAAATACCTTTAACGACCGTTAGTCCATTACATTAATTACTTAACGTCCGTTAGTTATTTCGTTTAATAAATAAATAAGTATAACATTTATATTTAATTATTAACTTTAAATTCTCATACGTAAAGTGTGCAATCCCATAGTCTCGAGTTCGATCCTAACTCACGTCTACTAATTTATATCCATAAAACCAACAACCGCTACATAGAGTTGTCCGTGTGAAAAGACAGGACGCTGTAAAAATAAACCAACCTTGGATAGCGTTTGTCCTTGGCTTTTATTGATTGTTATAGCAACACATACGGAAACCGGAAACTGCCTTATATTAATCCTAAAAGGCATCTTTGAGTCGGACAGGGCAATTTGCATTCGGGGGATTGCACATATGTTACCAATTTTACCTCGAGATATTATTTTTGCTTCTATTATATTAACTCCCATTCTAAGGACCTGCAACCTTGTTCCATTGCACAATCCGGCTTCCTCATGCACATTATAGGTGCACCAATCTTCAAACATAACTCATGGTGAGATAAACCTGACATTTTGATGTTATTCAGAAACTCAGTAGTGTAAACCGACTCATCAAAACTCGTATCGTCGTCACATGTGGATACCGTGTCAGAACTATAGTAAGTCTTCTCTTCTCCATGTATCATAGTTAGCATGTGTTTGTTCACAACATCTACCAGCTCGTGTGTCAGAGCAAACCAAACTTGGACATAGCAAACCAAACTTGGACATGGACTATCTCTGATTCAATTTGAATGACATCATGTTGTCCGTAAGGCTAATTGTCATTCTAGGTTTTGCACATAAACTACCAAGTCTCCCACCAGATATTATTTTGGCTTAAATAATATACATAATACCACTCATCAGGCTTATCCTCGTTATCAACCAGCTTTATATCTATATCATTTGAAAGTATTCAAGCCGTTGTAAATATTAGAGGTTCAAACAATACGATGCCATTATCATTGTCAGTATAGTACTTAAAATTAAATTGTCATTGTTCATGCTTATGCAAAGTGTTTTCCCAATTCCTATAAAAACTTCTATGATTGTCTTGCAAAACATATAAACAATGAAGGTGTGTTTTCATTGTGTTACAAAAGTGATTATATTATATTGAAGTAATCATAATCATAATGTTAGTGGTAAGCGCAAACAATCTTGTATGGACACGCTTACATTATAATCATATAAAGATGAGCTACTCCGAAATTGATACTAAAACTCTGATAACTTTCAGTATCACCAAACAAAATAATATGCTACGCAATAATAAGACAACAACTTTTAAATTGCAATGCCAAACACCCCTTTTCCAAACATGTTGATGAAAACAAAATGCTTAAAATTGGACTGTTGAGCTCCAAAATCACTTTTTTTACAGTAAACTATAACTGAAATAATACAATAAATACTTAATGGGTCAAGTGAGCATTTTTCATTATATATGACATAGTGATTGATAGAAATTTTGGTCAAAGTGTGTTCAAGGTTAGCCCAAAGCCATTTCACCCTTTCTAGAGTTAATAGTTTTTAGAGGTTAACTGTCCCAACAAACCACCCATTTCGCCAACTGTAGTATGGAACTATAATTATTTTTCCTTTAATGTGGTTTGTTAATAATGAACAATGTGTCCCTAATGGTTTGTATTTGATCTTAAGCAAAAATCATTACTTAACAGAAGAAAAAGATCAAAGAGTTAGATATGCCAAGAGGCATTAACACAATAACACACAACTATAGTATGCTTATAATAACACATTGTCAAATCATATATATTTTATAGGTAACAATCAACTCAAAATAGAAAGCACTAAAAATCAATAAATGCAAACCGTTTATACTCTGCGGTTTAAATATGAATTTTTCTCACCTAAACTTAACACAAATATTTTGATGTTGCAATATACTTGGTGGAAACTTGCTCCAACCAACTTGTCTCACTATAAGGGAATTCATATACAAGCTTTGGTTGACGATTCATACTAAACAACACCTGAAATGGACACAAAAAGAGGGTTTATGTTTGATAACAAATCAGCTAAGCGACATAAAAAATTTACAGAAGAGCCGCTAATCTCAAAAGCACATTAGATGAAATAAGGTAATTCCAGTAGAAGCATAAACATAAACATGATCTCAAAACCTAGTAAAATGAGTTGGAGAATTAGAAACTAAACCCCTATCACTAAACAAACAATCAAACAAAAAAACGAAAAAATATATCTCTTTATGAATAAAAAAGGTTACCATATATCATGAAACATGAGCCTATAAGACACCTCTGAAATAATAAAAAAGGTTATCGTATATCTAGATTATATAAGCACATATCACGTAGTACTCTGGTACGTTTTTCATAAATTACCAGCAAGGCATATGAGTCCACACAATAGTGCATCTATATATATGATGAAATAATAAAAAAGTTTGTTTAGTAGTTTGTTTTTTCAACCTTAATCACAAAGGAGACCATGGTAGAGTGGTTAAGTTGTTGAACGGATGTATCTCCTTTGATAACAGCCCAAGTTCAAACCTTGCCAATTCCTTTTTTTATGTAAGTGTTTATTGAATGCCATGTCATTGTTGAGTCATCGTTGAGTCACGTGGCAATAATGATGTGTCATGGTCTCCTCTATTATATAGTGTGGAGATAGTATCTTTATCTTTATTTTTGTGTAATGTTGGCTTTGATTAAAAATGTTAACAATATTTACCATTAAATTTATATTCTAAATATTATTTAATCCTTAAACTTTTATAATTTTTCGTTTATAACTTATAAACTATTTTCTCGCAATAATTACAAATTAAACTAATAAATATTGCATCAAGAGTCACATAGAAACCTCAAGTTCGCAAATATAATTATATGCCGCTATACACCGTCGTTTTGTCCGAATATTCGTCTAGTATAATAACTAATTACCGAGGCATTTACTCTTTTTAAAAAATTTTGAGAGTTCATAATTATTAAAAAATAGAGCTTGAGCTTGAGACATATAATCGTAAACAACCACAAATAATGATCAACTACATTTTGACTTACATTTTATCAGCCCCGTCATCGCATACTATAACGATTTTTAAACCATCCAATGCAATAATTTTGCCCCGTCATGACCCACCTTAACAATTTTTAAACTGCCCTGCAATATTTTTGTCGCCGCAAGTACAAATTTAAGAACCACAAATAATGATCAACTATATTTTGACAATTTTAAACCATCCAATGCAATAATTTTGCCCCGTCGCCCACTGTAACAATTTTTAAACTGCCCTGCAATATTTTTTTCGTCACCACAAGTAAAAATTTAAGAACTGGATAATTTTGCCCCGTCATGGCCCACTGTAACAACTTTTAAACTGCCCTGCAATATTTTTTTCGTCACCTCAAGTAAAAATTTAAGAACTGTATATGTTAATTATCATTTGAGCTTAATGAATTTACCTCATGGCCCACTGTAACAATTTTTAAACTGCCCTGCAATATATATATATATATTTTTTCCGATCACTGCAGGTAAAAATTTAAGAACTGTATACGTTAATTATCATTTGAGCTTAATGAATTTACATCATGGCCCACTGTAACAATTTTTGAACTGCCCTGCAATATTTTTTTTTTTTATTTTTTTCCGTCACCGCAAGTAAAAATTTAAGAACTGTATACGTTAATCATCATTTGAGCTTAATGAATTTACGTCATGGCCCACTGTAACAATTTTTAAACTGCCCTGCAATATTTTTTTTTTCTTTTTTTCCGTCACCGCAAGTAAAAGTTTAAGAACTATATACGTTAATTATCATTTGAGCTTAATGAATTTACGTCATGGCCCACTGTAACAATTTTTAAACTGCCTTGCAATATTTTTTTTTTGTCAGAGCAAGTAAAAATTTAAGAACTGTATACGTTAATTATCATTCGAGCTTAATGAACAGAAACTCTTTTTTTCCGTCACCGCAAGTAAAAGTTTAAGAACTGTATACGTTAATTATCATTTGAGCTTAATGAATTTACGTCATGGCCCACTGTAACAATTTTTAAACTGCCTTGCAATATTTTTCTTTTGTCAGAGCAAGTAAAAATTTAAGAACTGTATACGTTAATTATCATTCGAGCTTAATGAACAGAAACTAATTTCACCAAGTTACCTATTCGATAACACTAAAGTATATATACGAACAGAAACTCCTTTCACCACCCGATGTGGGTTTCCAAACCTGACACTCTGCACTCTGTACTAATTACCTTTTACAAAATGTACGTACATTGTCTTCACTTCACTCAATTCCGCAATCATACCCATTCATAATCATCATCTCACGCCTGACCACCTCCTTCTTCCTTTACCGTCACTGACAGTTCAATCAAAATCGTTAAGTTAAATGAGCAAACACATTCACTATATACAATATATCCTTGATATTTTTTTTTGCAAATGGTAGTATGATGGCGGTGTAAAAGATGGAGGAGGGTATGGCGGCATATTTTTACGTGAGTCGCGAAAAATGCAGCGGTCTCTTCTTTCGTTTTCATAATATGAGATATTATATATGGTATGTTTTTTTGGTTTGTCACTTTTTTGTTTGAAAGTCTTGCATGCTCGGTTTTTCCATTTTTTTGAAAGTCTTGCATGCTCGTTTTTTTCAAATTTTTTTGAAAGTCTTGCATGCTGATAAAGTTAATACGAATTAAGTTAATTTGAGATTGTACGTGGTTTGTAAACAGATTAAGATGTGGATATTTAATAGAATTTGTATAGATGTGCTAATGATGAAAGTGTTGATGCGTATTTTACTTGTGTTGGTGTTAATAGATTGAGGTTTGTATTCAAACGATTTAGAAGTGCAGTTTGGCCACATCAGACAAGATATTTTTGATAGCTTTGTTAATTAATATTGCCGTAGAGGTGGCAAAACTGACAGGCAGGGCGAGCACGGGCGATGGGCAATAGGCACGAGCTAAACGGGCACGACCAAACGGGCTCATGTTATAAGAAATGATTTATAAAAGACCCACAACAACGAAATAAATTTCTCAAACGTAACACCTCATCTATAGTTAAATAATTAAATATATTATATGTATAAGTTTTCTTCAAAAACAACTATAATGTTCTCCAATTGTGAGAAAATATGTGCACATTAATGCTCATTGCAAATCATGCCTATTTCAAAAGAAAGAGAGGAAAAATATATCCAAATCTTTTACAAATTAGCTTATTTATTCGATTTTGGTCACAAATTATCACCTATAATATTGTGAGTGAATAAATAAAAAGTATTAGTGTAATAATGTTGGAATTCTCTAACAAGTGCCCTAAGGGCATTGGATAAGTGCATTTGTTCAACATAAAATTTAGACTAAAATACACGGTTGGTCCCTAAACTTTGCAAAACTCTTCGCGATGGGACAAAACTCGGTCTTATCATCGGCAGAGGTCCAAACAGTGGCCCTTTAATGCCATGTTAGTCCCTTGACAAAGTCAAAGTCTGATTTTTGTTTTGTAGTCGAGGGTATTTTAGTCCATACACATTTATACTTTTATAACACATTTATATTTTACCCCTTCATCTTTCATCCTCGTCATCATCTCCCCAAATCATCATCTCCCCAACATTCATCATTCATCTTTCATCCTGGCCTAAAATAAAGGATGCATTCATCATTCATCTTAATGGCAAATTTGTGTACTAGGATGAAAGATGAATGATGAATGCATCCATTGAGTAATTTCTTTAGAAAATATACAAGAAAAAGGGAATAAACTGTTTTTGGCTTGGTTGTTCACTGATGAGGAACAGCCACAACCAAATTCTCCTAATGGACTTTCAACTCAGCTTAAGCAAATAACAATAACTGATGAGCAAAATATTATTGAAACCGAACAAGCTACAAGAAAAAAAAAGTAAATCAAATAAAAAGGGAATAAACGGTTATTGGCTTGGTTGTTCACTGATGAGAAACAGCCACAACCAAATTCTCCTAATGGACTTTCAGCACAGCTTAAGCAAATAACAATACCTGATGAGCAAAATAACTTTAGGAGAGCTAAGTTAAACTAAATAAGCAGAGAGAAACTAAGTTAATCTAGATGAGTTAAGGGGATAAGCAATTAGGCATTACTTAAACTAGGGGAGAACCTAGAGCTAAAATGGGAAGAGCATTTAGGCAAATAAGCTACAAGTACATTAAATAAGCACTATCAGCGCTAAAGAGAGTTAAACTAAACTAATAAGCACTAGTGCACCTAAATAAGCTGAATGGAAATAATGATAAGCACAAAAAATAGCAATCTGTTGCAGATCTGATGTTTGTGTTGCGGTAGCCTGGGCACAAATGGGCTCTGTTTGAGCTGTCAAAAAGCTATTATAAAAAATCTTTAAAAAATAATAAAAAATATCAGCAACTATAATAGCAACCAAATATTTAGCATACCAAATTTAAGTTAAAAAGGGCTTAGAATGAAGAAATTAAAAATAAAAAACTAAAGGCTGTTGGGGCTTTTTTTTTGGGCAGATTTGACATTTTCTAGAGAACTTAAGATTTGACTTTGTGAAATTTAATTGCTTAGAAATGAACGAGGATGATATATTAAGCTATAGTAAAACTAAATTAAGCTAGATTATACTAATCTCACCCTATAGTGAAAATTATGCAAGCTACATCCTAACTGTATTGATGTAAATGGAATTAAGAAGGATTTTGACTTTTGATTAAAAAAAAAAAAAAAAAAAAAAAAAAAAAAAAAACTATGAATATGATGGTTGAAATATCCTAAATGAACCCACAGGGAATAACTACACTAAATGTAACCACTAAAAGACTAAGGTGTCGTTTGTTTTTTCGAGCTTTTACCTCTTCATCTACAAACCATGTCCGCAAAAGAAGAGGTACATTTAAGCTCTTCATCAACAAGAAGACCGCTTGTTTTGTGCTATTGAAGTACTTCTTTCATTTTTCTTCTTTTCTTCTTTTTCTTTTTCTCGCAACAAGAAGACCGCTTGTTTTTTCATCCGTTTAATCTTCTTACGTTTCGATGTTTTTAAGTTTTCGACCGTTTTTACGCTGTTTTTACGCCGCTTTTTACATTTTCGAGCCGTTTTTACGTTGCCTCGTTTTTTATGTTTTCGTCTGCTTTCTTTCGCTTTCATTCGCTTTCTTACATTATCTTACGCTTTGTTAGGTAAGATAAAATAACGTAAAAAAACTTATAAAATCATATGAAAATGGAGGAAAAGTAAAATAAACACATGAAAATATAAAAACGGATTAAAACGTAAAAACGAACGAAAGCGTAAAAACGGATGAAAACGTAAAACGGACGAAACGTAAAAAGGACGAAAAGTAAAAAATTTGGCGAAAACGTAAAGAAATGGACGAAACGTAAGAAACCGACGAAACGTAAAAATGACCGAAACGTAATGGGACGAAAATGGAAGAAAAAACCGACGAAAACATAAAAGCGGACGAAAACGTAAAAATATGATCGAAACGTAAAAATAGATGAAAACGTAAAAAAAAAAGGTGAAAACGGTCAAAAACGTAAGAAAACGGACGAAACATAAAAAGCGGACGAAACGTAAAAAGGATGAACACGAAAAGAGCGAAAACATAAAAACATACGAAAACATTAAAAACGGACGAAAACATGAAAACGAACATAAACGTAATAAAGCGGACTAAAACTTAAGAAAACAAAGGAAATTGTAAGAAAACGGACTAAAACGTAAAACGGACGAAACATAAGAAAACGGACGAAAAAGTAAAAAGCAGGCGACAACGTAAAAAGGGCGAAACGTAAAAAGAGGGAAAACGTAAAACGGACGAAAACGTAAAAAACGAAGAAAGACGAAACGTAAAAAAATGCGAAACGTAAAAACGGACGAAACGTAAAAAGACGGACTAAACGTAAAAGAGATGTAAGATATTGAGAAAGAGATGTAGGGGTTGTGAGAAGAGGTAAGAAGTGGAAAAGAAGAGATAAATTATGTCTGCATGGTAGAAGAGGAAATAAGAGATTTTAGCCTCTTATGTCTGAAAAAAAAACAAACGGTCTTCAAGGAATACGTCTGCGCGCCTGCAGACAAAAGAGGCAAAGAAGAGCTTCTTTGAAAAAACAAACAAGGCCTAAAACTTAGAATTATAGCTTAAACAAACACTCCCTTAGGGGTGAAAACACTTAAAACAGCTTAAAAAAAACTTGCACTTGGGTTTTTCTTGGTGAAAACTAAATTAGAAGATTAAAAGAACACTTTTGATTAAATCAGAATGAGTACAAAGCAAATAAGCAGATAAGTTAGACAGATAAGTAAAAAAGAAAACTTTTTCATTAAAAAAAAAAGAAAAAAAAAACATTATACTGAAATGAAAAACTACAATGAATTTTAAAAACTACTAAATCCTAATGCCTTATCACATTGGCTACAGGCTATATTTATACTAGAGGTCTTGGATTCTTCAATTGCTTCTTGTGTGTTTCTTCTGAGAGGGAAAATGAGTTAGGATGCCCTTTGTGTTTCTTTGGAAACATCTCAGCCATCAATTTATCTTTGGAGAATGAAACCCATGATCACAACCATTGCTTTTGCCATTTTCCTTGAGCTTCAATGGGAAGAGATATGATTGCCAAGGTGTACAGGGCACATGTGAAGCTGAGTTTGGACTCTACTTGTGCAATTTACAAGGGTGAGAGTGACTGGGGAAAGTGGAGGATTACTAGGAGTTGAGTAAGGGTTTTGGCGGGATGAAGAGTGTTTCTGGGATTGGATTTTTTTTAATTTGTGTGAATCTGTGTTGGGATTGGATTTTTTTTATTTGATGCTTCAATTTAAGTAGCATTTCATTCTCCAAGGCACGGACTTGGTCCAATTTTGGGGAAAGGAGCTCAACAATACTTGGGAAATGATGATTTGGGGAGATGATGACCAGGATGATGTTGGGGAGATGATGATTTGAGGAGATGAATGATTTGGGGAGATGATGACGAGGATGAAAGATGAAGAGCTAAAATATAAATGTGTTATCAAAGTATAAATGTGTATGGACTAAAATAAGCTCGACTACAAAACAAAAATCATTGACTTTGTCAAAGGACCTGTAATGAGTATAAAAGGCCATTGTTTGGACCTCTGGCGATGATAAGGCCGAGTTTTGTCCCATCACGAAGAGTTTTGCCAAGTTTAGGGACCAACCGTGTATTTTAATCTATAATTTACTTTTAAAGTAAAAATGCATCAAATATACACTAATTAAAGTTATAAATTATCTTAATTAAATGTGATTTTATATTTTTGGAGAGTTAATTTACATATCAAATTTTTCTTACATATCAAGGGACTCATCTCCATCATCCAAATAAAAAATCAAATCAATGACTGAGATTAAAAGCATTTTATTATTTCACCTATTTTTTATTTTTTAAATATCTCTTAAACCGTTAATCGTTAAGCAAAAATAATTACACCATCGCGACGAGTATTTAATTATCTTTCTATAGACGGGCACTTAGATATACTGTTAAATCATATATGATAAATCACATATGATATACATATCATATATGATTTAACACTAATATCACATGTGGTATTCAAATTAGTGTTAAATCATATATGATTTTTTCTTGTAAATTTCGAAGAACGTAAAAACGAAAAAACTTTAAAAAACGTGAAAAAAAAATTGTCGAAAGTATATCAAAGTGCCTATCTATAGAAAGATAATTAAATGCTCGTCGAGGGGTATATTTTTTTTAAACGACGATTAACGGTTTGAAAGATATGTATATTTGAAAAAAAAAAGATGAAAGTGAGTTTTTTTAATTGTTGGATTAATATCATCCGTTAGATCTAATAAATATGGATGGTTGAGATTGATGTAAAAAATCTTTAGAAAGATAATTAAATGCTCGTCGTAGGGGTATATTTTTTTTCGCTTGACGATTAACGGTTTGAAAGATATGTATATTTGAAAAAAAAAAGATGAAAGTGAGTTTTTTTAATTGTTGGATTATTATCATCCGTTAGATCTAATAAATATGGATGGTTGAGATTGATGTAAAAAATCTTTAGAAAGATAATTAAATGCTCGTCGTAGGGGTATATTTTTTTTCGCTTGACGATTAACGGTTTGAAAGATATGTATATTTGAAAAAAAAAATATGAAAGTGAGTTTTTTTAATTGTTGGATTAATATCATCCGTTAGATCTAATAAATATGGATGGTTGAGATTGATGTAAAAAAATTTTTGTCCTTAAATGATCTTAAATCGTTATATTTAATAAAGACAGACTTTCCTTATTAAACAATTTAAACCAATACCTTAACGCTTAAAGGTATTGTTTAGACCATCCCAATAATGTTATCATGTGAATTTGTGATGCGTATTTTGTCCACAGTGCAACAAATTTTTGACCGCCCACTGCAATTTTTTTATTTTATCTAATTTTTATTTTTATGTTCTTTTTGTTACCGTAAGTAAAAAATAGAGAATTGTATAAGTTGAACATTAAATGCAAGTGATATCTTAATCTTTTTGTATAAAGAAAACATAAAAATACATGTATTTTATAAAGAAAAGATAAAAAAAATTAAGAATTGTATAAGTTAAAGATCAAATGCGTTCGTTTTCATTACCTTTTATATAAAGACAACATATGCAAATAACCATCAACATAATACGAGCCACGAATTAACCATTCCAAAACACCTTAATATATGTACAAACAGAAATTCCTTTCATCGTCACCCGATGTGGGGTTCAAAACCTCATTCTCTATTCAAATAACCTTTTACAAAATGTACACCGTCTTCGCTTTGGTCAATTCCGCAATCATATCTTATTCATTTTTTGCTAATTAACAGTCATTCATAGTCATCGTCTCACCGGTGACCACTACTTTCTTCGGTCAATTTTCACAGCGTTACCTTTGCTCGAATGAGGTAACGACACGTGGTGTTTGTTGCAACAACCCTGGCAAGTTTGTCAGGCGGGTCGTGGCCTGAACCTGTCTATACTTGTCCTTGGAAACTGCATCCCATGCCTATTGTCGGGCCTTAGCCTTCTTAGGCTTTTATTGGACCTGTTTCGAGTTTATAGGTTTTTGGCAGTTGGCATGAAGACCCTGTTTATACTTGTCCTAGGAAAGTGCTTTTGAGCTTGTTGTCGAATCTTAGCCTTGGTAGGCTTTAGGGTTAAGCATCGGGTCAAAATCAAATCAAATTGACTAAATCCGGCGTGAACCGAAAACCAGTTTTGAGAAAAACATAAACCATGGACCAAGCCAAACCGAACCGAATTGGTTCGAATATTCAATTCAAATCAGTTTGATTTAGACGATTTACGTGTGTTTTTCGGTTTTGGCCCGAACCGAACTGAGCCAAACCAAAAACAATAAGGGCATGCTTGGTAAGAGGTTATAGGGGTTAAGGAATGGAAAAGATAATGAAAAAAGTGCTTGGTAAAGGATAATGCAATGCCCCATTACCCAATAGTGGGTAATGAGCCATTACCCAACAAATTGGGGGGAATGCTTTCCTTTTCCTTTCCTTTTCCCCACCATTATCATTGCCTTTCTTTTTCCCTTTCCTTAGTTTGAACCAAGCACACCCTAAATATACAAAAACCGAAAACCAAACCGAATAAGGTTAGTTCGGTTTTGGATGAATTGGTTCTGCTCGGTTTTTCGTTTTGGTTCCCTAATAGGCTTGTACCGGGTATGTTTCGACTTTAAGAATATCATTCATTAAGCTTTACTTATGGAAATGGGCGAATACCTTGAAATAGTAAAAAGTGTAAGAGGAACCGTATAAATTTAAGGGTATTTGCATATAACATCGTAAAGATGTTGAGAAACAAAATGAACAAAAACCCATCTTGCATCTAAAACAAATCGAAGTCTTTCAATACAAAACACTCCATTTAACAATTACAAAAACCAAAGTAATTAGATAGAAGATACCAAACCTAGTCTCTGGACCAATAGAGATCGATGAGAATGAACAGAGACGCAAGCACACCAAGCTTCACTGAAATACCAATTAAACAATGCAAAAGTGTTCGTCATAACTCATGACAGCATATTACTAATTAACAAAACAATTTTGCTTTGAGGTTTTGATATATATATATACATTATATATATAGAGGAGGCATGCCATGTCATAATGCCACTTGGCATCCCATAAAGCCACGTCATCAATTTAATGCCACATCATCGACCTTAAAGCCACATCATCAATTATTTTTGTCCACGTAAGCATTTTTTTAAAATTATATTTCGGATTTTTTTTCCTTAAAAAAAGACATGCATGGATTCGAACTCAAGACCATGCATATATTATGTGGTATGTTAACCACTGAACCACCACATTTTTTTGTTGAGATTCTGTAACTCCAAATCTATATATGATAACAAGTAATCGCATAAACTAATTTCTTTATTAGACACTTTTAATTTAGAACTTATCCATCATATCTAACACGTATTTAGATTTTTAACTCTAATCAAAAGTATAAACCCACGTTAAAAAAACCCAGATAATATACTTTTTTCTCAAAACCCTAATATCATTTTTTGTTGATTTTTTTTTTGGTATCACTTTTCATTATACACAATATGCAATGAATCGTTTTGGTATTATCACATTGGTATTATATAGGGTCAGTTACAGATTTATAATTATATAAAAAGCTATGTGGTATTATTTTTCAATCAGGTATATAATTGAAGACACTCTTCAATTCAATCAGGTATTATTTTTCTCATGTTTTGATTATAAAAACCTATGTGGTATTATTTTTAAATTACATATTGATATATAATTGAAGACACTCCTTTAATTCGATTAGGTATTATTTTTCTTATGTTTTGATTGTATTTTGAGTTGAAAATCTATATTTATTTGTGTGTACTGATTTAGTCTAAAAAAATTAGCATTAGGATTCATGGTTAATCATTAAACCGAAAAAAGTTGAATGGGGATAACATTTAATTGCAATGAAACCTAATTAAAGATTGTTTTGCATTGGTATCATAAGTCACATTGGTATTATATGCGTACGAATTATGTTCATCACCATAAACCACAACCCTTGCAAGGGTATGGCGTTTGATCAGTTCGGTTTCGCGCAGAACCTTCACACTAGGACCGCCCTTATTAAAAGGTACTAGTGCTAATTATATGTCGCATTTAAAGTTTTTACGTACCTTTCATTAAACGATATCATCGTTGGCCTTTATAATATATATCATCGACTGTCTCCATAGGTTCATTCATATTTGCAGGTGTTTATAGAAATACCCATATATGTAAACTTACTATGCTTCTTACCTTAATCCAACTTAGGTTTAGAAAACATATTGTACAACTACTATAATGCCTATGCAGCAGAACGGGTTAGCACATTATCTCTTATGTTACCGATTTTTGCCCATATAGCTGCAACGTTTGTATATGCTCATAATGTATTGCTGATACTATGATCATAACCTATTTATGATTGCTATGTATACCCGGATATAGATATGCTTCTTTCTAATCTTCATCCCAAGTATTTACTATCTGCTATAACATGAAAATAATGTTACCTGTGCAGCAATGTTACACGGTACCTTGCTTATATCTCAGCTGATATCTGTCCCAAAGACACGATTATCATTCCCTATAATACATATGACCACTTACATGCATAAACTGAGTGTATATTCACAAGTTTTTACAAAAGTAGGCATATACGTAAAATTTGTTCAATTCTTATGCTCCTTAAGGTTAGCTCCAAAAAACATACTATACACTTACTGTACTTGCCATCCAATAAAATGATATGTGGCTTTAGCAATTACCAGCTTTTGACTTAAACACATACATATGTCATCTTCATTACACCCATACTTCTTTTGCAGGATAATGGCAACCAATAGTAACGTGCACACAGACTCTCATCAGAAAGAGAAATCTATTCTTATGGAACCTGAAATCATAACACTTAAAGACGCAAAACCTACATACATGAACAAAGCCATTGAAGTTAAAGTTTACCGGAAGTGGACTGCAAAATCAATTCTGGACCTTACTCCTACTGGGTATTGCTACATACTCTTGGACAAAAAGGTATATCCCAACCTTTCAGGACATACAATAGAATAACAACTAAGACAATAAACATATGCCAACTTACACATACTAATTATGGCTTCATAATAACAGGGCAAGGCAATTCAAGCAAATATGGAACTTAGAGATGTTCAGAATTATGACATGTTACAGTCGAACGCTGCGTACCAGATACAGGGTAGGCGCGCAGATACACTCACCTTACTGATATACCTAACGATGATTTTTCAGAGCATTACTTTCAATTTGCAGCGTACAATGAATTGGGTAGGCGCGCAGAGAATAGACAGTCACTCCTCACAGGTGTAAAAAGTTTTAGCTTAACTTTTTGAGCCTACAAATATCTTAAACATTATCATTTTCACTTAAAGATTACATAGGATATGTTTGCAAAATCAACGCGAAAAGGACAACTGGATATGTATCAACCAACATAGTCGCCCGGAGAAACATCGAGATATAGAATTTGAAGTCATTTAAATTTTTTTCAAAATAATTAATGCAATAACAGAAGAGTAATATGAATATGAATACGGTTTTTCATTTTGCAGTGGAAACAATGTTATGTTGACTCTTTGGAATGAACCGCGGCAAACTTTTAAATGGATGCATATATGGCACTACAACAACCGGTTGTTATGCCTGGTAGTTCGTGCTATGTTAAAAGATATTAAGGTACAAAAATATCATAATAAAAATACCTCAATTATAAAATTTTTATATTTTATTTTTCTTAAATACCCTCAAATAACAGGAGGAATACAACTTTCCGCAACTCCTGCCACATGCTACTACTTAAACCCTAACGTTACAGAAACATGACATATACCGGATGTGTAAGTATTATGATTCTTATTAAATGACATACAATAATATGTACACTCGCTATGACAAAATCAGTATCGATTTCTACAGCTACAATGAGTTATTAGGGCCTATGCCGTTATTGGACCTTCAACCAGAACCGCAGCAAAACATGGAGGACGAAAGATTAAGAAACCAGGTGCCTATAAGAACATTACTGGAAATAAACCCAGAGAGTCAGAAGGTAACACTAATATCTATGCAAGTGCTTACTTATACATAATGTAGAAACATAGACATGAAGCTGGTTATTCAAAATAGCTTTGCAACTACAAGCTTCTTATTCAAAGTAGCTTATTTCACTCGCAACTACAAGCTGCTTCCTCAAGATAGCTTATTACACGCAAAAAATAATCTTAAAACTATCTGGATAAACAATCCCTTGAACTGCCGACGAATAGAAGGAATTAACAGTGCGATAATAGAAAACATTAGATTTAAATTTAGTTTCGCCTAAGGTCTTCTTTTTAGCTTTCTATGTGGTACAATTTTACAGGTGACTGATATTTGGTTTCCGGATATGGTGGCGAAGGGTGGGTCTGATCTTGGTAGGCCACTGACATGGTTTACGGCGTAAGTGTCATACGACGTATGTCAGGTTTTGACGTAAGCGTCATACGATGAAAAACAATGGCGTCGTCTCCCATGATTGGGTTGCTGGTGAATTATAATCATAGTTATGACGGTCTGGTCTTGGTTTATTTGCTTTGATCGGGTTACCTTTTATTATAGGTGAGAGCATATGATGAAGATGTATTATTTTCTGAAAAGAGCTAAAAACTTGCCTATAACCAGTATGTCCCATGAACCAAAAATCTGAAAATCTATAACAGTAACTTATATGGTGATACATCTTATATTTCCTATGTTTTGATGGTACATTGTTAACTACATCTATTTTTTATTGCTGAACTATGTGATCAAATCCTTCCATTGCTTTTCAGGAAATGCATGAGATATGCTGTATTAGATGGAGAATAAAGTATTGGTGCAGTTGAACTCTTTTTATGCCATGAGAATGTATGATCAAATGACCATCTGCAATAGAGGAAGTATGTTTCCGACCTTTCTTTTCTTGGTGACTTTTATTTTTGATTTCAATGTCAGTTATCTAACATTACTTATTTTTCTTTACGTAGTTGCAGCAAGCTGAGACAATTAAAAAGAACCTGGAGAAAAGGAAAAGGAACTGCTTGAATTGGCCGAGAAACTGACTTAAAAAGAAAAAGTGAGTTTGTACTAAAGTGTCTGTGCACGTATTTGATAATTAGTGCTGGCCAAAACAAGTTGTTTAACACGCAAATACTTCTTTACATGGTTTATAAAAAGTTTATACATGATTATTCCGTCAATTCTGCTTACAAAATCAATATTATTATAGTAACACTTCAAGATATCTAGAAACTATGGTATGAGATAGGCTCGATGAGGGAATTTATTCGTCTGATCACAGACAAAGATGACAATAACATGCTTCATTTAGTGTGGAGGACCCAACCCGATTGACCTATTTCTACCCGTACTAAATTTGATTTCTCAACCCAAACCCACCTGACCGATCTATCTTTCCACATATTCTCCAACCCAATGCCATCTGCTATTCCTATATTTTAAGTGGCATCTACTTGGGATTTTAGTGCCAGGAAACATTTGTCATTTTTATACTCTATTGAATCATTTTAAATTTCTAAATCCGTTTTATTGTTATTTGCAGGTTGAAATCAGTACTCGCAAATTCTTTAAAGGTTATATAGAAGGAAGGCAGTATGTAAATTCCTGGCCAGAAATGCTCAAGCTAAAGGACTGGCCTCCATCTGATAAGTTTGAGGACCTTCTACCACGCCATTGTGATAAGTTTATCAATGCATTGCCATTCCAAGTGTATACTGATCCGAGATCAGGTTTTCTCAATCTTGCCGCCAAGTTACCGCCAGGTGTATACTGTCCAAAGACATATATTGCATATGGAATAGCTGAAGAAACCAATGATACAGGTACCGGATAAACTTTTTTTCAAAGTATTATTATTACAGCTTGCACTCGATATGCTATAGTTGTTGTGGAAGGTAATTGCTTTAAAAAATGCAGTTTTAAAGAGTTTTGGGTTGTTTTAAAGGACTAATAGGCCTGATGTTCTTGATTCGGCTTTGTTGAGACCAGGAAGGTTCGAAAGGAAAGTTACTGTTGACAGGCCTGATGTTGCTAGCAGAGTCAAAATCCTTCAGGTTTGATGTCGTCGAACTCCTTGAATTGTTTGCTGCATAAACTTTTTTAGGACTCTATGAACTTCTGATGTGAATATATATCCAGTTACTTGAATTGATTGACCATTGAGAACAGATTATAGATGTGTTTACTAAGAATTACATGAAATTTATCAGCATTAATAGGATGTTTGATTATGTAGATGCTTCAATTTGTGTTGTATCTGTTTGAAAACGGGTCAAACGGTTACTAACAATGCAACTGGTCAAACGGGTAAGGGTAAAAGTTCCTTCTGTCGAGATCGTATGTAATTTCTACCAAACATGCATCGCCGAATACAAAATGCCCTGGTCAAACGGGTAAGGGTAAAAAGTTCCTTCTGTCGAGATACAGACAGAATTTCTACCGAAACATGCGACTGCTCAGAATACAAAATACCCATTTGCTACGATGGTAGAATAAGAAGATATTTGCGACTGCCCAAAAAGTTTTCAATGGATCTTGATATTTTCTTAATTGTGAGATCATGAAATAAAAGCCTAAAAGGAGTAAAAGCTTTGTTGATGCTTATTGATTTTTTGTTTTACGTCAGTTTGTCTTTCAGTCTTCCGGAAAGATTAAGCCAGAAACCAATATAATTTCTCTTATAATATAATGTTCCTTTTAATATATTGAGAAACAATATTTGGTTTATGTTTACAGTAATAGGCTTTGATATATATGATATGATAATGTATTTCTTTCTTTAGACGAAACACAGGATTGATGTATGGACTGATCGATTATTGCAACCAGGAGCTTAGCAAACAGTCCATATTAAACATTATGTACGATGTTGAGTTCTATGCCTTATATTCATCTCGTGAACTGAAGTGTTTGTTACATATCATCTTTAAGACATAAAATCATAGTCCAGGGTGTTGTAGTTAGCAATAATTGTTGATAGTGTTGGTTATAAAGACTAACATAATTGTAGTAACAAGATTAGTTTTGAATGATTGATTTGATTGAAGGGATACACAAAATCTTTCAAATTATTTACCATGTTTTTACATATAGTGTATTTTGAATGATTGATTGATTGTTGAGGTTCGTCAAGGTATGCAAATTATTTATCATGTTTTGTTTCAGGGTGTAAACGCAGAGGCGGGGGTCACAGTGGTCAAGTGCCCCCACCAAAACGGGTCCAAAAAAATGGTAGTGTAAATCTCTTGGGTATTTGAGATATTATTGTAACTTGTCCCCCTAAAATGTCTGTGGTAAGTGAAGAAGAATGAAGCCATGGAAGTGTAGTAGCAAAATTGCACACTAAACTAAAAATAAGAAGTGAGTATACATTAAAAGAGTTTTGTTTTGTAGTTCAAGTGGGGTGACAACTCACATAGTCACATGTGGGTGTTCATTCTTTATTATTATTTTTTAGTCTTATTTCTTTTTTGTAAAATATTTTACTGTATCAATTTACCAAACATATATAGATACTTATTTGCTAAATAAAAGAACATAGATATTTATAAATGGTGCGGCGCACCAAATTTTACTGAGCATAGATATTTCTTAACTTTATTTTTGATATGACGTAAAAAAAATTTTGCCCCTCTCGAATTTCTTTCTGGCTCCGCCCCTGTCTAACATTAGTTGTAGATTAGGCAAGACTCCCGCGCAAGTTGCACTCTGTTGGGGTTTGCAGATGGTTCATTCTGTATTTCCCAAAGTAAAAATGAAGTGAGTATCAAAGATAACTTCATTGTATTTGATAGGTCCATTATTGATGACTTCTACACAAAGTTTTCTAAAACTGAATAAGAAAGCTTATTTTACATGTTTTTTGTTATAATTATTCATTCAGTATAAAATTTTAGAATTATCAGCAAAATGGTAAACTTTTCAGGAGTTCCAACGCCCTTTAGTGTTCTTATAATATGACTATTATACAGGTATGTTCCTAATTTTTGCTAATACTTTGATAGAAATAATAGGCTTATTAACCTGTTATTAGACTCATCATTTTATTTTCGAGCTTATAAATGATAATAAACTCATAGGCCACTCATATAAGCATATGAAAAATAAGCCGATAAGCATAAAGCTATTAGCTCATTGAAAGTGATAGATTATCGTCGAGTTTGTGGCAGTTATAGTTTTGGAGATTTTGGTTGAATAGGATTTGATGCATTTGAGGATTTCTCTCGAAATAAATTAAGAGTATGTGAAACGTCTATTAGTCAAATGATGTCTTGATAGAGAAAATATGACCTCCGTTTGAGATGTTGATATAATGTAAGATAGTTTAACTATAGGTTTTATCTACTGAACACATATTGATATATTCAGAAATAAAGTGTGAGGTAAAATGATAACAATGCGTAATATAGTACTTTTTGGAAGTTGAAGCGTAATAAAAGCTTACTTGTTTCTGTTTATTTCGAGCTTATTATCCTTAAATCCCATTATAAGCGCATCCCAAAAATATAAGTTTATGAGTTATACGCTTATGAAATATGAGTTATTCTGCTAACGGTCTGCCTCTCTCTTTGTCCCCAAGTGAAACTTGTTGATGACACAGTGAACTCTCAACTACTTTATTTAACTGAATTTAGAGGTGGCAAGGATCAGTGGATCAGGTAACAAGTGAAATCAGGTCCTTTTTATATAGACAAAGACCGCTTGCCCGAGAAACATATGCTCTCATGGATCTTGTCTTTTGTGTATCGGCTATAATTTAATGTTTAATTTTTTTTTTTGTTGTAATGCTTTGATTGGAGGATGGAGCAGATGAAATCAAGGAAGTGCCTAGCTGCGAAGCAAAGTGGGGAGCAACCACAAGAGTGAGGGTTTAAAGGCTCACATTAAGATTCCTAACTTTGTTTTTGAATTCTAAATTTTACAAAGATAACTTGGTTGCTTTTGGCTCCTAGCTTCTCTATCTTCATTCTACTCTTATGAGATTCTATTATGTGAACTTCTAATTTTAGTTTCATTAATCATTGTTGATTAATGGTGTGTATTAACTTTGTTTTTCATTATTTGGCTAGAGTAATCTTAGCCCACAATTTAATTGGCATATTTTTTTCTTTCATATTATTATATGTATATAAAAAAGCACTATGTTTTACGATACATATTTTTTACTCCCTCCGTCCCAAAATTATATTCCCTATTGACTTTTTGGTCTTTTTCACAACTTTGACCTTAAATATTTTTGTTTGTGTTATATAATACTTGATGAAAAATATATGAACGGATTGGGTTTTAAATGTATTCTCATTGGTATATCTTTCATCAATTATTGTCTAACACAAATAAAAATATTTAAAGTCAAAGTTGAAAAGGAATGACCAAAAAGTCAATAGAGGACTATAATTTTGGGACGAGTTAGTATTATAGTTTAGTGATATACCACAGGGAAGATCATTCCTGCACCATTCATTCCCTCCTAAATTCCGAAAACCCTAACTTCTGTGTGCTTCATCATCTTTTGGTTTATGTTATAATAAATAAAAGAGTAATTAATAGAAGTTGCTATTTTTTTGTCCATTTGATTTGTGTTTTTGTTGTTACACACATTGAGATCTGTATTTTTAAATTCTTATTAAGAATCCATGTGAGCATCTATAAAGTAACTACTTATACAAGCCGACATAGTGTGCTTTCTATATATTCAGATTCCATGGTGAGCTTTCATGCATGCATCTAATCTTTTATTTTGTGAGTTGTCTATATATTAGGAGGTGATTATGTCTCTTTTTTTAAAAACCCTCATGATTTTATGTTCGTTTATTTTGCAGAACTATGATGGAGGCTTTTGGTGAGGTTTGTTGGGACAAAAACAAAGTACAAGTCTTTTTTTTTCTCAAAACCCTAATGATCTTATGTTGGTTTTTGTAGTTGAACTATGGTGGACGCTTTTAGTGTTGTTTGGCTAGGAAAAAAACAATGGTATGTCTCTTTTCCTCAAAACCGTAATGATATGTTGATTATGTTAGAGTTGATATCATATCTAAGGTGATTGGGCATTTAGGATTCATGTAACTTGTGCATTACTATATGAGAAAACACCATCACACCGTGAACTGCGTCCATAAGGTAGTTGAACCATGGCAGCTCAAATATTGCGTAGTAGCCACAAAATAATCATGTTATCATCACTTTAAATATGGAGGTTTTAAAGGAGGTGAATGTGAGCATAGAGCCTAAGTGTAGTTTAATGGGTTAAGGAGTGCAATTTATTAGGTTATTGGCGTTTAATTTTCATAGGACATAAACCAAAGTAAAGAAAAAAAGTTCAGAACCCAACTACCAAACAAAATTATGAGAAAGAGATATGAAACATGTATTTGGGATATATTTCGAGATTAATAATCATAAGATATAAATACAATAAGTTATCGAATAACGATTCTTTTTTTTTGTTGAGTTCATTATTCACTATATAAGTGTATTATAAAATTTATTCTCATGCCTTTGCCTTTGCCCGTTAGGAAAGTAAATTATGTAGATAAAAATTATTAAAAAATAACTAACATATAAAAATAAAACATACACACACACACACACACACACACACACACACACACACACACACATATATATATATATATATATATATATATTATGGTAACATCAATTACAGTTGTAAATTGTTTAATTTAACTTTTAATTACTTTTTATTATATATTTGTTCTACTAAAACCTAAAATGAAAACAACAAGTCATACCCGTCCATCGGACGGGTTTTGACTAGTGTATATATATATATATATATATATATATATATATATATATATATATATATATATATATATATATATATATATATATATATATATATATAGTTATTCGTTATAATCTATTCGCTATATTTTATTTGTTATAATTTTAATTGTTATAATTTTATTTTTATAATTTTAATTGTCATAATTTTAATTGTTATATTTCTAATTGTTATAATTTTATTTGTTATAATTTTATTTTTATACTATATATTAGGCGATGAAGAAGTTCAAGAAGTCCCAAAAAAATCCCATCGACTAGAGCGGAGAAAAGAAATTGGACGACAAACGATTTAGTTTTTGGTGTAATTCAATTTTCGTTTAAGTTTTTTTTGGGGAAAGTAGTCAAAAGTTTTGGGGGGAGTGAAATTTTTAGTTTATGCGGGAACTAAATATTGATTTTAGGCTGAAATTATTTTTAATAACTAGATATATAGATAAAAAAAAGTTCATCAAGTTATAATTCTTTTAAAAAAAATTACTAACTTAATAATACAAAAAACTTAACTACTATTAGTTTATATCAAAGGTTATAAATAGTACGAGGTGTGGCGTGGCAGCATGACCAAACCTCACGCTTTAGTGGTTTTTAAGGTGTGACATAAGGCGGCACGAAATATGTAATTATTTGTATATTCTATCATATTTCCCGCCACGCCTCACGCCTCACGCCTTATCGCGCCTTTTCGAGCCTCATCTCGTGCCAAGCCTAGAGTCGACTCCTTGGTCTATTTCGTAACGTGGAGGTCACGCCTCACGCTTTAGTGTCGCCTTGGCGCGCCCTTTAGAACCATGTATATTTCATAAGGGTGTAAACGAATCTAGTTTAATTCCACATTATTATTTGCTCACACCCTCTTTACTTCTTACAGATTTTGTAAAATGTGTGTTTGTTAAAACAAGGTATCCTCGCCAAATGAAAGGAAAAGTAAGCCGATAGTATCCCGGGGAAAAAAGAAATTAGCACATTGAAACTCATCTTCCTTTCGAAGGGCTTTTATGTTGTACAACTGAGGTAGCTTAACTAAGGTATCCTTACTGATCGAAATGATGCGTAAGCCAATAGTATCCCGAGCAAAGAAGAAAATGATACATTGCCATTCTTCTTCTTCTCGAAGAGATTTTTGAAGAGGGACAACAGTGAAGATGCCGGTAATAGGACGCGTTGCAAAGGTTCATTCGAAACTGTTACAATCCAATCAATCAGAATATCTCGAAAAACATGTTTTACAATGCCATAAGTTGTTCATGACTAAATTTTACAAACTTTGATATTACCAACATATTTTATTTTCATTTATTTGTAGTTACATTGGTTTATTAATGTCTGGCTGATGAACAACATATGCATTTCTATTACAACGTATACAAGTTTGCTTCGCAAAATATTCCAAATGTTGAAGATCACACGGCGCATTCCCCATAACAAGAATACGCCGTATGGAACTCAAGATCATTGGCGTGGCCAAGACTTGTCATGATGCATACGACGTAAAAATCCCATTAAGCATACGTCGTATAGAGTTACGGGCTTGTGATATTTTCAAGCAAAAATACGCAAACCAAATGCATATTATGTATCATTTTCTCATTCCAACTTCTGGAGACGAACCCTAGAGGCTGCAAGACAAATCCCAAGGCTAGAAACAAAACAAAATCGAATAATTACACATCATAGGTATTGTTTATCATCGGATTGATCATTATGACTATTATTAATCTTTCAGAACCATTTTTATCTTTGCTTATCGTTTATAATGGAACGCTAAGCCTTTAATCCTTGCCTTGCTATGACTCTATTTCATTCAATTGCATGGTTTTTTAGTTTATCTTTGTTGTATTTGTGGATAATTAATGTGCTTATATATGCTTATCCCCTTGCATAAACCATGCCTACGTGTTGATGGTAATTAATTAGTTGGTGGCTATTCGAAATTGATTACTTGAATCATATAAGGTATATTTCAAATATTCTTAGTGGTGGAAACCAAGGGTTTGGGGGAGACCTCGTTAGAAGTGGTAGATAATAGGGCGTAAGATTCAACACCGTAGATTGCGAGTGCACATATCAGTTTACTTGTTGTTGAGTGTTGGGCAAACACAAACATAGTCACATAGGTTAGTTGTGCAACATAATGTTCGGAGGGTAGATTGACCCTTAGTGCGTAGGCTACAACTATAAATTTATCTAAAAAAGTTGTAGTGAGTGTCGACCGTATCACACCTACACTACATAAGAACTCATTGCGTACAACTAGATGAACATTGCACTTACAATTATTCAGTTAGATGAATAGACGATTAGCAAGGTGAGTACACTTTTACCTCTAATTGTTTCGCACGTAGTTAGTTTTAAGTGTCTTTAAGTTAATTTAGTTAAAATCATAATCACGTGGATTTAAGACACACTTGTCCTATAACCAATTTAATTTAGATTACTTAGGTACCCGAACTCCAATGAACTACCCGATCTTAACATCTCTATAGTCTATACTATCACGAACAGTAAATTGCCTATGAGTGTTCGTGAAGTCTAATCGTAGTATAATAAAGAAGGTTAAATAAATTTAAAGCTAAATTTCACACATCAACTCTAGCAACAAAAGTGTCTAAGATATTAGACCTATAAATTTAGCAACAAGAAATTCGTTGCTATATTTGCCGATTTCGTTGCTAATAATTGGTTTTATTTGTAAAAAGTGTAAATTCGTTGCTAATTATTTAGCAACGGAATTTTAGAAATAGTAGTTGCTAAAAAAGAGTGGGAATATTCCCTCCAATATTTGAGAAGATAGCAACGAAATTAGCAACTAAACGTCGTTGCTAAGCGAAGATTATTATCTTTCAAAATTTCGTTGCTATATTCGTTGCTAATGCATGAATTTAGCAACGACTTATTGGTCGTTGCCAAATTTTCGTTGCTATTGACACATTTTCTAGTAGTGCTGGCTCTGATGTCTTGCACCTGCCTATGAGCACCATGGCTGAAACATTTTTTCACCTCATGTGTTCTTTTACACACAAAAGTTGAAATTGAAAAGGTTTGATGTATAATAGAAAAATAAAAATTACATTCTTTCACCTCATGTGTTTTTTATTTTTTTCCTAAAAAAAACCTTTTTGGGATCAAGCACAAAAGTTGAAATTGAAAAGGTTTGATGTATAATAGAAAAATAAAAATTAACTGCACAACATTAAAAGAATGTCAAGTTAGTTTTGTTTTTGAGTAACTGGAAAAAAATAATTCGTGAAGAAATAAAATGAAAGAAAGTGTGTATAAAGTTTTTAGTTAGAAGTGATAGAAAATGTTAAGAGATTTAAATATCTCGTCACATAAACAACCAATAACATTATACTTAGCTCACACTTGTGGGCTTGTACACGACAATTATAACTAACCCAAAATTCTTTCTCATCACTCGATGTGGGATTGAAACTTGATACAATTAGCACATTATTAGATTGTAAAGAGTTGACCAAATGTTGAATCAAAATCACACCATTAAATGAACACCATATCTCTTTCATTTTCTGTT
Source organism: Chrysanthemum lavandulifolium (assembly GCA_022545495.1). Classification (NCBI taxonomy): domain Eukaryota; kingdom Viridiplantae; phylum Streptophyta; class Magnoliopsida; order Asterales; family Asteraceae; genus Chrysanthemum; species Chrysanthemum lavandulifolium. The sequence continues at coordinate 305,961,104 of CM040238.1, forward strand.
AATTAACATTACAAACTTCTGACACTAGTAGAATCTTCTCTAGTTAACATTTTTTTTTAATCCTTTGGAAGTGTGTTAATTAATTGTTAATGTCAAGCCTCAAAATCAAAGTTCCTAATTAATATGTTGCTCTAATGCACATAGTTCGTTCAGGGCTTCAACATTGTTTGGATCTAACATGTTTAATATCTTTTTTTTTTAAAGTAATTGCTATAGAGATATAATTGTGATTCTCATATTTATTTATTTTAACAGCCATTTGATTAACAACCCAACAAAGAGCTAGGAAACATACAAGAGATGGGGATAGAGCGTTACAAGAGTAACTACACCACTCGATAATACATGAAGTTAATATAGTTGTTGGTATTATATATAAGAACAACATTGTACAAATGCAATAAACTTGTACATTAATCCTGCTCTCAAAGGCTAATAATGCGGTATCGTTAATTGGACAACTTTTGTTCAGTCGTTATTCATTTAAGTTGAAACCTGAACCGTTTTTACTCATGAAATGCGATGATGGATAATATTAGTTCCAAGCTTAGCTTTTGGAAACTTACAACCCTCTCAAATTGTGACAACCTCACATTGGTAAGTCGGCTCTTAATCTATCCTTTTGTTTTATTTCTTTTCTGTTGATGAACTCCAAGAATAGAATAAGTGCCTTTATAATAGATTATCCGTGTTGCGGAAAATACTTTTGTTTCTTTCCTGCATATGAAATATATCTTGACGAAAACACAAGTCTTCTAACAAAGCTCCATACCGATCTTCCCTTACATCTAGGGACAAGGAAATGATCAACTACGTGTTGCCACTGATCATGTACACCTTCAAGATGCGAGAAGGTCTTCATTGTCTTCCCTACTTGTTTCGGGTATATATGAACATTCAATAAACAAGTGCATATGAGCGTCTATTTGAGTTTAAACTTATTCATCATTAGTTTCATACCAAGTTGATATATATGGCGAGCCATCATACGTTCGTTGATTAAATATGTTGGTATTGAACTTTAAACCTGATCAAAACTAGCATGAATTATTGTATTTACATAGATTATAACAAATATAACAATTATCCATTGTCGTCCAGCGGTTAGGATATCTGGCTTTCACCCAGGAGACCCGGGTTCGATTCATGGAAAAAAATTTAGGCTATTTCTACTATTCATTAAGAAGTTGAGTGTGTAGATAAAGTAATAACCAGCAACGAATGTAAACATGTTCTATTTTTTTTTTTTTTAAGAAATGATAAGTAATAAGTCAACGATTGTTTAAACAATTGTGTTTGTAACTATTAATATAATAAACATCAATGCATCATCGTCTCTAAATTTGAAGTTATTCACAACCAAATGTATGTAGTGAACGTTAATAAAGTGATAAGCCAATGTCCATTTCGTGAACACCTAATAAGTTTTAAAAATATTAAAAATGTAAATAAAAGAAGTTTGATTTTTAATACATGTAAATTTAAGAAATGACATAAATGATGTCATATGTACATTGTATATACCTCTTGAATCTTGATCAAAGATCCTGAAACACTTCTTTGTAGACAACATTTGTAGTGGTGTTTGATAGATTAATGACAGCCTTCAAACCACACACTTACTCAAACTATTTAAAAATGTGCTTTTGGTTTCTCATTTACCTGTTACTTGCAAACTGGAGAGACAATAAACAACTTTTCATAGATGATCAAAGTAGTGCACACATCAATGGACAACACACAAATTTCCAAAAAAAACATTCTTAATCAACAAACTAACGAAGACACTCCTTATTGAATCTATGATCAAAGTAGTGCTCGCAAACTGGAGTACTATTTATTGGTTATTAATGAATTGGACAGAGATTAGAGAGCAAGCAATGCAGAGGATACTCTTTCATTTTAGTTCTTACTAAAACTCAGAAACATGGCCTCTTATATAGGCTTACAACTAAGACATAAAAACATGACTGAAGAAATTTTTTTGCAAACAATACTTCCTAATTCCTAACTGAGAAACTCATGATGTACAAAATAAAAATAGTAAGTACTGCCTCTATAACAATAGTAGCTGTAATGGACTAATTTAGAGTGCCATTACTCAATATTGGTTCATGTCAATTAGACTAAGGATCGGATGAACGCGTGGAGTGAGCATGTGAAACTGAAAAAAATCTCAATGTTGATTGTGAAAGCATTGATAGCCCAGGCAGTTTAGTAACCGAACAACTCATGTACTCTTATTGTCTAAACTATCATTCCATAGATTGCATTCATGTACTCTTGCAAAATCACTAAAGATAATCCAACCTTGCAATTGTTATACTTGATATCTGTAATTCAATACGTTATAATATCTTAAGGATTCCAAACATAAAAAGACAATTTATAAGAATCATTTGGTGTTCTAGATCACTTTATGAAGAAGAAAAAAAACATAACATCAGGGGGTAGGTTTTCGGTTCAACACTTTTACCAAGATTCTTGAAACTAAAAATCAGCATGCCAACATGTAAGAACTAAAAAAATAGTAGTAAGGCTGTAACCACATAATGTAAGCGTGGGAGTGAGTTTCTGGACAGTAAGCAAATATACGTTAATACATGGTTTGACCAAAAAAATATAGAAGTGGCAGTTGCTTGCCAGTTTAATCTATTGCAAATGTCAACAACTAATCATTATATGACTTGTTTTGTAAATGGACCAATTTTGGTAGGCCTAAAGCAAATCTAATATTTAATATAGGGTTAGACCCAAATCTCCCCCTTATGACTTGTAGTTACTTAAGCTAAAACAAAATACATAAGCATAAAGTTGAAAATATTAAGTACTCCCAAACACCCCTTTTATTACTTGTAGTCAATTTGCTAAAAAATAAGTACATAGGTAGAAAAGCAGAAAAAAGTATTCCTGAACATCCCTTATTAGTTGTAGTTACTACAACTAAAATAATAAGTACATAAGCAGAAAAAAAGAAAAACAAGTAATCCCAAACACCCCTTATTACTTGGTACATAAGTAGAAAAGTAGAAAAATAAGTAATCCCAAACACCCCTTTATTAATTGTAGTTACCTCAGATAAAAAAATAATCCATAAGTACATAAGCAGAAATGGAGAAAAAAATAAGTAATTCCCAAAAACAACTAAAAAATCCCAAGTTAAAAATAAGTAACTTATATGCTTCTGATTGAAGCACATATAAATGAATCATAGAAGCAAGCCCCATATGTTATACATTTATAAAAACACCCGCTAAACTTTAATATATTAATATGGAGATATAAAGATAATAAAAGATACGTCAATACATTTTATGAAATCGTGGATACTTGATTTAAATTACAATTGTTGCGATTTTGGACTTCTAACTAAGCAAAAAGAACTTAGAATGGCAACAGAGAAACCTTGTCACCGTGTTAAGGATACAATTGATTTAAATGTCAGAAACTTCAATAATCGAAAGATATATGCTAATTCCTTCTTTATGATTTCATAAAACTGAACTAAGTTGTGTCTTACTAACCTTAGCCTCGGTCTCCAACTCTATTGTTTCTTACGAGGGTTCGTTTGCTATGGAAACGTCAACTTTTGCTTCTTCGATAAGTTCAATCTACACACAAAAGTTATCTCGATCAAGGATGGATTACAACACTCCAATATAAATAACATGTGACTTCTTATAAGCTATTGAATTTAATGAAATCCTTAACAAACATTGAGAAGCAAATTATAATTTAATTTGAACATAGAAGACTAACAAAAATGGAATTGGGTTAAATGGAATTGGATTATAATGTACTATCAATGGATAAGACTTTCTATATCAAACTATTCATAAAGTTACATTATTATTGATACTCGTATTATATAATTCTTCTAAACAAATTTGAATATTTTGAATATGTGAGCCCAAGACCGACCCATACCAAACGTACCCGTTTTGACCCATTTAGTACCTGCCAATTTTACCACCTCTATGGCTCTAATTATAGGCGTGGAACCGAGTAGAATTAATAAATGTATATGACATAAAAATTAGTACACTCTATATAAACAACCTCACTCACGATATTAACATACTGGAAATATGAATTAAACAACTTTCAACTGCTCGATTTCGATTTCCTTGATTTTCATAAACTTCTCTTGGTCACGCAAATGTCGAATGATTAACCGTAGCCACACTATTATAAACCTAACTGAAGGAGAAATCGATTAGTAAACAACCTCGTTATTAACAATATCAAGTTAACAATAAAAGGAAATAAACAACAACGGTATGTTTAAATGGCTACCATTCTGACCGCTCAAACATACAAACATGTAAATGAACCAATTGTTGAAAACATAAACCGTATTTTCAAGAGTCCAAAAACAGAAACAAACGTAAATTGATATGAAGAATGGGCCTATAACAAATAATGTTACTTACAGTATCATGGTGAGCCTGAATATCCAATCGTCAAAATCAATAAAAAGGCCATCTTCCATTAGCCTTCTCTGCTGCCAATTCAGTAAGACGGGCCTGCTCTTGCTTTCTCATCACCTCAAATACCTAACAAAAAAAGATAACAATATTACACCTTGCAATCCGTGGATATGGAAGGACAAAGTTAATTTGACAGCATAATCATTTTATAAAATGCAAAATATTATTTTTATGAATTAAAATAACTTAAAATAGATTATAAATTTGCTACAAAAATAGAGTAAAAAAAAATAATTAGATTGCCCCAAATTCACAAAAGCAGTTTTCCTTTTTTTAAGGTTTTGATATATAAAATATATAAAAATATAATCAATCACATCAAGTATATAAAATCTATACTAATATCAGATACAAATAAACATTAAAATAATCAAATCATATATATCAAAATGGATGAATAGGGTTGAGGTGGATGTAAAACGATGTGTGGTGTTTTGAACCGCCATACTCATTTCGATTGTGTAAAAATTGATTTGTGATGTTAATACGTGAAACAAAAAGAGAGAACAAACCGTAAAATATTTTTAGATGATTTGTATAACACGTATGGTCATTAAATAGTCATTAAATGTGTTGTAGAAACTGAATATGAGATGGAATCGTATGCAAGAAGCCTTCTATTGAAGAATGAAGAAAAATAGTTGTACCTACCAAAATTATTGACCAATAGTAGCAGAGACACGTCAGGAAATTGAATGCAATATGTGCTGTCGTGGGTGGTACAAAACTCTTGTTTATTATATAAGATAGATATCGTGCCTCAAATTTATAAGTTTATAGTTAATAAGATAAGAATATAGGCTAAATGTCATAATGATGTCAAGGAATATAAGAATGCAAACATGCTTCGTTCATGAATAGATATTTGTCATGTTTGGAACATGTAATAAATTGTTACCGAGATATGTTTGGAACATGTAATAAATTGCTTCGTTCATGAATGGATGTTTAGTTCATGGAATCTAAGGATTACGGTGGAATTGGAATCAATTCCATTTGAACGTGTTTGGTTGAAAAATTAAAGGATTTGGAATCGAATTCCATTCCTTCTTTGTGTTTGGTTGTAAACGGAATGGAATGAAATTCCTTCAAAATCCCATATATATGGAATTCAACATTCCATGGCAATATGAGAAGGATTGTTGACAATTCTATAGAATTCATATTATCTTTATCATTGTCATTGTTATTATTAATATTATTATTATAATAATAATAATTATTATTATTATTATTTTATTTATTTATTTATTTATTTTATTTTTAATTTTATTTTTTATTATTATTTATTTTTATTTTTATTTTTTTTTTTTTTTTTTATTATTTATTTATTTATTTATTTATTTTTATTTTATTATTATTATTATTATTATTTTATTATAATCATCACTTTATTATTATTATTATTATTATTATTATTATAATTATAAACGATCATTTAATTATCATTGTTATTATTATTATTTTTATAAACAATCATGTTATTAAGATTTAAAAATTATTATTTATTTAAAATTGAATATAAATTATTATTTATTAAAATTTTTTTATTATTATTATATTTAATTTTTTTTTTAAATTAAATATAATTTATTTATAGCTTACTTTTTTAATTTATACTTTAAAAAATACAATTGTATTTTATATAAAAAAATTATTTATTTAATATATTAGTTTATATAATATTATTTAAAAAATTATTATTATAATTTGATAAGTATTTTATTTATTAAATAATATTTAGTTTATTAATCTTAAACTAAAATTAAATTTTAAATATTTTAATATAATTGTTTTTTCTCATTTCATTCTTCCAACCAAACATGCGCTAGTATTTGCAGATTTCAATTCCGTCAGATTTTAAATCCTAAGGATTTCAATTTCTAACATTCCATTCCTTCACATTCAATTCCTTAAAGATTCCAATTCGTCAAAACATTCAGAACCAAGCGAGCCCTTATTGTTCTTGACTTCTTGTTTATAAAAAGTAAAAACATTATTCAAAAGCAATTAGCTAATTGACTCTTGCAAATTTTAAAATTGAATATAAATTATTATTTATTAAAATTTTTTTATTATTATTATATTTAATTTTTTTTTTAAATTAAATATAATTTATTTATAGCTTACTTTTTTAATTTATACTTTAAAAAATACAATTGTATTTTATATAAAAAAATTATTTATTTAATATATTAGTTTATATAATATTATTTAAAAAATTATTATTATAATTTGATAAGTATTTTATTTATTAAATAATATTTAGTTTATTAATCTTAAACTAAAATTAAATTTTAAATATTTTAATATAATTGTTTTTTCTCATTTCATTCTTCCAACCAAACATGCGCTAGTATTTGCAGATTTCAATTCCGTCAGATTTTAAATCCTAAGGATTTCAATTTCTAACATTCCATTCCTTCACATTCCAATTCCTTAAACAGATTCCAATTCCGTCAAAAACATTCTGCGAACCAAACGAGCCCTTATTGTTCTTGACTTCTTGTTTATAAAAAGTAAAAACATTATTCAAAAGCAATTAGCTAATTGACTCTTGCAATCTAAACATCCATTGGTAGAATCGCTTCTTATAAATATATATATTTTTTAAGTCTGTTAGAAAACGAAAGCGAAAATCATAATGCTAGCCTCAACTCATAACACCACGGTTAACGAATAAGCATTTTTATATTTGTATACAACAAAAAATGTGAAAATACGTATTAAATTGGTGGGAATATGTAGAATAAGTAGAAAATTTTTTTTATTGAATAAAAAAAAAATGTGAAAGTATGTATTAAATTAATGGTAATGTATTTCTAGCTAATATATTTTCTTTTATATTAACTAGCTAAACATTTGCCACCAATATAATACTTACTTTCAAATTTTATATATATTATGCATTACAGTATATAACTAGGTGAAAATTTGTTGTTTTTTGCGATGTGGGATTGGAAACTTGATAGCAAGTGAAGTGAAACAAAGTGGAATTGAGAAAATATGTGAAGAGGGATTCCAAAGTTTGTGAAAAGCAATTTAGTTTAAAATTCTTCGAGTCGTAAGAATTTGTTTATTGCTTAGGATTAAACTAGTAATTTTCTATCAAGTCATAACAAGATTATTTTTTTCGGTAAAGGGTTGTTACCCGATAAAATATATTAAAAAATAATTAATATGTTTCGTACATAGGAAGAGGGGCAATGAACCCCTCTTTAAACGATGGCTCACCTTTCACACCCTCAAAAAGAGCCTTGAAAATAAGTAAACGTACTTTCTTATTATTTTGTTTTAAAAGTACATTCTTATTATTTTGTGTTAGTGATTAAAACGTGTAAATAATTTGTTACACTTGTTTCTCTTAGAAAATAAGCAAAAAGTTGACAACTGATATAGTTACCGACCATCTTAGAAGAACGAAGGTTATCTTATATAACTAACTTTCGTAAACTAAGCCAGCCACCAACATAATATCAAATATCTACTCGCCAATACTTTACACACCACTCTATATAACTAAATGAAAAATCTTTCCTTCACCCGATATGGGAACTAATTGATACACGTAAACTTTTACAAAAGTTTGCTCTAAATACATATAATAACACCTTGGATTGTATAATGCAAACATAATCAATCATGTATGATGTATCAAATCATCTATCATTCATTTTCTATTAATTAACATTCTCTAGTGATCACCGCACCGGCCTTATTCCATCACCACCATCATATCACCAATTCTTCCATCGATATTGCCACCGTCATTTCACTCAAATTCATTAGATTAAATGACTAAACACATTCGCCACTTCCTAAATCTAATCACGCTTTTGGTTCAATCGTAAACTTTCCAATCAACCGTGGGTCTTGAAACAAGTACACATGTGTAGCGTCAATGATTATATAAGTAACTTTAGCAAAAAAAATAGAACAACTATATTAAAATCTATAACTCTAGTGGCTCGCTTAATGACAGCGCGATAGTGAACTTGAAATTTATACTTTTCTAACACCCGTGCAAAGCTTTTTATATATAATGAATCGTTTATGTACGTACAAAGGTTATGGAATAGTCTCTAAATAACACAAGAAACAAATACAGTACTACTCGCTCGATGAACCATGACATGCCATGATCATAATAACCAAAACACAAAAACCGACTCGCCAAAAATAAAAACACAATACAATGACATTTCGAAACAAGTACGTGTAGACTTGATGGATCTCTTTAACTTGCATATAAACCCTGTTGCTGAAACATTCTTTCCACTTGATGTGTTCTTTTAAACTTTAAAGACATAATTTTCATTCGGACCACTTCAAAAACCATACTCTTGACTACGAGTCTACGATCCGTGTTGCAGAAAACACAAGTCTTCTAGCAAAGCTCCATACTGATCACGTGCACCTTCAAGATGCGAGAAGGTCTTCCTTTTCTGCAATACTTGTCTCATGTATGAACATTCAAGAAACAAGTGCCTATGCGAGTCGATCTATTTGGGTCTTATGGAAGCTGCACAATGCATCATTTGTCTGCTTCCATGTTCAGTTTTTCCTGCATTTCATGAAGAGATTCAAGTGTTTATATACTACAGTGTGTGGGCTTTTAATTCGTAAGTTTAAACTTATTCATCATTAGTTTCATACCATATTATTATATGACAAGCCTTCATACATTCATTGAGTAAGCTATTAGGATATATCTGGCAATGGAACTTTTAAATTTTTTCAGCTTTTTTATTTATAATTAATTTTGTTCTCAGTGTACAAAATTTTTGTACTTTTTTAAATAGAAATTGATAGGCTCATAAGTAATAAGAGACGTTATTGAATATCGTATAGGCTAAACATTGTTTGGAGCAACATGTAACATGTTTTAGGCAAATAAGAATAAATTAACAATGGCGAATAACGAAACCTAAACAACCCTAACAAATCTGTCGTTTTCTAATTTATTATTTTGGCAATCGTTCCATTAATTAATTTAGTGGGTCAGTTGTGCATGATAATAGATTTTTGATAGCACTTTAGGCTTCTCCACTATCATCGATATTTTATATTAATTCTCATTGCTATATTTATTAAGTGTCAAACATTGGCTGATCACTCTAACTTGCGTATTTTATTCATTGGATCGCATTAATTATTCACAGTGGGTTTCGTTTGTGTTGAATGTTTCTGGGTTACGATTGGATTCCTGTTAGAGGTATGCATATGTTTTGATGATGGAGAAGGGTTTTTTGAGTCCTAAAGGGGGAGGGAGTGGAAAGGGTGTGAAAGAGAAACTAAACTCTGCTGAACATGTTAACGTGACAACTAATGAGGAACATGTGAAGCCGGTTTCACATGAAACTAATCTACACCATGATGTTGATTCGAGCAATTTTTGGGCTGATGATTCTCAACCACGTGTTGTGCCAACTACTGTTATTTCAGAACATGATAAGAATGATGGTGTGCCTGGTTCGATGCAACCAAGTCCGGTTTCACTTGGTTCAAGCCCTAGTCATGACGCACCTAGTCATGACACGCCTGAGGGTCATGATACTTTATTGAAAATTCGTGCTATTGAAAACAATTCTTTGAGGAAAACTTGTTCTTGTGGGTGATGATGGCAACCATTAAAACCAGCCGTGACGATGGATGCTACTACTTCTCTGGGTTAATCCATTTGAGCATCTTAAGGTGCGCATGATCGCGAAGGAGCTAGAGGAGATGCTTCGCTATTGGTTATTATCCGAAACCTCCTCAAGATACGAGTGATCCTATGGTTTCTAATGTTAATGCTACTAATGCTAATGATAAGGTTGATATGAATGCACTTGGGGCTGTTGGTATTGAGAAGGATGGTGTATGCTTTGAAACAACCTTCTTCATCGATATCTTGGTGTTACTTCTCTTGAACCTAAGAAGCAGACGTCAAACTTTAGTAGGTTGGAGTGTAGTAAGAAAGCTAATGGTGTGGATCTTTCGTCCCGATGAAAGTGGTTGAAGAGGTGAACACTAGGTTTGAGAATACTTTGTATGGGTATTTCCTTGGTCAACGCCTTGCTTTTCACTTGTTGATTACTTTTATGCGCAATCGTGGGCTAAGTTTGGTATACAAAAGGTAATGATGAATGCAAAGGGTTCTTCTTCTTTAAGTTCAATTCGAAGAAAGGTGTTGATGATGTTCTTGAAAACGGTCCTTGGTTGATTAGAAATGTACATATTATTCTTAAACTATGGACATTGAACACCAACTTACTTAAAGAGGATTTGACCAACATCCCGATGTGGGTTAAATTCCATGATGTTCCTCTTGCTATGTTTTCTGATGATGGCCTTAGTCTCCTTGCCACATTGATAGGCACGCCCAAAAGGTTAGATGCTTTTACTAGCCAAATGTGCAAGGACTCGTGGGGCCGTAGTAGTTTTGCTAGATGCATGATTGAAGTGAAGTCGCATGAGGTGCTTAGAGACGACCTTCTTTGTTGAGATACCGTTACTTGATGGGTCGGGTTCGACTATTGAGAAGATACGGGTTGAATCTGAGTGGAAACCACCTCATTGTGATAAATGTAAGATTTTTGGTCATACTCTTATTGAATGTCCTAAAGTTGTTAAACCTCTGCTTCGACCTACTAAGCGTGTTAATGATGGTTTCAAGGCGGTCAATAATAAGAAGAAGGAAAGCAAGGTGGATCTACATTTCCGGGTCAAGGAGGGTTTACTAAACTGTTGTGGGTAAGCAATTTCAATATCAACCCAAAAGACTCCTCTGAACCTAAGAAAGTGGAAGTCACTAAGAAGAATGCTTTTGATGTGGCTAGTTAAAGTGGAACAAGGATCTCTACATCTAATCGGTTTGATGCACTTAATATGGAATATCGGATGCTTTTGGTATTCCTTCAAATGACACCAACAAGGATGTGGATTACGGTCGTACAATGGAAGTTAATGAAGATAAGTCTACTAAGGCAGTAATCGCATCACAAGTACCCCTTGTGAGTGATTTGAAAGAGATGGAGTCGGGTGTGGCTCCTAAAACTAGTGATTCTTGTATTCCGCTCGCCTCTTCTACTAAGAGTTAACCCTTTTTCTAAAGTGGGAGAGATCGTGGTGTCCGATTACGAAGATGAGGTGGTTCTTGACCCATTTGATGAGTCGCTAATCTATTCGGTGGTGGCCAAGAGTTTGAAGATGAGTATGATGACTATGACTACGATGACTATCTGACGGTTTACGATCTTCGGGAATTTGGATGCCTTTAATGCCATGTATGGCACCAAGCTTCAAGGACCTAGGAAGTAATTTTCTTCGTTATGTCCTATGTTGTCATTTGAGTAGTGGTTTGTTTTCTTGTTTAGAAAATAGGTAGTATCTTGTTATGTAAGCTTTATGCCTATGTAACGGGTGAGATATGGGATTTCACTCATATCCATTGTATAAACGTTTTGGTTAATATATTTACGGGATGCGGATTACTCCCTTTACCCAAAAGAATAAATTAACAAATTCCTATAGAGATATTGTGATTCTCATATAATACATGAAGTTAATATTTTTTGTTGTCATAATCATCGCACCTAATTCTGCCACTAGTTGTTATTCCATACAAAAGTTGAAAACTTATATGAACTAATAGGTAATTGTTATTGTTTATATGCTTTAACATAATACAAAAGGATGATAGTAAATGTCAGTTGAGTAGTGTGTGGAATATAATACAAAAATAATCGTTGAATAAGGAAAAAAATAGAGTTAGTATTAAATTAATTGGAAGACATCGCGGATGATATATGTTATATACGTATAACGTCCACTAATGCATCAACCAATCAACAAAAGACCTAAATCAATTTACAGACTCTTAACACCACAGTATATAAATAACAAAAGCTCTTTTTTACCTTATCAATGTGGGATTGAAAATCAAGAAGGGAGAAATACACACTATCTTCACTTCAATTCCACAATCATATCTCATTCATTTTTCAATTAGTGTCACTTCTCATCACACTATTCACATTCAGTTCAATCATGAACGGTGTTGTTTTTGCGGGTGGTGGTGGATATATACAGTTGATGTGATGTTAGTGGGACTGTTCATGCGGATAGTGGTAATCGCGGTGTGAAACTTGGGAGAGGATCTCGTGGGAGTATAGTATACGTTAAAAGCGCAAAATGTGACAAGTCTATTTCTTTGTTTGATTTCGTATTCATAACTATGTAGGGTATGTTATTGTGCTTTGTCATATACTGAATGCTCAACACTAATTAAGTTCATGTAGTGGAATATATGAGACCTCAAAGAAGATTACTTGCGTTATAACAATCAGCTTGCTGTAAATAGGTCTTACAATCATGCATGCTTGCATGAGAATAATGGAAAAGAAACCCGAACGTACCCATTTTGATCATATTCCCGAATCCCGATGTGTAAACATGGAGAAAATCATTTATTTAGCTGTCATATCTATACAAAATATCTTGTAATCCAAAATGGCATCAAGGGTTGTAAGTTGAGAGAAAACCTGATTCAAAGCAAAAGTGAGTTTGTATTGGAAATCAACTTCTCTGGTCAACATAAGCCCCGTATGTCGTATTAATAATAAAGTTAAAATTAAGGTACTTTAATTTAGCGATGACTGGGCATTTAAAAGAAAAAAAAATAATGAGAAAGAACATTGAGAATATGTTTAAATTGAAGGTTGAAGTAACATTAAACGTTTAATAACTTTTTTACACCCACAGGTAACACAAGCATCCATCACCAGAACTTCAATGCCTATCTGTTAAATTCGATAGCATCAAACTATATAAACAACAAAAGTTCTTTTCCTCAACCGATGTGGGATTGAAAACCTTATTATGTACTTTTAGAGCATCCATTATTAGAAGTATAAGGATAGGTCCAAAAGCTTCATTTTATACTCATGTGGAATGGAAATGTCCTAAATGTTAGACTTTTTCATAATCTTAAGAAATTTAATGCATGTGTTTTGTGAAATAATTATAAAGCTTTAAGATGTTTATAACATAGTAGAAATAGCTTTATTGATTCAAAAGATCTAAAACTTATTGATGAGGCATGAAAATAATTAATTTATAAAGCTCTATAATAGTTTATCATAATTGATGCTCTTATACATACTAAAGTTAAAATAGGATATTTTTCTAGTTAAAATCCCGTATGTCATACTAATACTAAAGTTAAAATGAAGGCACTTTGTCGATGACTGGGCATGTACTCGTTAAAATATAAAGAATGAGAGCTCGTACTTATTAAAAAAATTGAGAATCTCTTTAAATTGGAAGTTCTAAAACTTATTGATGAGGCATGAAAATAATTAATTTATAAAGCTCTATAATAGTTTATCATAATTGATGCTCTTATTAGAGCTGGCATAACAGGTCCGACACGACACGACACGACACGAACACGATAAGACACAGAGCTGTTAAGACCTAACACGAACACGACACGATAAGCTAATCATCGTGTCAGATCTTAAAACACGAACACGAAAATTAACAGGTTACACGAACACGAACACGATAAGACACGATATGAGGTCTTAACAGCTCTTGACACGCTAAAATACGAAATCTTAACAGGTCTTAACAGGTCTTAACGGGTCTTAACAGGTTTAACAAGTCTTATCGTGTCTTAACAGGTCTTAACAGGTCTTGACACGAACACGACACGTTATCTTATCGTGTCATCTTATCTGAACTGAACACGACACGAAACACGATAAGCCCAAACACGAAACACGTTAACTTCGTGTGTCGGTCGTGTCGTCGTGTTTTCGTGTTCGTGTCGAAATTGCCACTCTAGCTCTTATACATAATAAAGTTAAAATAGAATATTTTTCTAGTTAAAATCCCGTATGTCATACTAATACTAAAGTTAAAATGAAGGCACTTTGTCGATGACTGGGCATGTACTCGTTAAAATATAAAGAATGAGAGCTCGTACTTATTAAAAAAATTGAGAATCTTTTTAAATTGGAAGTTCAAGTGTACCAAATGGTTATTTACAAATCTTTTATAACAATTAGTAACCATCAACATAAATTTATTAAAAAAATTGAGAATCTCTTTAAATTGGAAGTTCAAGTGTACCAAATGGTTATTTACAAATCTTTTTATAACCATTAGTAACCATCAACATAAATTTATTAAAAAAATTGAGAATCTCTTTAAATTGGAAGTTCAAGTGTACCAAATGGTTATTTACAAATCTTTTTATAACCATTAGTAACCATCAACATAAATTTATTAAAAATTGAGAATCTCTTTATAAATTGGAAGTTCAAGTGTACCAAATGGTTATTTACAAATCTTTTTATAACCATAAGTAACCATCAACATAAATTTATTAAAAAAATTGAGAATCTCTTTAAATTGGAAGTTCAAGTGTACCAAATGGTTATTTACAAATCTTTTTATAACCATTAGTAACCATCAACATAACTTTATTAAAAAAATTGAGAATCTCTTTATAAATTGGAAGTTCAAGTGTACCAAATGGTTATTTACAAATCTTTTTATAACCATAAGTAACCATCAACATAAATTTAACGCCAATTTATAAAGTCTAAAATGGTTATTTACAAATCTTTTTATAACCATTAGTAACCATCAACATAACTTTATTAAAAAAATTGAGAATCTCTTTATAAATTGGAAGTTCAAGTGTACCAAATGGTTATTTACAAATCTTTTTATAACCATAAGTAACCATCAACATAAATTTAACGCCAATTTTTAAAGTCTAAAAGCACCAAACTATATAAACAAAAAAAGTTCGTTTCCTCAACCGATGCGGGTTTGAAAACCTTATATATGTACTTTTAGAACATCCATTATTAGAGCTATAAGTATAGGTCCAAAAACTTCATTTTATACTCATGTGGAATGAAAATGTCCTAAATTGTTATACTTTTTCATAATCTTAAAAAATTTAATGCATGTGTTTTGTGAAATAGTTATAAAGCTTTTAAGATGTTTATAACATAGTAGAAATAGCTTTGTTAATTCAAAAGATCTAAAACTTATTGATGAGGCATGAAAGAAATTAATTTATAAAGCTTTATAATAGTTTACTATAATTGATGCTCTTATACATACTAAAGTTAAAATAGGATATTTTTCTAGTTAAGTACCAGTATGTCATATTAATACTAAAGTTAAAATGAAGGCACTTTGTGGATGACTGGGAATGCACTCGTAAAATATAAAGAATGAGAGCTCGTACTTATTAAAAAAAAAATTGAGAATCTCTTTAAATTGGAAGTTCAAGTGTACCAAATGGTTATTTACTAATCTTTTTTATAACCACGAGTAACACAAGTAACCATCAACATAAATTTGATGCCAATTTATAAAGTCTAATAGCACCAAAATATATAAACAACAAAATTTTATTTCCTCAACCGTTTGAAAACCTTATATGATTTATATTTAATTCTTTTTCTGTTGTTTAACATGCATTCATAAATCATCACACCTTATATGGTCATCACCAAATTCAATCAAGTTCATTAAGTGACGTACAATACGCATTCACTACTTCCTAATTCTACTTACGTTCATACGCACTTATGAATTATGATACCGCCAACTTACTCGATCCCGTTATGTGAACATTTGGTGTTGGCACAGATCCGAACATATGTGAATGTGGCGAGATGACCGATCATTATTTGCTCATGGACTCATGGTACGTTCATATTAGCCTTGCTTTTAATCATCTTTATTATTACTAATAGGAATCATTTATATGATCATATTCATGTTACCTTTGATGTATCTAAATGATCTATATTTGTGAGCCAAAACAATGTTTATGTTGATCATGTTCTTTTTACTTGAGAGCTAAACAAATTCAATTGTCGTCTAGCAGTTAGGATATCTTGCTTTCACCCTAGAGACCCGGGTTCGATTCATGGCAATGGAAAATTTTTAACTCTTTAACTTTTTTTTTTTTTTGGTCACTTGAATAAAGTTTTCCTAGCATACATCTTAATAAATACTTAACCATTGCCAAACTCATCAGGAGAGTTGTCGGAGCTATTCCTTGTGAGATGGACAATGACTGGTGCTAAAAGGCACACGGGGTCAGGGTGTTCCCGCCGATCTACACCTTTTTCGTGAAAATTGCCAAACTCATCATTATAAGGCAACTATAATGCGCATAGTTCATTTATGGCTTTAACATTACTTTGGTGGTTCGGTAACAATTGAATGATTTTTTTTTTCTTTTTCTAAAAAATATTTTAACTAAAAGAGCTTTATATTTTCCCTAATTTGGCCATAAGAAATAATAAATTCATTTTTATCTATTTATGTATGAAAAAGACAAAAATACACATGTACTGATTTAATAGTAAATACTTTTGGACCAACTTGAAAATATTTTAGAACAAACGATTTTGATACTTATTCTTCATGACAACAAGTCTCTTTCCCCAACCCTAACCCAAAAAAGAACATCAAAAAAGCTAAATCAACACGATAATTGTAGGTAAAATCCAATTAGCTTTGATGTTGATGCGTTTGTTAATAGCACATATAATTGGTCAAAAGCAAGGCACGCACGTTTTGGTTATTATTTGTGATTAATTTGTGATATAGTGTTTATATTAAGTTTTTTTTACCAATTAGATGGCTTTCTTTCTTTTAAGTAGCAAAATTCATCTCCCTTATCGGTCCAATTTGTTTTTGGCTAAAAGGTGCATTTGCAAGATTTATTTTTAGTTGAAAAAATGTGAGAATTGTATGAATTGTTGGTTGAGTGTAGTGTGAGTTATTATTAATGAACAATTTTATAACTCCAAACAACACATATAAAAAAAGAGTGAGAAATTGCATGAATTGTTGGTTAGAGTGTAGTCACGAGTTATTAAGAAACAACTTTATAACTTGAAACAACACATGTAGAAAAAATATTTTATTAAAAAACAATTTTATAACTTCAAACAATACATATAGAAAAAAATAGAAAAAATGTCTTATTAAAATACAATTTATAACTCCAAACAACACATGTAGAAAAAGAAAAAATATGAGAAATTGAATGAATTGCTGGTTAAGTTCAATTCTAAGCTATAAAGCACAACTTTATAGCTTTAAACAAAAAACGTAACCACCAATATCACACTCACCTCATCTTTGCATGCTTTGACAACACTACAATATATGAAGAATAAAAACTTGTATTCCTCACACGATGTGGGATTGAAAATCTGATACTTTATACTTTATTTTCTTTTACAAGATATACATTATTTTCTTCACTTCAAATCCACGGTCATATATTATATATCACATTCGTTTTTTCTTTGATCATCACACCTTATTCCGTCACTAGTTACTAACTCTGAAGTTTGAATGGTGGGAGTATCTACGTAATGGCTCGAAAAATGTAACAGTTTCTTTCTATGTTTTATTTCGTATTCATGAATTGTGGAATTAATAAATTTGAGGGTGGGTCTTTGATGAAAGACGGCTATTTTGTATTTGGTTTAGAAGCGATATTGGAAGCATTAGATCTTTTTTGTATGGAAAAGGGCTTACGACTGCTTGTGACTCACTAGAAGCAATAGAAAATGTGAATGGGGAGGATGGTGTCTCATGGACGGTAAAAGATCAGGTAGGGAAGATTAAGTTGAGTATGATGAAGTGTAAAACGCTATCATCATGCATATATCAAGATCAAGGAATGAGGTAGTAGATTTGTTGGCGAATCAAGGGATTCAAAGGATTAAAGAATTGGTTTTATGGGTTTGAAGTGGTGCTATATGCTATCAAGTTCTGACTAATTTGGGTAAGATGATCACTACTGCATCCTGTGTCGCTAAAAAGTGCCCGTCGCGAGAAGTCCAAAGTATAGTAGTGGATGAATTGTCTACTGAATGCAAAAGCAATATTTTTGTGTCAAATGCTTGTGTTGATAATGTGATATGAATTCCTATGGGACCAAATACCATCATCGCAAATAATGGAAGTTTTGATTTGGTCTTTACGAGTTTGTTGGAGCTGTGTTTATGAATGTCGAGTTGTTTGGTATGTAAAGGAAGGTTGAGCATATTCTTTTCTCTTTTTTATTTTATTTTATTTTTTTATTTTTTATTTATGTGTGCCCCCGCAGGTGTTATAGCGATGGTTTTGAGTTGTAAAGGGTGGATACATGGTTTTAGGAGCATACGAAAATGTCCCTTGATGGCTTGTTTAGTGTTATTTTGGGTCTAACTTAGGTTTACTACTATATAAATTTTAGTGTTATTTTGGGTCATATATAGAAGATTAGAACATCTTAAATGTATGTACTATTTCTATCTTATTGCATTGAGATATCTAAAAAGTGTCAAATTTGTGCTCCAATGTTATTATTAAACATTGTACTATTTTGATGTGATGAATAATAAAGGAGAAAATAGCACTATATTTGGTATTATACTATTCACTACATTAAAACATTATTAATACAATTAAACCTTATACTTTCCGATTTCCATCATATCTTTGATATCTTTATTAAAAACTTAAAAATAAATTTGTATATGATGGATTGTAAAGATGTAACTTTACTAAATGATAGTAGTATAAATGACTTGTATAGATGACTTGTCTTATGGGTCTGTGCCACCTTTCGTTACAAGATTATAACTTTACTACACTAGATGAATTTCATATTTATTAACTCATAACACTATCAGAACTTTTTTAATGTTAAAAAATGATTTAGTACATATATTGGAGTATCATTTAGTGCAAGAACATGCAACAAATATCTTTTATTTGCACTATTATAGTGTAAATTTTTGATGCTCTTATAATTTATATTTAGCTTTCTGCAATTTGTGTTGTGAGTATCGAAGTTTCTAAACACCACCAAACAATAAATTTGTGGGATGTGAATCGACAAAAGATATAACGTAGTATTCACGAAGAATAATTGTGACAGTCCATGAGATGAAGTCAGAGAGGATATAATTATTGAGTACCTACACACAGATAAGATTCTAGTTTACAATTATAATGAGATGGGTATATATAAGTTTGTGAAGGATATATATTACATCGTAAAAGCCGGACCAACTCCATATATCATAAGCCCATTAATTCAGTTTCTGCCCAGCAAAAAGGGAGCCTGTAACAGCCAGTAGCCTCACGTTGCTATTAACCGCTATGACCTCCTATCTTTATAATACTAGGCGAGTACCCGCATCTGGCTGCAGCAGTTTCTAGCGGTAGACAATAAACGATATGTTATATTATGGCAAGTGTTTTGTTTAACATTCAAAATAAAACGTGAAAAGATCAGAATGTAATTGCAAACGGTTATAAAATCCGATAATTCAACTCTAACAAAAATTATTAACACGGTTTGAAATTCACGAATGATATGAGAGTATATGGTATGACAGTTTTTTTTTTTTTTTTTGCAAACAATGAATACTTTCCAAAGTTACAATGCAAAGTAATAGAAATCAAGTTTGACATTCACGAATGACAGTTTTCTTTGCAAACCATGAATACTTTCCAAAGTTACCATCCAAATCACATTTTCCACTTTTCACATTTCATTTTTCCAATTTTTGACTTGTTGACCATTTTTGTATTTTATGTAGTATAGATAAAGCATTACCATATTTATATTGCAGCCTGTGACGGAACAAGGATCAAATATGATCAGGTGCACAAATATTTTGGAACTGTAATATATAAACACATTCCGATGGACCGGGTGCATTTTAAATGTATTTAGGAAAAAAATGATTTTTTTTGCAAAAATTAACACTATATTAAAAAAAAAAAAAATCCATAAGAATCCTGAACACCCGCGGGGACCCGCTGGCTCCATCCTAATTGCAACAACACTACGCGAGTGCCCTACACTATTTTTAAATCCAATGATACTTATTGCTTAAAGTTATCTTAATCCTAAATATTTCACCAACACCGAAGTTATTGCCAAAAGAAATATAATGTATAATCAAAAAATATACCTCGCCAAAAAATTAATTACAAGGTAATGCTGATAGTTCATAATTTTTTTTAAAGGATTTGTACAAGGTAACGCCGTTAGTTCATAAAAAAAATTAAGAGTTAGTACAAGTTAATCGCTGGCTGCCGTTTTAGCGATTATTAATACCGCTAATGGGACAGATAACAACCATCATAGCACATAACTCAATTTGGATATATAAATATTGTATAGTATATAAACAACAGAAATTGTTACTCCTCAACCGATGTGGGATTGAAAATACTTCCTAAATATAATCACACCATACAAATTCAGTTCAATTAAGAACTTTGAGATTTTTTTTTACATATGACGGTGAACACGGTTGATGTTAGTAGTATATTATTTACGTGGAGCGAGAATTGTAATGCCCTATTCCCATCTTTCTTTAATTCCTTTTTATGATTAGGACATATGATATATGGTATGTTTTTGTAGTTTCTCATATATTGAATGTTTAATATTCATTTCTTATGGATTGTATTATACTAGTGGTCATAAGACATCGCGTGCCTTGTATTATTTAGCTTTCTCCGGTTTGTACCTTGTTGGACATACGCTCGTCGACGTTTTCTTTATATGAAAAAGAACGAGTTATCACGGCAAAGATCAAATGTTGCTTATATCTAACGACATATTCTGTAAAAAGTCAAGGGATAATTATTAATTTTATAATTTTATTAAAAGAACATGAAAACTATTTATATAACTCCATATAATGTATTTAAAATTTGCTAACTAAACTTTTCAGCTACCTTTTTTTATTTGTTATTTTTCTTACAAAATCGATAGAGTATTTTTATATATAATTTTTTGTTGGATGAAAATGAGATGAGTTTGATCTTAATTGTCTCAATTTTGATTGTCTATTCACCAATGAGATGAGTTCATTTCTTCTACGTAGCAAGATTGAATTCTCCTATAGTCCAATTTAGTTTTTGGCTAAAAAGTGCACTTGAAATGCTGTGAGTTCTGTGATTGTATAACTATAAAAGATTTATTTTTAAGTAGAAAAAATGAGAGAAATTGTATGAATTGTTTGGCTAAAAGTGCATTTGCAATGTTGTGTTTTCTGTTGATGATGTATAAAGATTTATTTTAAATAGAAAAATGTGAGAAATTATATGAATTAACTGTTGTCAATGCAATTCTAAGTTATTAATTAACACTTTTATAACTCCAAGCAACACAGACAACAATAAAAAAATCACACTTTTGTTCCTCACCCGATATGGGATTGAAAACCCGATACTTGATAGTAATAACTAATAACTAATAATCCTCATTCAGATATATATATATTTTTTTTTTATCACCGCAAGAAAAAAATATTGTATATACTCTTTTTTACCGCAAATAAGCATATATTGAGAAGTATAAAATATTGTATATTCTCTTTGTTACCGCAAGTTAAAAAAACAAAAATTGAGAATCGTACAAATTTTTGAAGATTATGTGAAGGTTATGTGGTTACTCATATAACCACATACAAGCACACACAACTATCAACATGCTACACAACACAATTTAACTGTCTAATAACACCAAAGTATATATACAAGAAAATTTTCTTTTTCACACCTGATGTGGGTTTCAAAAGCCGATACTTTATACTCATTGGGTGTGTTTGTTAAAGTAGCATGGAGAAGGGTCCCGTGAGAGTATTTACATGGAGAAGGTGTGTTTGTTATTTCGTTTTCATAATTAGAATATATCATACATGGTATGTTTTTGTGGTTAGTCAATTTGTCATAGAAGATTGTGTGCGTTTATAATATCCAACTTGCTTTAAATTATACCGTCTTAGGCATACAAATCCAAATAGTTCTTTTGGTAGGCATCTTATTTTACGAACCACCTTATATCAAGGAAACGGGTTTCACTTCTCATTAGCTATTCTAGACGCGTGCGGCGTGCCAAATCACATTTTACATTATTAGTGAAAAACTTGTAACAGTTAGTAAAATACGCATTTGGCTATGATGTTTGTATCACATGCCAAACATAGAATTATGTTCATCATCGACCAATAAGGATCCTTAGCATTTGGCTAGTTTTATACTTTTATGTAGAATTTAAAATCGACGCAGCTTTAGGTAGCGAAAGAACTTATGATCAATTTTGACAATTGTCCATTCACCGTGTTTATCATCCTTTGATGCAAGCGGTGGTGACTAGTGAAGATTTTAGCCATATGCATGGTTTGGCCTAAGGGACCATTCGTCCATTGCAAAACACAAGCGTATACTTGTTATTGGGATTAATAAGTAAATCTGGATCTCCTTGGCAAATAGTGTGGCATCTTTATTTGAACAATCTTTCCTTCTCTCTTTATTTATTTGGGTTAAAACATGAACTCGTTTATATTAGTTCCAAGCTTAGCTTTTATCGACTTACAACGCTCTAAAGCGGTTACCATCTAAATTTGATAAAACCGTCTCTTATTCTATTCGTTTGTTATATTTCTTTTGATTATAGGCTCAGACAGAGCATAAGCGCCTTGTAATAGATGAGAGTGAATTATTTTGCGATGCTAAAAAAAGAGCATGTATGTCGACAAAACTCATCTCTTAAATGGTATTTTCTGAATTTCATAATGTCCTAAAACAAACCAAGTCCCAGTTCTTAAAATATATTTTGTGGCTTTCAATTCACCTAGGAGATCTGGGTTCAATTCGGGCAATAGAACTTTTCTTTTTTTTGTATATTTTTAGGCTTTTTCTACTTTGGAACACCAAAGTGTGGCTTCGATGTCGGGATCTATATTGCTAGAATGTTGCTCTCCAACTCAAAATGGTGGTGTCATTTTGAGTTACACAATCTTACGTTCATTGAAAACTATAATCATTTCATTAGTGATTATTTCGTTTTCATAGTTAAGCTCTTGAAAGTTTAAATCCTCTCAACTTGTGAGTTGTGACAATCTCATATTGGTAAAACCAGTTTTGTTTCATTTTTTTTTTGTTTTGTATTTTTAGATTTAGGCGCTCACGTAAGAGTATCCGCAACTTGAAAAAATGAGAAGCGGGTTCATTTTCTATGTGAAGTAGGGATGACAACGGGGCGGGGAATGTGGGGGATTGTATTTACCATCCCCAACCCTGTTTTCACTCTCCATCCGCATCCCCATCCCCATCCCCATCGGGGAATTACTTTACATCCCCATCCCCGCCTCCAATGGGGATTTGGGATCCCCGTAGGGATTCGGGGATTTTCAATCCTTATGAACTAACATAAATTTTCCACCAACTCATCGAAAATATAAAGAATTTTAACTCATAAAGTATTTCAAGAAACGTGCGTACATCACACATACTTGAATTCATTACAACTTTAATTCAACTTTAAAACATCTTCAATATTGTAACATCACATATAATATAAAAACAATATGTATCTTGTGTTTATTCACACAAAATAATTAGTAATATGTATTTGGTGCTTATGCTTCTAATTCTAAAGGTACTTGATTCTATAAATATCACATATGCATATAAATATACATGCCGATACTCATGAACATATATACATATACATATACAAGTTAATCGATTATGGATAGAACATATAAATTCTAAATACTTATACACTAGAAAGATCTGAGTCGGGTTTGGGGGTTCAGGGCCCGGTTTCATATTTTGGGGATTCCCCATCCCGGTCAACTCGGGGATTCCCAGTCAAAATCGGGTTTGGGGATCGGGTCCCCATCGGGTACCGATTTTTTTACCATCGCTAATGTGAAGCCTTTGAAGATATAGCTCACGTTTGCCTCAACACAACTTGGCCTTGTAATGGTAGTCACTTGCCTATGCAAAGCAGGCAATTTGAATTTGGTGCAACATTATAGATCACTTATTGTTTGATACAATGAAAGTGCGATAACTACGACATATATGGAATCACACACGACACGTAGTTTCCCGCGCAATGAGGGAGACAGTGGACATGAAAACTATAATCATTTCATTAGTGACAACCATCACTTCATCATCAGCACCTCGTTCACCAAATCAACCGTCTACCCGAAACTTTAATGAACAAGAACTTATACAACATAATGCAATCAAGTTTCGGGTTCAAATATCAATTTATGAAATAAAACTTATCTAACTTGATGACTAGCTCGATTACTAGCTATTAATTTTGCTGTACTAATTACGTAAGATGATTGGTGATTAAAACGTGTAAATAGTTAGTTTCTTTTAAAAAATAAGTTAAATGATCTATGATTAAAACGTGTAAATAATTAGTTTCTTTTAAAAAAAATGAGAAAAATAAAAAGTTAAATGATTGGTGATTAAAACGTGTAAATAGTTAGTTTCTCTTAAAAAATAAGTTAAATGATCTATGATTAAAACGTGTAAATAATTAGTTTCTTTTAAAAAAATGAGAAAAATAAAATGTTGAGAACAGACATAAATCAATGATCGCCCAGCCTAGAAAAGTAACAACTCTTGTGACATAAAACTTAAACTAACTTACGAATTTTTTACCACTGCAATATATAAATAACAATAATTTTATTCTCTTATCGATGTGGGATTGAAAACCAAACAACTATTTACAAAATGTACACTATCTTATGCTAGTTATGGTTTGAAGCACGTTTGGTGCATTTGGTTCCCTTCGTTGTAACGGGTTTCGATGTAGGAATCACTCACATCCTATGTACTTAAATGTTTTTTTTTGAGTAATGAATTTTAACAGGGGTATCCCCTTTACCCAAAAAAATGTACACTATCTTCAATTTAGCACGATTATACATTATTCGTTTTCTTGATCATCAAACCTTATGCCGTCACTTCTCATCACACTATCCACATTCAGTTAAATAACAAATGGTGCTGTTTTTGCGGGTGCTGGTGGATACATACAGTTAGTGCTATTGGGGTTGTTTATCCGGATGGTGGTGATCATGGTGTTGAGTGTGGGAGAGGATCTCGTGGGAACGTTAAAGCTCGAAAAATGTGAGACGTCATGTAGTTGTATTCATGATTAGGATATAGGGTATGTTGTGGTTTTTTCACATATTGAATTCTCAATACTGAGGTCATGTAGTTGAATATATGAGACGTCATAGAAGATTGTGGGTATGTTAGGCAAAAATAGATTGTGTTGGTCTTTGGTCTTTGGTCTTTGTCTTTGGTCTTGATCTTGATCTTGATCTTGTTCTTTGAAAAGATTATAAAAAATTATTTTATAAGCTACATAAAGTAACCTTTAATTTTCAGAGATTATGGAAGATTATTTTTTCAATAATCTCTTATAAGTTCTGTCTGCCAAACAAAGATTATTTTTTAAGTAGCTTATTTTTCCAAAAAAAATAATCTTAAGCCTCAATAATCTTTCATAATCTGTGCTGCCAAACATACCCTGTGTGCGTTATAACAGTTGCTTGTTGTAAATTATACAGTCTTAATTAGGGATCAGAATATATATGAATGAATGTGATATGGATTTGATGGTGGAAGAATATCTGTGAATGCATTCAGTTGACGAGAAGACCGATCTTTCTTTGCTCATGGTACGTTCATATATAGCAGGAGAGAAACGCAAGAATTTTCAGAAAGTGTAAAAAGGACGAGCAGACCCTAGTGCAACTTATCATCGACATAGTAAAAACTAATAACCATTTTACAAGATGTAAATTATTGTCTTCACTTCAATTCCACGCTTATTTTTTGATCGTCACACCTTATTCCATCACTAGTTAATAACTTTGAATGGTGGGAGTATCTACGTGATGGCACGACAAATGTAACAGTTTTTATCTGTCTTTTACTTCGCATTCACGAATAATGAACTTAATGAAGTTGAGGGTGGGTCTTTGACCGTGTAAAACACGGCTATTTTGTATTTAGTGTAGATGGTGCGCTGTGTAATGATACATATAAGGTAGTTTGTGTGTCCTGGAAAGCGTCGGGAAGGTCCTCCATTCTAAAGCTGAAATTGAAGCAATATTTGAAACATTAGATTTTTTTATTTTTTTATTTATTTATATATTTATTTTTTTTTCCTTAATGAAAACAGCTTTAAATATGATAGGCTTATGACTGAGCGTGACTCATTGGAAGCAGTATAAAATGTGAATGAGGAGGATGGTGTCTCATAGACGGTTAGGTAAGCATGATGAAATTGAGTATGATGGAAAATGAAATTGTAAAAATGCTATCATATCTTGACTAGGTTTTATCCGCGAAATCTCTTTTTTTACGGTTACATTTTGTCTTATGCTTTATCCGCGAGTGCAACAATTTTTAAACCGCCAATGCGATTTTTTTTGTTAACGTAAGTTAATTATCTTTTGTTTGATATTTATTTTTCTTACCTCAAGTAAAAATTATAATTCTTTTGTTATCGTAATTTAATTATGCTTTTTTTACGGTTACATTTTGTCTTATGCTTTATCCGCGAGTGCAACAATTTTTAAACCGCCAATGCGATTTTTTTTGTTAACGTAAGTTAATTATCTTTTGTTTGATATTTATTTTTCTTACCTCAAGTAAAAGTTATAATTCTTTTGTTATCGTAATTTAATTATCTTTTGTTTTTTTAATACCTTTTGTTACTGCAAGTAAAAAGTATGGGGATCATATAAGTTGTTGATTGTCAGTAACATCGTGGTTAATGTGTATAAGCACGAAGAAGCAGAAGCAACCAACAACATAGTACTACACCACAATTTAACTTTTGAATAACACTAAATTATATAAACAAACAGAAATTCTTTTCCCCACCCAATGTGGGTTTCAAACTCATGTTCTATGCTAATTACCTTCTACCAATGTACACTGTCTTCACTTCGATCAATTCCGCAATCATATCTCATTCATTTTTTGCTAATTGACACTCATTCATAGTCATCGTCTCACAAGTGACCACCACTTTCTTCGGTTAGTGTCACTGTCACTTTAATCAAATTTATTAAACTGAATTAGTAAACATGGAGAAGGGTCCCGTGGGAGTATTTACGTGAGGGCGCGGAAAATACAACGACCTTTTTCTATGTTTTTGTTATTTCGTTTTCAAAATTAGGATATATGATATATGTTTTTGTGGTTTGTCATATTTTGCATGCTTGTTATAGTTAAGCAATCTGTCTACTGGATCAACCTTTATCCAGGCTTTATAAAGAAAAAATCTTCATAGTTCTTATATGGTAGGTAACCTATTTTATAAACGGGCATATATCTTGAAAAAAAGAGTTGTCCTTCTTATTACCTATTACGTGTAGTCACTTTTTAGATTAATTATTGGTGAAAAATGGTTAAGTTGTTACAAGTATTATGATATATGCATTCAGCTAAGACGTTTATATCTCATATGCCAAACACAGTAATTATGTTCAATATCTACCTATAAGGAAGTTCGGAATCTCCTTGTATTCTAAATGCCATTCTCGATGTACCTATCCAATGGTTTCTCACGCAACTTGTTTCGGAAAAATACTCTGACTTGCTGCTTCATGGCAACATATAAAGGTTCACGGAACAGTTAGCTTGTAAAATACAGTCGTTTTAAGCTTGGGTCTATCTCATGATGTGTTGGAGTTTTAATTAACTGCAGAAGAACTCTTCATGAGTGATTCTATTATCCATGGTAAGTATTAATTATGCTCGTATGTGAATACAGTTGGATCGTTTATGTTGTTACTATTCTTGGTTGGAATGGTTGCCTGTGGATTGTTGATGTTGTGATGGGCCGAATATATACGGTATCTATAGCAGCCTAACTTGTCTATGGATCGTTTCTGTTGTTACCTATGCAGGTTGTTTGTCATATATTTCCTGAGGTGATGCTTCTATATCGAAATTCCAGTTTCTATATTGGGATCTATACGGCTAGAATGTTTCTCTCCAACTCGAAATGGTGGTGTCATTATGAGTTACACAATCTTTTGTTCACTCTAAGCTAGAAGTTAATGTGAAAGTGTAAAATCCTCTCAACTTGTGAGTTGTGACATATAGCCAATGTTTGCGTCAAGACGACTTGGCCTTGTAATGGTAGTCACTTGGTGCGGCAACACTAAGATGGAAATAAGCTTCCTCACCATTCTCTAGCTTATTGAAAGTAAGCAATTTTAATTTGGTGCAAGTTAGCGGTAGTTTCTTATCGGAGTTTAAGTATTTGTTTATGCTTTTAATCTCCCATAATACCTAATCGAGAGTAAATTATGTTTATAACTATAATCATGTAACAAATCATCTCCTCTTTACTAATTATATTCATACATAATCATTTCATTAGTGACAAACTGACAACCATCAACCAAAAACCTAAATGAACTATATAATTAATATAAAATAATGCTAATAAGTTGTGGGTTCAAATATCAATTTGTGATTAAAAAAATAAAATAAAATAAAATAAATAAATAAATAAATTAAATAAAATAATAATAATAATAATAACTTATCTAGCTTGATAACTAGCTATTATTATTATTATTTTTTAGGTAAAGGGAGTAATCACGCACACAGTAAATATATTAACCAAATAAGCGTTTAAGTACAATGGATATGAGTGAAGTCCCATATCTCACCCGTTACATAGGCATAAAGCTTACATAACAAGACACTTCCAATTCTCTAAACAAGAAAACAAACCACTACTCAAATGATAACATATGACACAACAAAATAAAATTACTTCCTAGGACCTTGAAACTTTGTGCCATACATGGCATTAAAGTTATCAAATTCCCGGAAGATCACGAACTGTTTAGCATAGTCGTCAAGTCATATTCATCATACTCATCTTCAAACTCGTGTCCACCACCAAAAATATTAATGAGACTCATCAAATGGGTTAGCAACAACCTCATCTTGAATCGAAACCACAATCTCTCCACTTTAGAAAAGGGTTGGCTCTCTTAGTAGAAGAGGTAGTGGAATAGGTTGACCATCATCATCCACAAGAGTAGCTTTCCCATCAATAATTAGCTTTTCAAGCTTACCAATTTTCACGACTATGGGAGTAGAACCAACATCCATTGATCCCATTGAATCACTCACAAGCTTGGCGCAAAAGAAGTCCCATTCTCCGGAGACTTAGACGCCTCACCAAGGTCCTTCCCCCGAGAGCCATCAATACCTGCATCCTTAGTAGTACCAGAAGTACTAACCTTGGATGCAGAAGAAACAGTCTCCGAAGGCTTAGATGCCACACCAATATCAACACGAGGGTCCTTCCCCCGAGAACCATCAATACCTGCTTCCTTAGTAGTACCAGAGGACTTCCCATTCTTCGCCGCATCAGTAGTAGAATCAACTACAGTACTTGGGATGTCTGGTTCATCATCCACCCCAAGAGCCCCAAAAGAGTTTGACGTATTAAGTGGTGTACCTTTAGCATTAACACTAGCAGCAGCTGGTGTCTTCGTCTTTGCAACATAAACCTGCTTCCTAGGCGCAAATCTAGGACCCTTACCCATATTAATACCACTAGTCATCTTTGTACCTTTAGGCTTGGACTTCCGATTCTGCACCACCTTAAAACCATCATCATGTGCTTCCTCATTCGAGTTGGGAGCGACATCATTATGCTCCTTAATACTCATAGTGCAACAATCAGTATCATGCCCAAACACTTTACATTCCGCACAATGTGGAGGCTTCCATTCATATTCCACCTTGATACGTGCCGTAGTAAAACCACTATCGTCCTTTTTAGGG
The DNA here is from genome assembly GCA_022545495.1 of Chrysanthemum lavandulifolium. Taxonomy (NCBI): domain Eukaryota; kingdom Viridiplantae; phylum Streptophyta; class Magnoliopsida; order Asterales; family Asteraceae; genus Chrysanthemum; species Chrysanthemum lavandulifolium. The sequence goes on from CM040238.1 coordinate 305,991,298, forward strand.
ATCGCCATAGTCACCACATGTTTAAGTTCAGAATCTGATGATAGTTCCACAAGAGCACGTGCAAAACTTATTCGACCCCATGAATCAACACACATAGAACTAGTAAACGCATCTAACATAATCGGCTTACCTACCTGATTAGCAATAAGGCTCAATCCGTCTTCCGAATATGCAAGTAACGGCACGTTATGCAATTTAATCCATACGGGCACTTTAGTAACCTCACTTTTGGCCAATAGCACATCAGGAGTCCATTTAGTGAGAATGATAGGAGAATTGCGAATAATCCAAGGGCCCATTGAATGACATTATCAACACCCTCTTTAGAAGCAAATTTAAAAAGAAACACACCATCGTCATTCTTCATGAGTTTCTGTAACCCAAACTTACCCCACGTGTTAGTAACATAATTTTGGACCAAATGAAAGGCAATATTCTTGCCAACAAAGAAGCCAACAAGAGTATTATCATAGCGGTTACACACACTCTCCATAGCAGCTTTAGGAAGAACAGTATCATGATTATCAATCCGATTAACATTCACTAAAGGTCGAAAGTTAACTCTTTTAGTGACATGTTCCGGATTTAAAACATGAGCAAACGACCTTACGTTATTGGACACCTTTTCACTACCATTATCATCAATACCAGAAGTTGACCCCTTAGATACATTCGTAGCAGCAGTAGGGTAGACCAAATCCGGATTCACATACTTGTCCAGATCTATAGCATCACTATAATTAATGCTCGAATTCACCCCACCCAAAACTGAACCAGCCATACTATCAACCCAAGGATCCGGAAAAGATGTTTGTTCCAGATTAGAAGAACTCACAACAGTTTCAAATGTGCCATCATGAGTACTAGGGTTTCGCAAAACCCTAGTAGCTTTTCGCACTTCAGGACCAGTCGTATCACCATCCAATTCATACTCACCATTGAGGCGTTTAAGCCTAGCATCCAAATCATTAATATCCGGTAAGCATACTGATTAGGCTCCTTATTCAATCCAACTTGATCGGCGAGTTGGTGGCGCATTGCGGTCTTCTTGACGAACCATCCTTGTTGAAAAACCCTTTCTCCATCACACGACACCCCAAAAACAATCACACAACAACCAATAATAACAGCAACAGCCCAGCAATAACCTAAAAACGACCAAGAAACCCTAACTGAAAGTTAGGGTTTATATCGCCACGCACAACCAAACTAACCAGCCTCCATAATCAAGAACATAACCTGATAGATAAGAAAGTGAAAACCACCCTTGAGTATTAAACCGACACAAAGAATCACCAATCAAAGCGATTCATAAAAACCAAAAACCCTAACTATCGCTTGATAAAAACCCTAACTGAATTGAAACTAAAAAACGATCGATAAAATCGAAAGCGTGTTAGAATCAGTCGAATTAGATGAATTAGTATGATCGATTAGCAGAAAATAAGGGTTTCGGTTTTTTCTTGAATATCGCCAGGGAGAAAAGTCGACTTAGGGCAACTAGCTATTATTTTGATTGACTAATTACCTAATATGAATGGAGATTAAACGTCTAAATAGTTTTTTTCTCCTAAAAAAAGTTAAGAACCCATATTAATTGATTAATTGATTGTTAGGCACCTACACACAGGTACGCTCGTGATTAACTCTTGTAAAGTAAGCCAACCACAAACATAATATCAGACATCAAATTGCTGCATTTGATCGGCCAAGTTGGTGGCTGCATTTGCAGTCTTCTTCGACGAACCATCCTTGTTGAAAAACCCTTTCTCCATCACACGACACCCCAAAAACAATCACACAACAACCAATAATAACCTTGACCCAAGAATAACCTAAAGCGACCAAGAAACCCTAACTGAAAGTTAGGGTTTATATCGCCACGCACAACCAAACTAACCAGCCTCCATAATCAAGAACATAACCTGATAGATAAGAAAGTGAAAACCACCCTTGAGTATTAAACCGACACAAAGAATCACCAATCAAAGCGATTCATAAAAACCAAAAACCCTAACTATCGCTTGATAAAAACCCTAACTGAATTGAAACTAAAAAACGATCTGATAAAATCAGAAACGTATTAGAATCAGTCGAATTAGATGAATTAGTATGATCGATTAGCAGAAAATAAGGGTTTCGGTTTTTTCTTGAATATCGCCAGGGAGAAAAGTCGACTTAGGGCAACTAGCTATTATTTTGATTGACTAATTACCTAATATGAATGGAGATTAAAACGTCTAAATAGTTTTTTTCTCCTAAAAAAAGTTAAGAACCCATATTAATTGATTAATTGATTGTTAGGCACCTACACACAGGTACGCTCGTGATTAACTCTTGTAAAGTAAGCCAACCACAAACATAATATCAGACATCAAATTGCCATTAGTTTATACACCACATCATATAACTAAGTGAAAACTCTTACCATCACCCGATGTGGGAAAAGAAAATTGATACAAGTAATTACAAAAGTTACCTTGAAAGACATATAGTAACACCTTAGATTGTATAATGCAAACATGATCAATCATGTATCAAATCATCTATCATTCATTTTCTGTTAGTTAACATTCCCTCGTAATCATCACAGCGGCCTTTTGAAGTAACTCTAATTTTGTGTTCCAAATCTCCTTTAGCCTTATGAAATGCACCTCGAGACCTTTAATCCATGGTCCGCCACTGTTTGGATAACTTATTGTTTGATACAATGAAAGTGCAATAAGTTCGAGATATATCATATATGAAATCACACACGAGTACACAACACCTAGTGGCTCGCTCAATGAGAGAGCGATAGTGAACTTGAAATTTATACTTTTCTTCACACCCCGACAATTTTTTATTTTTTTTTTATATATAATGAAAAACACAAGATAACGACATTTCGTAACAAGTACGTATAGACATGCTCTTTTTTTTTGGTAAAGGGTTTCGAAACCCGGTGAATAGAATAAATAAAATACTCGATCTCTTGTACCTGCATATAAACCCTATATATTGCTGAAACATTCTTTCCACCTGATGCGTTATTTTATAGTTTTACGACATATGTTTCACTTCATTCGGACGACTTCAAAAATCTGCATGCATGCAAATCTACTCTTGACTTCGATCTGTGTTGCCGAAAACACAAATCTTCTATGGGACAAGGAAATCAACTACATGCTTGTTTTCACTGATTATGTACACCTTCAAGATGCGAGAAGCTAAGAAGGTCTTCATTTTCAGCAATGCTTGAAATTTGCATAACAATCAACATCACACTTACAAGATGTGGGATTTAATAGTAATAACTAATAATCCTTTTACAAGATGTCATTGTCTTCACTTCAATTCCACGATTATATTATATCTCCTTCGTTTTTTCCTTGATCGTCACACCTTATTCCGTCACTAGTTGCTAACTCTGAATGGTGGGAGTATCTACGTGATGGCACGACAAATGTAACAGTTTTTATCTTTGTTTTACTTCGCATTCACGAATTGTGGACTTAATGAAGTTGAGGGTGGGTCTTTGACCATGTAAAGACGGCTATTTTGTATTTAAACATTTAGTGCAGATGGTGCGTTGTGAAATGATAAAGATAAGTTAGTTTGTGAGTTATGAAAGCGTTGGGATCCCTTCTGGAAGCTGAAATTGAAGCAACAGTTGAAGCTTTTTTTTTTTTTTTTTAAGCGAAAACAACTTTGAATATGTTGGGCTTACGACTGGCGTGACTCATTGGAAGCAGTATAAAATGTGAATGAGGAGGATGGTGTCTCGTGGACGGTAGACGACCAGGTAAGGAAGATTAAATTGAGTATGATGATTGATGAGATGGTAAAACCGAATCATAAGGCATATATCAAGATCAAGGAATGAGGTAGCAGATTTGTTAGCGAAGAAGTATGCAACCATGAAGGTGATCATCTACAATAAAAAGGATTTGAGCTTGTTTAAAGTTGTGCTATATGCCATCAAGTTCGGATTTTGGGTATGATCAAATTCGAGATGTAGGACAGAGATGATAATGAATTGTCCACTAAATGCTAAATCTATATTTTCGTATCAAATGCTTATGTTAATAATGTTAAATAAAATTCCTAGCTATAAGGAAGTTTGGAATTATGCCAAACACAATAATTATGTTCGATTTCTACCTATAAGGAAGTTCGGAATCCACTTGTTTTCTAGATGCCATTCTTGATGTACCTATCCGATGGTTTCTCACGCAACCTGTTTTGGAAAAATACTCTCACTTACTTGCTGCTTCATGGCAACATATATATATAGGTTCACTGAATAGTTAGCTTGTAAAATGCAGTCGTTTTAAGCTTGGGTCTTTCTCATGATGTTGTGTCGGAGTTTTAATTAACTGCAGAAGAACTTTCCATGAGTGATTCTATAATCCAAGGTAAGTATTAATTATACTCGTATATGAATACAGTTGGATCGTTTATGTTGTTACTATTCCTGGTTGGAATGGTTGCATGTGGATCTTTGATGTTGTGGTAGGCCGAATACATACAGTATCTATAGCAGCCTAACTTGTCTATGGATCGTCTCTGTTGTTACCTGTCGTGTTTGTTTGTCATATATTTCCTGAGGTGATCCTTCTATATCGAAATTCCAGTTTCTATATCGAGATCTATACGGCTACAGTGTTGCTCTCCGACTCGAAATGGTGGTGTCATTTTGAGTTACACAATCTTCGTTTACTCTAAGCCAACATCCTCTCAACTAGTGAGTTGTGACATATAGCCAATGTTTGCGTCAACACGACTTGTCCTTGTAAAAGGTGGCAAAACGGGCGGGCCGAGCGGGCATGGGCCACAGTTCAAATGGGCCACGGGTTAAATGGGCACGGGCTAAACGGGCCAAACGGGCGCACGTTATACGAATCGCTTTGGAAAAGACCCAAAATGACGAAATAAATTCCTTAAATGTAACACCTCATTTATATTTAAAAAATTAAGTATATTATATCTATAAGTTTTTCGTTAAAAACAATTGTAATGTTCTCTACTTTAGAGAAAATATGTGTCCGTTTGGCTCATTTAACTTTTAAATGGGCAACATATACTCATTTATAAAAAAGAAGGGGCTAAATGTACCTAAATTTTTTACAAATTTGCCCAAATTATACTATTTGTAATGTTAATCATTCGGTGCAACAATGTTAAGATGGAAATAAGCTTCAACACCGTTCTCTAGTCTATGCAAAGTTAGCGGTAGTTTCCTATTGGATTTTGAGTATTTGATTATGCTTTTAATCTCCCATAATAGTACCTATTGAGAGTAAATTTTGTTTATTACTATAATCATGTGGCAAATCATCTCCTCTTTACTCATACATAATCATTTCATTAGTGACAAACTGACAACCATCAACCAAAAACCTAAATGAACTATAGAACTAATACAAAATAATGCGAATAATTGTTTGACTGATTACCTAATATGAATGGAGATTAAAACGTGTAAAATAATTTGTTTCTCCTAAAAAAAAGTTAAGAACCCATATTAATTGATAGTGACCACCGTTACGAGGGTTATTTCGTGAGTAACTCTTGTAAAGTAAGCCACCACAAACATAATATCAAACATTAACTTGCCAATAGTTTAAACGCCACACATATAACTAAGTGAAAACTTCACCCGATGTGGGAAAATAAAATTGATACAAGTAATTACAAAAGTTACCTCTAAAGACGTATAGTAACACCTTAGATTGTATAATGCAAACATGATCAATCATGTATCAAATCATCTATCATTCATTTTCTGTTAGTTAACATTCACTCGTAATCATCACATCGGCCTTTTGAAGTAATTTTAATTTTGTGTTCCAAATCTCCTTTAGCCTTATGAAATGCACCTGATGATCTTTAATCTTAGATCTGCCACAGTTTGGATCACTTACTGTTTGATACAATGAAAGTGTGATCAGTTCGAGATATATGATATATAGAATCACACACGAGTTCACTTGTACCTGCATATAAACCCTATATATTGCTGAAACATTCTTTCCACCTGATGTGTTCTTTTAAACTTTAAAGACATAAGTTTCATTTCATTCGGACAACTTCAAAAATATGTGCATGCATGCAAAATTACTATTGACTTCGATCCGTGTTGCCGAAAACACTAATCTTCTAGGGGACAAGGAAATCAACCGCAAAATATACAAACAAGTAAAACTTGTATTCCCCGATCATAGTAATAATAATCCTCTTACAAGATGGCATTGTCTTCACTTCGATTCCACGATTATATTATATCTCATTCGTTTTTTTCTTGATCGTCTCACCTTATTCCGTCACTAGTTACTAACTCTGAATGGTGGGAGTATCTGCGTGATGGCACGACACATGTAACAGTTTTTATCTTTGTTTTAGTTCGCATTCACGAATAGTGGACTTAATGAAGTTGAGGGTGGGTCTTTGACCAAGTAAAAGACGGCTATTTTGTATTAAGACATTTAGTGTAGATGGTGCATTGTGAAATGATAAAGATAAGTTAGTTTGTGTGTTATGAAAGGCGTTGGAGCAATGTTTGAAGCATTTGATCTTTCTTTATGAGTTGTGAGCAGTATGAGACTGGCCTTAATGGCTTGTTTAGTGTTATTTTGCGTGTAATTTAATTTACGGTGTATGATATGTGGTTGTGTATGTTTTTGTGTGTCATATATTGCATGCTCAATACTCAATTCATGTGGAAATATTGACAGTTCATAGAAGATTTCGAGCATCCTCAAGTTAGTAGTAGTTTCTTATTGGAGTTTGAGTACTTGTTTAAGCTTTTAATATCCCATAATATTATTTAATCGAGAGTAAATTTTGTTCAAAACTATAATCATCTCCTCTTTACTAATCAAATTCATTCATAAACATTTCTTTACTAATCAACCTAAATGAACTAGAACTAATACCACATAATAAAGCAAATAAGCTGCGTTTTACTAGTTATGTATGATTTATTTAATTTGTGTCACTTTAAAAAAATATTAAGCGATTAGAACGTGTAAATAATTTGTTTTTCTTTATTAAAAAAAAAAAAAAAGTACCTACATAAATTAATGATTCGTTCAGATTTCTCAAGGATATCTTACATCCTCTTGGAAACCAAGCCAACCACCAACATAATATCAAATCTAAACTTACGAATATTAAAAACACCACACTATATAAATAAGTGAAAAATCTTACCATCACCTGATATGGGAACAGATAATTGATACAAGTAAACTTTTACAGAAGTTAGCTCTAAAGACATATAATAACACTTTAGATTGTATAATTCAAACATATCCAATCATGTATCAAATCATATGTCATTCATTTTTGTTAATTAAGATTCACTAGTAATCGTTACACCGGCCATACCACCATCATATTACCACTTCCTAATTCAAATCACATTATCACACTCTCAGTTCAATCGCAAACTTTCTAATCAACTGTCGGTCTTGAAACAAGTACACATATGCAACGTCAATGATTATATAAGTAACTTCAGCATAAAACTGATCATTTGTCTGCTCCCATGTTTGCAGTTTGTCCTGCGTTTCATGAAGAGATTCCGGTGTTAGTATCTATGTATATACTACAATGGGCTTTTTGTTTCGAGTTTAAACTTATTCATCATCAGTTTCATACCACAATAATATATGACAAGCCATCATACATTCATTATGTAAGCTATTAGGATGTATTATAACAAATTATAAAAGGATCCATTGTCGTCCAGCGGTTAGGATATCTGGCTTTCACTAGATAAAAGGAGACCCGGGTTCGATTCCCGGCAATGGAACCTTTTTATTTTTTATTTATATTATTCCAAAGTAAAGTTAATGTCGTGTCTCAAATTTAGAAGTTTATAGTTAATTAATAAGATAAGAATATAGGCTAAATAAATGTCATAATTATGTTTAGGAATAAGAATGCAAACTAGTTTTAGGGGATATTATAAGGACCGGATTCGTATTTTTAAGCTTATATGTGGCTTATGATCATACTTTTTTTGCGGCTTATATTTTATAAGCCTCAATTTTTCTTTGAGACTTGTGGGCTTATACAAGTTTATTATGATATGATAAACTTATATAAGCTCATAAGTCTAAAAATTAAGGTTTATGAAATTTAAGCCGAAACAAATAAAGTTCATAAACCCACATATGTATAAATAAATCTCTTCTTACAAGAATCGTAACCATCAAAAACCCATCTCAAATCACCAACTTAATCCTCAAATGCTTATCTCATCTTTTTATATTAATTGGCATCACGGTTAACGATGTCGATGTACTGATTTAAGGACTCTTGTCAATGCAAAAGCAAGAGTGTAAAAATAAAATGAAAGAAAGCGATGTATGTTGTTTGCTGATATCAGAACAGGAGATTACTCAAAAGATTTAACATCCTGTCACATAAACAACCAACAACATTATACTCACGTCAATTTGTTAATGTCTTGTACACACCATCATATAACTAGATCAAAATTCTTCCGATCAACCGATGTGGGATTAAAACTTGAAATAAAAAGCATTAGAATCACACCATTTTGTCTTCACTTCATTTCTACTCAATCAAATACCAAATTATATATCGTTCATTTCCAGTTAATTAATATTCACTCATTATTATAACTATTTAATCCCTCAATTAAATCAATGTCATATAGTCATATAATTAATCAAATGACTAAAAAACTCGGTCTCTGCTTCATGATCCTAATCATACTATACACAATCACAAACCCTTGTTTTGTCTTATATGCATCATCACTCGATTTCACCAGAGACTATCGCCGCCATGGCCACCTTCACATTCACTGTAGTTATCGTGCAAAAGTGATTTATGAGGTTCCGATACTTTAGACACTACTTGTGAGCTTAATTTAAGTTTAGTATTGACTCATGATGTATATATTGAAAGTTTAGGTAGCATAGTTATACTACCTAATGTTAGGCTAGCTTGCTACATCTTGTGAGATTGATGTGAACTTAGTAGTGAGTTTAGGTTATTGGGCACGACTGGACCTAGGGGTTCACGAGAACCCCATGAATGTTTATTGCGTAGTGTTAATATTTTAATGAAGCTTTCTTACAATGTCTTACATCGCATTGTTTCAATTATTTTGTTTGGGTTAAGTTGAATTAGGCTATTGCAACACCAAAGTGTGGCTTCGATATTGGGATCTAAATGGCTAGAATGTTGTTCTCCAACTCAAAATGGTGGTGTCATTTTGAGTTACACAATCTTTCGTTCACTCTAAGCTAGAAGTTAAGTTCTTGAAAGTCTAAGGGTCCGTTTGGCTTGTAGATACTGTTGGATTCGGATTTGAATTTGGTATGGTTTAAAAAAAAATATGATAGAAGTTGTATTTGATTGATTTAAAAAGTATTTACTTATTTACTAAAGTTCAAGTTTAAAAATTATTTTGATAAATAGAATAATAAAAAAAAAAAACAAAACGAAAGTTGTATCTTTGTGTGAAAGAGAGAGAGACATACACAAATGTGCGTGTCAAGGTATCCAATAAAACTAGACAAACTCATATGCTATTATTTTTGTGGGCCATCATAACTATTTAGTATCTAAACCACCAACCAAACATTGATTACTACCCCAAATTCAATCCAAATAGTGTGACACCTCAACAAAACGCATCCTAAATCCCTCTCAACTTGTGAATTGTGACAATCTCGTATTACAAAAGCAATAAAAATAAATTATCAATCTTTCTTAATTAGCATTCATTCATAATCGTCACACCTTATTCCGCCACTAGTGGTTTAGAAATAAGTGATGTTATTAGTTCTAACACAATACAAAAAGATGATACTACATTCGTCCCATATTAATTGTCATGTTTTGACTTTTTAAGTCTTTTTTTCTTAACTTTGATCTTAAATATTTTTATTTGTGTTATATAATATTTAATAAAAATTATACCAATAAAAAATACATTTAAAACTCAATCTATTCATATATTTTGCATCAAATATTATATAACACAATTAAAAATATTTAAGGTCAAAGTTAGAAATAAAAGACCTAAAAAATTCAAAGTGGACAGTCAATATGGGACGGAAGGAGTAGTAAATTTTAGTTGAGTAGTGTGTGACATATAACAAAAATTAGAATTTGTATTAAGTTGACCGGTATATACCTTATCAAGTGGTTATATATGCATAAACTCTGATAAGACATAAACCAGAGTGGACAGTCAATATGGGACGGAAGGAGTAGTAAATTTTAGTTGAGTAGTGTGTGACATGTATATACCTTATCAAGTGGTTATATATGTATAAACTATGATAAGACATAAACCAATCAGCATAAGACTTAAACCAATTTACAAACTGTTTGCCACCGCAATATATAAATAACAATAATTTTATTCTCTTATCGATGTGGGATTGAAAACCAAACAACTTTAGAGTCAAGAGTGTCCTAGTAAACATACACTCTCCTCCCTCCCCTTTGCTTTGGTTCTACCGGCCTAGTAAACAAACTCCCACGACTTTTGTCTTTTACTAATAAGTTCCTCACATATTTGTTAAGTGTTTGTTAATTAGTTATTACGTCAAACATTATAATTAAGGGTGAGCATATGACCCGAATGGACCGGACCGACCGAAGGACCGACCGGACCGACACGGACCGACCGGACCAACACGGACCGAGACCGGACCGACCACATTCGGTCCGGTCCAGCGGTCCGGCTTTTGGCTAGTGGTCCTCGGTCGGTCGGTCCGGACCAAAACCAACAATTGGCCTCGTTGGACGGACCGACCGAAGGACCGACGGACGGTCGGACGAGCTGGACCGACCACATTCGGTCCGGTCTCGATCTAAGTTTATCTGAATCGGTTTCGGTCGGTCGGTCTTGGCGGTCGGTCGATTTTGGACCATGCACACCATAATTATAATTAACGACCATTAATTATTTCGTGTATTATTATTTAATATAACTAACACATCTAATATATTAATTACATTAAATAAAGTATTCTCTAAATGTATACGTGTGTGCCCCCAGTAGGCTCACGTATTTCGGCCGTATATTTATTTATGATATGGACATATCTCAACAAATATAGTTGACTTGCAAAAAAAGGAATCAAGAGTGTCCTCCCACTTTGGTGGATGTCCATTATATATGCAGGCTGTAAAGCTTTAAAAAATGAAATGACATATCAAAAGCATGTGCACTAAAATACTAGCCAAAACCTTAATAGTTAACAAACTTAATTAATAGTAACTTATCAAAAGAATCATAGTAAATCCAAATGCAAAACCTTAATAGTTTAAAAACCTTATCAGTAACTTATCAAATGAATGACAGTAGGCATGAAACAAAAGACCCCCTGCTACTAAAACAAAAGAACGTCTAATAATATTCATACGAGTAGGCATGAAACACGAGATATACAAGTAGTACTAAATCGACATTCACATTTAAATCAGACCATATTAAACAACCAAGTAAACCCAAACACCCCCTGCTGCTTGTTACATGTTTCGCAAACTTCTCTAAATTAGTAATATAAAGTTTTTGTCATTTTGTTTTAGTTAACATCGTTGTCTTTGAACACTTATTAAACACCAATCTAAATTAAACAATTAAGAAAAACCCTGCTGCCTGTTACATGTTTTGCAAACCTGTCTAAACAACTAATGATAATACTATACAATGACTGGAATGAAAACATGTATTATTTTGTTATTCAAACTTCATGACTAGCTCGAAAACCGGCTATTATTTTGTTTTACTAATGTATGATGTTGGTGATTCAACGTATAAATAATATGTTTCTCTTTAAAAAAGTTAAGAACCGAAATAAAATGATGTATGATGATTGGTGATTAAAACAAATCCGGATTTTTCTCTTATTGCGAAGCCGTGAGTTTTAAGGGTTTTCCTTCGCGGGTCTCTCCTATTGGTTCGGGTCTCAGGGCCTGCCGTTTGGATGGTTTAACTTGGGGGGTCAGACTTCCAATGTGGTGCCATTGTAAAAAATCACTACTACTTATAATGCACAAATGAATCTCTCTCTTATTAAATTTTCAGACTTTCAGACTTGCAACTAATTAAGCATGATGTACAACATTTGAAAGCACATAATTTTCAGACTTACAAGTAAATAAGCATAATATACAACACTATAATGCACATATTAAAAAAACACCACATTAATACTATTAAAGTGGTCAATTAATACACTATTTAATTCACCCCTACACCAAAATAAACAACAATTTAATCACAATGTACAATTTAATCAAGCTACTAAGCCAAACAAACACTAAAAATTATTAGGAGACAGAAATAAAAAATTGTTGCAGAGGCTACACAAATTTTTCCGGCGACCACAATTTTTTTGGGCAGCGACACAAATTTTTCCGGCGACCAAATTTTTTTCCCAACCCTTTTTAGTCACCCTTGATGATGAGGATGCTCCTCATGATATGTGAAAAAAAAAAGATGGGTTTCTTTTTTTGAGATACTAGATCCACCGCCCCCATGGGTATGCTACTCATAACCATGCCACCAGCCCAACCACACAACGCCACAACCATACCTCATATCGGCTGTTAGCCTCTCGTGCCACCACCACCAGCCCGCGCGGTTAGATTTTTTTTAGTTGGTTTTGCGTTTAACTTTTGTGTCTTGTGTTTATTTGCGTGTTTCTATGTGTTTGTGAATTTGTGTTCTGTGTATTTTTTTTGAGGTTTTGTGTTTTGCGTAGAAGAGATGCATTTGACAGGTAGAAGACAATAGATATGTTAACCCTAAAAAACAGTTCATTGGGTCTGGCCCAGTTTTAAATCATGTCTGCATATTTGTTTCTGGCGTTAATGTATGAATTTTGCTACTTAACTATTAATCAAATTATATGAATACTAAATTCTTGAAATAATTTATAAATATAAAGATAAAGCGTGCAAATCTCAATTTATTTAAAAAAAAAAAAAAAAAAAAAAAAAAAAGGCGGTGTGGTCCAAGGGTGTATGATGGAATCACTTTACTCTGGCATCACTTTTATTAAGGAGGAGTGTTTTGATGTCATAGCCAAAACTGGTGCCATGGAGAAAAAGTGTCATAGCCGAGCAGGCTGAGGCCGAGCGGGCATGGGCCAAATAGGCGCAGACCCAGCGGGCTCGAGCCCGAGCAGACACAGGCTAAACAAAATTCTTAATATCCGTAAATTTATTGTCAAAAGAATATAATAAACTAAAATACATGATTCACGTAAAATTTATTTGAGGTACCGCCGCCATGCGGGTACCTACTAGTAAATAAAAGTGTAAATAATTTGTTTCTCCTAAAAAAATTTGAGGTGTAAATAAATAGTTTCTTTTAAAAAAAGTTAAAAGTCGTCAATAACCCACATGCCACACTATATAACTAAGCGAAAAATTGCACCTTCATCCGATGTGGGAACAGAAACTCAATACAAGTTTTTACAAAAATCAGCCCTAAAGACATATAATAATACAAACATAATTAATCATCTATCATTCATTTTCTGTTAACTAACATTCACACATAATCATCGCACCGGCCTTATTCCGTCACCACCATCATATCACCAATTTTGTCATCGTTACTGTCACCGTCATTTCACTCAAATTCGTTAAATTAAATGACTAAACACATTCACCACCTCCTAATTCTAATAACACTCTCAGTTCAGTGGCAAATTTCTAATCAATAGTGGGTCTTTGGTAAGCCAAACTATTTTTAATTTTTATTTAAATTATTTTATTTATTTATTTATTTTATTTTATTTTTGTTAAGAAAAAACGTGGTTTGAGTCAAACAGGTGACCAGTGTTGAGTCGATTAACAACCTGATTTTCAAAACATTGCAAATCATCTCTCATTCATTTATAGTCATCATACTTTAATCTACCACCAATTTTAATCTAAGGAGGTTGAGAACCTTTTTTTTCCTAAAAAAGGTGGTAGTAAATTTTGTTGAGTAACACACCAATACGTGGGGTATATAACAAAATAATTTGTATGATTCGTGATTGAGGCATGTGAATAACTTGTTTTTGACAAAAGAAATTTGAAAATTTGTATAAATTGAAGTTAAAATTTTTATAAGAGCAAGTGTTGTCGTTATCTTTTGTATTTCGTTTTGATATTTTTAGTTTTTTGAACCACAAGTCAAATATGTGAATTGTTAATGATTAAGAATGAGTGTTTTTGTTATCTTTTATATTTTGTTTTGATATTTTTATTTTTTTTATTACCGCAAGTAAAAATATGTGAATCGTAGCGTTTTTGTTATCTTTTATATTTTGTTTTGATATTTTTATTTTTTATTTATTACAGCAAGTAAAAATATGTGAATCGTAGCGTTTTTGTTATCTTTTATATTTTGTTTTGATATTTTTATTTTTTTTATTACCGCAAGTAAAAATATGTGAACCGTATAAGTTAGTGACCGAGGCACTTCAATTTCGTTATTTCATATAACGACAAACAAGCACATACAGCCAACAACATAGTAGACACCCCAATTTAACTATTACATAACACCAAAGTATATATACAAACTGAAATTCTTTGCCCCACCCGATGTGGGTTTCAAAAGCTGATACTTATACTCATTACTTTTTACAAAATGTACATTGTCTTCACTTCCATCAATTCTGCAATCATATCTCATTCAATTTTTGCTAATTAACACTTGTTCATAGTCATCTTTTCACCGGTGACCACCACTTTCATCGGTAACCTTATATCGCGGAAACGGGTTTTGCTTCTCATTAGCAATTCTAGATGCATGCGGCATGCCCAATCACCTTTTGCATTATTAGTGGAAATTTTGTTAATTTTGACTATTGTTAGAATTATATTTTGACTTGGGTTTTATCCGTTTACTACGTCAATTTTATTTAAGTAAAATAATATGAGGAATGTATAAGTTGAAGTTTAAGTAAAACAATATGAGAATTGTATATGTTGAAGTTGATTTTTTGTAAGAAAAAAAAGAACTGTATAAGTTGAAGAAAAAAAAATATGAGAAATGTATAAGTTTGAGATTATTGAGTGCTCGACTTCATCTTTTGTACAAAGTTATAAACCACCAATAACCATCAAAGTACACATCACAGTTGCCATGTACCATAACACCAAAGTATATATACAAACAGAAATTCTTTTACAAAATGTACACTATCTTCACTTAGGTATTACAGGGATGATTTTAAGTTGTAAAGGGTGGGTTTATGGTTTTAAGAGCATGTACGCTTGTGCCTTAATAGCTTGTTTATTGTTATTTTGGGTGTAACTTACGTTTATTACTATATAAATTTTGATGGCCGATAAAGGATATATGGCACTGCATGTTTCTATGATTTTTCATATGACTCATAATCTCATATCTTGCATGCAATGGAATATATTGAGAGCTCATAGAAGATTGTGTTCCTTAAAATATACCTTTTTTTAACGGCAATTGAATTAAAACACTAGCAAGGCGGAACATTACAAAAGGTGGATAGAGCGTTACAAGGATTGTTAAACCACTCTATCCAATTTAAACACGGTTTTTTTATATCTACTAGGCACGCAAGTGTAAAACAATAGCTTAATGTCACTGAAAATGAGATATTTTCTTGGCCGTTTCATGGAGAAAGTAGAGTTGTTTCTAAACTTCCAAATGGCCTAGATTGTGGTTGGTACCACGACGTCGAAGAAACTTGAGTGTTTGCCAACGATCGGGGCATAGTCAGCCAAATGGATCACATCGTATAGATTGTTGAGTGTTCCTTAAAATATACTAGATACATGGCTCGTTGAACGATAGCTTAATGAATTTGTTGAGTTAACAGTACAATATTTAAATACAATAAAGAACTGAATGTCTACCTTACATGATCTTACATAAAATTTATAGTAACTTCAACGATAACATTCGCTAATATATTAAGTGACCCTGGAATACAATAGAACAGTTCATATGTGTCACATTGCTTCTAAAGACCCTTTCCATAAATAGACTCTTTCCAAAGACAAACACTTTTGGTAAACTGATGCTAACCAAACAGCCAATCAAACTGGAACATACAAAACTATCATTCTTTACATATCCAAGTGTTGAGTAATACACTAATACGTGGGATATATACAAAATAACTGGTATGATTCGTGATTGAGGCATGTGAATAACTTGTTCCTTTTTGTAACGAAAGAAGTCTGAAAATTTGTATAAATTAAAGTTACACGTGAGATATAATATATAATAATTAATGACCGAGGCATTTACTTTTTACAAAAATCATAAGCTTGACTTAACTTGTTTCTACCCTCACCAAGTTGTTATATTAATGAATACTAGTTATAATACCTGTGCACGCACAGGATTTTGATAAAAAAAACTATTTTGTATCAATGCTGAATATTATGTCTTTAAAAGTAATTACATATAATTATATACTTATGCACGAGTTTTTCATTATCCATTAGAATTTTGTATAATCTAATTTTGTAAAAAATTTTGTTAGATAACTCAAGATTCAACTATATTTAGATGATATAGCTGTTGATGTTCCTATTTAAATTTTACTACTGATATTATAATGTACACAAGGTGCGAGTTTAGTTACACATAATAAACGTTGATGAAATTAAAATATACCCCTTAAAGTTTTTTAAAATGTTTTTCTACATATCCTTATATAAATAAATAAAAATTACATGAGTAGTTGTTATAAGTACAATCACATTTTTTTTCTTCATAATACAGTAGCTCGTTCTTACAATTTGATAATTATATTCCCGTTTTCAATAATTTAGCCGTATTTAATATTCAAATTCGTTTCCACATTTGTCATACTTTTATTATGAAATAAATGAGTCATTCGTAAACATATATAATAAAAAAAAATGATATTTATAATCTTATGTATATTTATATGTTGGAGTTTTAAAACAACATATACATTATATTTTTAAGTTATAAAGTATAGGGGGTATAAAGTATAAGGGGTATTTGTTTAATTTCCAAAGTTATTAAAAAACATGGAAACTTATAATATTACACTTAACTCTATACAATTTTTAAATATTTAACCACTAAAGTTTTATTAATTAACCCCTCTTTTTTTAAGTTTTTATTTTCACAAATTTGACACCTATGTTTTTATGTGTTTTTCTTCTCAACCAAATTTCTCCACCAAATTAATTAAAAGTTGACCAAAATCAATTTAATTTTGACTTTTATTAACCAATCACATCACCCGATTTTGCTTATGTGGCGAAATCGAGCTCTCCTATTGGCCCAATTGTTTTTTCAATAAGAATGAATTGACAAAATTACTCTGAAATGATGTAATTCCTTTATTATATAAAAGATTGTCATTTTTAAGATAACCTCTGTTAAATTTTTAACGAGCTTAATTGTTAAATGAGTATATTGTAGTAGAACCATTTAGTCAGGGAATCACATTACACCTTCATCTAACAATCTTTTGACTAAGATTTTATTAGCGATTTTTTTTCTCGTCACAGCTACATTTTGACGTATATTTTATCCGCCAACTGCAACAATTTTTAAACAACCCATTGTCTTTTTATTTCTTTTTATCTTTTTTAAAAATTTGTTTCCATAAGTAAAAAATATGAGAATTGTATAAGTTGATGATTAAGAGCAGTGTTGTCATTATCTTTTGTATTTTGTTTTGACTTAGATTTTATGGGCATACTGCAACAATTTCTAAACTGCTCACTGAGATATATTTTCTTTGTCACCGCAAGTGAAAAAAATGTATATATTTTCTTTGTCACCACAAGTGAAAAGTTTTTTTGTGAATTGTATAAAAAATTTGAGATATATTTTCTTTGTCATACAACCATCGACATATTACACACAACAATTTAATTGATGGTTAACACCAAACTATATATACAAGAAAATGTCTTTTCCTCAGCCGATGTGGGTTTCCGAACTTGATACTCCATGCTAATTACCTTTTACAAAATGTACACGATCTTTACTTCGATCAATTCCGCAATCATATCTCCTCCATTTTTTGCTAATTACCACTCTATCATAGTCACCGTCTTATCGGTGACCACCAATTTCACTACAAGAAAAAGGAGAACTGGCTACAAACAAAATCCCGACGACGCCATGTCGTAGGGAAAAGACACTAAACGACAAAAAAGGGCTTGAACGAGACTAAAATGCGTTGAAATTTTTTGGCAATAAAATCCAGACGACATGTCGTAGGCATTTTAGTGGTCAAATTTGACTTTCAACATTTCATCCATTTTTTGGGCGGTATTTTTTCCCGCTTTTAAATCCCTACGACATGTCGTCGGTAAAATAAAACCATGCAATTATTTGGGTGATTAACGTTTGATTAACGTAGGCATTATTAATCGCTTTGTATTTTAATAAATACCTACGACATGTCGTAGGCATATATAGTAACACTTTTGGCGGTATTTTTCCCGCCTTTTGTTTCCCTACGACATGTCGTAGGCATATATTTGCCTAATTACTTTTACATTACAAGTCGATAAACGTCTAATATTAGTGCGTACGATTTACATTTCAAACATCAAAACGTACGAAGTACATTACAAATCGATAAAAGTTTAAACATCAAAGCGTCAAATCAAACAACGTTTTACGGGAAGTATAGCATAATTAAAGTCGAAAAGCGTATAATATTAAAGCGCACAAATTACATTACAGATCGATAAAGGTTCAAACATCAAAGCGTACGAATTAAATTACAAACCGATACGAGTTTAACCATTAAAGCATACGAATTATTCTAAACCAAGTTTTTCCATGTCATCATAAAGGTCGTGAAGTAGTGCGGTTCACTACAACAATCGGATGGACGGGCGAGGAGACTTTCGTCGGGGACACAAAGTATTAAATTTATGATGAATTAATATGGTTCTTAATTCGTGTTTGTTAAATGTGATATTGTTTCTTCAGTTTCATTCTTTGAGCATATGTAATTTAGTATTGGAAAAGGGGTGTTTGGACACCATATTCTGGTTAACTAAGAACATGGTCACCTTTACAAATCCAGCATGTGCTTTGATTTATAAAAATACTTGACAGATACATACTACAAGAACAACAACATCAACAACAACAACTACAAGAAAAACTACTACTTTGATCAGCAACAACAACAAGAACAACAACAACTACAAGAACAACAACAACTACTACTACTACATACGAAGATTTTCCATGTCACCTAACACTCACAGTAATGCATCCGACCGACATGCGTGGTCGTCGAGAATCCTTGCCATTTGAAGTCTTGCCTCCAAGCAACCTTACTCTTGTCTCTAGCACATGTTTTTGTGATTCCAACAAGTTTATCCTAAGATCTTTTCATGGCATCTCGAGCACTCTGTTGGTGCATATCCGGAACCTTGAGAAGAGATTGTTCTTAAGTACTCGTCAAATGCATCATTCCACATAAAATATCGCACCCATTATCTTTTACGGTCATTACATAATAAGAAAATTATAAGAGATTACAACCCAATTATTTGTATATTTACATAAATAAGAAATGTATGATTGTTCACCTTTGACAGAGGACATGCATAATATTGTCGTCCAGATGAATGTTCTCTATGTGATGTTCTTAATTTTATATTTCCTGCTCCACAAGAACACATAAAAGGATTAACCGGCTCCATCTCTGGTTTTGAAATTTGTGTGAAGATAAGAGGTTGTGAGGTTCAGTGGTTTTGAGGATAAGATTTGGTAGCTTTTGGTGGGATAAGATCTCAAGTTTTCTTTATGTGATATATAGAGCAGATCTGGTAGCTTTAGGTGGGAAGTTTTGGCGCCATATTTTTTGTGGGAATTCTTGGCGCCATTTTTTGGTGGGAAGTTGAGACCGAATAATAATAATAATAATAATAATAATAATAATAATAATAATAATAATAATAGTAATAATAATAATAGTAATACTAATAATAATAATAACAATAATAATAATAATACGTATACTTGCTCGTTTAACATGATACGTATACCATAGCACCTATACTCGCTCGTTTAACATGATACGTATACCATAGCACCTAAACTTGCTCGTTTAACATGATACGATTCTCGCAGAACTACATCTCGCTCGTTTAACAACTGGACTCATCCATTTAACATGTCATGTATATCCATAACATCTCGAATCATCTGTTTAACATGCCATGCATATCCATAACATCTCGGCTCATCAACTTAGCATGTCATGGATATCCATAACATCTCGACTCATCCGTTTAACATGTTATGAATATCCATAACCTATCGACTCATTCGCTTAACATGTCATGCATATCCATAACATCTCGGCTCATCCGTTTAACATGTCATGTATATCCATAACATCTCAACTCATACGTTTAACATGTTATAGATATCCATAACATATCGACTCATCCGCTTAACATGTCATGCATATCCATAATATCTTGACTCATACGTTTAACATGTCATGGATATCCATAAAAACTTGACTCATCCGTTTAACATGTTATGCATATCCATAACATCTCGACTCATCCGCTTAGCATGTCATGCATATCTATAATATCTTGACTCATCCGTTTAACAAGTCATGGATATCCATAACAACTCGACTCATCCGTTTAACATGTTATGCATATCCATAACATCTCGACTCATCCGTTTAACATGTCATGGATATCCATAACAACTCGACTCATCCATTTAACATGTCATGTATATCCATAACATCTCGAATCATCTGTTTAACATGTCATGCATATCCATAACATCTCGGCTCATCAACTTAACATGTCATGGATATCCATAACATCTCGACTCATCCGTTTAACATGTTATGAATATCCATAACCTATCGACTCATTAAGCAACATGTCATGCATATCCATAACATCTCGGCTCATCCGTTTAACATGTCATGTATATCCATAACATCTCAACTCATCGTTTAACATGTTATAGATATCCATAACATATCGACTCATCCGCTTAACATGTCATGCATATCCATAATATCTTGACTCATACGTTTAACATGTCATGGATATCCATAAAAACTCGACTCATCCGTTTAACATGTTATGCATATCCATAATATCTCGACTCATCCGTTTAACATGTCATGGATATCCATAACAACTCGACTCATCCGTTTAACATGTTATGCATATCCATAACATCTCGACTCATCCGTTTAACATGTTATGCATATCCATAACATCTCGACTCATCCGTTTAACATGTTATGCATATCCATAACATCTCGACTCATCCGTTTAACATGTCATGAATATCCATAACAACTCGACTCATTCGTTTAACATGTTTTGTATATCCATAACATCTCGACTCATCCGTTTAACATGTTTTGTATATCCATAACATCTCGATTCACTGTTTAACATGTTATGCATGTCGATACTAATTTTTATTTTATTTTGTAAAAGTAATTAATTTTAAATAAAATTATTTTTAATTTTAATCATATATTAAATAAAAGTATTTATATTAAATTAAAATAGTTAATTTTATAAAAGTATTTAATTTAAATTTTAATTCTATATTCAATAAATTATTTATATTAAATTAAAAAATTATTTTTATAAAAGTATTTAATTTTAAATAAGCTTATATAATTTTAATTATATATTAAATAAAAGTATTTATATTTTATTAAATTAGTGAGTTTTATAAAAGTATTTAATTTTAATTGTATATTAAATAAAATTATCTGTAATAAATTAAATTAGTTAATTTTTTAAAAGTATTTAATTTTAATTAAATATTAAATAAAATTATTTAAATTCAATTAAATTAGTTAATTTTTTAAAAGTATTTAATTTTAATTTTAAATATGTATTAAATAAAAGTATTAATACTAAACAAAATTAATTTAATTTTATAAAAGTTTTTAAACACCTACGACAAGTCGTAGGGATTTATTTTGATAAATTCCCCGTTTATTTCACCAAAAATCAAATAAGCCCGCCATTTATTTCACCAAAACCGGATCTACAATTGTTACTAACACTTTTATCTCATCTATACCAAAATCATATCTCATTTATACCAAAACCAACCACATCCCACCCCACCACCGCCACACCGCCGACCACACCACCACTGCCACATCGCCAACCTCCCACACCATCACTCTTCCAGTCTTTCTTTCTTCCTCTCTTTATAAAACTGAGGTATTTGATTTTATTCTTTTAAATTGGTTTAGGAGCTTAAGGTGTTTATTTATGGTTGTGTTCTGTGTTTTGTGGTGTTTGATTTAAGGTACCCGACCCACAACAGTCGTCGTTGTCCTGCTGTCGTCCCGACCCGACCCATCAAACAACCGGGTATAAAGGTATGATTGTGGTTTAATTGTTTGTTATGTTTGTGTTTATGATTTGTTTAATTTGTGTGTGTTTTGTGTAGTACTCGACCCACCACCGCTGCCACCAACCAGCCACCACAGCCGAACACCAACCGGGTATAAAGGTATGTTTGTTTTTGTTTAATTTGTGTTTATTTAGTTTGTAAAATTAAAAAGGCATTTTCAGTAGCTGGTTTCAGTATCCTCAAAAGGAAAAAAATAGAAAAAATCATTTACTTATAGTACTTGTAGCTTGAAGTTGGTGGACATAAGCTGACTTCCCCTGCACATCAGTTACACTTTGCTGTCACAGTCCTTGTATTAAGCTTTTGCATGTTCATTTTGGATTCTTAGGTGTCATAGGTTAGATTTATTAGCTCACTTGTTGGTTAACTTTATTTCTTTTCCATTAGTTAGACTAAAAGTGCTTTATTGTAGCTTAATATCTGGTCTTAAAATAAGCCACTCAGGCTGCTGTTGAGCTGTTTCCTAATGTTGATTCCATTTTTATGTTGAGCTTATTGGTTTAGGTTGTAGGTTTAAATTAAGAGTAGATTAGATTCTTTAGACCTCTCTTATAGCTAGACTTAGCCTGCATACCATTTCTTGTCAATACACTGTTCTGCATCAGTATTGTTTTCAACCAAGTAGCCCTAGCTTTTAAATTTTAACTTCATCATAGTTGATCCTTTTGTGCTGAGATTTTAGGTTTAAGCTCTCTGGTTGGTAGTTGATATTGTGAGGATTTTAGTTTATTTTTGGAAATTTTCTAGCTAGCTTAATGTAGGCTTAAAGTAGCTTGGAAAGGCTGTTTGGAATATATTGTTTAGAATCTGATTTGTAGCTTAATACCTCTAGCTTGTGCTTATTAGATCAAAAACAATTGCAATAGCTTATTTCCAGTTAGTTTAGGTTAGTTTTAGGTTTAGGTAGCTTATAGTAGCTTATTAGTAGCTTATTTCCAGTTAGTTTAGGTTAGTTTTATCTGATTTATGGAGGGTGAGTGTCGTCAATTTGATCATTCTTTTATCGTGATATATGCTATTAAATTTAGTATAAGGTTTTGTGGTATGAGTTTGTTATATATTGGGATTGTTAGAATTGGGTATGGATATCTGATAATAGTTACTTGTTTTGTTAGTTGAGTTGGAGACATAGGATGGCAAAGGCAATGAGGCTGCACCACATCTGAGTGGAGAAGGCTGATCAAGACAAGGAGTGGAGAAGGCTGATCAGGACAAGGATTCTCGTGTGTTATATGCCAAACCGCTAAACTGGTAGTCTCTTTTCTTTGATCGTTTTCTGCTATAGTTAGACTGAAGTAGGAGTATACACTGCAGAGGGAATAGTAGATACACTCATTTTGTTAAACTTTAGCATTGATTGATTGGATAAGACGGATGAAGGGTATATTAATGACACATGAATTTTTATGTCGTAGATGTTTATGATGACGAGAGGGATTATGTATGTTATTAGTATTGTTATTGACATCCTTTTGTTATTTGCATTATCGATTACTAGATTAGCTTATTGTATCGTTATAAACGAATACTATGACTTGATTTGGTTGTTTACGAGTGAATGAAAGAACGGATGCATTTTGTGTTATATTCTTTGTTGATTTTCAGGTTTGGTTTTGGTAGATTTTTTTCTATTTTTCGAGAAAAAATCGGATTTCTGACATTCTTCTTTGCTCTTTTCAACTCGTTAAAAGTTTACCTACGACATGTCGTCGGTAAAAAAAAAGAGTCTATTTTTTTATTTTTATTATGCCTACGACATGTCGTAGGTATAATAAAGGATAAGGATTAACTAATTAATCAAAGTGATTAATTATCTTTATTATCCCTACGACATGTCGTAGGGAAATATATAGCCGAAATTACAAAATCATTGACCAAAAAGGGTGTGGGCCCCACCTTGTCGTAGGGGAATGTCGTCGGCACAGTGATCGCCGACGGGGCATTCTCGACAAGTGAATGCCTACGACATGTCGTATGGATTTTCTTATCCCTACGACAAGTCGTAGGGACTAGACAAAAAACGTCGACCAGAAAAGTGTTGTTTGGTCTAGTGTTTCTTTGGTCACCGCCACTGTCACTTCAATCAAATTTATTAATTAAATGAGAAAATATGGAGAAAGATCCCGTAGGAGTATTTACGTGAACGCGAAAAAGCAACGTCCTCTTTCAGTGGTTTTATTATTTCGTTTTCATAATTAGGATATATGTGTTAGTTTAATGGACATAAATTAGTAGCCGTGAGTTAGGATCGAACTCAAGATCACGAGATTGCACACTTTACGTATGAGAATTAAATTTTTAATAATTATATATAAAATGTTGTATATAGTTATTACTTACACAAAACGAATAACGAACGTTAAGTAATTAAACGTAATGGACTAACGGTCGTTAAATGTTAAAGAAAAGGACTAAAGAGAAAATTACGAGTCAAGAAGGTTCCGAAAACACCCTTTGGGGTTGTAACCGATCGGTAAGGGAGAGGGGAAACCCAATCCAAGTCCAACTTGTTCTCTAAGTTTCTACAAGTATAAATAGAAGGCCTAGGTTCATTGTTATTCATCTCTTGTACACATTACCTAAACCTAAACTTGTGCTTTCTTGTTCTTTAGTCATAAACGATCGGCCATATACCCTATAGGGTAGATCACTTTGTTTTTTCATAAACAAATCGTTTTGTGTTCTCAAACTAGCATTTACTTTCATTCGTTATAATGCGTGTGTACAAGAGCGTGGTACTTACCTGCTTCGTTATAAGTATATTGCATTGAATTACAAAAATGGTAAGGGGCAATTCTTATAATCCTTATATACCCTAATTAGGGTTCATCTCAATTGCTAGCTTGAATTTGATTCTTGTTTAGCCAGAATCAAAGGTATGCATACGTTTATGTTTTAGTCAGTTAATTATTAATTATATGTTCATATACGCTTCCGCATATGTACTTGATGTTTATTGTGTTTAATTATGATTATTATGCTATTAAAATTTCATGAGATACATGATATGTTTTGAGGTTAGTCAACTTGTCATACAAGATCATGCACATTTATAACATCAATTTGTTGTAAATCATATTATCTTATGCGTACAAATTTTCATAGTTCTTATATGGTAGGCATCTCATTTCACGAACCACCTTATATCGCAGCGGGTTTTGCTTCTCATTAGCTATTCTAGACACGTGCGGTGTGCCCAATCACTCATATGACTTCGATATCGTGATTTTTCAACTATTTTGTTTGCATTAAGTGGAATCAGGCCAATGCAACACCAAAGTGTGGCTTTGATATTGGGATTTTTATGGCTAAAATGTTGCTCTCCAACTCAAAATGGTGGTGTCATTTTGAGTTAGAAAATCTTTCGTTTACCTTACGCTAGACGTTTAGCTCTTGAATGTCCAAAACCCTCTCAACTTGTGTGAGTTGTGACAATATCATATTCGTAAAACCATTTTTGTTGTATTTTCAGTTTATGTATAGGCGTTTCAGTATGAGTATCTAAAACTTGAAAAAATGATAAGCCAGTTCATGTATTGGAGTTTGAGTATTTGTTTATGCTTTTAATCTCTCATTATAGTATCTAATCAAGAGTAAATGTTGTTTATAACTATGATCATGTAGCAAATCATATCCTCTTTGCTTATTAAGTTTATTCATAACTCATTAGTGGCAACCATCAGTTCTTCGTCACCATCACCTCGTTCAACCATCTACCACAAAAATAATTGAACTAGAAGTCTAGAACTAATACAACATAATGCAAACAAGTTGTGGGTTCAAATATCGCTTGCAAAAAAGTTATCTTACTTAATGACTACCTCGATCACTAACTATTTTTTGGTTTTACTAATTACGTATGTGTAAATAGCTATTGTTTTGTTGTACTAATTATGTATGATAATCGGTGATTAAAATGTGTAAATAATTTGTTTTTTTTTAAATAAGTTAAGAATCGATATAAATATGTATGATGATCGGTGATTAAAATATATAAATAATTTGTTTCTTTAAAAAAATAAGTTAAGAATCAATATAAATTAGTGATTGCAAGTTCACAAAAGTTGGCTTATAACTAACTCTTGCAAGCTAAGCAAACCACCAATATAATATAAAACATCAACTTGCCAAGGGTTTATACCCCACACTATATAACTAAGTGGAGAATATTACCTTCACCCGATGTGGGAACATAAAATTGATACAAGTAAACTTTAACAAAAGTTAGCTCTAAAGACGGATAATAACATCTTAGATTGTATAATCAAAACATAATCAATCATGTATCAAATGATCTATCGGTCATTTTTGTTAATTAACATTCACTCATAATCATCGCACCGGCATTATTCCGTCACCACCATCGTATCACCGATTCTGTCATCGTTAATGTCACTCTCCAAAAAAATTTGTGTTCCAAATCTCCTTAAGCCTTATGAAATGCACCTGATGACCTTTAATCCAAGGTACACCACTGTTTGGATCACTTATTGTTTGATACAATGAAAGTGTTATAAGTACGAGATATATCACATATGGAATCGCCACACGAGTACATGACACTTAGTGGCTCGCTCATTGAGAAGGTGATAGTGAACTTAATATTTATACTTCTTTTAAAACCCCGTCAAAGCTTTTGATATATAACGAATCGTTTATGTGCGTGAAAAGGTTATGAAATAGTCTCCATATAACACAAGAAACAAATACACTACTCTTGCTCGAGAAGGTCTTCATTTGAGCCATACTTGTTTCGGATAGGAGCATTTGAAAAAAACAAGTGCCTATAAGAGTCTATCGAGTCTTATAGAACCTCCACACTGCATCATTTGTCTTCTCTCATGTTACTTAATTTGTCATGCGTTTCATGAAGAGATTCAAGTGCTCGTATAGTTCAACGGGCTTTTGTTTCGAGTTTAAACTTATTCGTCATAGTTTCATACCTCATTAATATATACGCCAAGTTATTGTTGTGAACAACAATGTACTCTTTAAGTAAAACTAACTGTATAGACCGAACACATGTTTTAGGCAAACAAGAATAAATTAACAAGTTGATATAGAGAAATTGTGATTCTCATATAATACATGAAGTTACTATTTATAAAGACATTGTTCAAAAGCAATAAACTTGTACCACGATAATTAGTTTATAAATGAAATTCTAGATTCATGATTAGTTTATAATGTTGACAACTGTCTATTTATTTGTGTTGGTCCTCCTTTTAGACATATATTGTTTTGTCTCAAACATGTACAGAAATAATTGACTAAGATGATAAAATCAAACAAAATCAAACAAAATCAAACTCATCAATTTAAAATAAAAACTGCTATGTCTCCACAATCATGTAGCAAATGATCATTCTTTCTTAATTAGCATTCATTCATAATCATTAAACCTTATTATTCCGCCACTAGTTGTTATTATATAAAAACTGAAAATCTTATATAAGTTAATAAGTAATTGGCATTGTTTCTGCCTTAGAAATGAGTGATGTCATTAGCTCTAACATAAATAGTAAATAATTTCAGTCGAGTAGTGTGTGGTATATTTTTTTTGAAAGATAAATTTCATTCAAAAACGCCACAAACGGTCCTCAAAACAAGGACCCCTGGGCCAACAACGAATTACATCAAGAACGGAGAATTTCTCCAAGCATTCCAATCTATCTCTTTATATTTAGATCTATTCCGAATCCAGAAAAACGATGTAGCTTTTATAAATTCCACGACTTCGATGGCTCTCCGTCTATTGTTTTTGAAAACTCTATTATTCCTCTCATTCCATAAAGCCCATAAAGCGTTATCAAAATCCCTTTCAGAATGTATTTGTTGGTCTTCGAAAGTTGTTGAACGTCTGCTAATGTCAGCAAGTCAGCCACTTCAAAAGCGAAAATAGGCGACAAGCGGCACCATGTTTCCATCTTCGACCAAATTTCTGCAGCAAACATACAGCCGGTAAATAGGTGCGATGTTGTTTCTTCGTTGTTGCTGCAAAGATCACACGTATCATTCGGCAAAGGAACTCCGCGTTTGACCAATTCAGACTTAGTAGGGAGCCGATTAATAGCAGCCCTCCAAGCCATCACTTTGCATTTCAAAGGAGCCCAACCCTTCCAATTCATACACCAAATATTCTGCTGTACAGGGCCTGAAGACATCAGAACTTTAGCTTGTTTAACCGAAAAAACACCTTCATCATCTCTGTCCATTTCCATTCATTGCCTCCTTTCCGATCGTGATCGTAGATGTCGAAAGTGGTGAATAATTCGTAACACGAACCTCAAGCGAGGGGTGGTCAGTGCCATTTCACCATTTTTTCACCGTTGACAACGAGCATCCTTTCTGACGAGTAGTGTGTGGTATATAACACAAAATAATTGTTGAATGATGAAAAAAAATATATATATATTTTTTAAAGTAGTAAATTGATTGGTTAATAAGTGATGTTATTAGCTCTAACACAAATAGTAAATTTCAGTTGTGTATTGTGTGGTATATAATACTCGTACAAAATAATCGTTGAATCATAGTTATCACGATTCTGATATTAGGATCTTACAATTTTACGATACTGCAAAGCAAAAATGATTCGGATTTTACATAGGATATTTGCAAGCTTAAGATCTTATAGGATACCGATCTTGACCATACGATCTTATAGAGTAGGATCTTATGATTCCGAGCCAATCTTACGATCATAATCTTGCAAAGACGAAAACGATCCTGGATAGGATCTCGATTTGAAAACCTTGCATTGAATGAAGAAAAAAATATGATTTGTGTTAATTTGATTGGTTGATATCGTTTAGGGATTTGTATATATATATATATATATAGAAGGGTACCCGCGCAATGCGGCGGCGGGTACCCGGTGAATATTTTTGTGGCGAACAAATATTTTTTATTTTAAACTTTCTAATTATAAAGTAGTAGATATATGTTTTTTAAAAGTAGAACATCTAAATTATTAATAGTGTAAATGGTAAACATTTTTATTTTTCAAATTTTAGTAGTAAATTGGTTGTTTAACTATGGTGAGCTTTTCTTATAAACAATTTCATTAAATGTATCATTATTGAAGGGTGGTTACATATGGTTTTAATGAGATTTAAATTATAACCGGTCAGCAAAAAACTTATAAAAATAACAGGTCAACCATATGAAGAAAAACAAACATCATGGAGACGACAACTCATATAAAGAAAAAGTAATAAAGTCACACGAGCTTAAAAACAAACCAATAGAGGTACATTACACTCATTGTTTTAACAAAATCAATTGACGTACGAGAAGATTGTTTGGCGTACACATTGTCTTACATATTTCTGACGATAAAAATTCCCCTTTGAGAAATTAAAGTCCCGCATCAAACAATACATTCAAAGACACAACGAACAACCAAGTCTATCTTATCGAGGATGGAGATAATTAGAATAAATGTTACAAACATTACGATAATAATACAGTTTAATAGATATATGCATTTAGAAAGTATATTGGATTACTTTTGTACAGTTTGAGTACTCAAATCATTTGTCACGTTTCGTATGAGATTATTTGAAGTAGACACACTTTAGCAAATATCGTATGAACATGACCCACATTAACCGATTTATGTTGGAATTTAAATTATAACTGGTCAAAATACATTATTCAAAAAATTAGACTAAACCTCTCGCGTGCACGGGAATTATAACTAGTTATATATAAAACGATTGCATTCGCGCGATAAATTAACTTTATGAAATATAAAAGGACAAGTTTTATTGGTGATACTCATAAAGTAGCTAAGATTCATCACAAGTTCGGCACTCATGTACATCACCACAAGAACAAAAGCAAACACCGTTACAACATTTTGGCCATCCAACGCCACATATAATTTTGCAACTACTACCTACAGTACGTAGGGTCACACTGCTGACCTCCCTGAAGTATGTTTACAACATTCTCACCATTGTTCTTAGATAATGTTGGGTGATTTACTACTAATTCTTTGTCAATCGATCGGCACGAAACATTCCAACCTGTAAAATAATTTCGTTAGCAATAATTTTCAAGAAATATGGAATACTAGACATATATGAACAGTAAATTACCAGAGATGAAAAACAACAATATGACCAGGAAAAGTATCTTTATTTGAACCATGATTTTGTAGATAATGCAAAATCAAAGAAACTAAAAAGTAAGTTTTTTTATGGATCAATACCAATTTTATTGACTCGGTATATATGCATAAAATTTTGGAGTCTAAATGGTGATGAGTGTCTAAATACTCATCATTTTGTACAATCTAAAGCGCAAAATCATCGAAAACACTCAAAATGCATCAAAATGATGAAAATATCACAAATCAGTGTTTTATGTGTTTTAAATGCAAAATATCAAAATCGGATGAAAAATGATTCAAGTTTGCAAAATTGGCGGTTTAGTCCCCAAGTTTCAAAAGTTGTCAAATCTAGTCCACGGAATTCAAAATGTGGAATTTTATCATTCAAGGTCCCTGAAATATTCTAAGTTGTTAAAAATGGTCCTTGAATGATTCTTTGGTCAAATGGCGGAAAAGGTCCCTAAACTTTGAAAAATTGCAAAATTAGTCCTTGGATATTTTAAAATGGAATTTTATGCAAAAGGGTCCTTGTACTATCAAAGTTTGTCAAGTTTGGTCCTTGTGATAAGTTTGGAAAAGTGTCAATTTCAGTCCTTGAAGTTTGGATAAATTGCAATTTTGGTCCTTGTATACTACTTAACCAAACGGACACCCTTTTAATATATCAAGCCCAAATCCAATCCTTATCCGGTGGCCCAAACCTTAGCCCAATCCCCAACCTTGACCTTGACCCTTTGACCTTGACCCAACCCCGTTTTATTAATACCTCGGTCAAACGAAAGTCAAACGGATAAAAACCATGATTCTTGTTCATCTCTCTCAAACATTGAATCCAAAACCGGTGGGTTTCCATCTTTTTCTCCATCCCCCTCCTTACCTTGTCCCCCCACCTCCACTAACACCCTCCTTTAACATCTTCAAACCAACCCCATTAATATCAAAAACACGCTAGAGACTTTTGGCGCCAAAGCGCCATGTGTCGAATATGATGAGTTGGATGAATCAATGGTCGAGATGAAGTGGGATACATTTGAGAGGTCAACATAGAGTCTCAAAAGTCTATAAAGAAGGAAGAGAAGCATTGTATCAAGATATCTAGTGTATTTTTAGTTTTCTTATGTCGTTTTAGCTTACTTTTCAATTTCGATGTATTTTTTAGCTTAAAAGCATTTATTTCAAGTTTTTTGTGTGTAATAAATCTTTTTTAAACATCAATTTCAAGTTTTAAGTTCCAATTCGGTTTATGCAAATTTTCCTTATTTCAAAAATCTCATATGCTTCAAATGTTGTTTTTAGTTGTTATTATGGTGAAATAGATCACATAAGCTCTAGAAAGCTTATTCAAGCTTTTAGAAACATTAAAATTCAGTTTAGAATCAAAAAGGAAAAATCACCAAAAATACCAAATAATTAGTTGAAAAATCAAAAATCCCATGGAAATGGTGTTCACATTTGGGCGGGGTGAATTTTGGATGGCCTTGGGTTAGTGGCTTAGTGGTAAGCCTATAGGAGTGTTCTTGGTTCCTAGTTCTTGGTTTGAGGTTGGATAGCCATTTGTAAGCCTTTTGATCATTTTGCATTTCTTGTTGTAGTTGTTCAGTAGCTGTAATTTTGTTTCTTTATGTTCATTAGTTATAGTTAAGTGTATTTAACCATTAAAATCGGTTGGTTGTTCTTTTAAATTTGTAGTTTATAAAAATTTATTTTAATGAGTTAAAAGTGCATAATCATCATTTCTTAGTTTAATGTTGTTAATGTTGTTGTTTCATGTTTATTTAGTCCTAATAAATGATAATATAAGGTCTTGAATCGGTTTCATGGTTTTAATTTGTGTTTAGCTTTGAAAATCTTCCAAAGCAGTTATATAAAAGTGTTTGGTTTGAGTTAAACTTGTGTTAGAGGTTGTTCTAGTCATTGTACTTGTTGTTGTTTGTTCACACTTGGTCTAATAACTCAAAGAAACCAAAAAACGGTCCTTGTTTCATCAAAAGTCAAAATTTCATTTGATCACATCCTTGTCATTCCTTTGTTGGATTTTCATGATCCATGATCATGATTTTGTGTTTATAAGTTGTTAACATTGATCAAACAAGTCTTATTATACCTTAAAACAACATAATTCGATAAGTAGTAGTGATCAAAGTTCATATAAGTCAACTTTTAGTTTTTATAAAAGTCAAAATTTTCATTTGGTCGTTTTGAATTAAAAGATAATTTTCTTGTGTGTTTAATAGTGAGATTTAGCTTAAAAGCTTTTGGGTTATTAAAGTTTAGTTGCTAAACTAAATTAGAAAAATACTAGTTCTCTTTAATCGACTTTTTAAGTGCTTTTTAACTAGCTTCTTTTGAGTACCTTATGCGAAATGGTGCCACATGTGCAGTTGGGTAGTCCAACTTGATAAGCTCACACGAGCTTATTAGTTGGTCAAATCTTGTGATTTTTGGTTCTTTGGGTAGTGACCTAGCCATCTTGAGGTCTCAAGCTTGGTTTTCATTTTCTAGCTTGTTTGCTAGAAATGCAATAAGCTCGAACTTTGTCCCATTTCGTTTTTCAACACAAGAGTCATAAGTGCTTATTTGCTTATTATTAGCTTATCGGTGTGCTTATCTTTGTCTTTTAGCTTCATTTGAGTAGCTTTAGCTTATTTGTAGCTTATTTGAGCTTTTGTTTGGTTTGTGAGCTTGTTTGAGCTTATTTCACCAAAATAAGCTCTTAAGCTCCTTGTTTGCTCATAAGCTCACTCAAACGCTTATTTTTAGTTTGTAAAATTTTGTGTTTGTTAAAGTTTCATATTTTAAGTAGTTAAGTAGTTTTCAAAAGAAAATCCAGAAAAACATCAATTTAAATATAGTGATAGCATTTATTTAATAGGTTTTAGCTTTTGATTTTCTTTTTAGCTTATTATTAAGCAAATCTTGTTTTATATTTTCTTAGTTTTGTCACCTTAAGTTATTTTTAGAAAAAGTTTCATAATTTTCCTAATCTGTTTAGTATTTATTATAATTTTAAATAGTTAAAAGTATTAAATAATTAGTAATAAATAATTAAAAAGCATAAAAATATCTTTTCAGTTTTAAAATTAGTTTTATCATATTTTAGATTTTTCCAAGTTAAAATTTCATTTTCAGGTTTATTTTATATTTTCTAGTATTTAAGTGTATTTTAAATAATAATTAATTAGTAATAATTAGATAAAAGTGTAAAAATATATTTTTAGTTTTAAAATTAGTTTTATAATATTTTAGATTTTCTCAATCATAATTTTATTTTTCTAGCCTTATTTTGTATTTTCTTCTATTTTAGGTTATTTTTAAATAGTTAAAATAGTTTTTAATTAATAATAATTAAATAAATAGTTATAAAAATAATTTTCTTTTTCTAATAATTTTCTTTTATTTTAGGATTTCAAAATGTCATTTTCATATTTTTAGGTCTTTTATTTCTTAGATTTCACTTTTTATTTTGTACGTTTCGTAGTTTTTAAGCGTCGTTTCGTTTCTTTTATCGATTGTTGTGCTTTCCATTACGTTTCCAAATACATTCCAATCAATCGGTAGTGTAATAATTCATCTAAATCCTTCTTGATCACTATCCTTAGTGATCATTCTATCATCGATCAGTGTTTACACACCATTGAGTCTCAGTGGGACTTAACGACCGGAATTCATTATATTCTCGATCTTCATTGTATTGGTTTACGGCGGTTTAAGTTTATTACGGTTAGCCATTCACAAGTGGCTAGCTTGTGTGATTAAGCTTGTTGTGTTTTCGGCACCAATCAAATTTTGGCGCTTGCATTTGGGAGAGCTTTAGCGTGTGTTAAACCGTTTTCAGACCCATTCTTGCACATATACCATCTTTTGTAAAAAGTTTTTTGTAAAGTTATAAAAATATCAAAAAGTTCATTAACACTTTTCCTAAAGTGTTAAAAACACCAAAAAAATATAAAACAACAAAACAATCGGAACGTTTTCTATCTTGTATTTTCTTTGAGGTGATTCTTAAAGAGATACGATTTGGTTAAACGAGACGATACCAAAAATATTGTCCAAAAGTTTTAAACCCTTTGCACAAATCTATACCTCGTCTTTTCGGTGGTACTTAATATATACATAAAATCAACCACCGCAAATCAAGGCGATACACCTACTAGCGGGGTGTGACCATAATAAGTTCCCGAACATCGATTTAAAACTTGCCTTTGTGTCCTTGTGATTTGGTGTACCTTTTCAAAAAGCCATTTCATTTGTGATTATTGGTTAAGTTCACTTGTCGTTTTGCCTCGCATTTGTTTTGAAAATTGATTTTTATACTTAGTGCATGCGCTCGTTCTTCCAGTTCTACAAGTCCACTTTCGAGCTTGGAAACATTCCTCGTGAGCGTGAGGGCGTTCGCTCCTTCACCGTGGTGAGGCGTCTACCACCACCACCACCGTCGTAATGGCGGAAGATAAGCCCATGAATGAGCTTCTCCAAGCACCCATCGAGGGTTACGGAGATGCTATTGTTGTCCCGACCATCGTGGGCGATACCTTTGAGCTCAAAACCGGGTTGCTTAATCTAGTAACCCAAAGCCAATTCTATGGTTTTGGCGGGATGATCCTCATGCACACATTCGATGGTTTAACAAGATTGCATCTACCATCAAGTACAAGAATGTCCCATGAAGCTATCAAGCTTCTTACATTCCCATTTTCTCTAGAGGACAAGCCGGAATTGGCGAGAAACAACCCCTCGTTCTATTGAGACATGGGAAGATCTAGTCACCAAGTTAGTTAACGAGTTCTATCCTCCATCCCGAACCACAAGTCTTAAGAATGAGATAATGAAATTTTCTCGAGATTTGATGAATCATTCGGGAGGCATGGGATCGTTACAAAGAGTTGCCATGAGTGTCCGCATCATGGTTTTACCGAGTTAATGCAAATGGATACTTTCTATAATGGTCTCAATCGGACTAATCAAGACTCTTTGAATGCCTCCGCGGAGGTAATTTCTGAGCAAGACTACCAAAGAAGCCTTGCAAATCATTGAGAACAAATCTCGGTCCGCCCTTTCCGAGCAAAGACATATCGGTCTCATCTTGGACCTTCTTCTTCATCTCCGTGAGTACATCTAGCACCGATGCTAAGATTGACAAACTCACGAGATATTGTTCGAGCTTTGGTTCTTGCTAACCAAAAGAAAGTGACCTTCACTCGAGACACCAACACATGGTGAAGTGAAGAAAGTCGAGAGTTGTGTTACTTGTGGTGGTCCTCATGCATACTACAATTGTCGCCACCGATGGTAGTCCATTTGAAGCCAATGCTCTAGCCGGTAGTTCACATCAAGGAGGTAATCAATACCGTCCTCAAAATGAACCACACTACCGTGCTAACACTAATCGAGCACCACCGGTTTTAACGAGAATCATAACATGCAAAACCGAATCGAACCAACCTAGAATGAACCAAGGTTATCAAAACCAAGGTAATTTCTATCTGCACCAAATCAAGGTTTCCAACATCAAGGAACCTTAATCAAAACAATTTCAATCGGGGAATCAATTTCATGGGAATATGAATCCTAATCAAGGAAATTTTCAAAACCAAGGCCCTAATCCTAACATTAGAGGCGAATTTTCCTAATCCACCTCCGCCATTGTTCCAAGCTGGACCATCATCGATGAGTTGTTGAAGCAATTCATGAAATCCCAAGATGAAATGAGCAGGTTGTTGGTCGGTCAGTTGCGATCTTAAGAAGTCTTTAAATGATCAACCCTCGGGCTCGGAAAACTTCCGAGCAACACGATCGCTAACCCGGGGGCGATGCTGGCGATCACAACCGAAGTGGTGTTTCATATGATGGACTGCTATTCCTACTACCTCTTCTTCTTCTCTCCCAAAGGTAGTGGAAAGTGAACCTAAGACACACAATGGACCTCGACTCCAATGCCTCCTCCACTAGGAGAAATGAGTCAAGTTACCAAGGATACAACGGACAAGGTGCATTATTCAAGCCCGAAGTACCGCGCGCGTCCTACCTTCGGTAGTCCAACCTCAAGTTGTCCGAAACCCAAGTCAAATCCAGGAGTTGTTTTGAACCTCCGGTAGCTCCGTTGAAAACCAATCCAAATCTTCTATTCCTTACCCATCACGTTTGAATGAGCAAAAGCTCATGAGAAAGCCGGTCATCAAATGGACAAATTTTCCAAATTTTCCAAGAGTTACATTTGACATAAGCTGCGGATGCTATCATCTTGATGCCCAAGTTTGCATCAACTCTCAAACACATGTTAAGCAATAAGGAAAATTGTTTGAAATGGCAAAACTCCTCTTAGCGAGCGCTGCTCGTGATTATCTTGAAGAAGCTTCGAGAAAAGCTTGGAGATCTGGAAAATTTCTCTTACCTTGTGTATTTCGGGAATGGTTGAATGCTTTGCCTAGCGAGATCTTGGTGCAAGCATCAATCGATGCCTTATTCGATATGGAAGAAACTTTCTCTTCGGAACTTACTCCTACATGCATGACTCTCGAGCTTGCGGATCGTTCCATATCCGTCCTCTTGGCATTGCCGAGGGCGTATTTGTAATAGGAAAGTTCCATTTCCGGTGACTTCGTGGTTGTTGATTTTGATGCCGATCATCGGGTTCCTCTCATTGTTGGTCGAGGATTCACGAGCGGGCGTGCTCTCATTGATGTATTTGAGCAAGAAATCACATTACGTGTTGGTAATGAAGTGTCACCTTTAACCTTGATCAAACTTGAGGTACTCCGCAAACTATGATTACGAATCGGTTAACGAATAGATATCATTGATGTTGCTACGAAGAGTACTCTCAAGAAGTTCTTGGTTATTCTCATAATTACGTGAGTGGGGATCCACCACATCTTCTCAACCTATCATAGCCAATTCTACTCCTTCCTCACTCCGTTTGAGGAAGCGACTTCATCTTAGATGAGATTGAAGCATACTTGGCTAGTGATTACATTCCATGGGAAATTGATCACGCTCAATTGACATTGAGGGGACATACTTCTCATTGAGAAGTTGCTTAATGATGATCCATCATCAACCCCTCACACTAGTGATTCAATTCTGATGAGATTAATCAAAATGAGATTAATCGGAGGAGATATTCTTCTTGAGAAGTTGTTAAATCGGGACACTTCTCCTCCTCTCCCTCCCGTCGAGCTTCATAACAAGGAAGTCAAGTCGGTTGAGAAAAGCGAAGAATTTCACGAGGTTGAGCTTAAGGACTTACCTCCTCATCTCGAGTATGCATTTCTTGAAGGTGATGATAAATTACCGTCATTATTGCTCGAGATTTGAGTAAAGATGAAAAATTTGCTCTCATAAAGGTCTTGAAGTCACACAAGCAAGCAATTGCTTGGAAACTCTCCGACATTAAGGGTATCAACCACGAGTTTTGTACTCACAAAATCTTAATGGAGGATGACTTCAAACCAGCAGATTCAACATCGAGAGAAGAGTAAATCCAAAATCCATGATGTTATCAAACAAGAGGTTATCAAACTTCTTGATGCGGGATTGATTTACCCGATCTCGAGATAGTCCTTGGGTTAGCCCAATTCATTGTGTTCCTAAAAGGGTGGCATTCTTGTTGTCACAAATGAAGATAACGAGTTAATTCCAACTCGATTGGTTACGGGATGGCGTGTGTGCATTGACTATCGTAAGTTGAATGGCGCCACCGTAAAGACCATTTTCCTCTACCCTTCATGGACCAAATGCTTGAGAGATTAGCGGGGAATGAATACTATTGTTTCCTTGATGGTTTCTCGGGTTATTTTGATTCCCATTGATCCACGGGATCAAGAAGACCACATTCACTGCCCATACGGAACTTTTGCCTACAAGCGTATGCCTTTTGGCTTATGTAATGCTCACAGCACGTTCAACGATGTATGATGGCCATTTTCCACGACATGATCGGGGAAACAATGGAGGTGTTTATGGATGACTTCTCGGTCATTGGGGATTCTTTTCAAACATGTCTCTCCCATTTAGAAAAAATGCTTCAAAGGTGTGAAGACACCAATCTTTGTCTAAATTGGGAGAAGAGCCACTTTATGGTCAAAGAGGGCATAGTCCTTGGCCATAAAATTTCAAAAAATGGGATTGAGGTAGATAGAGCAAAAGTAGATGTTATTGCTAAATTACCTCATCCTACTACCGTCAAAGGTATTAGGAGTTTTTTAGGTCATGCCGGTTTCTATCGTAGATTCATACAAGATTTTTCTAAAATCGCTTGACCTATGACCCATCTTCTTGAAAAGGATGCTCCTTTTATCTTCTCACCGAGTGCATAGAAGCTTTTGAAACATTGAAGAAAAAGCTTCTTGAAGCACCATTCTCGTTGCTCCATTGGGACTTGCCTTTTGAGCTCATGTGCGATGCAAGTGATTTTGCTATCGGTGCGGTCTTAGGGCAGCGTGAAACAAGCATTTTCACCTATCCACTACGCAAGTAAAACTATGGTGAAGCTCAAACTCATTACACCACCACGGAAAAAGAGCTATTAGCCGTGGTGTATGCATTTGAGAAGTTTCGGCCATACTTAATCTTGACCAAATGCGTGGTGTATACGGATCACTCGGCTCTCAAATATCTCTTTGCAAAACAAGATGCAAAGCGAGATTGCTCCGTTGGATTCTCCTCCTGCAAGAATTTGATATCATTATACGTGATAAAAAGGAGGCGAGAATCTAGGCTGCGATCATCTGTCGATTAGAAAACCCTCACCAAGATGTTTTCGAGAAAAAGGAAATAAATGAAACATTTCCTCTCGAGACACTCAATGCGGTTTCTTTTCGTGGAAATTCTACCACCCATGGTTTCTTGACTTTGCAAATTACCATGCGGGTAACTTCATAGTGAAAGGGATGTCGACCCAACGGAAGAACAAATTCTTCAAAGATGTTAAACATTATTTACGGGACGACCCTACTTATTCAAAATCTGTGCGGATCAAGTCATCCGAAGCGGTGTGTTTATGGACAGGAAGCTATTGACATTCTCAAAGCTTGCCATCTTTGGACCCACGGGGCCATCATAGTCAAACTACACCGCCAAAAGGTGTTTGATTCGGGTTTTATTGGCCCACAATCTATAAGGATGCCCCGATTTTGTCAAAGCTTGTGGCGCTTGTCAGCGTCATGGAAATATATCTCAAAGAAATGAAATGCCACAAAATGCCATTCAAGTTTGTGAGATATTTGACATATGGGGTATTGACTTTATGGGGCCATTTCCATCTTCTAGAGGAAACAAATACATACTCGTGGTACATTGACTATTTGTCAAAATGGGTTGAAGCAAAAGCTTTACCTACCAATGATGCCGAGTTGTTGTGAAGTTTTGAAATCTCTTTTGCGGGTTTGGAACTCAGAGAGCGATAATCGGTGATCGTGGTACACATTTTGCAATGACCAATTTGATCGTGTCATGCAAAAGTATGGTGTTACCACCGTCTCTCTCTGCATACCACCCCAAACAAGTGGGCGGTGGAAGTTTCCAACCGTGGTATTAAAAGAATTCTTGAAAGGACGATGGCGAAAATCGTGCATCTGGTCGGATAAAGCTTGGATGGCGCGCTCTGGGCCTTCCGTCGACTTACAAAACACCCATTGGGTGTACTCCATACAAGCTAGTGTGCGGAAGGCATGTCATCTTCCGATTGAGCTAGAGCACAAGGCATCTTGGGCCTTAAAGCATGCAAATTCGATATTCGAGACGGTGGTGATCACGAGAAAAGTTCAAATGAATGAATTAAATGAACTTCGTGATCAAGCATACGAGAACTCTTTGATCTACAAACAAAAGACAAAGAAGATTCATGACTCTAAAATCAAGAACCGCGTTTTCAACGTTGGTGATCGAGTCCTTCTTTTCAATTCAAGATTGAAGATTTTCTCGGGAAAGCTCAAGTCCGTTAGTGCGGTCCATTTACTATCGCTAAGGTTTATCCTTATGGCACCATTGAGTTATCTCAACCCGATGGTCCTAATTTTAAAGTGAATGGTCATCGGTGAAGCATTACTTTGGAGAGGACATTCCATCCGTGGTTGTCCGGATCTACAAACTTTCCCATGAACCAATGAATGCGGGGATCGAGTCAAGCTAGTGACTCGGGAATCAAAAACATTAGCACACACCATATGGGTTTTCACCCATATTTACATCTTCTTTCTGTTCTACCACCCTAGTGTGGGGGTTGCCCCCATTGTTGTATATAAAATCTTTCAAAAAAAAAAAAAAAAAAAAAAAAAAAAAATCTCTTTCAAATAATGGCGTAGTATTTCCCTTTTCGTTCTCGGTTTCGGCATAACCGCGGTACTTTGAATATTGAGGGCAATATTCATTTCTAAGTGTGGGGGAATTCTCACGAATTTTATCATGTATTATCCACCCAATTCCCGTTTTGGCCAAAATTTTTTTGGAGTAAGTGTTTTCACTTACTCGACATATGGTAATCGATCCGCCATGTCTAAAAACAAAAGGATTGGCTAATCCGAGAGCAAGCGGCTCTTGGTAAAGATTTCTCAAATCCGTTTATGGCTTGCAATTTGCCCAAAATTGTATGGTATTCAACTCACCATATCCTAAAAAGTGAAGAGTTGGCTAGCCCGCAAGTTTATGGCTTGTGGTAAAGGCGATGGAAAAACCATAATTGGTAATCAGCTCACCAAAGATAATTCGATAATTTATCTAAGAGTTGGCTAGTCCGAGCAAGCGGCACGGTAAAGACAAATCAAATCCGTTCTGACTTATGATTTGCTCAAAATCATTTGGTTATCGTTGTACCAAGGTTCTTACTTGAATCAAAACAATTGGCTACTCGAGTGATGGCTTTTGGTAAAGAGTTTTAAAATCCATTAAAGTTCTAAATCATTGCTAGGGACTAGCAATATCTTAGTGTGGGGATTGATGAGTGTCTAAATACTCATCATTTTGTACAATCTAAGCGCAAAATCATCGAAAACACTCAAAATGCATCAAAATGATGAAAATATCACAAATCAGTGTTTTATGTGTTTTAAATGCAAAATATCAAAATCGGATGAAAAATGATTCAAGTTTGCAAAATTGGCGGTTTAGTCCCCAAGTTTTAAAAGTTGTCAAATCTAGTCCACGGAATTCAAAATGTGGAATTTTATCATTCAAGGTCCCTGAAATATTCTAAGTTGTTAAAATTGGTCCTTGAATGATTCTTTGGTCAAATGGCGAGAAAAGGTCCTTAAACTTTGAAAAATTGCAAAATTAGTCCTTGGATATTTTAAAATGGAATTTTATGCAAAAGGGTCCTTGTACTATCAAAGTTTGTCAAGTTTGGTCCTTGTGATAAGTTTGGAAAAGTGTCATGTTCAGTCCTTGAAGTTTGGATAAATTGCAATTTTGGTCCTTGTATACTACTTAACCAAACGGACACCCTTTTAATATATCAAGCCCAAATCCAATCCATTAACCGGTGGCCCAAACCTTAGCCCAACCCCATGACCCTTGACCCTTTATTAATACCCTTGGTCAAAAAAGTCAACGAAAGTCAAACGGATAAAAACCACCAATGACTTGTTCATCTCTCTCTCAACTTTGAATTCCAAAACCGGTGGTTTTCCATCTTTCTCCATTCCCCACTTACCTTGTCCCCCCACCTTCCACTAACACCCAAAGACCTTTAATTGATTCAAACCACCCCATTAATATCAAAAACACGCTAGAGACTTTTGGCGCCAAAATCCGCCATGTGTCGAATATGATGATTTTGGATGATTTCAATGGTCGAGATGAGGTGGGATACCTTCGAGAGGTCAACATAGAGTCAAAAGTCTATTATAGAAGGAAGAGAAGCAATGTATCAAGATATCTAGCATAATTTTAGTTTTTTTATGTCGTTTTAGCTTACTTTTCAATTTTCGGTGTATGTTTTAAGCTTTAAAAGCTTTGTATTTCAAGTTTTTATGTGTATAATAAATCTTTTGTAAACATCAATTTCAAGTTTTAAAGTTATTTTCGGTTTATGCAAATTTTCCAATTTCAAAAATCTCATGAATTCAAATGTTGTTGTTAGTTGTTATTATGGTGAAATAGATCACATAAGCTCTAGAAAGCTTATTCAAGCTTTTAGAAACTCTTAAAATTCAGTTTAGAATCAAAAAGCAAAAATCACCAAAAATACCAAATAATTAGTTGAAAATAAAAATCCCATGGAAATGGTGTTCACAATTTGGGCGGGGTGAATTTTGGATGGCCTTGGGTTAGTGGCTTAGTGGTAAGCCTATAGGGGTGTTCTTTGTTCCTAGTTCTTGGTTTTGAGTTGGATAGCATTTGTAAGCCTTTTGATCATTTTGCATTTTCTTGTTGTAGTTGTTCATTAGCTTAAATTTTTGTTTCTTTATGTTCATTAGTTATAGTTAAGTGTATTTAACCATTAAAATCAGTTGGTTGTTCTTTTAAATTTGTAGTTTATAAAAATTTCATTTTGTGAGTTAAAAGTGCATAATCATCATTTCTTAGTTTAATGTTGTTAATGTTGTTGTTTCATGTTTATTTAGTCCTAATATATGATAATATAAGGTCTTGAATCGGTTTCATGGTTTTAATTTGTGTTTAGCTTTGAAAATCTTCCAAAGCAGTTATATAAAGGGTGTTTGGTTTTTGTGTTTAAAGTGCTGTTAGGTTCATTGTACTTGTTTGTTATTGTTTGTGTCACACTTGGTCTAATAACTCAAAGAAACCAAGAAAACCGGGTCTTGTTTCATCAAAAGTCAAAATCTCATTTGATCACATCTTGTCATTCCTTTGTTGGATTTTCATGATCCATGATCATGATTTTGTGTTTATAAGTTGTTAAAATTGATCAAACAAGTCTTATTTCACCTTAAAACAACATAATCGGTAAGTAGTAGTGATTCAAAGTTCATATAAGTCAACTCTTTTAGTTTTATAAAAGTCAAAATTTTCATTTGGTCGTTTTGAATTAAAAGATAATTTCCTTTGTGTGTTTAATAGTGAGATTTAGCTTAAAAGCTTTTGGGTTACTAAAGTTTAGTTGCTAAACTAAATTAGAAAAATACTAGTTCTCTTTTAATCGACTTTTTAAGTGCTTATTTAACTAGCTTCTTTTGAGTACCTTATGCGAAATGGTGCCACATGCACGAGTTGGGTAGTCCAACTTGATAAGCTCACGAGCTTAATTGTTGGTCAAATCTTGTGATACTTGGTTCTTTGGGTAGTGACCTAGCCATCTTGAGGTCTCAAGCTTGGTTTTCATTTTCTAGCTTGTTTGCTAGAAATGCAATAAGCTCGAACTTTGTCCCATTTACGTTTTTCAACACAAGAGTCATAAGTGCTTATTTGCTTTGTTATTAGCTTATCGGTGTGCTTATCTTTGTCTTTTAGCTTCATTTGAGTAGCTTTAGCTTATTTGCATCTTATTTGAGCTTTTGTTTGGTTTGTGAGCTTGTTTGAGCTTATTTCACCAAAATAAGCTCTTAAGCTCTTGTTTGCTCATAAGCTCACTCAAATAGCTTATTTTAAGTTTGTAAAATTTTTGTGTTTGTTAAAGTTTCATATTTTAAGTAGTTAAGTAGTTTTCAAAAGAAAATCCAGAAAAACATCAATTTAAAAATAGTGATAGCATTTATTTAATAGTTTTTAGCTTTTTGATTTTTCTTTTTAGCTTATTATTAAGCAAATCTTGTTTTATATTTTTCTTAGTTTTCTGTCACCTTAAGTTATTTTTAGAAAAAGTTTCATAATTTTCCTAATCTGTTTAGTATTTATTATAATTTTAAATAGTTAAAAGTATTAAATAATTAGTAATAAATAATTAAAAAGCATAAAAAATATCTTTTCAGTTTTAAAATTAGTTTTATCATATTTTAGATTTTTCCAAGTTAAAATTTCATTTTCCAGGTTTATTTTATATTTTCTAGTATTTAAGTGTATTTTAAATAGTAATTAATTAGTAATAATTAGATAAAAGTGTAAAAATATATTTTTAGTTTTAAAATTAGTT
The DNA here is from genome assembly GCA_022545495.1 of Chrysanthemum lavandulifolium. Classification (NCBI taxonomy): domain Eukaryota; kingdom Viridiplantae; phylum Streptophyta; class Magnoliopsida; order Asterales; family Asteraceae; genus Chrysanthemum; species Chrysanthemum lavandulifolium. The sequence continues at coordinate 306,035,860 of CM040238.1, forward strand.
TTATAATATTTTAGATTTTTCTCAATCATAATTTTATTTTTCTAGCCTTATTTTGTATTTTCTTCTATTTTAGGTTATTTTTAAATAGTTAAAATAGTTTTTAATTAATAATAATTAAATAAATAGTTATAAAAATAATTTTCTTTTCTAATAATTTTCTTTTATTTTAGGATTTCAAAATGTCATTTTCATATTTTTAGGTCTTTTATTTCTTAGATTTCACTTTTTATTTTGTGCGTTTCGTAGTTTTTAAGCGTCGTTTTTCGTTTCTTTTATCGATTGTTGTGCTTTCCAATTACGTGTCCAAATACATTCCAATCAATCGGTGGTGTAATAATTCATCTAAATCCTTCTTGATCACTATCCTTAGTGATCATTCTATCATCTGATCAAGTGTTTACACACATTGAGTCTCAGTGGGACTTAACGACCGGAATTCATTATATTCTCGATCTTCATTGTATTGGTTTACGGCGGTTTAAGTTTATTACGGTTAGCCATTCACAAGTGGCTAGCTTGTGTGATTAAGCTTGTTGTCGAAAAAAATATGCCATTCGACAAGCATTTAATTATCTTTTTATAGATAGGCATTTTGATATACTTTCGACAAAAATTTTTTTCGTATTTTTCATATTTTTTTACTTTTTTTTTTTGTTACAAAAATTTGCAAGAAAAAAATCACATGTAATTATACACTAATTTGAATATCACATGTGATATTACATATCATATGTGATTTAACACTAATATTGCATGTGATATTCAAATTAGTGTTTAATCACATGTGATTTTTTCATGCAAATCTCATATTCGAAAAAAATGAAAAAACGTGAAAAAATGTTTTTTTTTTTTTCGAAAGTATATTAAAGTGCCCGTCTATGGAAAGATAATTAAATGCTCGTCGCGATGTGTAATTATTTTCGCTTAACGATTAAAGGTTTAAAAGATATTTAAATTATAAAAATATGTGAAATAATAAAATGCTTTTAATCTCAACCATTGATTTCTTTTTAGATGGAGGGTGTGGATGAGTCCCTTGCTATGTGAGAAAAGTTTAGTATGTAAAATAACTTTCCTCTATCAATATTACTTATACTGCGGCTATGTTTGGCGCGAAGTTTTTTGAGCGATGAGCGGTGAGCAATGAGCTTTTTTTTAGTGTTTGTTTGGCAAAAAAGCGGTGAACTTTGCTATTTTTTAAGAAAGCTCATTTTCCCAATGATTTTTTAAGAAGCAGTGAGCGGTGATATGTAACTACTGCTCACAGCTACTTTTACCAAACACACCCTACCTGTATGTACATTTATTACAACTAGACGAGTACCCGCGCCTAGCGGCAGATAATTAACATTATGCGATATTGTGGTAAGTGTTTCGTAACATGCGATAATTCAATTGAAGCAAAAATTCTTAACATGTATCAAATAACATATAAAAATATTTATTGAAACTGAAAATAAAACATTACATCAATTATGAGATAACTAACAATGCACGTTACTCGTCGTGTAAAATTTCTTAGTACACGGCATATGAGGTGTTGAATCCTCTTTGACCGAACTCTTTGATTGACTTCACTTTGTAGTTATTATCCATCAAGGCATGGTATTTGACCCAATAAAAAAAAACTTCAAATGTAAGAAACTTAACAAAAATATATACACCGGTTGTATAATGTATTTTGACCAAATTATTTCAAAAAACTTTGTATATCTTTGAAATTAATGCGCCAGAACAATCAACGATTAAAGCACCAATCTATCACCATCATTATAGCAATATTTGGAAACAGATTGTATTTAACGTATTTAATGCGCAAGAACAAGAACAAAAAAAATGAACTTGACTATATAATAAATCGATACAATGTTTTGTGATTGTAAACATTCAAGTTATTCACAACAATATCTCTACAATTTCAACTATATATAAATGTCAAAACAATATTTTTAAAAATCATATGGTCATTGCACACATTTCAATATTTAATAACTGAGATCACATATGATACACACACTATAAAGTAACATAACAATAAAAAATAAGTTGTAATATGATGCCTTATAAAATAAAATATATTGATAAATTTTTAGAAATTATTAGTTTTAAGATTAAATAAAATATATATATTTTTTTTTTTGGAAAATTACATTAGTAAAAGTTGTCAAAATTTGTCATACATTTCTTTGAAATTTTAGGTGTGAATTATTATGGTAGTTATTTCATTAAGGATAATTTTTTTGGATTTTTATGTAGAAATTTTAGTTTTAAAGGAATTTTAGAAATTTAACATTACTCACTTTTTAAGTTTAAAAAACATGGATACATGCTTTGTATGTATAATAATAATAAGAAAGTTGTATTGACTTTCCAACATTTAATATGCCAAATCAGTTTTCATTTAATATTAGTTTGAATTTTTAATGGTAATTATATATACATATAGTTAAAGACGACTACCCGTGCATAGCAACAAGATTTTATAACGACAGATCGTTTAGTGATAAAAAATGTTAAAGGTCATAAACAAAAATAATAAAAGTTTGAATATTGGGGTATTAAACATAATGTTTTGAAGTGGTTCAACTGGTTGAACCGTTTTGGTCGAAAAACGGATCGATTTAAACCGGGTCAAACCGACGGGTTGGGTTGAACACGGGTGAAATTAAACCGGGTCAACCCGTCGGGTTTGAAGCGTCTCGTGTCAACCCGGTTTTTCGATGTGTATTAATAGAATCCTTTTGAAATATATGTTTTCAACATTTCTATTTTTAGTTTCAACATTTCACCTTTTGTGTTTTCCTTTATATATAGTATACGCGGTATCTCTGACGATTAGCGGAGAAGCAGATCTCGTGAGACTGATTTACCGGTTGTATTGGTTTCAACGGGTCCTCTTTGGTTCATTTCGGATGACTTTTATCGGTTAGTCGAACCGATGGCGAAATCGGTTCCAGTTGAACCCGTTGGTCCGTCGGTCCGTTTTCAAAACTATATGTACCATCAACTTGTTAGCTTGTATGACACTTTATGTGTTTTATTAATTTGTATAATGTGTATAATAACACGTACTTTTTATTTTAGGGTGTTTTAAAAATAACATTAATTAGTGTGTGTAATTATTTTATTTTCTGGATTTTGTTGAAGCTTGTTTAAATTGTATATTGTGAAAATTGTTGTTTTAATTGTTTGTATTTAATTTGGTGGATATGCTTTTAGTTGGTTGTACAATATGAATAAATTAATGTACTTTTAAGTAATGAGGTGTTTTAATAAAAGTATTAGTTACATTATACATTTATCTCATCTTTGACTTTGAACTTTCAATTTTCATTTTCACCTTTGACCATTTTTCTATTTTATGTAGTAAAGATATAAATCTCGTAAAGACATCAAACAATCAACATAAAACATAAATTAATTTGCTTACATAGTAGCACACCACAATATTTAAATAACAAAAGTTCTTTTATCTTAATCAATGTGTGATTGAAAACTACACAATTTTATCCTTATCAATGTGGGATTGAAAACCAAACAATTATCTATAGAACGTACACTATCTTTAATTCAGTTACACGATCATACATTATTTATGTTTAATTTCTTGATCATCACCCCTTATGCCGGCGCTTCTCATTGCACTATTCAAATTCAGTTCAATAGCAAATTTTGCTGTTTTTTGCGGGTGGTGCAGTGGTTGATATTTACAGTTGATGTTAGTGGGACTGTTCATGCGGATAATGGTAATCGCGATGTGAAACTTGGGAGAGGATCTCGTGGGAGTATACTATACGTTAAAGTGCGAAAATGTAACGGTCTTTCTTTGTTTGATTTTGTATTCCTAACTATGTAGGGTATGTTATTGTGCTTTGTCATATACTGAATGCTCAACACTAATTACGTTCATGTAGTGGAATATACGATACGTAATAGAAGATTGCTTGCGTTATAACAATTTGTTTGCTGTAAATAGGATCTTACAATCATATGCATGCCTGCATGAGAATAATTTTGATCATGTTAGTTCCCGATGTGTAAACATTGAGAAAATCATTTATGTAGTTGTCACATCTATACAAAATATCTTGTAAGCCAAAATGTTGTAAGTTGAGAGAAAACCTGATACAAAGCAATAGTGAGTTTGTATTGGAAATCAACTCGTCTAGTCACCATTACTACTAATAATAAGCTCCCGTATGTAAGTGGTATTAATAATAAAGGTAAAAGTAAGGCACTTGATTTAGCAAGATGCTACAGATTTAGGCAAATAAGATACACGTATTGTCAGACGTCGATAATTAACGAATTATCCAACAAATGGGGTAATGAGTTGAGATCAATATAGAACTCATATTTGTCATAGAACAAATGAACCAATCATAACCCTCCATTTTTTATCTAAATTAATAAAAAATCATTTTCCACATTTTTTTTTTAAACAACATATCTTACAAACGGTAAATCTTCAAAATATAAAAAATACACCATCGTGACGAGAATTAAATTATCTTTCTATATATATGCACTTTTACATATTTTCGACAAACATTTTTTTCAAAAATTCCGTCCGAAAAAATCATATATGATTTTACGAATCATATATGATTTTAAAAATCATGTATGATTCGATTTTTACGAATCATATATGATTTTACAATCATATATGATTCTCAAAAATCATATGTGATTCAGTAAAATCGAATCATATATGATTTTCACAAATCATATATGATTTTGTTGACCGAAATTTTGAAAAAAAGTTGTTAAAAATATATAGTAGTGCATATCTATAGAAAGATAATTTAATTCTCGTCACGATGGTATAATTTTATCGCGTAACGATTAACGGTTTGCGAGATATTTAATTTTTTAAAAAAGGGTGAAAGTTTATCATAATAATAAAATGAATGGCTATTATTGGTTGATTGGATCTATGGTAAATTTTGGTTCTATATTGAACTTTTGCCATGGGGTAATATCGTTTACCTGACGATGATAGAACACAAGACTTTGAGAAAACTCTTCTCAGACTCTTTTCATTAATTCACTTCAATCAAAACATAACATATCAAAAACCTAAACAAAGCACGCTATTTATAAGAAATTAATAGTAAACCTATTAGGACTCTAATTAATAAGGTAAATATAATCTTTACCCAATTAAAAGATAATTACTAAATAAATAAAAACTAACCTAATAAAAGATAAATATAATACTAATTTATTAAAAACACTTAACGTAACTAAAATACTTCCTAATTACTTATCCTATACCAACACGTACTGCGTCAGCACTTCGGCGATATGATGACCGGAAATTTACTCTTTGAAATAAAAAATAAAAAATTAGAGTTTCTACTTTATTAAACAATGTGGATTTAAAAACATGATATGCTTTATATCTCATTATTTTTCTGTTTTTAACATGCATTCATAAATCATCACACCTTATATCGTCACCACCTAATTCTACTTATGTTCATAAGCACTTTTATTACTTACTTGATCCCATTATGTGAGCGTACATTTGGTTTTGGCAGTGGAAGAATATATGTAAATGTATTCAGCAGGCGAGATGATCGATCATCATATCCTTATTACTATTAATCGTAGAAAAAAATGACATGATCATATTCGTGTTACATTTGATGTATCTAATGGAAACTTTTTTTCTTTATCAGTTTTTATCGTTTGAAGTTAGAACAGAGTTTTCCTAGTATACATCTTTTTTTGGGTAAAGGGATTATACAGCTAACCATTGCCAAACTTATCATTTAAAAACTACAAGGGTGTTAATGTCAAGGCTCAAAAGCGACTATAATGTGCATAGTTCATCATGGCTTCAACATTGTTTGGGGCAAACACGCAACGTGTATAATGAAAAGTATATTACTGCAAACATATACGCGATGTTAGAATTATCCTTTTAGTATGGCCTTTTGACCATTTAAACCCTTAGCCTTAATGACATAATCTACCCTAACTAACAATTGACAGTTATTTGATGGAAATAATTATCATAACAATATAATCAGGGTTTGTGGTCACTTTCCTGCATCTTGTCAAGAACAATATTCTCTCTATAAAACACCATAACTTGAGAGAAATCCCTCAATCGGATTATTGACATCACTACCGGAATCGACGAACCCTAACGCAATGGCTTCATCATCTAATCATACTCCTAAGTCGGTTCTATCATCAAGTAAGTTTACTTTCATGTTATTGCTTTGATTACATGAGATTGATCCTATATATGTTTAATTAATCTAACACGCGATCCTCTTGAAATCATTTTACATTAAGTGATTAGTCTATGAGTGAAATAGTAGATACATGATTTATTGTAATGTTGACGTTTGTCCATTCACTTGTGTTGGTCATCCTTTGGTACGAAGCGGTGGTGAGTGGTGACTTGTTAAAATATTATCCATATGGTTTGAGCTAAGTGACATTCGTCCGTTGCAAAACCCGAAGTGTGCACTTGTTATCAGGATTAATAACCAAAAGTGCGCGTCTTATGTGAATTAGCTTTCATACATAATCATCACACACCTTATTCGACTTTATTCCGCCAGTAGCAGTTACACTAAATAAAAATTTGAGAACTAATATGAATTAGCAAGTAATTGCTATTATTATTGCTTTAACAATAAGTGATGTTAATAATACAAAAAGATGGTATTATATAGCAGTAAATAATTTATTCTTGAAATAGGAAAATTGTGAGAAATTTTGAGTTGCTTGCTCAACGTTTTGTCAGAAATTATTAGTTAATTAAGATTTTTTATAACTTCTGACAACTCATATAGCAATCAACATCACAGTTACATCAACTTACAAGTTTTACAACACCACCATATATAAACAAGAAAGTCTTGTATCCACTCACCCGATGTTGGATTTCATAGTAATAACTAAGGGTGCGTTTAGTTTGTATGTGAGAATCACTATTTGTATAGGTTTGATAGTTGAATGGAATTGACATGAGTTTTATTAAATGCAAGAACAATGTTTGGTTTGTTGAATTTGGTTTGAATTGCCTATCATTATGTCAAATATCACCACCTTCCTCTTGAAAAAATTGTGTGTTGGAAATTAAAACAGTTATGGGGCCTACGAGAATGGATAGCAAAAGTCACCTATCTACATGGCTATGGATCAATGGGTATCCTATCATTGTCTAACTATCAAATTTTTAACCAAATATTTGCAATGCCTATAACTGTCATTCCATGATTCCGAAACCCTCCCAACAAAAGGCTCCTAAGTTGGTTAGTGGGTTTGGTATGGGTTTTTGACTTTAGCACCCAAAAGAATGGGATAAATGCTAAAATCTTGGCATAACAAATCCAACGAAAATAGGTGGGTTTACAAATACTTTTGTGCCATCTGTTGTCCTTTTCTTCAAATTGTGAGACCTCATTTCATTTCTACCTTAGTATTTAAATATTTTAAAGTCTTGGAATTATTAATTAACCTTTTTATAAGTCCAAACAAGTACATATAATATCATTTCACACGCACCTCAACTCATCATTCTTTTACAGCACCACGATATTGTCTTCACTTAAATTCCACGATCAAATCATATCTCACTCATCTAATTCTTGATCATCACACCTTTTTTACAATTACATTTTTGACTTATGCTTTATCCGCGAATGCTTCAATTTTTAAACTGCAATGCGATTTTTTTTGTTATCGTAAGTTAATTAACTTTTGTTTTGTTTGTCAGAGTAACATAAGTTATTGATTGTCAGAGTAACATTGCGTTGTTAATGTGTATAACAAGAAAGAAGCAGAAGCAACTTAACCAACAACATAGCACACCACAAACAAATGCGATTTTTTACAATTACATTTTTGACTTATGCTTTATCCGCGAATGCTTCAATTTTTAAACTGCCAATGCGATTTTTTTTGTTATCGTAAGTTAATTAACTTTTGTTTTGTTTGGATATTTATTTTTGTTACCGTAAGTAAAAAGTATGGGAGCACATAAGTTATTGATTGTCAGAGTAACATTGCGTTGTTAATGTGTATAACAAGAAAGAAGCAGAAGCAACTTAACCAACAACATAGCACACCACAAACAAACTTTTGCCTAACACTAAAGTATATAAACCTACAGAAAATCTCTTCCCCACCCGATGTGGGTTTCAAACTCATGCTCTATACTAATTACCTTCTACCGATGTACACTGTCTCTACTTCGATCAATTCCGCAATCACATCACATTCATTTTTTCCTAATTGACACTCATTCATAGTCATCGTCTCACTAGTGACCACCGCTTTCTTCGGTTACTGTCACCACCACTTCAATCAAATTTATTAAATTAAATGAGTAAACATAGAGAACGGTCACGTGGGAGTATTTACGTGAGGGCGAGGAAAATACAACGGCCTCTTTCTATGTTTTTGTTATTTCATTTTCAAAATTAGGATATATGATATACGGTATGTTTTTGTGGTTTATCATATTTTGCATGCTTGTTATAATTAAGAAATCTCTCTACTGGATCAACCTTTATCCGGGCTTTATAACGAAAAAATCTTCATAGTTCTTATATGGTCGATAACTTATTTATGAATTGGCATATATCTTGGAAAAAAGAGTTGTCATTATCATTAGCTATTACGTGCAGTCACTTTTTAGATTAATTATTAGTGAAAAAATGTTTAAGTTGTTACAAGTATTATGATATATGCATTCAGCTAAGATGTTATCTCATATGCCAAACACAATAATTATGTTCGATATCTACCTATAAGGAAGTTCGGAATCCCCTTGTTTTCTAGATGCCATTCTCGATGTACCTTTTCGATGGTTTCACAGGCAACTTGTTTTGGAAAAATACTTCGACTTACTTGCTGCTCCAAGGAACATTTAGCTTGTAAAATGCAGTCATTTCACTACAAGAAAACAACCTTTTAGCGACAATTTTAGTGACACGCTTTTTAAATGATAAATAAATACTCAGAGAGTATAACTGGTTTATGAAATCAATTAGGAAAAATCCATTGTCGTCCAGCGATTAGGATATCTGGCTTTCACCCAATAGACCCGTGTTCGATTCCCTGGAACAAATTTTTTTAATTCTTTTTTTAGGCTTTTTCTACTTTGTTTTTATCTTTAATGAAGATTTTTTACAATTCCTTACATCGCATTTTTCAGCTATTTTGTTTGGGTTAAGTGGAATCCGGCCATGGCGACAACTAAGTGTGGCATCGGGATCTATATGGCTAGAATGTCGATCTCCAACCCAAAATGGTTGAGCCGTTTTGAGTTAAACAATCTTTCGTTCACTCTAAGCTTGAAGTTAAGCTCTTGAAAGTCTAAAATCCTCTCAACTTTTGAGTTGCGACAATCTCATATTTGGTAAAACCAATTTTGTTTCATTTTTTTGCTTAGTATCTTCATGTTATACGCTCTAGTAGTCTAGTAGGTGTATCTAAGCCTTAAACAATATGAGAAACGAGGTAATTTGTGATGTGATGCCTTTGAAGATATAGCTAATGTTTGTCTCAACACGCCTTGGCCTGGTAAGTCACTTGGTGCGGCAACGTTAAGATGGAAATTAGCTTCATCACCATTATCTAGCCTATATGCAAAGCAAGCAATCTGACTTTGGTGCAAATTAGCATTGAGTATTCGTTTATGATTTTAATCTCCCACAATAGTATCGAATAGAGAGTAAATTTTGATTCTAATATAATCAGCTAATAATAATATAAGTTTTGTGTTCTTATGTATAGGAAAGAGTTAACATAAATGATAATAAAACAAAAAGATCCAATGATAACATAATCATGTAGCAAATCATGCTCCTCTTTACTAATTAAATCCATTCATAACCATTTCATAAGTGACAACCATCACTTCTTCGTCACCATCACCTAGTTCAACCATCCACCAAAAACTTTAATGAACTACAACTAATACAACATAATGCAAATAAGTTGTGGGTTCAAATATCAATTTGTGAGAAAAAGTTATGTAGCCTGATGACTAGCTATTATTTTGTTTTACTAATTACGTAAGATGGTTAATGATTAAAATTTGTAAATTTGTTTTAAAAAAAAGTTAAAAATCATTATAAATTAAGGAGTGTATTTGTATCCGAAGACTCATAAAAATGTAACTCTTGTAAACAAAGTCAGCCACCAACGTAATATCACAATTCCAACTTGTTAATTCTTTACACTCCACACTATATAACTAAATGAAAACACTTACCTTCGCCCAATGTGAGAACACAAACTTGATACAAGCTTTTCACAAAAGTTAACTCTAAAGACATATAATAACACCTTAATTTTTCTGTTAATTAACATTCACTCGTAATTATCACACCGGCCTTATTTCGTCACCGCCATCATATCACCAATTCTGTCATCGTTATTGTCACCGTCGTTTCTCTTAGATTCATTAAACTAAATGACTAAAGACATTCACTCAATGAAGGTAATAGTGATCAAACTTTTAATAGTCTTCCTTTTCTAACACTCTGGCCAAGCTTTTCAGATATAATGAATGCATCGTTTATGTACAAAGGTTATGGAATAGTCTCAATAACACAAAAAACTAATGCACTACCATACTACTAGCTTCATGAACCATGACATGCCATGATCATAATAACCAAAACAAACAAAAACCGACCTGCCAAAATAAAAAACACAATATGACAACATTTCAAAACCCACATAGACTTGCTCGATGTCTTGCACCTGCCTATAAATAAAAAACACAATAAAACGAGACATTTCAAAAACCTCATGTGCTCTTTCACACATAAAAGTCAAAATTCAAAAGGTTTGATATATAACAGATAATATTAAAAATGGCTACACGACATTCAAAGAATGTCAAGCTTGTTACGTTTTTGAGTAATTATACCTATGCTTTTCTTAATAGAATTAAATTATTCTATGAGTGTGTACATCGTGAATAAATAAAATGAAAGGAATTGAATTTAAGTAATTATATCTAAGATTTTCTTGATAGAAAAAAAAAATTAAAAGTATATACATTGTGAATAAATAAAATGATAGAAAGTGAATATAAGTTTATTAACTGTTGCACGATTAAAATATTGTATTAAATATAATTTCATGACGCATAACCAATCAATTACATTATACTTACATTTCAAAACACAATAAAACGGGACATTTCAATACAACCATAGGCTTGCTCCATGTCTTGTACCTGCCTATAATATATAAAATTCGAAATTCAAAAGATTTAATATATAATTGAAAAAATAAAAGTTGTAAGAAAAGATTTAATATATAACTGAGAAAATAAAAGTTGAAAGAAAGCGTATATATATTAGCTGAGAAAATGAGGATGTTAATAGATTTAATATCCTATCACCTAAACAACCAACAACATTATACTTAGGATAATGATTTGTACACTCTAAAAAATTATTTGCACACTCAAGGTACAAGCAGTTGAAGCAGACTGTTTAAAATTGTACAAATAGTTTATGCATAATTGGAGTGTCCCAATCAATATGCAAAGTGTGCAAATAAATTCCCTTATCTATACTATATAAAATGGAAAAAAGGTCAAAGTGAAAAATGTTGAAAGTTGAATGTTGAAAACATGGTCAATGGAGAGAAAAATACATAATCTAATTAATATTCTTATTAAAACACGTCATTACTTGAAAGGACAATAATTTATTCATATTGTACAACCAATTAAAAGCACATCTACCAAATTAAAAACAACCAATTAATACAACTCTTACTAAAAAGTACAATAAAATTTTCATAACATACAATTTAAAGAAACTACAACATAATACAAAATATAAAATAATTAAACACACTAATTAATGTTATTTTTAAACACCCAAAAATTAAAAGAAAATGTTATACATATTGTACATATTAATAAAACACGCAAAGCTTCATACAAGCTAAAAAATTGATGGTACATATAGTTTTGAAAATCGGATCAGACCGGATCAACGTGTTCAACTGGGAACCGGTGTCACCACCGGTTCGGCTAACCAATTAAAACCATCCGAAAACGAAACAGAGGGGACCCGTTGAAACCGATACCGGGTTGACCCGGGACGCTTGGGCTGACCCAGTTTAATTTGACCTATTTTCGACCCAACCTATCGGTTTGACTCAGTTTAAATCGACCTGTTTTTTTATCGGAACGGTTCAACCTGTTGAACCAGCCGGGTCAAATCGGGTTTCAAATTTGACAAAATTATATGAGAAATGATAAAGTAGTTCTGGAACCCGTGACATTTTTTTAAAGGAGAAACCAAGTAATTGTAGTTTTTTGTTTATTTTGCTACACATGTAATTTGTCATTTGTATAATATTATTTTTAAAGATGTTGCTCTTGCACCACTTTAGGGACTAGCATATATAAATCGTCTTTTAAAAGTTAAATAGTATTATTATCTTTAGCGATAATTATTTGTACCTGAAACAAATAACTTTGAACAATGCATAAATATCTATGCAAATTGATTGTACAAAATAATATTATTATTGTGATATCAAATTTGCAAAGTTACAATTTTAAAAGCCACACACCAAATGATAAACGCTACACATGTAAAAAAAATAGTTATCACTGTTTAAATTACCGGCAAAACAAGAAAAAGCGGTCACACATGTTAGCTATATCTCTAAACTACAATATAATATTGATAACCACATAATACCGTTGCTTTTTGTAATGCTTGAATCTATTATTACTAAAAATCTTAATAACTTAAAACAATCTTATTAGAAAATATCTTTCCACACTTAGATCGACTTCACATAATTTTTTTAAAAACTATATATTTCTGCTGCTATGCAACCACACATCAGAATTGTAGTTATTCGAAAATAATTCTTTGATGCTACAAATACAGTTTGTTGAAAGAAACTTATTGGTCGTCAGAATTTTACAGAAAACTAGACATCGCTGTCGTTAGCCGCGGGTACTCGTCTAGTACTTACTATAATGTTGAAACAAAAAGCATCCAAATTACAGTAAATAGTCAACATCATACTTACCTCAAACTTAAGAGTTCCACACCTTATTCCGCCACTAATAATTACACTAAAAAAAGGTTGAAAACTTATATGAATTAGCAAGTAAGTAACTGCTATTATTATAGCTTCAACGAATAAGTGGTGTTAATAATATAAAAAGATGGTATTGTAGTAAATATTTTATTTATAAAATATAAAAAATTTGAGAAATTGTATGAATAGCCTATTTTGTTGAATGGCGAGAACTTATTTATTGAAGTTTTGATAAGTTATCACCACTCAACAAAGTTGTCAACATTATACTTAACTCAAAAGTACCTGTTGTACAACACCACAATATATAAACAAGAACAGCATGTATTCATCACCCGATGTGGGATTAAGAATTTGATACATCATAGTAATTATAATCCTTTTACAAGATGTACACTGTCTTTACTTCAATTCTACGATCATATATCTCACACATTTTTTTTTTTTTGATTATCACACTTTTACCGTCACTAGTAGATATTACGTATAATCACAAACCCTAACATTTTTGCAGTGTGAAAGGTAGAGGAGCTGAGGTATGGTGGAGTATTTACATGATGGCAATAAAAATGTAATAGTCTCATTCTTAATTTGTTAGCGAAGCGGGGACTCAAAGGTCTAAAGAATTGGATTTACGGGTCTCATGTTCCAGCGTGCAACCATGAAGGTGATCTTCTACAATAAGAAGGATTCGAGCTTGTTTAAAGTGGTGCTATATGCTAACAAGTTCTGATTTTGGGTATGATCAAAGTCGAGATGCGGGATGGAATTGTCTACTGAATGCTAAAGCAATATTTTTGTGTCAAATGGTTATGTTGACATTCTTATATAAATTCCTATGGGACGAAAGACCATCATCGCAAATAATGGAAGTTTGCTTGATAGACTTGGTCGTTACGAATTTATTGGAGCTTTGTTTATGGATGTGAGTTGTTTTTTAATCAGAAGTATGTTAATGTGGAGCCTCAAGTTTATAAGCTCATAAGTAATAGGAGACGTTATTGAATATCGTATAGGCTGAACATTGTTTGGAGCAACATGTAACATGTTTTAGTCAAGAATAAATTAAGAAATTCCTATAGAGATATGAATTAATAAGTAATTGCTAATGTTTCTGCTTTAGAAATAAGTGATATTATTAGCCCTAGCACAATACAAGTAGATGATAGTAAATTCCATTTGAGTAGTGACGTGTGTTGTATATAATACAAAGGGCAAATGATAAAAAAAAGTATCATACTTGTCATCATTTGCTCTTATGGGTAGTGAATAAAATTTTTTTGCTTTTGTGGGTACTATATTTTCAAATTCATCCTCTTTAGGATACTATGTAACATTTTTGCCCTTCGGGGGAAAAAAAATTTTCTATTACCTAAGAGGGCAAAAATGTCCAAAAATTTATTAAAATACCCTAAAAATGATAAATTTGAAAGCATAGTACCCACAAAAGTAAAAAATTTTATTCACTACCCACAAAAGCAAATATAATACTATTTTTTTTTTTATTATTTGCCCTAATACAAAATAATCGTTGATTGAGGAAAAAAATTAGAAGGTGTATTAAATTGATTGGCCTTAATCCGGAGGTTATTGTTAAATATGTTTGACCTCTAGTAATACATCAACCAATCAGCATAAGACATAAACCAATTTACAAACTCTTTAACACCACAGTATACAATATGTACACTATCTTCACTTCAATTCCACAATCATATCTCATTCACTTTCAAATTAGTTTCACTTCTCATCACACTATTCACATTCACTTCAATCACAAATGGTGCGGTTTTTTGCGGGTGGTGCAGTGGTGGATACATACAGTTGACGATAGTGGGGTTGTTTATGCGGATGGTGGTGACCGCGGTGTTAGATGTGGGGGAGGGTCTCATGGGAATTTCTTTCTTTGTTGTGATTTTGTATAAAGTCAACAACCACAAATAACCATCAACTACATTTTGACGTTTTATCGGTCAATTTTTAAACCGCTCACTTCGATTTATTTTTAAGAAAAAACTTTTAAGAAATGTAATGATTCCGTCAATTTTTTACCGCTCACTTCGATTTATTTTTCTTAAGAAAAAAATTAGAGAATTTTATAAGTCGCTCACTTCGATTTATTTTTAAGTAAAACTAATGTTGGGGTTAGCTCCCGAGCGAGGTTAAGACAATCAATGCGATAGCAATACCACTAGGTGGTTACGGATATCACTTGGAATCGTGTGATCACTTTCCAAAGTAAACTATTCGACCCTAATGCCCGGGTATCACGAATATCTACTTGGGATAAGACCAAATGCGTTAGAGAATTAGGCACAATTCTATAACCCTTTCACTAGTAAGTGTTTTGTGTTTTCGTGTGTCATTCATGCATGATCGGACCTCCTATTTATAGGTGGTTACTCTTGAGCTATTCAATGGAATTATGAGTATTAATCGCCCATTAATAGCCTCATAATTATCCCCATTATAGCCGTTAGTGGTTACATGACCAATTAAGCGTGGTCATAAAGAAGTTGTAGCGCCATTTAGCGATACTTTCCATAAGCGATACTTTCCACTAGCGGTACTTTCACTTGAAGGAAGTACGACCTATCGATGGAAACACGCTTATCGATCTTTCATAGCACTATCGGTGGATACACCGCCGGTGGAAACACGCCTATCGGTGGAAACATCGCTTATCGATGGAAACCACAAGCGGTACTTTCCACTAGCGATACTTTCACCAAGCGGTACTTTCACCGGTACTTTCACAATACAAACCACTATAAGAGTCGGGTGTTCATGGACCTTATGGGTGTACACTCCGTACCTCTAACCCATTGCAAGGTGTGAACTAATCCCACAAGTGCACTAAATTTTCCAACAATCCTCCCAAATTTAGTTCACTTCCTTTGCATGAAAAATAAACATCAATCAAAACATGTGCATAAGCGAAAATGTCACGAGGTTGAATTTCCATCTTAGTAAATTACACGTTCAAATATTCGAGAATCGGGGTGTTCTAAGAATTGAACCCTTCAACCCATTTGAATACACGAAGATAAAATACACACAAGTTTTCAAACACTTATGATGACTCGACACTATACAAGCCATGTGTCCATATCCAAATTCATAAATGTTGTAAAAGCTAAAGTCCAAAGCTTCTGAGCGGCAAAACTTCAACATTTACATAGGTGGTTCCTCTTTAGTCATGCTCTGCTAAGCACTTTTCAAAGAAAATATAACCATTAAGTAAAGACTTCATCCTCCTTTCGGTGAGTTACGAGCACAACCTTGGGATGTAAATAAAACATGTGCTCCAGTCCACTGAATGTTCGACTTTCCACATTGAACTCGGCTCCCAAGTTTCCTTAGGAGGAGTTGGGTGTCCTAACATTCGATGACTAAGTTGGACTTAAACCCATCCCTTTAGCGAGACTTTATAACCAAGTCTCTAGCGGACCCTTCGTCAAGTGATCGGCTAAGTTACATTGAGATCTCACAAACTCTATAGATACCACCCCATTCATGATAAGCTCACGAATCATGCTATGCACGACACCTAAGTGTCTAGACTTACCATTGTACATCGGCTATAAGCCTTAGCCAATGTAGTTGCACTATCACACGGATAGAAATAGGTGCTATAGGTTTAGGCCACAATGGAATCTCAAGAAGCAAGTTTTCAACCATTCGACTTCTTTACCGGTATTTGCTAGAGCCACAAATTGATTCCATTGTTGAGCTGGTGATGCAAGTTTGCTTCTTGGATGCCCAAGAAATTGCACCTCCACCAAGTAGGAATACCCGACCCCTTTGGTAGGCGAATTGTCTTGATGTTCTTGATCCAACTTGCATCGGTGTAACCTTCCAACAACGATGGGTAACGATATATGAGAGACTATAATCCATAGTTCTCTTCAAATACTTGATGCCCTTTGAGCGCTTGCGATGATGAGCACTAGGATTACTAGTATACTGCTCAATTTTCCCCTGCAAAACCAATATCGGTCTTGTACAAGTCATGGCATACATCGGGCGACCAATTACCTAGAATACTCAAGTTGAGATACGACCTTGCCATGATTAGGCATCGACTTCTCACAGTATCCATAGGTGTACTCATCGGAGTACAATCAAAGTAATTGAATTTCCTCGGTACCTTCTCAATATAATGAGGCGAGAGATAGAAATTCTATTACTTTCATGTTTAATCCTTATACCAAGGATAACATCGGCCTCCCCATGTCTTTCATGGAGAACCTTGATGACAAAATTCCTTTGTCGGTCAACTGATTTTGGTCGGTGCAAAGATCAACATGTCATCAACATATAGACAAATGATGACTCCTTTACGATTCATCAAATTTGCTATATACACATTTGTCGACTTGGTTAAGAACATAACCACTAGACAAAACCACTTCATCAAACTTTTGATGCCATTGCTTAGGTGCTGCTTAAGTCCATAAAGAGACTTAATCGGTTTACACACCTTGTTTTCATTGCCGAGCAAGATGAAGCCACGAGGTTGGTTCATATAAACCTCCTCTTCCAATTCACCATTCAAGAAAGCGGTTTTCACATCCATCGATGAATAACGGTTGTGAATAGATGCCATAGCAATCGGCGAGTCTTATGGTGCGTCACGAGCCACGGGGCATAAGTATCAAAATAGTCTATTCGACTTTTGTTTAAAGCCACGAATGACTAGTCTAGCCTTGAACTTTTCAATAGTTCCATCTACCTTCATTTTCCTTTTGAAAATCCATTTGCAACCCGAGGTTTGCAACGGAGGTAGATCAACCAACACCCAGTGTTGTTGCCCATGATGGAATCCATCTCATCATTGATTGCTTCTTTCCGAAAGCAATGTCACGGGACTTCATTGCTTCTTCAAATGTTTTGGGGTCATCCTCAACAATGAAGCAATAGGAGTATTGGTGCGAGACCTCATCCTAGTACCTTCAACTAAGTATAGTTGAAACTCGGTCCAAATGACTTTGGAGTCCGACCCTTTTGCTCTTCACGAGCACGAGTTCGATTCTTGAACCACAACCTCATCGAGGACCAGCGATGGTTCATCATCAGTACCTCGATACACCGGTGTCATGAGTTCCATTAGGAATCCTCGACTTGGTCTAGGGGCGATGAGAATCTATTCTCATCAAAATCGCATCCCTTGATTCAATTATTGTGTTAAGCGAAACATGTTCATTAGGTTCAATAACATAGAACCTAAAAGCCTTGGAATGCTCGGCATATCCAACAAAGATGCGATCAATGCCTCTTTCACCCAAAGTCTTTGCTTTGGATCGGGAGTCTTACAATGACCTGCAACCCCGGACCACGAGATAGTTCGGGTTGGGTTTCCTTTTAGTCCGAGTTCATAAGGGGTAACCTTGTTCCTTTTATTTGGAACCCTATTTAATAAATAGCAAGTCATTAACATAGCTTCACCCCGAACCCTTGACTCGATCTGAATAGGACAACATGGAATTAACCATCTCCTTGACACCTGTTTTCCTTTCGAAATACCATTTCTTTGAGGAGTATAGGGGAGCGATACTTTCATGGATAATACCAACAGACTGAAAGTCTTGGTATCCATGTACTCACCTCCCTATCGATCCTTAATCTTTTGATCAAAGACCCAAGTTGTAATTCAACTTGTTTTAAACACTTTGAATTTATCTAATGCTTCATCCTTGGTATGTAATAGATAGACATAACAAAATCTAGAAGCATCATCAATAAATGTCACAAAGTACTTCTTATTTCCCAAAGAAGGAGTGGCATGCAAATCACACAGTCATTGTGAATAAGCTCAAGATCTTAGTCTCACGACTAACACCACGAAAGGGTTTCTTGGTTATCTTGGTCAACATGCAAGTTTTACACTTTTCGGTGTCCATGTCAAAAGCGAGGATTAAACCATCCCTAGACATATCTTGCATCCTTTTATAGTGAACATGACCAAGTCTTGCATGCCATAGGCTAGAATCAGTGTCAGTGGTGATCACAAAAGCTGAATTAACATTGTCAGTAGAAATATTAAGCCTAAACATTTGATTACATAAATAACCAAAACCAATAAAAACACCATGCTTAGAAAGCACAAATTTATCAGATTCAATAACTTGTTTATATCCATGATTATTCAAAATACTACTTGAAACCAAGTTCTTCACGATATCGGGAACATGAATAACATCAAACAAAGTTACAATCTTTCTGAACTAAACCTAAGATCTACACAACCACGACCATGCACCAAGGTGTTGACTCATTTCCCATGTGAAGAATAGAACCATCATTCGTTGACTCATAAGTCTTGAACCGACTTCTATCTTTACACACATGAACTGTTGCACGAGTCAACCCACCACGCAACATCATCATCCTGCACATAAAAGATTCGAGATACATATGTAACATAATAAATCGAAAAGACTTATTAAACATATTCGACCTTTCGGTGAGTTGGTTGAACCACCACTCCACGAACCATTAGTGCACGATCCATTGGCTTTACCACCAATTTTAACACCCTTGCGGTCCCTTTTAATGTGACCGGTCTTGCCACATTTCCAACAAGTAGGTGTTGCCTTCTTGTTAGGATCGCCTTGTGTTGTCATGATACTTGCGTTTGCCTTTGTTGTCATTGTACACGGTGGAGTTGTTATGCTCCACCATATTGACAACAGATGGTCCAAAGACATTGCTACTCTTTGGCTTGTCATTATCACGCACCTTGAGAGATTCCTCAATGTGCGGATGATGGCTACCAACTCAACAAGAGTTAACTCCTCCTTCATATGTTTCAAGGTATGCTTGAAATCTTTCCATGAAGGAGGAGTTTGTCAATGACACAAGAGACTTTGATAGCCTCATCCATGTTCATTTGGTGTTGTGTAAACCTTCCAAGTATTCCAAGAAGTTCATTGTATTGTTCCATGGCGGTCTTGAATCGGTCATTTTGTAATTTGTGAAATTACTAACAAGGAACTTCTTACTTGATGCATCCTCGACCATATATTTGGCATCCAAGGAATCCCAGTTCTTTGGAAGATTCAAAGTTCGATAAATATCAAACAAAGAATCGGACATACCATTGAGAATAAGACCTCTGCATATGTAGTCATCATTCTCCCACTTGCTCCTCCTCCCGATCGCTCCACGGTAGCATCATCACCATCATCGAGAATTGGAGTAGTCAACACATAGACCACACTCGTGCTTGCGGCCAGAAGTGCATCTTCTTACGCCACCTCCTAAAGTCCACCCTTCAAACTTGTCCGACTTAGCAAAGTTTGAAGCCATGTGTTCATTGCGGCGGTTGCCATTGATTATCACTAAATAGTTTACTTTGATTGTTGGGGTTAGCTCCCGAGCGAGGTTAAGACAATCAATAGCGGTAGCAATACCACTAGGTGGTTACGGATATCACTTGGAATCGTGTAATCACTTTCCAAAGTAAACTATTCGACCCTAATGCCTGGGTATCACGAATATCTACTTGGGATAAGACCAAATGCAGTTAGAGAATTAGGCACAATTCTATAACCCTTTCACTAGTAAGTGTTTTCGTTTTCTGTATCTCATTCATGCATGATCAGACCTCCTATTTATAGGTGGTTACTCTTGAGCTATTCCAATGGAATTATGAGTATTAATCGGCCCATTAATAGCCTCATAATTATCCCCATTATAGCCGTTAGTGGTTACATGACCAATTAAACGTGGTCATAAAGAAGTTGTAGCGCCATTTAGCGATACTTTCCATAAGCGATACTTTCCACTAGCGGTACTTTCACTTGAAGTGGAAGTCTGACCTATCGATGGAAACACGCTATCGATACTTTCATAGCACTATCGGTGGATACACCACACCGGTGGAAACACGCCTATCGGTGGAAACATCTCGCTTATCGATGGAAACCACAAGCGATACTTTCCAAGCACTTTAGCGGTACTTTCACGGTACTTTCACTTACAAACCACTATAAGAGTCGGGTGTTCATGGACCTTATGGGTGTACACTCCGTACCTCTAACCCATTGCAAGGTGTGAACTAATCCCACAAGTGCACTAAATTTTCCAACTTTAAATTTTTTAAGGTCTAGCATGCTCATTACCTAGTTCATATGGATTATCGTGTTGCCACGAAGATTGTTTGTGTTATATATAACATCCAACTTGCTGTAAATCATACCGTCTTAGGCATACAAATCCAATAAGTTCTTAGTGAACAGAACATTTTCTATGATTACAAAGATTGAGAAAAAGCAAAGTGTGCTTGTATTGGAAAAGTAGCTTCTTGTCATCAATAATACTCAACTTGAGCTCTCGTATGTCCTATTAGTAACAAACTTAACGTTAGGTACTTTGATAATAATAAAGTTGAGGGTACATGGCAACAATGCCTTCGACATCAAAGTATATATATAGGCAAGCAAAACATTTTACTAGAATCAGTGATGATTGCTTGAAATTTAGTAAATTCGACCGGTTTTTTTTTTAACGATGAATTCCACAATTTATGGGGCAACTTGTCGGGCATTGCTTTAGATCGTAAACTTTTGGATCATTGCCCGATTGTGCTGCAAGACGTGAATTTAGACTTTGGTCCAAAGCCATTCCGGATTTTTAATATTTGAGGGACGAACCGGGTTTTCAACATGTTATCGAGGAGGCATGGAAGAAAGAGGTGAGGAGCTCGCGTCCGGATTGTGTATTTCGTGATAGATTAAAAGATTATAAAAACAAGTCTTAGGGTGTGGAGTAAGGATAGATTCGGTAGTCACAAGGAGAAGATTGATTTTCTAAAAAAGGAAGCTATGCGATGAGAATTAGAAGCGGAAAATAGGATGTTGAATGAGGCTGAGCGAAATATGTTGTTAGGAAACAAGGAAATCTAATTTCTTGTAGTGGGATATTGTAATTTTTAGGATAACCTTTGTTAAATTCTTAACGGACTTACAAGTAGGCATAATTTAGTTTGTTACAACTACATTTTGACTTAGGTTTTATCCGCCACTACAACAATTTTTAAAGCCACCCTCTGTGATATTTTTTTAGAAATGAATCTAATGATTTGATTGGTTGATTTAAAAAATTGATTGGTGAAAATTTAGACTGAGGAAATGCAATTGTACAAGTCATTTATACATTAGGTATGTATTTAAGCTTGTGTTGTAGGTCTAAATAGCATAACTCATTTTTTTATTACCACAAGTAAAACATATAAGAATTGTATAAGTTGAATATTAAATGACGCTGGTAATCATTTTTTTTTTCTTTTTTTTTTTTTTTGCATTTCATTTAACAACCACTAGGAATGATCAACTACATTTTGGTTTAGGTTTTATCCGCCCGTCTCTCGTTTATAACAAATTTTAAACCGTCGAATGCAATATGTTTGCCCCGTCGTCGCCCACTGTAACAACTTTTAAATCGTCCACTCCAATATTTTTTCTACGTCATCGTCCACTGTAACAAGTTTCTTTATCACCGCAAGTAAAAAATATGAGTTGCACCGCCATCGTCCACTGTAGCAAGTTTTTTCTTCACCGCAAGTAAAAACGGCTCACTATAACAAATTTTAAACCGTCCAATGCAATATTTTTGCCCTGTCATTACCCACTGTAACAATTTTTAAATCGTCCACTCCAATATTTTTGCCCCTTCATCGTTCACTGTAACAAGTTTTTTCGTCACCGCAAGTAAAAAATATGAGTTGCACCGTAACAATTTTTAAATCGTCCACTGCAATATTTTTGCCCCTTCATCGTCCATTGTAACAAGTTTTTTCGTCACCGCAAGTAAAAAATATGAGTTGCATAAATCATAAATCCTTTGTAACATAGTTTTTCGTCACCGCAAGTAAAAATATGAGTTGCATCGTCATAAATCAACTGTAACATAGTTTTTTGTCACTGCAAGTAAAAAATATGAGAATCGTATAAATTTTTAAATCGTCCACTGCAATATTTTTGCCCCTTCATCGTCCACTGTAATAAGTTTTTTCGTCACCGCAAGTAAAAAATATGAGTTGCATCGTCATCGTCCACTGTAACATAGTTTTTTCGTCACCGCAAGTAAAAATATGAGTTGCATCGTCATCGTCGACTGTAACATAGTTTTTTTGTCACTGCAAGTAAAAAACATAGTTTTTTCGTCACCGCAAGTAAAAATATGAGTTGCATCGTCATCGTCGACTGTAACATAGTTTTTTTGTCACTGCAAGTAAAAAATATGAGAATCGTATAAATTACTGATTGGAGGCAAGTAATATGAGAATCGTATAAATCGTAACATAGTTTTTTTGTCACTGCAAGTAAAAAACATAGTTTTTTCGTCACCGCAAGTAAAAATATGAGTTGCATCGTCATCGTCGACTGTAACATAGTTTTTTTGTCACTGCAAGTAAAAAATATGAGAATCGTATAAATTACTGATTGGAGGCTGAGATAAGTTTATTTATCTTTTATAAACTCAACACAGCCAAACAACCATCAACATTATATTGACCACAATTTAACTGTTCCATAACAATAAAGTATATATACAAACAGAAACTCTCCTCCTCACCCGATGTGGGTTTCCAAACCTGATACTCTGTAGTCTGTACTATGTACTAATTACCTTTTACAAAATGTATGCACACCGTCTACACTTCGCTCAATTCCGCAGTCATACCCATTCATAATCATCATCTCACGGGTGACCACCACCTTCTTCCTTTACCGTCTCGGAGAGTTCAATCAAAATTATTAAGTTAAATGAGCAAACACATTCACTATATATAATATATCCCTGATATTTTTTTGCAAATGGTAGTGTGATGGCGGTGTAAAAGATGGAGGAGGGTATGGCGGCATATTTTTACGCGAGTCGCGAAAAATGCAGCTGTCGCTTCTTTCGTTTTCATAATTATGAGATATTATATATGGTATGTTTTTATGGTGTGTCACTGTTTTTTTTAAAGTCTTGCATGCTCGTCGCTCAGTTCATATGAATTAAGTTAATTTGAGAATGTAGGTGGTTTGTAAACAAATTAAGTTGTTAATTTAAGACATAAGTTTCACTTCATTCGGACGACTTCAAAAATCTGCATGCATGCAAAGCTACTCTTGACTTCGATCCGTGTTGCCGAAAACACAAATCTTCTAGGGACAAGGAAATCAACTGCGTGCTTAATTGTTTCCACTGATTATCTACACCTTCAAGATGGGAGAACTTAGTTTGTGTGTTATGAAAAGCGTTGGGATCCGTTCTAGAAGCCGGAATTGAAGCAATTTTTTCGTGTCAAATGCGTTTGTTAATAATGTTAAATAAAATTCCTAGCTATGGGACGAAAGACCATCATTGCAAATAATGATTGTTTGATCGACGACTTGCTCTTTATGAGTTTGTTGGAGCTGTATTTATGGATGTCTAAGTTGTTTACTATGTACAAAAAGGTTGAGAATCTTTTATTTATTTATTTATTTATTTTTAATAAATGTTTTAGGTGATAATAGTTATTGTGAATTGTATAAGATTATGTCCTGTTTAGTGTTATTTTCACGGCCGTTTCGTGGATTTTAGTGGCCATGTGCTATTACTATAAAGAGGCCCTCAAACACACACAAATTTCATGCACTTCGAGTTTTATATTGTGTTCATATATATAATAGAAGTGCATGAAATTTGGAGACCCTCGTCAAACGGTGGTTCTATACAATCGCACCTCTTGCACTCTCCTAAAGCCGGCTCTGGTTTTTTTGGCACTTTAGGTGTAACTTAATTTACGGTGTATGATATATGGCAGTGTATGTTTTTGTGTGTCATATCTTGCATGCTCAATAGTCAGTTCATGTGGAACATATTGACCGTCCATAGAAGATTTGGAGCATCCTCAAGTTAGCACTAGTTTTTTATTGGAGTTTGAGTACTTGTTTAAGCTTTGAATATCTCATAATAGTATCTAATCGAGAGTAAATTTTGTTTAATACTATAATCATGTTGCAAATCATCTCCTCTTTACTAATCAAATTCATTCATAATCATTTCGTTAGTGACAACCATCACCTTGTTCAACCAAATCAACCATCTACCAAAAACCTAAATGAACTAGAACTAATACAACATAATACTCCGTCCGTTCCAAAATATATAGTCCTCGATCTTTTGACTTTTTCGATCTTTCTTTTACAACTTTCACATTAAGTATTTTTGTTTGTATTATATAATTCTTGATGCAAAATATGTGAACGGATTAAGTTTTTAATGCATTTTCATTTGGTATAATTTTTTATCAACTATTGTATAACATTAATAAAAATATTTAAGGTAAAAGTTGAAAAAGAAATACCGACATAACTAAATGGGGACTATAATTTTAGGACGGAAGTGGTAATGCAGATAAGCTGCATTTTACTAATTATGTATGATATATTTAATTTGTAACACTTAAAAAAAATGTTAAGCGATTAGGACATGTAAATAATTTATTTGTCTTTAAAAATAAAAAAAGTTAAGTGGACCAATATAAATTAATGATCGGCTCTCGTTTCTCAAGGATATCTTAGAAGTCAACCCAACCACGTACATAATATCGGGGCTTTTACATATATATTCTTGGAAATTTCAAAAGTTACATATATATCTTTTTGATGCATTAAAAGCATTGTATTTTATGCATAAAAAACTGATACAAAGGATATACATGTAATTATTCATCCAGGGAAGGATATATATGAAATTATGCCTAATATCGAATAGATAACTTACAAACATTGAAAACACCACACTATATAAGTGAAAGTTCTTACCCTCACACGATGTGGGAACTGAAAATTGATACAAGTAAACTTTTACAAAAGTTAGTTCTAAAGACATATAATAATACCTTAAATTGTATAATGCAAACATAATCAATCATGTATCAAATCATCTATCATTCATTTTCTGTTAATTAACATTCACTCGTAATCGTCACACCGGCCTTATTCTGTCAACACCATCATATCACCACTTTCTAATTCTAATCACAGTATCACACTCAGTTCAATCGCAAACTTTCTAATGAACTGTGGGTCTTGAAACAAGTACACATGTTCAGCATCAACGATTATTAAGTAACTTCAGCATAAAATTGATCAAGAACTGCAATCAACGATTATTAAGTAACTTCAGCATAAAATTGATCAAGAACTGCATTAGAATCTGTATGTAGTTTATAATTTTGAAGTAACTTTTATACAGTTAGTGGTTGGCAAATATTGAGTATATATAAAATATTTTCTAATTTTTGTTTCTTTTTAGATCAAGCATTACATTTTTTTTACCTAAAACAAATCTTCTCTTGCAAAGCTGTTAATATCATTTCCGAAATGCTAGATAACCAAACTTCCAACCTCAAGGAATGACATTTTGTCACGAATCTAACTCAAAAGACAACATTATATTATCGACCACTGATACAATGAAAGTGCGATAACTACAACATATTTGAAGTCACACACGATACTTGGTGGCTCGCTCAATGAGGGCGATAACGAACTTTGAGTATACTTATTTTACTAACACTCCAGCCAAGCTTTTCATATGTAATGAACCGTTTATGTACAAAGGTTCTCGAATAATCTCCGTAACACGAAAAACAAATACACTACTATACTACTAGCTTCATGAACCATGACATGCCCTGATCATAATAAGCGAAACAAGCTAAAACCGACCCGCCTAAAAATAAAAAACACAATATAACGATATTTCAAAACAACCGTAGACTTGCTCGATGACTTCTAGCTGCGTATAAGCTCCATAGCGGAAACATTCTTTCACCTCATGTGTTCTCTTACACACAAAAGTCGAAATACAAAAAGTTAATATGATAAAAAAAAAAATAAAAAAAAATAAAAAAAAAAAATTGTTTGTGAATAAATAAAATGAAAGATTATGTATATAAGTTGTCGGGTGAGAAGGACGGATATTAATAGATTCAATATCTCGTCATAAATAACCAACAACATTATAGTTACATCAAACTTGTGAATGTTACGTACACGATGTGGGATTGAAACTTGATACAAGTATGCAGCACATTAGATTGTAAAGAGTTGACCACATGTGGAAACAAAAAGTATCAAAATCACACCATTAAATGAACACCATATATCTTTCATTCTCTGTTAATTAACATTACAAACTTCTGATCTTAAAAGAATCTTTTCTAGTTAAAAATACTTTTATCATTTGGAAGTGTGTTAATTACTGTAATTGTTAATGTCAAGCCTCAAAATCAAAGTTCATAATTAATATATGTTGCTCTAATGCACATAGTTGGTTCATGGCTTCAACATAGTTTGGAGCTAACATGTTTAATACATTTTTTTAAGTAAATTGCTATAGAGATATAATTGTGATTCTCATATTTATTTATTTTAACAGCAATTTGATTAATAAACTAGCAAAGAGCTAGGAAATATACAGGAGATGGGAATAGAGCGTTACAAGAGTAACTACACCACTCGATTATACATGAACTTAATATAGTAGTTGTTGGTATTATATATAAAAATAACACTGTACAAATGCAATAAACTTTATTAATCCTGCTCTCAAAGGCTAATAATGTGGCATCGTTAATTGGACAATTTTCGTTCAATCGTTATTCATTTAAGATGAAACCTGAACCGTTTTTACTCATGAAATGCGATGATGGATAATATTAGTTCCAGGATTAGCTTTTGGAAACTTACAACCCTCTCAAATTGTGACAACCTCACATTGGTAAGTCTGCTCTTAATCTATCCTTTTGTTTTATTTCTTTTCTGTTGATGACCTCCAAGAATAGAATAAGTGCCTTTATAATAGATTATCCATGTTGCGGAAAATACTTTTGTTTCTTTCCTGCATATGAAATATATCTTGACCAAAACACAAGTCTTCTAACAAAGCTCCATACCGATCTTCCCTTACATCTAGGGACAAGGAAATGATCAACTACGTGTGATCATGTACACCTTCAAGATGCGAGAAGGTCTTCATTTTCTTCCCTACTTGTTTCGGGTATATATGAACATTCAATAAACAAGTGCATATGAGCTTCTATTTGAGTTTAAACTTATTCATCATTAGTTTCATACCAAGTTGATATATATAGCAAGGCCATCATACATTTTATTGAACTTTAAACACGATCAAAAGTAGCTTATAACATAAATGTAACAAAATTCATTGTCGTCCAGCGGTTAGGATATCTGGCTTTCACCCAGGAGACCCGATTTTGATTCCCACCAATGGAACTTTTTTATTTTTTTTAAATTGCTGTTTATTATTTGAATGAAACTTTTTTCTAATCTACAACTTTTCTATCTTTTCTAGTATCGTGCTTCAAATTTCAAAGTTTATAGTTAAAAATGTAATATGGGCTAAATGTCATAAGGATGTTTAGGAATAAGAATGCAAACATACTTCGTTCATGACTTGACATTGTTATGTTTGGAAGATGTAAAAAATTGTTACACAGATATATGTGATTCTCATTTAGTATATGAGCTTCAAGTTTATTGTTCTTGTTTATAAAAAGTAAAACATTCTTCAAAAGCAATTAGCTAATTGACTCTTGCAATCTAAGACTCCATTATGAAATATTTTTCATTCAAGTCTTTTAGAAAAAGAAAGCGAAAATCATAATGCTAGCCTCAACTTATAACACCACGGTTTACGAATAAGCAGAAACTCTATATATTTACATACAACAAAAAATGTGAAAGTTAGTAGTAATTTGTTGGCAATGTAGGTGTCGTGCTACTATATTTTCTTTTACCTTATTAACTTCATTATCGGCTGTATATTTTTACCCCATTCTGTGACCTCTCGTCTTCTTCATCAAGTGATGAACTATCATAAGTATCATTACAAATAGACGGATCCCAGGCATCCATTCCCTTTGTATGTACCCAATACACATTCCGTTGCACAATGACTTTGAAAGGTTCAAAAATAATCTCATTTAGCTTTGTTTTAACACACAACCGCTTACAAGATAAAGATTTGTCCATTAAATCCTCCCATTCCACAAGTTCTCCCCCATTTAGATGCAACTTTAACAAATGTGTTACGAGTCCACACTTTTAATGGTAAGCCTTCAAGGAAAATCCAAACTATTATCTCATCACTAACAAAAGAGTTGCAAGTGGTTTCAAAGAAGAGAACCACAACCCGCATAATGGACAATTCATGACCTTGTCTTTGGAGATGATGGAGTCCGTTTCAATGAGAACCCACAAGCCTCCCAAATAAGTGAGTTTCAAATTCGAAGCCCTCCTTGTCAAGGATAACATAAAGATTAGGTAAAGTCAGTAATGTCCTTTACTTTCCCCATAAGAGAAAAGTTATAGTCTCTATCCGAGTAAGCAGATCATCAAGGACCAAAGAAGGTAATGCACTGGTCAAACATGCCAGTATTAGTTTTTCTTGATTTGAGAATAGAGACAAACGAATCTGAAGAGTTCCCCATGTAAGATAAAGAGGGTTGAGGGTGAATAGTAGGTTTCCTCACATTAGCATTAAAGGTGTGTGAAAGAACATGAGGTTTACTTCCTCTATGAAAATGAGCAACATGCGCATATAGGGGAAGCCTCCCAAACCAAATGGTGCATAAGTTCTCGACAAGACGATCCAAATTATCAACCTTAATTGATCGAATAGAAGCAAAACGATTACTTACTTTTGATTTCTTGAATGGTATGAAAGCATCCACAGTGTTTATGTATTCACTGCAAATCTTCCAAAGATCACGAGCCGAAAAGTGATCCGGAAAATTTGTCACAAAATGTGATTTAGAGATCCTTTGAGTTTGATCCTCATTAGATCTAAATCTAAAAGACTTCCAATTTCTATCCCCCATGCAGAATAACCAAAAGAGT
Source organism: Chrysanthemum lavandulifolium (assembly GCA_022545495.1). Classification (NCBI taxonomy): domain Eukaryota; kingdom Viridiplantae; phylum Streptophyta; class Magnoliopsida; order Asterales; family Asteraceae; genus Chrysanthemum; species Chrysanthemum lavandulifolium. The sequence continues at coordinate 306,065,832 of CM040238.1, forward strand.
GATGCGAAGAAAAATTAAACCCTAGAAAATTACAAACCCTAAATCGATCTAGGACTTCTAAGAAGGAATAAATGTGATTGAAAGAAAGAACCCTAACCAACGATAAATACTTCATTTATTGGTGGCGGTGGAGATGCTTCATTGAGTAAGAAGTATGTAGTGCGTTTCCCTTATTAATAGCGTCCTCCCTCATTATTAAGTAATGCTTCTTAAGTAAGTAGTAAGAAATGAACATACACACCAATTTCACATGTTAAGAGTATTTCTTTAATTAAGACAATTAACTTGAAACTAAACTACAGGGAATTGTTATTCTAAACAAAAAAAAAAAGAGAATTTATGTAAGTTGGTGTCTGATGGTATGATCGTATGCCACATATGATAACAACACCAGGCACCAACATAGAATAACCAAAAGAGTGATGCGAAGAAAAATTAAACCCTAGAAAATTACAAACCCTAAATCGATCTAGGACTTCTAAGAAGGAATAAATGTGATTGAAAGAAAGAACCCTAACCAACGATAAATACTTCATTTATTGGTGGCGGTGGAGATGCTTCATTGAGTAAGAAGTATGTAGTGCGTTTCCCTTATTAATAGCGTCCTCCCTCATTATTAAGTAATGCTTCTTAAGTAAGTAGTAAGAAATGAACCTACACACCAATTTCACATGTTAAGAGTATTTCTTTAATTAAGACAATTAACTTGAAACTAAACTACAGGGAATTGTTATTCTAAACAAAAAAAAAAATGAGAATTTATGTAAGTTGGTGTCTGATGGTATGATCGTATGCCACATATGATAACAACACCAGGCACCAACATAGTACAAATTTCACTATGACAATGTTCTACAAAATATGGTATATAAACAAGTAAATACTTCATCCATCACCGATGTGGGATTGCAATCAGTCGATGTAGGAAAAAGAATGCAAACATACTTCCTAATTTCCTATTATAAGCTTCAAAAGAAGTATAAGTGCTATTGTGTTGCTGACGAAGATATAATTAATGATTGTCTCGACTTAGGATTGGTAGTCGTTCAATGCTATTATTATTTTCATCATCATATACCAAATAATCTCTCATTGATTCATTAATTCATAATCATTTACACCTGTTTAGTTCTTTTCATTTCTACAAAATAAAATAAAAATTCAAAAACACAATATAAGAAAAGGGTTAAGAACTCATTGCTATTGTTATTGCCTTTATCAGTAAGTGACATGACAGTCACAACATAATACAACGGGTTATGGGCTCAAGTCTTAATCGAAACATGCATGATTATAATTTGATTTAACAGATGTAAATATCTACATTTCCAAAAAAAAAAATAATTTCGATCGTCAACGACATGTTGTTATTATTTATTATAACAACAAGTGATGAAACTATCCAATGACATAACCCTAGTTTCAGCCTAAAGAATTCAAGAACACAATGTGAAAAACATGGTTCATAACTAATATAACTTAGAAACTCATTGCAATTTATTTTGCTTTAATAGTAAGTGACATAACTAGTTAAGTGCAACATAATATATAAATCGAGTGAGATTCTCGATTGCGACATTTATGAAATATATTTTTATAAAGTCTTTTAGACAAACAAAGAAAGCCAAAGTTATAATGTTAGTCTCAACTTATAACGCCACGGTTTATGAATAAGCAAAAGGTTTTATAATTATACAACCAAAAATCGGCCACGATAAGCATAAACTCTTTATATTTACACAACTAAAATGTCTTTATAGCAAGAGAAGTGGAACATAACATATTTTATTCTGGTAACCTTTTGTAGCAAGTAAAGTGGAAAAAAGTGGAATTGAGAAAATGTGTGAAGAGAGATTCCAAAGTTTGCGAAAAGCAATTGAGTTTATTGCTTAGGACTAAACTTGTAATTTTCTATCAAGTAATAAGGCTAAACACAGTCGGTGACCGAGTTCTATCTGCCACATCAGCTTTCTTTCTCCGATGACCTAACGACGACCAAGTTGCCACAGTCGTACACAAAGTTGTTTTTTTTCAACCTACTTGGGTAATATTCGTTGCTCGACCGATCCATGACCAAATGCCCACAATGGCATGACCGATCATGACCTTGTGGGTCGACCTATTCATGACCTTCCCACTGTGTATAGCCTAAGAAGAATACACGTTCGTTTTGCGCTCTTTTTGTATGTGTATTTGTACAACTTGAAAATGGTACGTATTTGTAGTTTGTTTTGTTATTTATTAAATTAAAAAGCTTATGTATATGTTGTGCTTTACACGTATTAGAAAGAGTTGACCGAATGATCAAACGAATAAAATCAAAATCATTTTTAAAAAGTTACACGAGAGGGCTTGTTTGTTTGTTTCGTATACTCAATAAGTGTTTAAACAAAATAATTATGAAAATATCATTAATTAATCGAAATGATATCTCCCTTTTCATTTTTACTATTAAGTGATGCTTCTAAAATAAGTTACTAATAGACAAACCAATACACGGACTTAGCAACAACAACAAAAAATTTCCTTCTAAATTATAACAATTAAGTCAAAATCATTTTTTTTTTAAGTTTTCTTTTTGTTTAGAAGCTGTATAAATTATTAGCGTGATCCATTTGAGCAAGATTTTCGTCAACCATGCTGCGTATCAACAAGCCAACAATATAATACTCACCTCACGATACCTACCCATTTCCTGCCACACTATATAACCAAGTAAACATCTATTACTCCATCCGATGTGGGATTCCAAACACACCCAACGTTGACCAAATACATAAATACAAAATCAAATCATCAAATAAATAAACACTACTATTCTTTCATATCTCATTCATTCTATCTTTTAATCATTTCAAATTTTATAAAATTAAATGACTCATATATACATCAACTACATCATAATCACACTAATCGAAAGCCCATTACCGCATGATCAAGGTCCAAGGTTGAAGTTGTAGGATTTCCACTTATATTGGTTTATCAGCACGATGACTTAGAGAAAGACTAAACTACAGCCACAAATTGCTTTTCTCACCATTACTGAATATCACTTACTCATAATATACATTGGTATGTGCATATATCACATTGCTATGAAATGGTTTCATTCTCCCTAAATATAACTTAAACTATAACAATGCAATCAATGGATTTTACTTGCTAAGTCATAAGTTGAATTTCTGAGTGTTACAAAACATGTTATCCGAGTGAGTTACTCATTAAACTCACACGGTGCAACGACGTCTGTACACACATCAAGGGAACAATGTGTTGTGCCTCTAAACCTACAAATCACAAACATAAATTAAAAACATAAAATATATCTCTTACAGATACAACTATAAAGGCCTAATAGCTAAGAATTTAATTTGACTTATGAAACTAGGGAATGAATATGGAAAGAAAGCTAATGGCAACATTGCCATAATATAAATGTAATGTTATGAAGTGCAATCTTTGTGTTATAACGTATATATTAACACATAATTTACAAATACAATCGGCTAAATATTAAAAACTTAAAATAAAAGATAAATATATTATACTATCATTCGAGTACTAAAAACACCCAATTCAATAGGTATGATCTTTTGTTAATTTCTCATTACTTTATGTAAGGCTAATGAGTAAACTAAAAGGGTCCACACAAGGGCCTAAGCTACTTTATACATAGCTCAGCATGAAATACAAATAGCCTGATTCATATGGAATTAGCACGACCCGACCAATTGAATGAAACTTTATTTGGGAAAGGGCGATCTACTACACGCTAATAATGGTCTTTTGGATTTAATAACCTAAAAAGATGGAAAGTGGTTGGCCTTACCTTCACCTTGGAATGAGAGTGACATAGCTAGCGATTAGTAGTAGTAAGCACCAAAGTTATACAACCTAGCTCCGTAGTTCATACATTTTGAATGCTTTATGTGCGAGAAACAAACATCGACCTCTCTCCTTCTTAAAGCATCACTTTGACAGTCATTTTCACTCACCTTCTACTCTCTCCTCATCACTTCGACGCTCATTTTCCGCGACCTTCACCTCCGAGAACAACATAAACATAAAAAAGTTTAGAATGATATATATTGATGACTATAACATCTGTTGGGTTTACATATTAATCTATATAATCCCAACAATTTAAATAGCCAACAACATAATATCACTCTTTCTTAAAGCATCGACCTCTCTCCTTCTTAAAGCATCACTTTGACAGTCATTTTCACCCACCTTCTACTCTCCCTCATCACTTCGACGCTCATTTTCCGCGACCTTCACCTCCGAGAACAACATAAACATAAAAAAGTTTAGAATGATATATATTGATGACTATAACATCTGCTGGGTTTACATATTAATCTATATAATCCCAACAATTTAAATAGCCAACAACATAATATCACTCTTAATCTTTTTTATAATGTTGCGCAAAATACTATATAAGTAGGTGAAAAGTCTTAGCTTCACCCATGTGGGATTCAAAATTAGTAGTAACACATTACATTATGAAAAGTTGACCAAATTATGTCAAAACAAACTATAGTAATTTCTTGATCTAAAATATATATATATATATATATATATATATATATATATATATATATATATATATATATATATATATATATATATAGTGTAAGGTTATTTTGAACGAGAAAAAGGTCGAGAACTGCGAGAACCGATCTTGACCGCTCAATTATTAATCAATGGTTATAATGAGTTATGGCATATATGTAAATAAACTAAAATTCAGGTATCTTATATTAATATTGAGAAGGGTATTTATGGGATTTTACATGAGAGTATTAAAAACCGTCCATATTAATTGGATTAATATTCCTATGTCAGTTTGAAACCTAATCACAATGTACTCTCTCTATCTCATTCAAAAAGCCGCCCTACAAGTTCTTCGGTCTTCATTGCTTACCATTTTGTCATCATTTCGCAATGAAAAATCAATTAAAAGATAAAATAATCATCCCTTGGTACCTCAAATGAAGAATTAAATATAGAGTAACAAGTAATGTTTTTTCGTCAAGATACTTTTGGTTTGATATATTAAAGAAAAAAAACCTATCTTCATGTCTCATTCCTCTCAAACCACCATAATCGAATCTCCTTTATGGCGGATTACACGTTTTATTACTATAAAGGTAATTCGTTTCTTGTTTCATTAATAGGTTTCTCTTGATTTTTATTATTATGGCTAAAGTAGATCAAGTTTTTTTTATCTTGTTTCGATATGAAAATATTGGTTTCTATGATCATAGATTCAATCTGATTTGTTTACTTCGATCTAAATTCATTTTGGCTTCAGATATGATTTTTTTTTCTCGCTTTTGATCGCTTTTTTTGTCTTGTTTTGATCCGAAAATATGTTTTCGATGATCATAGATTTGATCTACTTTTTTTTTACTTTCTATTTGATTTTTTTTTACTTTCGATTAAAAAAAATTATATTTGGAAAAATAAAACCTTTTTTGATATAAGATTAACTTTTGTGGACTTGACTATTAGGCTCGAAAAGATGGCTAGCAAATCAAGGCTGCAATCAAGTCGTATATGCAACAACATAGTAGTCATGCTTAGAAAAGGGTACGGTGATGATATCAACCAATGAATACATATGCACAAAATCAAATCAGGTATATATATTCATTAGTAGTTTTTAATGTATAATTGTACAACTAAATGACCAAATATAGGCTATAGCCCACCATATATGACCAGATACACTTGATTTGTTGTCTCGTGAACTTTGCATAATCGGAAGCTGGTTTCTTTGTTAGTGTAATTTAATTTTCGTTGTACATGTTTGACGTAATATGTTTTTCTCTTTTCTTTTTTTTTTTAATTAGTATTGAGAGTGCGTATGTATTTTTACCGTTTTGAAGTTTAAATGTATTGAAAGTGCTTATACTATGTATGTTAATGATTTATATGTATGTTGCCTAGTTAACTATGATAGTACCATAATTTGCATGTTTGTTTGCTTGTTACTACTTGTATACTAGTACGATGAACTTTTATCCATTTTGACATATATTTCATCAATTATATATAGCATTACTTCTTATGATATAAGAAATGATTTTGCATATGTGTTTTGTCCATTTTGACATATATTTCATCAATTCATTTGCATCATTTGAAATAAGAAATGATTGTGCATATGTGTTTTGTTAGTTTTTATGATTAAATAATTCATTTATTAATTGTTTGTTGTTACAGGTACGAGTATGATGAGCAATATGAAGAGTGCACATGTGTATTGTAGTACATAGTATCTAGCGACAAGATAGTTATGATAAAGATTTAAAGAGTAAAGACACAAGTGCATACCGTAGATACAAGTGCACATATACATATAAAGAAATCGAGTGTCCAATGAGGAAAAATACATGTGCATATACGGCAATATATTTTTTACTTTTAGAATTTTGTATTTGACTTGTATATCACATGATTTTAAATTTTGTATATAATGTTTTCGTTTTAAATTATGTACAATACATGTAAAATACTTTTGTTTGCCATTCCATGCACCATAAACACACGTAAATACATATGCACCTTGCCACACACATGTAAATTGAACACTACAAATACACGTGAATTTATATTATCTAAAAAACACATATGCACCTTACTAAAATTAATTATAAAAAGCATATGCACCTTACTAAAAATTAATTATAAAAACACATATGCACCTTACTAAAAAAACACATGTGCATGCTAAAAAAAAAAAAAAAAAAAAAAAAAAAAAAAAATCCTAAAATTTAAATTTAAAAAAAAAAAAAAAAAAAAAAAAAAAAAAAAAACGTTTTAAAAAGTATATTCAAAAGGAAATTAAAATGCACTTTTACTATTATACCCTTTTGAGTTAAATAATTAAAATTAATATTCAAAAAATCGATTGGTTGATGCTAGTTCTCGCAGCTTCGACCTTTTATGGTTCGAAAAGAACCCTTCCCTATATATATATATATATATATATATATATATATATATATATATATATATATATATATAATTTGTTGAGTAGTTATGACATACCGTTATCCATACTACTTATAAAGCATTTAGCACCCTCTCTACTAAATTTTTTTAAAATGTCATTAATGTGTTTTTTAAGCATTACAATTTTTAATGTATAATGTACAGAATACATAGCTTTTACTAAAAGTAAACTACACCGTTCGTCCTTGTGGTTTGCATTGACTAACGAGTTTCGTCATTTTACAAAAAAAATGCACCATCCATCCCTAAATGCGAAACGTTATGTACCTTCATCCATCCCTCTAACGGAGATAGCTAATTCTCATTAAGTCATAAAACAAAAGGGTAAAATAGTCAATTCACCTTTAAACTGATCTCATCATTAATATATGACTGGAACTTGCTTCTTGTCATCTATCTCAAAATAAACAAACACCTTCAATCCACAAACACTAACCCACCATCCTCCATCCTCATGAAAAATCTGCTTCCCCTGTACTATCGTATGAAACTCATCCATCATTATTTCCATCTTATTGTCTTTTCACTCATTCTTCTTCATCATCATAAAAGAAAAGAAATGACTTAAAAAAGCCAAGAATTACTCACTTGTCTACCATGATTTCGAAAAATCATTATCAATCTTTAAGCAATTGAAAAAAGCGAATATAACAAAGCAACCAAGAACAAAGATTTTATCTTTAAAAATCAAGACCCAAACTCGTTTAAAAAAAAACTAACTCGATTTTAAGTATAAAACAAAAGCGAAAAGAAAATTAGAACAAGATCTCGATTCTCGGGTTATATTATTCTCAAGCAAATATATTTAAAGCTCCACAAAACATAAAATTCAAGAATAGAAACCCATGATATATTGTTTTGTTGATATTCGTACTTCATTTCAAAAAGCAAGAGAGACAAAAAGGTTGCATTTGTGTTTCGTTATTCTATTAAAAAGGGGATCAATAAGATATTGTTTTGTTGGTGGTTTAAAGTAAGAGGTATTCTAATTTGTGATTGTGTTTCCTTAAATTCAAGCGTAGAACTAAAAGGGTGTGTTGTGGTTTATGTTTTGTCTAATAGAAAGAGAAAAGAAATCTTTTAGTGTTTTGTGATAAGGTATAGAGAAACACAAGAGTGTGTGGTTGATATCTGAATCAAAAGCAGATGAGAGTGGCGTTGGTTTTATTGTGTGCAGTGATAAGTGGTCTTTTATAATACTAAGTTTAGATATTTTTGTGTTTAATTTTATAAAAATGAGGTGTTTGGTGTTTATATATAATCTGAGAACGATGTGGGTGTTGATTCTGGGGTTTTGACGTTTGCTGGAAGTGGTGGACGGTGGACTGGTGGTCGTTTGTGAAGGTGGTGAGAGTGGTGGATGAAGATAAAGGATTATTTTGATTGGTGGTGCGGGCCACTATTAAATATTACTAGTTTATCTAGTTGATAGTGAGTTATAAAAGGGAAGGTGTGGGCTCGTTATTGTGTTTCGCCGTTCGACGTGGCCAAGCCTCGCCGCCACATCGGCTGAACATCTGACAACTTTTTTCTTTTCTTTTATTTCTAACCTGGAATGGATTGTCGTGTGTGTGTAATGTGTGTGATAAAGAAAAGAGTTTTTTTTTTTTTTTTTTTTTTTTTAAAGTAAGGTTAATAAATGGTTTTTTATTAAGTAGGAAGTTTTACATTTAATTTTTTAAATGTTTAATTTATAACTTTTTAAGTATATTGTATTTTATTTTTATTTTAATAAATAAATTTGGTTTATTTGGAAATTTGAAAATAAAAATAAAGTTGTAGGTGGTGTAACCCAAATGAAGAGGCTGATGTTTGTTGTGAGTGAGGGGTGGTTAGTTGTGGAGGTTTGTTTTGATGATGTGGCGATGACATGGCGGTGATGAAGAGGTGAAGCTCTTCACCACACATTCCCCTAATGGTCAAAGGACTACTTTACCCTCATATACAAACCTAAAAGACGAAAGTACCCTAAGTTGTGGTCACATAACGGAAGTTAGTGTGACCGTTAAAGTGAAAGACCAACAATGCATAACATTTCGCATTTAGGGATGGGCGATGCATTTTTCGGTCAAAGGACTAAACTCGTTGGTCAACGCAAAACCACGAGACGAACGGTGTAGTTTACTCTTTACTAATTTATCTTCCGCAACATTTTAGTGCTTCATTTATTATTTCTTTTTGAATTAGTATAGTTTTAATGCAAAATACACGTATAAATGAATATGATTTTAAATGCATGCAAAACTACAAAGTTCCAAAACTATTATTATATCGTAAGAGTGTTTGAGAACCAATCTAAACAAATTTTGAGTTATTTTAAATAAAATTAACCACAAAGTAAAAACGATTTTTGTAAAAATCGGGACAATTTTGAAGACAAATGATGCAAAGATATAAATTCACAAGTGATAATTTATTTGATTTTTATACATATCTATACTACTTATAAAGCATTTAGCACCATCTCTCCTAAATTCTTTTAAGATGTCATTAATGTGTTTTTTAAGCATTACAATTTTTAATACATAATGTACATAATACATAGCTTTTATTAATTTATCTTCCACAACATTTTAATGCTTCATTTATTATTTCTTTTTGAATAAGTATAGTTTTAATGCAACAATGCACATATAAATGAATATGATTTTAAAATGCATGCAAAACTATAAAGTTTCAAAACTATTATTATATCGTAATAGTGTTTCGAGAATCAATCTAAATGAATTTTGAATTATTTTAAATAAAATTAAACACAAAAGTGAAAAACGTTTTTTTTTTTTTTTTTTTTTTTTAATCGAAACAATTTTTGAAGGCGAATGATGCAAAATCGGGACAATTGTTTTGAGAACATTAATTCATTGAAATTTTTATTTCAATGTACCCACCGCCGCATCGCTGGTACCATGCTAATTTTATTAATAGCATAAAGTAACAACTAACCAACAACATAAAAAGTTTAGAATGATTAATCGAAACTTATAAATAGCGGATAAGATTAGTTGTTGCGTTTTATTATTAATAAAAAATTTAGATTAATCTACACTTTTTTGTTTAGACCACCAACATGAATACATGATACTTAATTCATTATACTAATTACTAACTTTGTCAACCGCAATATTTAACTAAGTAAAAACTTTAAGCTCCATCCGCTATGAGATTGGAAATACACTGTATCGCTCACATTCAAAATAGTTAACCAACAACTAATACAAACAAACAGAAACAAAATCACCAAATTAACAGTATTATTTCTTTATTTTATATCTCTTTCATTTTATCTTTATCATTTCATAATAATATTTACTTTCAATTTATATGTGCATTATACATCACAAATACATATGTAGATGATAATTTGTTCCTTTTTACAATGTGAGATTGGAAGCTTCATACTTCATAGTAACTCTACACAAGTTTTTAAATACGTAACACCTTTTGTTTTCTGTAACCTTATGGTTGCAAGTATAGTGTAACAAAGTGGAATTGCGAAAGATGATTGGGTTTGATATCTATCTCGAGTCGTAAGAGTGTTTATTGTTTAGGACAGAATTGGTAATTTTCTATCAAGTTATAACAAGATTACATATTCGTTTTGCGTTATGCTTGTAATTTATTTTTCTATCATGTTTGTTTGTTTTCATATACTTAATAAATGTTTAAACATTTTAACTATATAAATATCAGTAATTTAATTGAAAAGACATCACTCTTTTTACTTTTTCCATGGAGTGATACTTCTAAAATCACTAATAGACAAACTTATACACCAACTTGACAAATTATGTTTTTTTGCGTATCTAAACTAGGACAATTTAATCAAAATCAAAAGATATTATGTATTTTTTCTTTTTGAATTAAGTTTTCACTTTGTTTAAAGAAAAAAAATTGAGAATTTGTATAAATTTTTTGCAAGTTGCATAACAATTTAATCAAATTCAAAATCAAAAGATATGTATTTTTTCTTGGTAAATTAAGTTTTCACTTTGTTTAAAGAAAAAAATTGAGAATTTGTATAAATTTTTTACGAGTTTGCTGTCAATGTTATTTTTCAACACAACATTGAGCTACAACAAGCAACCAACATTACACAAATCCTACAATACAAACTCACTATAAAACATACTCTATATAACCAAGTAAAAGTTTAAAACTCCACCCGATGTGGGATTGCTACTGATGTTAACCAAATATATATAAAGACAAAATCACACTAATCAAATCACCAAATAAATAATAACCACTATTTATTCTTTCCTTCTTTCATATCTCATTCATTCATTCCATCTTTTAATCATTTCAAATTTTATAAAAAAAATTAAATGACTCATAAACACATTCATCACTTCATAATCAAATCAGCAAATGAATAATAAACAGACTATTCTTTCTTTCCTTGTTTCATATGTCATTCATTCATTCTAATAATTTCAAATTTTATAAAAATTAAATGACTCATAAACACATTCACTACTTTATAATTATAACCACAATAATCATAATCACAAACCCTAATTTTGTCGTATCTGCTAATTTGATCGACTTCACCGGAGACTACTCGCCGCCGTCGCCTCCACCGCCGTCACCGCCGCCGCATCCACCTTCGTTATCGTGCGAAAGCGGTTTACGAGGTATCGACAGCTTAGACTCTACTTGTGAGGTCAATTCTAGCTTAGTTTTTGATAGTGATGTTTATATTGAAGGTTTAGGGAGTTTAGTGATTTTGCCTAATGTTAGGTTAGCTTGCGGTTTTGTTAGTTGTGAGATTGTTGTGAATGTTAGTTGCGAGTTTAGGTTAGGGGGGGCGGGGATTGTAGGGGGTACGGTGAGTGTTACGGAGGCGAATGTTACGTTTGCGGGGCGTTCAGTTGTGAATGTGAGTAGTTTAGGTGGTGATCCGCCGGAGTATACGAGTGGGAGTCCGGGAGGTGTGTTGGGAGGTGGAGGGGGATACGGTGGAAGAGGCGCGTGTTGTGTTGTGGATAATACGAAGCTTCCGGAGGATGTGTGGGGTGGTGATGCGTACGGGTGGTCGGATTTGAGTGTGTCGTTTAGTTACGGGAATTAGACATACAGTCATTGGGGTTTTAATATAAATAACTAGTTACTTGACCATTTAAGGGTACCAGGTGTAATCAATGGTTGACATTAGATAGATAAAAAGATGATCAATCGGTTGTCAATCATTTTACGTTTGTTATCACCGATAGGTTCAAAAATTGCTTATAACTAATGGTTGTAAATCATTTTTGGTTTCATTTGATAAATATGTTCTATGCGACTATTCTTGTATTTTGTCACTGCTAACTAAAACTGATGATTTGCTATGCATTTGAGTATAAGAAATCTCTCTACTGGATCAACATTCACAAGGGCTATTCATAGAACGAATATTCATAGCTTCTATATGGCAGGCATCTTTTTTTTATGAACTGCAGACATGTTGTCCTTCTCATTAGTTATTCTAGACGTACAGTCACTTTTTACATTATAAGTAAAAAAAAGGGTTAATTTATTACATGTATCTGAATACGCATTTGGCTAGAATGTTTATATCTCATATGCCAAACATAAAGTTATTTTCATTATCAACCAATAAGGAAGTTCAAAATCCCCTTGGCTCTTTAAAACAGTTGGTTGGATAGATAAATGATTAGAACCTTAGCAGTTAGTGTTGGAACTTTTGATGAGCTTGACAAGTTCTGATATATTGAAGCATAATGTACAAATGGTCTATGCGGTGACAGTAAGTACAATAGTAGTAGCTCGTGATACAAGTTGTTAGTGCAAAAACTACCAACAGAGTTCTACTTCTACCATCTCGAGTTTTCTTGCTATCACCATTAACATTGTGTTGCGCTCGTTCGCTGGCGACATACAACGCGGGTCTGCATTCATCCTGGGGCATTTACGTATTGAGGCTCACAGCGTATAGAGCACGTAAAATCCTTTAAGGACAAGGAACATTTTCTCGTGCTAGACTCTTTGATGGTTTATCGTTCGTGTCGATGTCAGTAAAGATGATATGAAGCTGCTATATATTGTCAATAAAGGGCTAAAGGTTATGCTGGTGTTACTTGTGAACAAACAAGATACATTACGGTCACTTCCAGGTTTCATCGTCACTGGTGTGTTATTTTTTTCTTAATGTAGTCCATAAATTAAGCATTACAGAAGTTATCTCTTCTATTCTGTATCTACAACACAAGACGGTGCTGAGAAATACTCTTAAACATAAACAGGTCTTAATTTTCTGGAAAATCTGCAAACATCCATTCCACAAGCATTATATCCTAGTTTAATCGTGTCATATATAGTTTTACCACCGATTTTACGCGAAAGTTTCATCTATTTTCTTAAAGTGTGCAGGTTATATTTGGCAAGAAGAAGAAACTCAACATTGGATGGAGCTTATCACGTATACATTCTTTTTGGGAAAGAATTTAACCACTACTTCACACGGATCCTACCGAGCTAATCAGGGGAGTACTAGTTTCTTTCTCTTTTACTTAGCTTCCTTTATCATATCTTTGATACTTTCGCAGAACATTGGGGACAATGTTCAATTTAAGTGTAGGGAGGGAGAATAAAACAAGAACTTAGAAACTATGCTTATCCTTGATTATTTGTCTTGTCCTTGTTCAATTATGTAATAAACTATGAGAAATATTTGTTAGGACAATTTTAGCACCAAAATTAAAATTTATTAAGACATGTATGAGCAAAAACTTTAGTCTTAATAAAGCGTCTCATGGATATGAGTTATATAACTAGCACAAAAACCGTTTACCACTCAAATTCTACCCCAAAAATGTGAGGTTCGCCCCTAGATCTTTAGGAATAAAAGCATTCACCTTTAATGCTTAGAGAGTGTACCGGTAGTATAATAGATTCTAGAACCTGTTTTGTGATGCATTTCGAGATCGCTAGTGAGACTCACTTGTGTTGTTAGGAATAACAAAATGATAAGAGGCATTAGAATAACCCTTGTTTGAAACCCGTATTATAATTACTTCTTCCACATCGGTCGAGTAATTACCCCACACCCTTGCGATGTACTCATCTTTAGTACACGATACCCCTAGTTAACCCCTCAGAGCCTATCCTTTTCGCGGTTCTCGTGATGTTTCGATTTTCCGAAATATCAATGAAGAGCATTGTTTACAATCCACCCCCAAATGTATACCCAAATAGCCTTAGCCTACCTTGTATGCACTCACTTTTAGTGCATTATTGTTATCATACTAAACCCTTAGTTCAATTATATAGTTACTTGCATGGTTGCTAAGTCGAGTCATATCTTTTGTACACAGTTTTGGGATGATTGGGACTCATGGGCGAGAGTAAAATTTTATGGAGTGACGGGAAAGAACGTTAAATTCAAATTCCCTTTATTTACATAATTAAATACTCCAAGTGTTTTGATCTTTTCAAATTGGGTCAATTTAGTGTTAGAGTAATAAAAACTCAAGTGTAGGGATGCTCCTATAAATCCCTTATATTTTAAGGTTATCGTAGAGGATGGTAGAGTAAAAGTGTATGCAAAAAAAAAAAAAAAAAAAAAAAAAAAAAAACGGCTACCATCCTACATCTTTCTTTATGTTTTTCAATTTATGTATGTTTGTTTCAAGTTATCTAGAGTTTAGTGAGTCGAGTCTTGGCTTAGCAACGCCATTCTTTTCATGCTTGTAACATAAGATTTTTGACTTGCCACCACTAAATCGCCTATCCAACCAAACCCTTTGTTCCCTACTGTAAGCCTAACGTTACAACCCTTGAAAAAACCTCTTAGATAGTTGTTCCTAGGTGCTTACTCCAAAGCGGTGGAGGTTTGATCTAGTCTCAAGCCTATGGTAATCTATGTACTATGCCAGGTAATGAGTGTTTTTCTTCCATTTCCATTTACTATATTTCATACACACCCGAGAGATGAGAGAATCCAAACACCCCTTGTGAGGCGCTAGTATATAATTTCCGTGCTTGTTATGACGTGGTGCTTTTACTTGTTGTGAATTATGTTAAACCAATGCTTCAGGCCCCCTAACTTATAAATTGATTGGCCAAAAGCACATTTGCTTGAGGACAAACAAATACCAAGTGTAGGGATGTTTGATAAGGATTTAAAACATACACTTTTAAAGGGTCGTTTAAGCCCTTAATAGACCACTTTTATATCCGTTACTACTTTGAAGAGGAAGGCCGTCACTAAGACTTTTCATCTCAGACGGTCCAGATCCAGAATCAGACGACGTCCCTGCTGAAGCAAATGTGCTTTGAAGAGGAAGGGCGTCACTAAGACTTTTCATCTCGGACGGCCCAGATCCAAAATCAGACGACGTAGCTGCTGAAGCTCGACGGTGTCACAACTACAATGTGAGGCCGTCCAATCGATAACTGGGCCAAGAAGAAAACCCTAATGACGGCGATCTGACGGCGTCCCACCTATAAGGCGATGCCATCGCAAGTGTAAATCTATATATAGAATTTGATTTTTCAGTATTTGAAAAGGTAGACTTGTGGAGTAAAAACTCTAAACGTTCGTAGTCCGACTTGGACAGTAACTTAGGGTCCGAAACCCTATTTTACACATCAAGATAAGTGTTTTCATCCATTTGTATCATTATATCTTCCATTTATTGTGTGTATGCTTGCTTGTTTAATATGTCTAGCTAAATTTCTTATGTGTTTGCTTAGATCTATGAAACCTAGTTGTTAATTATTGATTGGTTGTCTCTTATCTTAATTGTAATTGGCTTAGGAGTGCAACTAGGCTATCATTGTGTTTAAATGCTTGAGTAATCTTTGTTAACATTAGTTTATGAATCACTTAGAGGATTTCGTAGTCTAAACATCAAAAGATAACCTTAAAGTTAGTTTATGAGACATCTAGCGGATTTCGTAGGCAATAACCTTAAGGTATTCTCAAAGAGTTAGGGCTAAAGGCACACCCTACGACCTTAGAAAACACAACGTGTTAAGAATAAGGACGTGACAATTCAACCAACAATAAAAGATAACTAGAGAGTAATAGTATCTAGGTAAACACATTTTTAATCATCATACGAGCATACAATCAAATAGACATAAGAATACCCGTAGTATTAGATAACTAGAATAGTAGAAGTAATCGGTAGAAATACCACCCCCAAATCAATTGCCCCGAGATTTTACCCTTAGCTTTCTAAAAAACCAATAAAAGATAAAAAAAGAATCATCCTCAACCCCAACCTTAGCGTAGTACACTTCTTGCTAGCATTCCTATTCCCCTAGAGAACGATATCAATACTCGAGGATTACCCAATACTACACTACAACGATTAGCTTCACTGCCTAGGGTGTTGAAAAACTTGCTCGACGAAAAGGAAGTTCCTTTGACCCCGAACGCGCTTCGTACGCGCATCAACCTTCTGCAAACGTAACATTCCATGTTGTACCCATAACACTCCCACCTAAAATCCCCGCCCCGGGCCCTAACCTAAACGTGTAACTAACATTGACAACAATCTCACAAATATCAATAATGCATGCTAACCTAACATTAGCCAATATCACTAAACTCCTAAACCTTCAATGTAAACATCACTAGTGAAAACTAAGGTATAATTGACCTCACAAGTAGTGTCTAAGCTATCGATACCTTGTAAATCACTTTCACACGATGACGAATGTGGATGCGACAGTGGTGACGACGGTGGAGTCAACAATGGCGAGTAGTCTCCGGTGAAATCGATCAAATTCACAAATACGACAAAATTGGGGTTTGTGATTAGTGAAATTAGTGTGATTATGAAGTAGTGAAAGTGTTTATGAGTCATTTAGTTTTATAATTGTTTTGTGAAAATTTATTAGGTGTGAAATGATTAAAGATAAAATGAATGAGATGTGAAACAAAGTAAGAAAGAATAATTTTTTCTTTTTTTTATGATTTTGATTTTAATTTACATATTTGGTCAACGTGAGTAGCTACTGATTGTTTTGTAATCCCACAAGTATTAAATTTTTACTTGGTTATATACTTTGCTTTATAGACCATTGGTATTCCGAGATGAGTATTATATTGGTGGCTAGTTCTTACTCAATATTGTTGACGAAAATAATAATGATGTAGACCTAGCTATTAATTTATACAACTTCTCAATTCCTTTTGTTTAAACAAATAATTACTCGAGTATTTTTGGATTTTGACTTAATTATCTTAATTTAGAAAAGAAAAGGTAAAACATATATAGTCGGTGTATAGGTTTGTCTATTAGTGACTTATTTTAGAAATATCACTCAATGCAAAAAATGAAGAGGGAGATGTCTTTTCGACTAATTACTCATATTTACACAGTTATATTGTTTAAACACTTAATCAACATACAACACAAACAAACCGTACCTTTCACGTAATTCTTCTAATTTAATTTTGGTTTTATATTCAACTCTTTCTTATACGTGTAAAGAAAAACTTATACATAAACTTTTTAATTTACTAAATAACCAAAACAAACTACAAAATACGTACCATTTTCTGGTCATCGAACTACACATACAAAAAGAGTGCAAAATGAATATGTAATTTTGTTATAAATTGATAGAAAACTACGAGTTTAGTCCTAAGCAATTAACAAACTTACAACTCGTTGAATTTCAAACTCAATTGGTTTTCACAAACTTTGGAATCTCCCTCTACACATTTTCTCAATTCCACTTAGTTCCACTTTACTTGCTATCAAAACGTTACGAAAATAAAAGGTGTCATGTTCTACTTTATTTGCTATCATGTTTCCAATCCGACATCACAAAAAAATGAAAAATGAATAAATAAATAAATAAATAAATCACCCACATATATGCCATAATGTTGAATTAATATATAAATAAAAAGTAAGTATATATACTGTCACAGTTTTTTTGTTGTGTATATAAAGAGTTTTTGTGTTATAAGTTGAGGCTAGCATTATTATTTTGGCTTTCTTTATGTAAAACACTTTTTAAAAATAATATTTCATAAATGTCTCAATTGAGAATTGAACTCACTTGATTCTTACTTATATTATGTTGCACTTAACTAGTTATGCCGCTTACTATTAGACTTAGGATCAAATGAGAAGAAACATTAAAATGAGAATAATAAGAAATAATTATAACTACACATTAGAGATGCATCGACTTGAATTAGATGCATCCATAATCTTTTATATGCATCATAATATATTTTCGATCTAAAAATTAGATGCATATACATATATTAGATCATTTTATCAAGTTAGACGAATCCTATGTATTTTTCCTCTTCTGCGGGTCAAATTTGTTGCTAGTACTACTTTGCATCATTTTCACTTCAAAATCACTTTTGAAACTAAGTGAGATGCATCTAAATAAATAGAGATGCATCTTATTCAAGTCGATGCATCTTAAATATATGGTTGTAGTTATTTCTCATTCTTCTCATTTTAAGATTTCTTCTCACTAGATCTGCACCCCTTACTATTAAAGCAAAAACAATTGCAATGAGTTCCTAAGTCATATTATGAACCCTTTTCTTACTGTTATTAAAATTTTTAGGCCGAAACTGGGGTTATGTCATTAGCTAGTTTTGTCACATTGTTGTGTTGGTTACCCTGTTTTTTGACTCGACATTGCGGCCGACTAATCCTAAGACGACTATTCTTTCGGATAGCCCGGAGTCGATGCTGGTGAACATCCATAGCCACAAAGGGATTAATAATAATAATAATAATAATAATAATAATAATAATAATAATAATAATAACATCTCGTCAAAATTTAACATTTTGTCTTTTTTGAAAAAGTAGATTATTTACACTGTTAAATCAAATCATAATTTACGCATGTTTAGATCGAGACTTGAGCTCATAACCCGTTATATTATGTTGTAACTAGCATGTCACTTACTGATAAAGGCAAAAACAATAGCAGTGAGTTCTCAACCCTTTCATTCTATTGTGTTTCTGGAGTTCTTATTTTATTTTGTAGAAGTGAAAAAACTAAACAGATGTAAATAAATATGGATTAATGAATCAGTGAGACATGATTTGGTGAATGTGAAAATAATAATAGCAAGTAAAGAAGGTCACAAATGACAAATTTATAAGGCAGCTCCCAATAGATGGTCGTGACCATCCGCGAGAACACAAATTCATGCCCTAGCTTATTGGGTCCAACCAGCTCACACGTGACATCGGGCAAAAACAATGACGAACGGTTACCTACTAACCGAATAGGTGATAACATCAAATAGTCCTGATTATTAAGTGTCAATTTCCCCCGATAATGCTCGTTATTTATATCATTTATATGGATTTACGCTTGTTTTCCATTGTTTTCCACTTCGGGTAAATTACGAGCATTGGAGCTATAGAGACGCGGAAATGGAAACATTACTAAAGATTTATCACAAGATGCTTATTCGAAGAAGTTCTGGCGTAACTCGTCTCTCACATTCTGCGTAACTATTCGTGACCCGTAAGTCCAACTTATCAAGAGGTTACGCGTAACTCTTCCCATAGGTTACGACGTAACTCCATTAGGTCAAAGAGGTTCCAGCTGCGATACTTACGCCGTAACTCATCGCATCACTTACGGCGTAATCGAGTTTATTGAAGACTACGGCGTAACCACTTATAAGGTTACGCCAGTAACTAGCGAGATCTAGTGCATTTACGAAGAAATAGAAGGTTCTACGGCGTAACTTCTCTATTGGTTCTGCCAGAACCTGCACTGGTCTATAAATACCCAATTCCAAGCATTTCAAAGCATCCCATTCCACACACAACACTCGAGAACGTGGGAAAAGCTCAAGGAGGTCTAGGAAGCATACTGGATGTTTCAAGGAGAAGTCACACCATTACGATAAGCTTTAGCGTTTATTATTTCTTTACTTTCAATTCATGTATTTCGTACCTTTGAATATTGAATTGACTTGCATGATTAATATGAGCTGCTAAGCACCCTTTGGTGCTAGCCTAGTTATGATTCCTTAATTGTTTTGTTTACGTTTACCTTTACTTTGTACAATTATTTCTAAGTGTATGCATGCATAGTTCTTTGGTAGTCACCTGGTTCGGTAGTTTTGAATGGCGATGAGGCCAATTCCTAGGAGATATGACCAACCGACCCTAGGTGAGCGGATGAGACGGGAAGGGTAAGATATGACCAATGACGACCCTTTCTACTTGTGCGATTGACCAACCGATCACCTATCGTTTGGATGAACTTAAGAATGGGGGTGTAGTGTCTAAATTCCTAACTAACTGGCACTTACTATTAGCATGTAGCGGTACTTAATGACTCGGCAGGGACCCGAAACAACGGGACTTATGACGGTGCTTTGATTTCTCTGTGGTGGCATATTTGCCGATAGGTTAGGGCGAATTGACCAAATGTTGTCCTCTCAAATTTGACCCCACCAAGTAATTGGAAGTAGGTAGGCGTAGACATAACTAGCTAGGAGGATTAACTAGGTTAGCACCACTATTCCTCTATTGATTTCCCTCACACATTTATTTGCTTTTATTTTATATTCGCATTAGTAGTTTAATTAATTAAATACCTTTTGAAACCATCAATATTTCGTGACAATTAGACTTAGTAATTATCAACACACATAGCTCTTGGGACGACCTCGGCTTTACCATTTACTACAATACACACGACCGAATTACTGCGCCTGTTAGTGCACTAGGGTGAACCATAGGTATAACGAGACACTATTAATTTAAGACCAGTCAAGAAAACACGCATCAAGTTTTTGGCGCCACAGCCGGGGAGCTATATTAGGATTGATATTAAGTCTTTCATTTCATTTTTAAACTTTTCTCACGATCATATTTCAAGTTTTCAGGTACCATGGAAGCTATTAACATCGATAACCTCACTCTTGAGGAATATTTGGCATTGAAAAAAGAAGAACAAGGGCCAGGGATTGTTAGGCGAGCCATTGCATAAGATGCTCAATTCGAAATCTGTAACATATTGGATTTCATAAACACATCATAACATTATAAATGGGGCGTATGGTTTAAGAGTTTATAGAGAGAAAGTGGAAGATGGGAGCCTTTCTAGAGAGAGAAAGAAAACAAAAGAGAAAAAGGTTAGATTGAATGAAAGGTCCAACCCTCTACCTTGGGAGGTAGAGGTTATTTATAGTTACAAACTAATACGTCCTCCTGACGGACTGTGGATCAGGTATACAGTGGGTAAAGACCCGTCCTTCCTCCACGGTGTTACTCTAAACTAATCTACGCTACTAATTAACTAATTAACTACTAAACAACGTAAATAACTACAAGTCTACGAGCTAACATATGCTAGACCATAATTGGGGTGACCGACACTTTAACATGGAATTTCCAATTCCTAACAATCTCCCCCTAAGGGAGGTCACCCCATTAAATACATTTTGCATCCTAGCATTCTTATTTGTCTTCTGTTCTGAGCTCGTAGACTTCAATTCTTCAATGTCCACATTCTATGTGCTTTTGTAGTGACTCTTCATAGTCCGATTATTTTGTACTTTCAGTGGAGGTCTTTGAACTGATCCAAATCTTTGATGATCTTCGAGCATTAATTGAGATCATCGACCCACGATGAAATCTCTCCGGATCATCCATAGTTGTGTTGCCTTCATGTGATGTTGTGACTTTTGACCGACATGCTCACACTTTCGGATCATGACATCTTTCCATCGAGTAGTGGAAGCTTTCTTGGTTCATGATATTTGCGGCAGAAAGCGAAGCATAGTATAAAATATCGAGCCAAGTTATGTAGATATGCACCGGTCATGATTTCTTCAATTAAGTGTGGATCTTGTGAGCATGCGACTTTGGATTGACTTTCAATTCGATCAACTACAACCGTCCAAATGTACCGCAAACAACAAGTTAGTGATAAACACACGAAAGTGTCTTTGATCACTTTCGTTGAATTGAGTACACGCCCACGGTTCTCCGTTGATCGTTACAAGTATCGCCTCCGATCGGTAGGATTCCTAAGAATCTCCTTGACGAGGGTTTCGCAGCCTACTCTAGCCGTTCTCAAACCAGAACATCTCAAAGAAGACAACATGGAGTGAGTGAATCAGCGAATTGAGATTCACTGATTGATGAAAAATTGATTTGAAAAACAATCGTGTATTGCTTGAAGAAAGAGTTTTACAATACGATGAAGGTTTTATGAGAAAGATCAATTTTCAATCAGAAATATTGTTTATATGAAAAGAGTACACGTTCGATGTGCTAGAGAAAAGAAGAGATTCGCACATCGAACGGTTTTTCCAAGAGTATTTTTTCAATCAGAGATACTTTTTGAATATGAAAATAAATACACATTCGATGTGCTAGAAAAAAGAAGATTTGCACATCGAACGGTTTTTCCAAAAGTATTCGTCAATTCCAATCCTGGACCAAGGTTGATTTTGAATCGCCCCATCGTTTCTGTCCAGTTGTCACAAGCTTGATCTTTATAAAAGATCTCACATGTCACACACCAAGAGCTTGTTTGATGTTGGCTCTAGAAGGATTTTCATCTTCATCGTGAATACATACATATCACTCGGATGTTCTGGCAATACCATAAGGATAATGCGTAGGACTCTCAATATATACTTACTTTCCACATTGTGTAAAATAGTAAGTCTTCATTATTTTTGTGTACTAATGACATATTGTGGATGATCTCTTGGCTCTAGACCCAATAGTGCACATTTGGTTCCTATGCCAGAGACTAGGGAGAGGGTCTCCTTCTTCAATATCAACAATCTCTAAGAGAAAGTCGATAGATAATGTCGGTTCCCCGTGAGAATGAAACAAGTCCTTTTAAGAGGAACTTGAGTAGCTTGGGAAGTTAGGTGCATTGCGTCACTGAGTCAATGACGTCTTGTCTTCAATACCGTGTTACCTTAGTAAACACCGGTAGCATATGTATTGAACCCGGTTTACGCCTAAGGTTGAATTATTGAGGGCTATTTCTTTCACCCTTTTCTCATTCATTTCTTTTCATTCTTCAACCCTTCGCTTACGAGACTTCATAACTAGAACCTTGTTGGGTTTATTCCGGTACTAGCTCTGTCTCAGTCGGCACTATTCCCATATCTCACTTTTCTCCTTTTTTCATCATACCTAAGGACTCTACACTATCTAGTGGATTGTCCCTGGGAAGATCCTTCCGGTTCTGGCGGATCGTGGGAACTAATACCTAACCTCACCATCCTTATAACTCCATACATAAACTAAAATGGTCGGTCTTTTGGTACAGTTCATCTCGAAACCAATTGAAAAATCATTTGGAAAAACAATCAAGGTACTTGTGATACGAGATCAAAGAGTTTTGTACCTTAATAGTTTTGATCATTTAGAAAACCTCCCCCTCAACATGTGCATATGATTTAGAAATTGTTTAGCACATGGAGGCAAGAGGACTTTGAAATATTTTCTTTGATCACAATTTCTATGAAAAAAACCATTTGATTTTCTTTGGTAAATTCTCCCCCTCAATATGTGCATAGGATATTTGAAATCATTTTATCACATAGAGGCAGGAGTTCTTTAAAGTACTTTTCACAATTGCCAATAGAAACCATTCGCTCCTCCTCAATATGTGCATCGATATACGAAAAAGTTTGGCACATATTAGAGAGAACTTGCACTTTGAATCAAAACGATCATCTTATATCAAGTTTCATTATTAAATCACAAATTCTCCCCCGATCAAAAATCTCAAACCCTTTGAGATTTTGGATCCCAAGTGATTTAATACGGTTTAGTAAACATGGGAGAATATGTGCCTGATTTAAAAGCTCATCTAGTTTTTGGATAAACATGAGATTTTGGATAAATGCTCCCCCTCAACATGTGCATTATGTATATTGAAATCGTTTGGAACATGGAGGCAGTAGTGCCTTTGAAGGACTGAAACCAATTCCATTAAAACATGTTTGAGATTTAAATCACGATCTCTCCCCCGATCAAAAATTTCAAACCAATTGAGATTTGTGATCCCAATTGATTTAAATCATTTAAAATATTTTGGGGAAAGACATGGCAAGATTTAATTCAGAAAAATGACCGATAAGGATCAATTTTAGACATTAAAGATTGTTAGTGTCAGGTATGATAGTTTTTTAAGAGATCTTGATTTAAAATAAAATAATTTCACAATCAAACAAGAACAGAAAGAATTTCATTTTGAAAGATCTTTGAGTTTTAAAGAAAATCATACCATGATATAACATTAAATCTTTAGATCACCACTTTATTTCGTACAAATCGAAACTTTTGTGAAGAAATATCGTTTGAAAATATTTTATTTTAAATCACTCTCCCCTCAATCGATGACCGTAGTCGATGATTGAGTGACTTAAGTTTTGATAAAATGAAGTCCGGTGATTTTCAAAATTAAGTCCAAATTATTTTCAAAACAATATTTTTCCATTTTCAAAACAATTTTAACAAATAATTTTGAAAAATGGTATTATTCACTAGTTGTCCTGCACAAAAATACGTTCGGTGGTTGAGAAGCTTATGTTGTTCTGTAGGGCTTGAAAGAAAACCATCTGCGATGTAGTGAGACTTCTTACGTTGCGGTTTAATGCCAATCGAGGTCAAATTAAGCTCCGTTTCTTCATTTCTTGATGAAGAAAACCGTCTCGATGCGGTGAGACCACTTACATTGCATTTTCCATGCCAACTCTCCATAGAAGTCCAATTAAGCTCCGTTTCTTCATTTGTCAACCCCGGATATAGTTACCCTTTCCTTTCGCATCCAATCATCTTCATTTGTGGGATCTGGATCGGGAACATTCTTATATACCAATATACCGCATCGTCGGTGAACACACATCTGTATATATGGTGGTCGACATCACCCAAACAAACAATCGACTAATAAAAGTCAATTCAACATATCAATTAGATCATAAAAGGTATGGGAATAATGTGTTAATCAATCTATAATCATCTAATCCTAACAATCACATCCTAGAAACCTAGTCCTTCAACATAGGAAATTATATTTTTTCCAGATAAGCACGTAAGATGAATAAGAAAGCTCGTTAGAAGATGTAGATTTGAAAAACATTCTCCCCCTCAATAAATGACTCATTTTCTGAAAAGTTTAAAAGCGCTGAAGTCATTGATTGAGTTTTGCAAATTTATAAAAAATCTGATATTGATAGTTTTTCAAGCAACTCATTTTCCACCAATATTGTTAAAAAAATATTTTTCTGAAGAATTTTAGAAGGAAAAATATTTGAGTAGGAACAGCAGTCCTTCGACATACTTTCTTCAATTTGTTTTTAGGATAAGTGCACGAATTATTTGAAAAATTTTGGTTTAGCGCATCACTTTCCTTTCTTAAAGAGCGGGTTGCTATCGAAAAAAATAGCAGCCATAGTATAAAGCACGGGTTCTGATCTAAAGTAAGCGCAAGCCATTTTTGAAGCGGTTCTGATCGAAATAACTGTAAGCCATAGTTTGAGACATGTTTTGAAAAGAAATATTTACACCTCCGCTCGAACTTCATCTATGATCCCGTGCCATTATTGAATGACATTTCTAAGACCGCAGATGTTATCGATACGAAGACATGTCTTTGAAAACAATATTTTTGGTATTTTCAAATTTTCAAATTTTATGGGTTTTGTTGATTTTATATTTTTCTATTTTCTTTTGTTGGTTTTATATTTTTGTATTTTGCTTTTGATAGATATATACAGATAGAGTAGATGATATAGTTTAAGAAGATGATGATCACGAGTACCGAGATAAGGATATCGAGCAGCCCGTTGTAGAAGATAGAAGTCATCATCCCTAAAACTTTCACCACCAAAGCTTCGAGGCTCTTGCATTGAAGAAAGAAATTGAACCATCCGAAGTGAGACTTTGGCGCTTCCCCCAAACCAAGATCCATTAGATGAGCAGATTCAAGCTCTATTTCAAGCTTGCCTTAGCGGTGCACAAAGAAGCACACCTTTATCATAAATCCATTGCTCCTTTTAAGAACGATAATCGAGATACTCCATTCGGGGTTATATCATCAACATATCATCCCACTCTTTAAATTTCTTCTCATATTTCATTACCACTGATGTCTGAAGCGATGCATCCCAAAAAATTTGTCGAGAGACCACTTCCCCCAAGTAGATGAATTGATGCAGTCAGTCTCATAGACTAGAGCTCACGAACCCGAATACACATACCCGAAGACAAAGAAACTTATACCATTGAAGTAGCAGATTAAGTACAATAGCCAAAGAATAACCCCGATGTATACTTTTCTCTCCCCTAAAGAAAGTGTATGAAGCTCAAGAACTCGGCACCGAATGCCCAAAGAGAGAATAATCGATAAAATTGAAGAAGCGGGCGAATCATCGATTATCTCGGATGTCAACTCCGGTATAAGTGATTATATCTCTCGAATCACCGATTAAGCCCTCAAGTGAAGCGGTGAGCATCCCCAATGTACACAATCTCTCTCCCCTAATGATTGCGATAACATCGAAATCATCACACACTTGTGTACCTCTTTTATCTTCAGAAACTAACTCTTCCATCTCTTCCCCCACATCGTTGGAATAAGAACACTAAAAGCCTTGATGAGTAAAACCTTGAGTTTCTCTGCGGTCATGACATTCGTCTTCCCGGGATATCTTCAATCATTTAGAAGAATTAAGTTCGTCAAGTTTACTCGCGTTTACATGTGTGTCTCCTTCCCCCTTGCTGGTTTTGATACTTCATAATCAGCAAAACATTATAAGCCCAAATACTTGAAATCTGTTGAGAAGATCGCTTGAAGTCATCGTGAGAATCAACTTGCTGAAGAACAGAACGAGTAAGTGTAATTGGGGATTAAATCTAACATTTCACTTCCCCCCAATTAGTGCTCTCCCCTAAACAGACAATCTTTTTGATAAATGCCCAGATTAAGAAGAAGTCTTTAGATCGTTAAATGCAACACGTCTTTAGTCTTCTAACATGCAGCAGAAAATGTAGAATAAACTGTAGACTCGACCTTCTTCAAGATTGTCCAATTGGGGAATAGATAGTTAACATCTTCATCACTCCAAAAAGTATCCCAATTAACTTTCATCTTACAAATCCCCTTAACTAAAATCCCTCCCAATCAAACAAGAACATAAAGATGTTCCCCAAGGAAATCAGCAATCAGCCCGCAACGAACATACGAAATGGTAACACCAAACTACCAATCACATCAAACAAGAACAGAGAGATTGTTCGGAATCATCATGTTGATGTGTACGTGAAGCATTAACCGGAAGCACTTTGTCGATAATCATATCAGCCCGTGTGAAGATGTCAACCAACGGCTTTTAGAAGAAACTACATGTGAATATGATCCGATAAGAAGAAGCTCGGTTATTACATGAGTTTGGAGCCGTTTGACCATTTATTCTCAGAAATCAATCAACCATGCAGTAAATTCACACTTTTTCTGCCATTCTTGATTAAATAAGTGAATATCTTCAACAAATGTAATCTATTCACACTTCTCCCCCGCAAAATTAGCACATGATGTTGCCATCGTCATTATAGTTGAGCAAGTGAAATAAGAAAAACAATCAACGGTAGTCTGATTCACTTGATGTTTGAAAGCTCATGGAAAAAGCATGAAGCATGTTGATAAAGAATGTCGATGAGAATGGTCATAAACATGAAGATTTCTCTTCTTCTGAAGATAAAGTGCACTGAAGCTTACACGTTTCTTTTCTTTGAGGAACGGGCCCTGAAGTGTTATCTGCAGACGCCATAATGTTGAAGAACGAGGCCTGAACTGATGTGAACAGACGTCATTGCCGATTGAATATCAATATTGAGTAACTTGAACCCGTGAGTTATGAGATATCAATCCTTTTGTTATCCATACTTTAAGCCAGTCCATGTATTGAAGGATTGAAGTATCTGCCACTGAGTAAGGACTACCTGCACTAACATTACAAGCTTGATTGCATATATATGGGTTAGTGACATTAGTATCCAAACCCTTTGGGGATTCATGGTCAACCTTGATTTTGCTATCGGTAAACAGCTTTCCAGTAGGTATCCACCTAAGTTCAGCATCCTTAAAATTCTACCAGACGGTATCCACTTATGGCAAGGTCTAGGATTGTAAGGCTTCTTATGCATAGTGGAAGACTTATCCTTATTCCTAGTTTCCAAAGATTTAGCAGTTGGTGTCCATCTAGGCGAAGTTTTAGGTTTGTTTTGCTTCATGACATATTGAACCTTAGTCACGTTAGTAGTCTTAGTGGATTGTACCTTAGCATGTGAATTAGGAAAAAGTTTCTTATTTGGAAAAGACTTAGAATTTCTAGTTTCATTTTCTACATGCTTAGTATACTTCTTCATATAACTACTCTTAGATGCAAAGCCAACCTTAGAGATACTCACGGAAGACTCGCCTCCTCGGATTCCGTTAACCCCTAAACAAGCACATGTTCACTTTAATCATCTATACTACTATATAAAGCATTTAAGTTGTGGGCTCCACAAGAAATTAAGATAAGGAGCTCCAATCATTGAGTGACATGTGTCACTTCTCTAACTAAAAAATAACAAAAAAAGAGGAGCTCTAACAAACTAAAATAAGAAGCTCCAATAAGTGGGTGACACATGTCACTTCTTAACTAATTAATCACCTTTATTTTTAAACTTAAATATCTTTTAATTCGTTTAGTTTTTTTATGATCTAATTTCACCATATTTTTTAAAATTTTATGCTCTTTAATTCAACATCCATTTTGATATATTTTTATTAGTTTTTAGTTTTTACATTTTTAGTAGGTTTATTTTATTTTGATTCAAATTTTATAACTTTAACCTTTATTTCAATCAATACAAACTTTATTTATCAAAATCATTTACTTTTGGGAAAGTGTTTGACGGCTAAGAGATTGTGAAGGTCTTTTTATATGCGGAAATAATGATGTCACGGGAAAGATACGGAAAACCCAAACAAACACATACAATTAACACATACACATTTGGAGTGTTGTGGAATTCACTAAGCGGGTAAAGAATTGCGAGGAAAGTTGGGTTAGCAATTCATTTACCATATTTATATATAACTATATTTATCGCCGCCGCTGTGCGCGGGTATCCAACTAGTATTTTAACAAAGAATAAGCAATTGTTAACCATAATGATCAATTAAACTCCAAAATCAAACAACTAAAAAGTATAATCAAACCCAATGCCCTTAAATTCTAACAAAATCAACTCCATATATTAATTACCAACAAACATAAAACAAACAACAAAAAACAAAAACTTAAATACAAGATCAAATTATATAATATTAACCTGATTGAGTGAAGCTTCTAACAGCAATGCATCTTCTTCGCCACTACCCATTAAGCAAAAAATTTAACTGAGTCAACTCGGTGTATCTAAACAAGGGTGATTTAGAATCTGGGTTTGAATGTGATACAAAGAGTAAAATACGGTGAATAGATATTTGATGCGTGCAAACAACCTAGCAGTTTTTTCTTTATGTCACGTATAATAATATATATATCCACCCGAAAATGCATAATTGCATATATATCCAAAGCATGCATAAAAACCATTATACTATGTGTATAAAAATCTTGTACAAAGGATATATATGCAATTATTCACTTTGGGAAGGATATATATGCATTTTTGCCTATTTATAATTATAATATTGGAATTAGTGTGTTAATAAGGCTTTATCTTTTCTTATTACTTTTATGTTATTTTGGAGTTTATTTTTTAATTATGATCTTTATTTCTTGGCGATTAAGTCTAAAATACATACTTGTTGTTTGTCCCGTGTCTCGCTTTATATTCTTAAACTTTTTTTTTTTTTGCAAAAACTCGTTCCTCCATTAGTAAAGTTGGCACAAATACATCCCTCTGTTAGTAAAATCAGTCAATCAGGACTAACGGTGCAAATATTTCTCCGTTATCTTTTAACGGAAGAGAGAATATTGGCTCCGTTAGTCCTTAGGGCTAACTATGCAATTTGTTTTCGGAAATAAATTGCATCGTTAGTCCGCCACCACCATCACCGCCACCTCCACCGCCACCTACTACCTCCACTGCCACCTACCACCCAACGCCACCACCACCTACCACCCACTACCTCCACACACCACCACCACCCGCCACCGCAACCACCTCCACCCAACGCCGCCACCACCATCACCGCCACCCACCTCCACCTCCATCACCACCCAACGTCACCACCACCAACACCATCACCGCCATCCACCACCACCATCAACAACCTTGGGAGTGGTAGGTGTAGGTGGATGGCGGTGGTGGGTGGTGGTGCGGGGGTGGTGGTGGTGGTGGTGGTGTGGTGGTGGGCGGCGTGGTGGCGGCGGTGGAGGTGGTGGTTGTGGTGGGTGGGTAGCGGCGGTGGAGGTGGGAGGTGGTGGTAGTGGTGGCGTTGGTTGGTGGTCGGTGGTGGCGGTGGAGGTGGTGGCGTTAGATGGCGATGGTGGAGGTGGTGGTTGTGGTAGGTGGGTAGCGGCGGTGGAGGTGGGTGGTGGTGGCAGTGGTGGCGGCGGTGGAGGTGGAGGTGAAGGGTGGTGGCGTTGGGTGGTTGTGGGTAGAGGTGGCAGTGGAAGTGGTAGGTGGCGCTGATGGTGGTTGAGGACTAACGATGCAAATATTCTATCTTATGTTAGGAGATGACGGAGAATATTTACATTGTTAGTCATTACTGACTGATTTTACTAACAGAATGATGTATTTTTGCCAATTTTACTAACGAAAAGGTAATTTTATGTCAAAAATAAAGTCTATAAATGTAAAGGGAGACACGGGACAAACCACATAGATGTATTTTGGACTTTACTTTTTCTTGGCATTTTAATACTAGAGATTATAAATAGTTTAGATTGATTTTTAACTTCTTTGACGTGATTTTTTTTTAACGGCAATCTTTTCATATTTTATCTCATAATATCACGCGTATTTTTAACAAAATTAAAACTCGCATTTTTTAATCGGCAGGCACACTCACATATTAATATGCCAAAGAAAGTTAAGTGTTGGTGTGACTTATTACACTAAAGAAAACGGATAAACATAGTCTCGTGACCAAATTTAGTATACAATTATGTATTGTAATTATTTATAAATATAACGAATATCTGAAGTTGAATTTAACATTTTTCAACTAATATTTATATTCTGGTTATTACACATATGCTGTTTTAAAAATACTAATGGTAAATCTTTTGAAAAGGTTTATATAAATTTTATGTCATATACTTTTAAATTTCTCATTTTATAAACCGATTATCAATATATTTAAACTTGTTAAAACTTTATAACTTAATGAGGTATTAAATAATTTATACTTCCTCCGTCCCAAATTATAAGTTCATTTTTGATTTTTCAAAGTCTTTTTCTTCCGACTTTGACCTTAATTATTTCTTTCCATGTTATATAATACTTGATGAAAAGTATACCAATAAAAATGTATTTAAATCACTTATCCATTTATATATTTTACATCAATGATTAATAAAGTTAAAAGAAATAATTAAAGTCAAAGTTGAAATAAAATGACTTTGAAAAAGTTAATGGACTTATAATTTGAAACAGATGGAGTATGTATTTAGTTGCAATGAAAAAGTCTATGAACTTAGACCTATTTCATTTTATGTCATCATAAAACTCATCTCACTATAGTGACTCAATTTATAAACCTTTTCAAAATTTTATAAACTTTTTCATAAACTTCTCATAATGGATGCCCTCAGTAGACATATTGAGTTTGAAAAAAGAGTTATCCTGATAAATTAAAAATGAGTTATGGTCTGTAAGAATACATGATAAGAATAATATTAAAATGATTGTATTGCTTCGTGATTCATTACAGACAATGAGAAGCATTATATAGGAATATTGCATGACTTATATTGGGTAACTCAACTAATCAAGCTAATCAATATAAATGTACAACTAATAATATTGAAACTATCTACAAATGACAACGAATGTTCTTATCTTTATACACGGTTAACATGGTCGACTAATTTTGTGACCAAAATGTATATCCACACAAATATTCATAGATCAACCAAAGAACTAATGTTTAATGGTCATTTATGTAGTGTAAAATACTCTTTAATTATATTGTTTGAGAATTCAAGTGCTATTTAGAACATGTAACATAGACTTATAGAGTACTAGTACACATGAGTCGAATTTATGCGAAAATTTTAGTTTTATCCAAGGACATATAAAAATTTGGATGTGTCTACTGTTTTAAGATTCTCAGATAAGTAGAACTAACAATTATGTACGAATTTTTACGTAAACTTTTCATTATGATAAATATTTGTATAATTTTGTTGGATGAGGGATTTGAATTTGTTTAATTAGTATGAAGTTTGGGTTGATGTTATTATTTATCTTAAACTATATTTGTCATGTTGTACACATTATACGTGTTTAATAGTATATAATGGCTCTTAATGAAGTTAAAAGATAAAAAAAAATTGTTTTTCGGATATTCCTATTTAATCTTTAAAAAAGAATTACGTGAATCGTTTTTAAAAGTACAACATCGTATATTTATTTTCATATCACAGTAACGCGTGCTCACATTTTGATATTTATATTCGTGTTAATAATACTTTTAGATGTATGTAGTGTGTAAGTCTTTTTATTCATGTCGATATAGATGTAAAGCGTCGTTTTGTTGGAACGATTGGCTTAAAAACCCGAATCTCATTTCTTTGTAATTGCTTGCTTCTTGCAAGTTGTTTTTTTAATAATATAGCTGTTCAAAAAAAAAGCTTATAAAAAAGATAACATGAGTCGTTATCGACAGCAGATTGTAAAATAAAAAAGCTTTTCTAGATGTTTTACTTAAACTTAGATGAGTGTGACAAAATAAAAGTTAATTTTTATTTTCATTTGCTAATAAGAGGGCTTGATTTTAAAATTAAGCTTTCATATTGGTTAATAAAAAAAAAATATGGTGAGAAACATCTTCTCTTATATTATATGAAAGTTACAAAATAAATTATCACAGTATACTCTTACCAAACTAAAATCGACAGTATTTTTTCACATTATAAAAATAGACATGACGAGTAAATACATTTGCTCTCCAATCTAGTTTGCTTGCCACTTATGTTTATCAAATATCAATTTTACATTTTTAAACCCAAACAATTCAAACGCTTTATCTTATGTAACAAATGGAATGAAATTGAGAGAAAATAATTTGCTTATCACTTACACGTGTCACGAGCAAAATGATATGAAAATAGACGGCGAGCAAATTAAAAAGCGAGCAAACTTGTTTAGCTAGCCATATCTTGGTAACACAAACTTTTAAAGTCGCAATTGATGAAACAGATTTCAAAATGTTCATTCTAAAATTTTTCACAAACATATATGTTTGGGCAAATCGCATAAAAGTGTATCCAACTTATACCCAATTTTAATTTAAGGTACTTAACTTTTTTTTATCCCAATTTAGTGTACCAAGCTTTTTTTTTTTTTATTGCAATGTAAGACCACTAGCGGGTTTCCAAGTCACTTAGCCGGTTAACAAATTTTCCGACGACCTTTTCCGATGACCCACCACCACCACCTTCATTTATCACCACCACCACCATAACCCACCACCAATACCTTCATTTATCACCGCAACCACCATAATCCACCACCACTAAATTGGGATAAAAAAGTTTCTTTCAGTGTTTGATTATAAAAAAATTTCGAGTTTACCGAGGGAGTACAAAAGAGTGGAGGATAAAGATTGTTGTAATACAGAAGAATTGAGTTTCTTTCAGTGTTTGATTATAGAACAAAAAATATATGTTTTGGAGGCTGCTGATTTGTGTAATTCCAATAGCCACAATTGTCAAGGACGATCAGAGGATAATGATCGCTAAGATACAGATGAAGAGATTTTTCATAAAGGTATTGATAGGTGCCAAAGTTAAGTCAACAGAAGGTCAACCCACATGTGCCTGGCACGTGTGAAGCTGTTAACAACCAACACACTCCAACCATCTTTCCTTCCAAATGCTTTTAAATACCCAACACTTATATCTCATTCCTAAGCTTTTGATAATTCAGTTTCTCTCTTAAATTCTCTCTGTAATCTCTTTGTTATCATTTTGTAACAAACTCATGTCAAACTATCCTCCATTGATAATACATTGAGCTTTCGTTGATCTCTTCTTAATTCTTGATTAACCAAGTTCTTGTAAAACACTATTATCAATCTTAATTGATCCTAGTGGTGCTTATCAATTGGTATCAGAGACCTTTCCTGGTGAGGTCTCATTGCAACAGATTCAAGATTCATAATTCAAGATTCTGTTCAGCTTTCTGTCAAATTCTGTTATTCAAGATTCATTCAAAATTCTGTCATAACCACCATTTTCACCGCCGTTCAGTTTTGTTTAGTTGGTTAAATTTTGATACAGTGACTTAGTTTTGGGTCTCAATCAAGATGTCGACAACTATTTCAGCGATCCAATTACAAGTCGATTATCTGACGAGACAAAACACTCGCAGTGATGTTCAAGAAGTGTTTGATGAATTGTTTGTGAATAAACTTCTCAACAAAGAATGCGCAGTGCTCGAGTATTACAATGTGTTTAATTCTTGGTTTAGCAATAAAGGGTTGGATGAACGGTATCTTATCGATCTCTTCATTTTTGGGTTACAACCAGCAATTGAAAAAGTGGTTAGTCTTTTCAAACCCAATACACTTCATGATGCATATGGTTTGGCTGAGTTACAAGAGAATTTTTTGAAAAGAAGTTTTGGTCAATCATTGTTCTTTCCTATGAAGTCAAAAGAGTCAAAAGAAACTGAAAGAATTTGCAATGGGTTGATTGCTCTTGATGATCTTGAGGAAGGAGATTGTAAAATTGTGGAAATGGAATTACAAGGGGTAAATAGAGTAATTGATATAACAAATGGCTTGATTGGTGGTGGTGACTTGTGTAATGATAAAGATAACGAAATAGAATCGGGTGGTGTGGACATTGACACATTTGAGTTGAAGGATCTTGGTGAAACATGTAAAGAAGATGATGAAGTTGAGAGAAAAACGTTTATTGAAAATGGGTCTAATCTCGACAAGATTCAAGAAGTGCAAATGGGTGTTCCTCGTCTTGAAAATGATGCAATGGGTATTAAAGTTCTTGATGAGGTTGGGAAAAGTAGTGAATTCGAAGTGCATGAGTCAAGAAGAGTGAATGTCAATGGAGTGGTGAATTGCGAAGAGGATGGGAAAGATCAAGGAATTGAACCAAGTGGGGTGAACTCAGTGACTACTGGAGTTGCTTCCAGCAATAGCAGGGAAGAATATCCAGAAAATTTAGTGAACAATTGTTTACCATATACAAAATGGAAGGAAGTTGTAAAAGGTAAATGTAGCAGCTTGGTAGAAAACAAAGATGCGTATGGCGTAGATCAAAATATGAGTAAAGAGGATAATGATCTTATTTTAAGCGACCTGCTGTTGGGAACATATTGTGATCAGAAGTGTTTTGAAGGTTGGGCAAATGGGTGTAAAAGTTTGTATGTGGCTACTTATGTATCTGATGTTCATAGTCCTTATGATAAGTCATTCACTTGTGATGATCAGTGGTACAAGCAGGAAGAAGGTACGTAACAAGTTAAAATGAAGATGAGTGATAACGAAGCTGCTGAAAAGAATGAAGATGATTTTGGTTATTTTGAGTTTGACATATGGAAGTGGCCTACAAGAAAGAAAGTGGAGGGTATGAGATGCAAAGTTAAGTTCAGAAAGTGGAAATTTGACATTTGGAAATGGCCTAATAGGAAGAAGAAATGGAAAAGAGTCATGTTATGGAGCTTTGGTTGCTGTTGAGGGTTGTGAAAAGCTAGAGACTAATGCTTAATGATTCATGTTTTCTGAGTGGGAAGGGATTAAATATTTAAAAGTAGAAGAAGTTGGTTGCAATGAGATGTCGTCGATAATTTTACACATGTTAAGTATCCAGCTTTTGATTTCCATTCTTGAGGTCAAGAATGTTTTGAAGAAGGGAGGATATTGATAGGAATTGATTGGTACTAGCAGTGTTTAGTTATCACTAGCAGTGGGAAGTTTAACACTAGCAGTGGGAAGTTTAACATTAGCAGTGGGAACTTTGTACTAGCAGTGGAAAGTGTTACTACACACGTGAGGTGCAAGTGCCATACTCTCCTTTGAAGCTAACCAACTCTCTTCTCATTTGAAACCTTTAGAAGTATCTGTGAAGTTAAGGAAAGCTGATGGATATAACTCATTTGAGAATGGTTTTAAGCTCAATGAAACTTTAGAAATAACAGTGGGGTCTGATTATTTTGCGACTTTTGTGGTGGGTACTACTAAGTTGGACATACTGAAGATGTTGATCGGATCAAATGGTTGCCATACTCAGTTGACGTTCTTCTCATTTGAGGTGGTTCTAAGAATATATAAAGGGTGTAAGAGCTTAAGTTCAGCTTAAACCTGAAAGTCCAGCCCTGAACTTGCACAGAACGTGAAGTTCAATCCTGCACTTGAGCCTTAAGTTCACCTGATGGTTATTGTTTAATTTGAATGCTTAGATGTTTGTGGACAAGCATCATTTCAAGCGGGATGGATTGATAGGTGCCAAAGTTAAGTCAACAGAAGGTCAACCCACATGTGCCTGGTACGTGTGAAGCTGTTAACAACCAACACACTCCAACCATCTTTCCTTCCAAATGCTTTTAAATACCCAACACTTGTATCTCATTTCTAAGCTTTTGATAATTCAGTTTCTCTCTTAAATTCTCTCTGTAATCTCTTTGTTATCATTTTGTAACAAACTCATATCAAACTATCCTCCATTGATAATACATTGAGCTTTCGTTGATCTCTTCTTAATTCTTGATTGACCAAGTTCTTGTAAAACACTATTATCGATCTTAATTGATCCTAGTGGTGCTTATCAAGTATGGTCGGACTCGGTATATTTAAACTTGCATTTCAAAGTGATTTGTTATTCACAATGTTGAAAACTTGCATTTCAAAGTTCTGGCTTTGTTCCAGACTTTTTTGTACTTTCGTTTGTAGGCAAGAAACTGGTGGATGAATCACAAGTGAGTTACACCAGATGAGGTTTCATTTACGGCAATGATGCTTTTCAAGAGAATCAAGTGTTTCAATCAACTACATCATTCATGATTTAACTAATTTTATGCTTTTTAACCTATGCAAACAATGTGAATAAGAACCAAGTAGATATGACTGCAGATTAAACTAACAAAGAAAATAGGTTATATTTGATTGCCCAACTTTAGTACTCTTAGCCGTTTACAATTTCCTCAAAATATTTTTAGTTGTGACAGAGAAACCAAGAGCTCGTTGATATTACCATTAGGTGGTGATAGATGGTGGTTGTGGTAGTGGATTACGGTGGTTGTGGTGATAAATGAAGATATTGGTGGTGGGTTATGGTGGTGGTGGTGATAAATTAAGGAGGTGGTGGTGGGTTATCGGAAAAGGTTGTCGAAAAATTTGGTAACCGGCTAAGTGACTTGGAAACCCGCTAGTGGTCTTACATTACGATAAAAAAAAGTTTAGTACACTAAATTGGAATAAAAAAAGTTGAGTACCTTAAACTAAAATTGGGTATAAGTTAGATAAATTTTTATGCGATTTGCCCTATATGTTTCGGGACATTTACTTGTAAAGGAAAAAAAATCTATGGAACAAAGATTATTTAGTGAGAAAGAAAAGGAAAAAAAGGGAGATGAGTTGTTAAAGATTCCACGTCTCAAGGGAATCCTCGTGGTCCTCGTTGTGGGCCTCCTAATAACTAACTTTGAATTTAAGCATGATAAAACACAAAAAGTCGTTATTGCTCCTTTACTTCGAATACAAAGCATTTTGTTATAAAATAACTTATGGAATAGCTATGTAACTTGTTGACTTAATTTCAATTTACTATAAGTCAATAGAACTTTTGTTATTTTTTACTCCTTATGTCCTTAAATAAATATTCATTATTAATTTTTTTTTTATTTTTTTTTTCGAATTTGACCTTAAATTATTTCATTTATGTTATTTAATACTTGATGAAAATTATACCAGTAAAAATACATTTAAGATCCAATCCATTGTTATATTTTGCATCAAGTATTACATAACACACATAAAATAATTCAATGTCAAAGTTTAAAAAGTAAGACTTTAAAAGTAAATAGTAGACACTTATTTAAGGACGGAGGGAGTATTTACTTTTTTGGGGGGCCGTGATTATTTATAATCAAAGCAAATCAAGATCCTAAACTCTGAATTGTGTGTAACATTTTTAAATTGTAGTATTTTGATTTTATATGCTTTGATATCACGAAATCCACAAACTGAATAATTCAGAGAAGCAATCGAAGTTCAAGACACGAGAATTTGATCACGAATATTAGAGATTGTGATGTGTATGTCCTTATATGTTTTTTTTCTGAATGAGACCAAACTTGTTATCTAAACCAATAACCAACTAAAAAACAGTCATATTCAGTTAAGAGCATCTATTTTGGAAACACAATCATTGGGTGTCTTTGGGTCTTTTTTTAGATGAATCTACATTTTCTGCATCAAACTTCATGTATTATCATATAATTGGACATTTCTAGACAAATCTCTATTTATGTATAACACATTATGTGTCATCAGAAACAGGCACTGCAAGGAGCACAACCCCTTGACCCATGCTCTTTGTCATGGCGATGTCGAGATAGCTAATACGAGTGTACACCCCACATTTCTCAACTCGTCTATGAACCTAACTTGAATTGCTCTTTGGTCTCTAGTAAGCCAATTACATAAAACAACTAATGACACTAAAATCACCAACATTCCTCCCCCATATTAGTGTAATCTTTGACTTACTAAAATAAATGAAACAAAGTAAACTATTTCATAAATGAAAATGTCTTAATAGATTGAATCTTCACCTCCAAATATTCGAGAATCAGGGATTTTCATGGATTGAACCCTTCAACCTGTTTGAATACATGAAGATAATATACACACTTTTTACAAGTCAAATATACATGTACTTGAAACTATTGCAAGCCATGTGTCCATATCCATATAAGCATTTAGAAAGGCAAGTCATAGCTTATTGAAGCGGCAAAAATTCATGTTCACACAGGTAGCTCCTTCCATTATGCACCTACAATGCAAGTTTTCAAAGTAACTGCTACGTACTACCACATTGAATTCGAACACATGCCTTTGGATGATTTATATTATATGCTCTAATCTCTAAGTGTGAGCTTTTCACATTGAATTCAGCTTCTAATGTCATATTCGAAGTGACTTGGGTGTCTCGGAAATAGAGATTTTAGTTGGAATTAAACCCATCCCGACAGCGAGTTGTGCACTAAGTCGTTGGCTAACCCTTTAGTCAAGTGAACTACCAAGTTTTGTTAAGACCTAACAAAATCCACATAAATCATTTCATACATTATTAATTCATGAAACTTGATATGTCTATAGAGGCGGAGACAAGAGGGGGGGCACGTGCCTAGCGAAAAAAATTATAGTGTAATTTTTTAAAAATATCTATCTATTTTTGTAATTTACCTCGTTAGCAAATCGATTTGAAGATCCAATTACAACCTAAATGTTTTGCAACCAGGTGGTAAGTCGGATAACACCCATATGTTATTTTCCATTATTTAACCCATTTCATCATCTACTGCCTCTTTCTAGAAAGAAACAATACAATACTTCACAACTTCATTAAAGGTTCTCATATCATCTTCAGTACTACAACAATAAGAATATTGAGTTTCAATCTCATCTCTTGATCCCTCAACTAAATCTAGTTGAAAATTAGAATTAAATGATTTTGATTTCTTAGCTATTTTGCGTCTAAGATGTTCGGGTATCATTTGGAGTTTCACCTAGATGATTCCACTTTTCACTTGAACATCGTATTACATCTTTTGACTAGGTATAAAAGAGAGAGGATTCTCGTCAATATTTCATTGTTTGATTCTATAACGGTGTTAACCGGAACCAAATCATTAGGTTCTATAACATTTGACCTATAAGCTTTGGAATACTCAACAAATTAACAGAAAATACAAACAATACCCATTTCATCAAAATATTTCTTTTTAGGTTCCGACAGTCCAACGATTGCCCTACAACCCCAAACTCGTAAATAAGACAAGTTAGGTCATTTTTTGTAGTTCATTTCGGGTAACTTTGTTATTTTTGTTAGAAACCCTATTTAATTAATAACAAGCCATTAACATGGCTTCTTCCCAAAACATTCACTCAAACCGAGTAATATAACATGAAATTAACCATTTCCTTGAGACCTTTATTTTTTCTCTTAGCCGCACCATATTGTTGTAGTGTATAAGGATCTATTGTTTAGTGAATAGTGTAACACCCCTTGAACAACTCAACTAAAAACGTGAAAATTTAAACTTTTACGCAAAAATGACATGACTTAAAACTGACCTTTGAAAGTATTTTTACATGAAACTAGACTCAATTATCTTTAAAATGACGGGTGTCACGACTTCCAACGAGCCACGGTTGATTTTATATAAAATTTAGAAAACAACAAAATTCTATTAAACCTTGAAATTCTTGTACGAGCATTAAGATCTATGCTCAGGGAAGAAACTCTTTGAAGT
Organism: Chrysanthemum lavandulifolium; assembly: GCA_022545495.1. Lineage (NCBI taxonomy): Eukaryota > Viridiplantae > Streptophyta > Magnoliopsida > Asterales > Asteraceae > Chrysanthemum > Chrysanthemum lavandulifolium. The sequence goes on from CM040238.1 coordinate 306,106,529, forward strand.
CAAATTTCTGGGTTGAGCATAGATCTTAAGATCTATGCTCAGGGAAGAAACTTTTTGCAAATCAAATTTCTGTGTTGAGCATAGATCTATGCTCAGGGAAGAAACTTTTTGAAAATCCATAAACATCTCATTTTTATGTTTGCGACTTAACTAAAACCTCAAAGACTCATTTCCGCAATTATGCACTCGACAAATGCATAACGAAACCATTAATTAACATTTCCATAACCATTTAAAAGTATTCATACAAATTTTGACCCATTAACATTCTAAATGGGTAAATATGGCTAATTGCCAAACACCCATTTTTACTACTTCCTTAACTAAGACATTATCAGTCCACACATTCTTTACATAACTAAATTCACCATTTAGACACATACATAAACATGGACTCATACACTTCAAAAGACTCATAAACAAAGATATACCAAAAGGAAGACGACTCTTGGGGGTTCCAACTTTCACTTTATTTGGTCCAAAAGATGAGGTCTTCTACTTACCAACCCAAAAAGCTAAGCTCCTACCATGGATAACGCCTAAGCCTTATCCTTACCTTTGCCTTCGACATTCGAACCTACAAAACATCATTAAACTTATCCGTAAGCAAAACGCTTAGTAAGTATATGACATAAACTTAACATTAACAAGTCATAACTAAAAATTTTGCTAGCTACAACATATCAAGGAATACATTCACAAACATTAAACATACCTTAATCAAGCATAATTACTATGCTAACATTACAAACTTTCTAGCATTGGATCCAAGCTACTTAACATTAACAATTTCCTTGATCATTATATCATAGAACATCATAATTCAATATAAATTGAAATTATGAAACATTAACAAGTTTAGTCAATATACTTACCTCAATAATTCTCTAGCTCACTACTTGGGATATCAAAGCTTTATCTTCAATTTTAATATAAGGAATTAACCCTAATTAGCACCTAAATCAACATTAATTCAATACATTGTCAATCTTTAATTAATTTTCCCCAATTCAATTTCATGAACCCTAATTTCAATTTAACAAATTACTTACTTGGGATGATTAATAGATTAGGGAGGTTTTAGGGCTTGATTCTCTACTTCAATTCTTGATCTATAGCAAAGAACTCAAAGTTGTTCTTTTGCCTCTCTTCTCTTCTCCTGGAGCGACATCAACACACCACACTCTTCTAAATTTTTCTGGAATTCTTTAATTATCTAGTAATAGATATTTATTTAGTTAACTTTGTACAAATAGCAAAAATGGCCCCTCAAGTCTTATTCTTCCTAGTTTAGCCAAACATCTTTATACTACTTGACACTTGCTTATATGCAATTTGTAACTTTATCATTTTCCTAAAAATACATCCTAGATAATTTAATATCGTTACTTTTATTATAAATTAATACCTCATCGGGTTACGGGTGTAATAATTCACCCCTCCTTAAACGGGATTTCGTCCTCGAAATCTACTCTTGAAATAAGTGTGGATACTTATACTTCATCTTCTCCTCTGGTTCCTATCTAATACTTGTACCTTTTCGATGTTTCCATTGTACTTTCACCAATGGTATTTCTTTGTTGTGAAGTCGCCTTACCTTTCTTCCCAATATCGCTTCCGGTTCATCCTTTTGTGAAAGCAATTCTGGATCAATCTCAATATCTTCCAACGTGATCATACTAGTCTCATCCGCTAGACACTTTCTCAAGTAAGATACATGAAAGGTATTGTGAATACCATTCATTTCTTCAGGTAGTTCTAAGACATACGCTACTTCTCCAACACGCTTTAATATCTTAAATGGTCCTATAAACCTTGGACGAAGTTTTCCTTTGCTCTTGAACCTAAAAACGCCCTTCCACGGGGAGACTTTTAACATAACGAAGTCACCTACTTCGAATTCAATTGGCCTTCTTCGATTGTCAGCATAGCTTTTCCACCTGTCTTGTGCTGCTTTAAGTCTTTCCTGAATCATCTCAATCTTCTTAGTTGTTGCCAACACGACATCCGTACTCGCCAATTCCCTCCTTCCGACTTCTTCCCAACATACTGGCGTCCTACATCTTCTACCATAAAGCATCTCATAGGGTGGCATGTCTATACTAGCATGATAACTATTGTTGTAGGCAAATTCAACTAGAGGCAAATGATCATGCCAGTTACCTCCAAAGTCAATCATACAAGCTCTTAACATATCTTCTAAAGTTTGAATCGTCCTCTCGCTTTTCCCGTCGAATTGTGGATGAAAAGCCGTGCTCATATGTAGCTTCGTACCTAACTCTTCTTGAAAACTTTGCCAAAAGTTTGAGGTGAAACGCCCGTCTCTATCAGAGATTATAGAAATGGGTACCCCATGACGTGCGACTATCTCGTTGACATAAATCTTTGCTAACTTATGAACAGGCATATTCTCCCTAATCGGGATGAAGTGTGCACTCTTAGTTAGGCGATCTACTATAACCCATATTCCATCATTTTTCTTTTTCGCCCTTGGCAATTTTGTAATGAACTCCATGGTAATCTTCTCCCACTTCCAGACCAGGATATCTAAAGGTTGGACTTTTCCGTACGGCTTTTGGTGTTCAGATTTCACTTTCAAGCAAGTAAGACATCTTTCCACATACTTCACGCAATCTCTTTTCATACCCAGCCACCAATAATTCTTCTTTAAGTCAAGGTACATCTTTGTAGCTCCTGGATGAATGGAATACTTAGACTTATGTGCTTTGTCTAATAGTAAATCCTTAACATCACTTCGAAATGGAATATAAACTCTCCCGTGCCAAGTCTTGATTCCTCGACTATCATCTTCAAGATGCGGGATATATGACCAAATACGTTCTTTTTCCCAATTCTCTTCTTTTAATGCTTTCGTTTGAGCCATTTTAATATTCTCAAAAGATCGGTTGTCACAATCATCCGTAACGAATGAATCTTTGTAACCTTTTCTCTCTCCTTACGGCTCAAGGCATCCGCTACTACATTCGCTTTACCGGGATGGTAGCGAATCCCGCAATCATAATCCTTCAACAAATCAAGCCACCCGTTTGCCTCATATTGGGTCTTTCTTTTGTAAGAAATATTGAAGGCTTCTATGATCGGTGTATATTGTGAACTTTACACCATATAGATAATGCCTTCAAATTTTTAATGCAAAGACCACAGCCGCAAACTCAAGATCGTGAGTCGGGTAATTTTCCTCGTGTTTCTTCAACTGTCTTGAGGCATAAGCGATTACTTTACCTCGTTGCATAAGAACACACCCAAGGCCAGAATAAGATGCATCACTATAGACCACCATGTCTTCGGTTCCTTCAGGCAATACAAGAATTGGTGCTTCACATAACTTCTTTCGTAGGGTACAAAAAGCTTCGTCTTGTTTTTTATTCCATACAAAAGGAGAATTCTTCCTAGTAAGTTTGGTTAACGAGGAAGAAATCTTAGAAAAATCTTGAATGAACCTGCGATAGTACCCCGCGAGTTCAAGAAAACTTCTAATTTCACCCACACTCTTTGGAGCTTGCCAATTCATCACGGCTTCAATCTTTGTGGTCGACCTTAATGCCTTGAGTTTATAACATGACCAAGAATTTAACTTCTTGTAGCCAAAATTCACATTTCGAGAATTTGGCATACAATTTCTCTCTCCTCAATGTTTCAAGGATTTCCCGTAAATGCATTTCATGTTCTTCCTTGCTTTTTGAATAAATGAGAATATCATCAATAAATACTATAACGGATTTATCCAACATTGGCTTTCACACATGGTTCATGAGATCCATGAAAACCGCAGGTGCATTCGTGAGACCAAAAGGCATGACAACGAATTCATAGTGTCCATAACGGGTCCTAAAAGCCGTCTTAGGAATATCTTCTTCCCGAACCTTCATTTGGTGATAACTCGAATGAAGATCAATCTTTGAGAACCATTTAGCGCCTTGAAGTTGGTCAAAAAGATCATCAATCCTTGGTAACGGGTACACATTCTTCATTGTGACTTTGTTCAATTCACTATAATCGATGCACATCAGCATACTTCCATCTTTCTTCTTAAAAAACAAGATTGGAGCTCCCCATGGTGAACTACTAGGGCGGATAAAGTCCTTATCGAGTAATTCTTGGAGTTGGCTCATTAATTCTTTCATTTCAGATGGGGCTAAGCGGTAAGGAGTTTTTTCCATAGGAGTAGCACCTGGTACAAGATCAATACGAAACTCGACTTGCCTTTCAGGTGGAATACCCGGAAAATCTTCTGGAAATACGTCACTATACTCATTCATAACCGGAACTTCATTAACATTTTTCTTATCAAGACTAGTATCTATCACATGTGCCATAAAGGCAAAACAACCATGTGACAAATATTTCCTAGCTTTCATCACCGAACATAACCTAAATTCACCCTTCCTTTTCTCTCCATAAATAAGGACTTCGCGACCCTGAGGATTAACAACTCGCACAAGCTTTTGACCACATAGAATGGCGGCATTATGTTTACTGAGCCAATCCATGCCGATCACGATATCGAATTCCCCAAGCATGATAGGGATCAAATCTATCCTAAAGATGTTGTCATCAATTTCTATCTCTATATCATAGTAAACATTAGATACCACTATGATTTTACTATCGGCTATCTCTACTTCAAATGGGAAGGGAAGTATATTGAGATGAGTGGATAACTTTTACTAAACTTATAAGATCTGAAGGAAACACTTGCACCGAATCGTAAAATGCAGCGGCGGGTAAGGAATTAACAAGGATTGTACACGAGACAACATCGGGCACCAACTTAGCTTCTTGACGGACATGACATACACTCGGTTTTGGGATTAGGAACTTCGCCTTTTCTTCTTTACCGATCTTAATGGCTTCGCTTCTATCGCCTTCGCTTTGGGCATTCACTAAGCCTATGCCTAACTCATTACAACCATAGCACATAATCATTGGTTTCTTGCAATATTTACTCATATGGCGTAGATCACCACATTTATAACAACCCGTAAGTTAGCGAGCACTCTCCAAGGTGAAATTTATGACACTTTTACAAGGAATCTTGGTTTGGCTTTTACCCTCTTTCGCCCATAATCTTGTTTGGGTTTCTTGGCATCTCGATCAACAAAGTCTTGCTTTCTATTGTTATCTTTCCTTCCGGATCTTTCTTCCTTAGTAAATCCGCCTCTCTCACACGAGCTCTACTTAGAAGATCTTCTAGAGTGGTACACTTGAAAGGTGATACCACCTCCTGGATGTCCTCACGAAGCATTCTTTGGAACTTTTCTACCTTGAGCTTTTCACTCTTGTGGTATTCGGGACAATATGGAACCATATCAACAAACCTCATCCAAAGCTCATTTACCGTCTCTTTAGTTTGCACAAGAGATTGAAAGTTCTCTCGGATTTTAGCAACTTCTTCGACCGGGGAAAACTCGGTTCTGAATAGTTCTTTGAATTCATTCCACGTGCATGCTTCAACCCAAGTTTCATCTTTTTCACATATTTTACCTTCCCACCAAATTTTGGCACTATCACGAAGAAAGTTTGTTGCAAAGGTAACCTTGTTTCTTTCCTCACAACGACTTGTACGAAAAGCACCCTCAACGGCAGTGAGCCAACGGGTACAAGCAATGGGATCAGGAGTTCCCATAAAAGTTGGCACTTTACATGCCGCAAAGTCACGGTACGTGGCTTTCTCATTCTTTGATTCTTTTACCACATCCTCTTTCTTAAAATCTTCTAGTTCTTCATGTATCACTTTTCTAATATTCTTCGTTGTTCGTTTGATATAGTAGGGCATTGCATTCTTAACCGCCTTTCCCACCTTCTTAGAAATTAAAGAACTTAATTCTTTTGTCTCTTCTTCCGTGAACCCTCTAAAGTTGAGACCCTCAGAGCTAGAAGAGGATCTATCATCACTTTCACTACGTTCCGCATCACTAGCCGAAGACTCGGCTCCTTTGGAAGTTGAAGCTTTCAAAACTTCCTTATGATGCGCATTTACCATCTTTTCTTCTTACTGAAAATGACAATTCCACCATCAACATCAAAACGTACTTAAAAAATACATGAATAGTATAAGACACTCAAATACTTGACTAACCTAAAGCTTGTCGTGGTGTATAGTCTCAACGATTTCAAGTATACATATATATCATATTTTTATCACTACGGTGGCCAAGCGTAGTCATGAAAATACTCTACATATGTATCTCCGAAATCCATCAAAACAATACACTAAAGGCAAACACTAATACTAACGCGCCTAAAATAGTCTAAGTCTAGGAAATCCTTATGTGACATCCTAAATCTCTTAGACCAAGGCTCTGATACCAAGTTGTAACACCCCTTGAACAACTCAACTAAAAACGTGAAAATTTAAACTTTTACGCGAAAACGACATGACTTAAAACTGACCTTTGAAAGTATTTTTACATGAAACTAGACTCAATTATCTTTAAAATGACGGGTGACACGACTTCCAACGAGCCACAGTTGATTTTATATAAAATTTAGAAAACAACAAAATTCTATTAAACCTTGAAATTCTTGTACGAGCATAGATCTTAAGATCTATGCTCGGGGAAGAAACTCTTTGAAGTCAAATTTCTGGGTTGAGCATAGATCTTAAGATCTATGCTCAGGGAAGAAACTTTTTGCAAATCAAATTTCTGGGTTGAGCATAGATCTATGCTCAGGGAAGAAACTTTTTGAAAATCCATAAACATCTCATTTTTATGTTTGCGACATAACTAAAACCTCAAAGACTCATTTCCGCAATTATGCACTCGACAAATGCATAACGAAACCATTACTTAACATTTCCATAACCATTTAAAAGTATTCATACAAATTTTGACCCATTAACATTCAAAATGGGTAAATATGGCTAATTGCCAAACACCCATTTTTACTACTTCCTTAACTACGACATTATCAATCCACACATTCTTTACATAACTAAATTCACCATTTAGACACATACATAAACATGGACTCATACACTTCAAAAGACTCATAAACAAAGATATACCAAAAGGAAGACGACTCTTGGGGGTTCCAACTTTCACTTTGTTTGGTCCAAAAGATGAGGTCTTCTACTTACCAACCCAAAAAGCTAAGCTCCTACCATGGATAACGCCTAAGCCTTATCCTTACCTTTGCCATCAACACTCGAACCTACAAAACATCATTAAACTTATCCGTAAGCAAGCGCTTAGTAAGTATATGACATAAACTTAACATTAACAAGTCATAACTAACAATTTTGCTAGCTACAACATATCAGGAATACATTCACAAACATTAAACATACCTTAATCAAGCATAATTACTATGCTAACATTACAAACTTTCTAGTATTGGATCCAAGCTACTCAACATTAACAATTTCCTTGATCATTATATCATAGAACATCATAATTCAATATAAATTGAAATTATGAAACATTAACAAGTTTAGTCAATATACTTACCTCAATAATTCTCTAGCTCACTACTTGGGATATCAAAGCTTTATCTTCAATTTTAATATAAGGAATTAACCCTAATTAGCACCTAAATCAACATTAATTCAATATGTAATACCTGAATTTCTAAAATTCACAAAAAAGACCAAAATACCCCTATAATCCAAAAGTATGAATAATTAATTTAAAAAGTACCAAATAAGCTATGTAAATTCAGAAAATTTATAAGAAATATCACATATGATCCAAATAAATTTTAAAGACTTTGTAAAGTTAATTTGTATAGTTTATAATCTTATAAAATCAGTTTTGTGTTTTATACATATAGCCGAAAATATTTATTAAGTTTTATAAAAGAATAAAATTAATAAAAGCCCAATACAAATTTATAAAATTAAGACCCCATTTATTTTGAGTCCATTATAATATTAAACCCACAAGAAAATTAGTAAACCATATATATATATACACACACGGTTTAATCTAATCCCTAATAACCGATTATACACTTGCCGACTCCAAAACCCTACATAATTCGACATTCGGTTTCCAAGGCTCAAAGCTATTTTTCTTGGACGAGTTTGAAGGTAAAGAAGGTGTTAAAAATCTGGTTCGAAGCTCTAAGGTGCTGTTTTGATCGTGGTTAGTTTTGGGTCGATTAGGGTTTTATCAGTGGAAGTTTGTGTGTTCTTTGTTCTAGCGTTCGATTCTCATCAAGGGTATGTTTCCAATATTATTTTCCGTCCTAAAAGTCATATAGAACCTGTAAAATTAGTCATGCATAATTAACAAGTCGTATGAAATTGTTTGGAATTAAAACCCTAAAAACGTGTTGAAACCCTAAATAATTAGAAACGAATTTTCTGGGCATGAAGACTATTTTTCGTGGACTCTATATAATGTGTATTAACTCCGAAAAATGGTGCTTCGAATTGTTGAAGCATTGATCATGTTATATGAATTTATCCTAATCGCTATCTATGGAAAAGGAAAATAAAATAAGAAACCCTAAGGATCGACTAGGGTTAGGGTTTAATTATACAAATCTGGTCATTAATTATGTTTTAAGGTTGTGTAATGATTAGTACAATGATTGGATAATGAGCTAGGGTTTTAGTTGTTTTTGTATAAAACCGATTTGTATAAATTAAGGTAAAGGGCTTGTTTTGTAATTATTAAAACTCATGGGTATTTTTGTAATGTGTCATAATCTGGGACTAATCATGTAAAAATATAAAGTGAAGGCCTTATGTGTGAATTTTGTATTTAAAAGGTTTAAAGAGTACTTTTGTATAATTATGAAACCGATTTAGAAATAATTAAAGTAGAGGGACTAAAATGTAAATTCTGGAAACTTGAAGTCATTTTGAGTAAATAATGATATTAAGAGTGTTATGGGTAATTTTGAGTATTTATGGGTCTATTGTGTAATTATTATGGAATTATGATTTAATATATATGTTTTGTAAACTTAAGGGGCTAAATGTGTAAATTCTGAAATCTGAGGGGCTGAATAGTACAATATGAATATTCTGGGGTTACATTCTGAAAATTTGTAAAATAATATGCTTGTTTGGTAAATATGGATATTAGAGGATTTAATCATGAATTATGTAAATATAAGGTTTGTTTTGTAAATATTGTAACTAGAGGAGTACAAGCGTAAAACTATGAAACTAAAGGGATTATGATGTCATTCGAATGAATAATATGTGTATTAAATTAGTAACTTGAAATATTTTCATGCTATACCCTCGACTAACATAATAATATTATTGAGTCTTGATGTTTAGTTAATTGTCGCAATAAACCCTAAACTTTGATAATTACATTTTAAACCCTAAGTTATGATAAATTTTATACTTAACTCTAAAAATATTAATCGATTTATATAAGCAATAAATCCGTTATGCCTTAAATGAGCTAATAAGTATTATATGAACCGTAATCCGTGTAGATTCGTTGAAGGAGACGCGACGTTACATCTTCGTATTCCTACATTCGTTGTTTTCCTCTCATTTGCTTTAAGGTACGGATATTACATCTTCCTTTAAGACACTTATGTTATCGTCTGATATTCGACCTTTTAGTAAAGGTTCCTTAAGATGTTCTTTTCGTTAGTTTTCCGTTTTACTTATTAGGGTTTCCGATGCCATTGCTATGAACCCTTTCCTGATTGTTTGACCTGTTGTTTATCTTAACTTATGTTTTATTGAACCATGCAATGTCTGATTTGAACTTTATGTTAGGAAAACTTTGATATGCACGTTTGTCGAACTCTACTATGTTTAATTATGAACTTCTAATTATGAATGTATGATTTGTGACTGTTATATGAACTTTTGACTTCTGAATATTTGATTTTGAACTATATGATATGAAAACTTTAATTTTGGAAACATGACTAAACATTTGATAAAATATGATCTATGTCAGTTATGACATTCTTATTTGACCTAAGATAGTTTGACACCGAGCCAATTATTAACTAGTCATGGGGTTCCATGTCCGTGTCGATGATGCACCTCGACATGACTCTAAGGCGATAGAGTGAAGTTACGCCACGTCCCTTATATGTTAATTGTTATGAACTCAAGTTATATTATATGGCCAATATATGTTTGTGGGCGTATGGATGCATCCTAGATATGATCTGTTATCAGATATGATTTGTTTAGGTGAATGATGTCGTGTGCAATACGCGTCTTCATAAAACTCTGGGAGCTAGCTACTCCGACTTATTTTGAGATTGTTTCTATATAGTTATGATGTTTTTGATATGATATGTTCTGGGCTCGTGGTAGTTAACTAAATCCTTATATGTTATTTCTATGTTAAATATTCTGATTTTGATTCGGTATGTTCAAGTGTTATGATTATCTGCTAGACTTATTATATGTTATTATATGTGGTTATGCTTTTGTATGTTTATGTGATTACCGTTTACAATGCTAGGTTATGATTAATATGTTTAAATATGATTCATATGCTGTCATCTGATGTCATGTTAGTTTCTCGTTATATGAAGTCGTTGATCGGTAAGATGAATGTGCTAGTGTGAAAGTGAGTATTCTATAAGTTTAGTATGCATATTTGCTCGATTAATTTTGTAAACCTTGCTTATCGTTAATGTTTTATTGTAAATGTGACCGCCATGTTTTAACTCTGCGATGTTAGGGTTTGATTTGAGCTGGTTTAGTTTATGATATCTGTTTTGATAATTGCTAATGGTTATGCTATGTTTTGTTTGGTCTATTTAATTTTAGTTTGTCTACTATGTTTCTATTTGTTTATGAGACCGCCATGATTTGAATTGCTATTTCATTCTTTGCAATATTAAATTAAGTGTGTTAAGTGAAGGTTAATTAATTTGTTGAATGCCATGTTTTTTTTCTAGAAAGTGTTTCGTTAGCCTTAGACTTTTTGTTTGGTTTATATGTAATCTATTTCTTCTTGATATGTTAAGTGTCTGGTTATTTTGATGTGTTTGCGTTGGAGTCATCAATATGCTATGTGTTTGTCCTTGATTGCTAATTGTTTCTTCCGGATTTCTGTATATTTGTGTTTCCGCAGAATCCTCAATGATTCATTATTCTTGTTCTGCTACGATTTTGTTATTCGTTTCTTTGTTCAATTCGTATTTATGTTTTGTTTAGTTTTTGTTTTGTTATATCATTCCTTTGGGCTTTGTAAGCTCACCGCATTTTCTTTTCTGCGGCGGTATTTTAAGCGTTCAAGATGAGCTTATGGGATAGGCGATCTAGGTTGAGAATAGAGTCGAGAGCAAGACTTGACCTTTAGAGATCTTAGATTTATTTTGAAGTTTAGTTATTTATGTTTTCTTTTGGAATTTCGTAAAGACTTTCGTTTTGTATAGTACTTAAAGTTCTGATATGAAACTGTATTTGTGATATCTTTACCCTTGTCGGGTTGGGGTGTTACAATTATGGTATCAGAGCACTAGGTTTTAGGACCCTTAGAGCTTAGGCTATGACCTGTGAGAATTGGGTAGACATTAGGTTTCCGTCTGTCAAGATATCTTTCGATTCCTTTTGGATTGTCATTCAGATTTGACTTCGATAATATTTCGTCTTCACTGAATTGGCCCTCCTCTTTTCGCATCGAATTTTTTTATTTTGTTTTCGCTCGTCCGTTTGTCGATCGTTAGATGGAGACTACCCGTGGAGCCGAAGAAGATGGTGCCGACCTGCGTTCTTTATGTGATTCTGTCTTTGGAGAGGTTCGTAAGCGAAGCCACACCGATTGCCGTCTTGTTGGAGACATCGAGGATCTTCTTTGGAGGAAGTTGGACGGACCAACCAAAGGCGCAAAGAGCGGAGATAAGATTCAACCGGTGGTGGGAAGGTTCATCTACTTCATATGATTTGGGCGCGACGTGTGTTACTCGATTCGTTTGTCACGCGTTTGAGGCGGTTTGATATCTTGCTACGTGATTTTGATCGGCATTATTTTTCTTTGATTTATTCGAACTCGGTTTGAATCGTGAAGTTTTATCGTTTAGCATTCGGTATAACTCGACTTTTCTTTCGGATCGTCGATAATGAGTCATGAGGAACTATTTTGTGCATTGGTTGTCTTCTTTTGTTATGGTATGGTAAGTTGTTTTGATGTCATATATGTTGTATGTGTGTGATCCAGTGCGTTATAGTATGTTACTTGATATCGTATGTTATCTCCATATGATATGTTTTGTTATGATATTAGTTATGTGTTTGCCATGACCCGGGACGAATATGATGACAATAAGAACTTGTTATGTGATGCAAGTATTATGGACTTTGATCAACGTGATAATACCGAGATCATATAATTTGAACTTATTGAAATTATATGACGTCGGGAAATGCACATGGTTGATACGTGATTGGACTTTGACTTGTATCTATTATTTGGCACTCCTCATGTTTGTTTGAAATTTTGTACCTATTTGTGAGATTTCGTCGATATCTGTTACGTGTAAGTTTTGTGCGCATTGGACCGAAATTGTTATGATTTGTGTGAACTATGGATTACTATGTTTGCTTTAAATGTGTATGTCTCCGTGTACCCTTATTGTAATCATAGGATATTTCGTGAAGTGTTTGAGGAACATTAGATCCTTTTAGTTTGATTATCTGCGATTAGTAAGACCTTTAGGATTTACGTCTATGCATGCGTTATTTTCATCATTAGATACGAATAAGTTAGAATGTGTTTTGATTTTGCTACTTCTCATCTTTTACCGCTAATGCTTAAATAAGTATATGATTAGCGTTCGTCATATATTCCTTGAAGTTTCGAAATCCACATTTGTTGCCATACTGTTCCGTCTTGTTCAATTTCGAGGACGAAATTTTATTTTAGAAGGGAAGAAGTTGTAATACCTGAATTTCTAAAATTCACAAAAATACCAAAATACCCCTATAATCCAAAAGTATGAATAATTAATTTAAAAAGTACCAAATAAGCTATGTAAATTCAGAAAATTTATCAAGAAATATCACATATGATCCAAATAAATTTTAAAGACTTTGTAAAGTTAATTTGTATAGTTTATAATCTTATAAAACCGTTTTGTGTTTTATACATATAGAAAATATTTATTAAGTTTTATAAAGAATAAAATTAATAAAAGCCCAATACAAATTTATAAAATTAAGATCCCATTTATTTTGAGTCCATTATAATATTAAGCCCACAAAAAATTAGTAAACCATATATATATACAATACACGGTTTAATCTAATCCCTAATAACCGATTATACACTTGCCACTCAAAACCCTACATAATTCGACATTCGGTTTCCAAGGCTCAAAGCTATTTTTCTTGGACGAGTTTGAAGGTAAAGAAGGTGTTAAAATCTGGTTCGAAGCTCTAAGGTCTTTGTTTTGATCGTGGTTAGTTTTGGGTCGATTAGGGTTTTATCGAGTGGAAGTTTGTGTGTTCTTTGTTCTAGCGTTCAATTCTCATCAAGGGTATGTTTCCAATATTATTTTCCGTCCTAAAAGTCATATAGAACCTGTAAAAATTAGTCATGCATAATTAACAAGTCGTATGAAATTGTTTGGAATTAAAACCCTAAAAACGTGTTGAAACCCTAAATAATTAGAAACAAATTTTCTGGGCATGAAGACTATTTTTCGTGGACTCTATATAATGTGTATTAACTCAAAAATGGTGCTTGAATTGTTGAAGCATTGATCATGTTATATGAATTTACCCTAATCGCTATCTATGGAAAAGGAAAATAAAATAAGGAAACCCTAAGGATCGACTAGGGTTAGGGTTTAATTATACAAATCTGGTCATTAATTATGTTTTAAGGTTGTGTAATGATTAGTACAATGATTGGATAATGAGCTAGGGTTTTAGTTGTTTTGTATAAAACCGATTTGTATAAATTAAGGTAAAGGGCTTGTTTTGTAATTATTAAAACTCATGGGTATTTTGTAATGTGTCATAATCTGGGACTAATCATGTAAAAATATAAAGTGAAGGCCTTATGTGTGAATTTTGTATTTAAAAGGTTTAAAGAGTACTTTTGTATAATTATGAAACCGATTTAGAAATAATTAAAGTAGAGGACTAAAATGTAAATTCTGGAAACTTGAAGTCATTTTGAGTAAATAATGATATTAAGAGTGTTTTGGGTAATTTTGAGTATTTATGGGTCTATTGTGTAATTATTATGGAATTATGATTTAATATATATGTTTTGTAAACTTAAGGGGCTAAATGTGTAAATTCTGAAATCTGAGGGGCTGAATAGTACAATATGAATATTCTGGGGTTACATTCTGAAAATTTGTAAAATAATATGCTTGTTTGGTAAATATGGATATTAGAGGGATTTAATCATGAATTATGTAAATATAAGGTTTGTTTTGTAAATATTGTAACTAGAGGAGTACAAACTGTAAAACTATGAAACTAAAGGGATTATGATGTCATTCTGAATAATATGTGTATTAAATTAGTAACTTGAAATATTTTCATGCTATACCCTCGACTAACATAATAATATTATTGAGTCTTGATGTTTAGTTAATTGTCGCAATAAACCCTAAACTTTGATAAGTTACATTTTAAACCCTAAGTTATGATAAATTGTTATACTTAACTCTAAAAATATTAATACGATTTATATAAGCAATAAATCCGTTATGACTTAAATGAGCTAATAAGTATTATACGAACCGTAATCCGTGTAGATTCGTTGAAGGAGACGCGACGTTACATCTTCGTATTCCTACATTCGTTGTTTTCCTCTCATTTGCTTTAAGGTACGGATATTCTGTCTTCCTTTAAGACACTTATGTTATCGTACAGATATTCTGACCTTTTTAGTAAAGGTTCCTTAAGATGTTCTTTTCGTTAGTTTTCCCGTTTTACTTATTAGGGTTTCCGATGCCATTGCTATGAACCCTTTCCTGATTGTTTGACCTGTTGTTTATCTGAACTTATGTTTTATTGAACCATGCAATGTCTAATTTGAACTTTATGTTAGGAAGACTTTGATATGCACGTTTGTTGAACTCTACTATGTTTAATTATGAACTTCTAATTATGAATGTATGATTTGTGACTGTTATATGAACTTTTGACTTCTGAATATTTGATTTTGAACTATATGATATGAAAACTTTGATTTTGGAAACATGACTAAACATTTGATAAAATATGATCTATGTCAGTTATGACATTCTTATTTGACCTAAGATAGTTTGACACCCGAGCCAATTGTTAACTAGTCATGGGGGTTCCATGTCCGTGTCAGTGATGCACCT
This sequence comes from Chrysanthemum lavandulifolium, assembly GCA_022545495.1. Taxonomy (NCBI): domain Eukaryota; kingdom Viridiplantae; phylum Streptophyta; class Magnoliopsida; order Asterales; family Asteraceae; genus Chrysanthemum; species Chrysanthemum lavandulifolium. The sequence continues at coordinate 306,121,784 of CM040238.1, forward strand.
CTGACATGACTCTAGGCGATAGAGTGAAGTTACGCCACGTCCCTTATTTGTTAATTGTTATGAACTCAAGTTATATTATATGGCCAATATATGTTTGTGGGCGTATGGATGCATCCTAGATCGATCTGTTATCCGATATGATTTGTTTAGGTGAATGATGTCGTGTGCAATACGTGTCTTCATAAAACTCTGGGAGCTAGCTACTCCGACTTATTTTGAGATTGTTTCTATATAGTTATGATGTTTTTGATATGATATGTTCTGGGCTCGTGGTAGTTAACTAAATCCTTATCTGTTATTTCTATGTTAAGTATTCTGATTTTGATTCGGTATGTTCAAGTGTTATGATTATGTGCTAGACTTATTATATGTGGTTATGCTTTTGTATGTTTATGTGATTACCGTTTACAATGCTAGGTTATGATTAATATGTTTAAATATGATTCATATGCTGTCATCTGATGTCATGTTAGTTTCTCGTTATGTGAAGTCGTTGATCTGTAAGATGAATGTGCTAGTGTGAAAATGAGTATTCTATAAGTTTAGTATGCATATTTGCTCAGTTAATTTTGTAAACCTTGCTTATGCGTTAATGTTTTTATCTGTAAATGTGACCTGCCATGTTTTAACTCTGCTGATGTTAGGGTTTGATTTGAGAACTGGTTTAGTTTATGATAGCTGTTTTGATAATTGCTAATGGTTATGCTATGTTTTGTTTGGTCTATTTAATTTTAGTTTGTCTACTATGTTTCTATTTGTTTATGAGACTGCCATGATTTGGACTGCTATTTCCGCTGCTGCAATATTAAATTAAGTGTGTTAAGTGAAGGTTAATTAATTTGTTGAATGCCATGTCTATTTTTTTTTCTAGAAAGTGTTTCCGTTAGCCTTAGACTTTTCGTTTGGTTTATATGTAATCTATTTCTTCTTGATATGTTAAGTGTCTGGTTATTTTGATGTGTTTGCGTTGGAGTCATCAATATGCTATGTGTTTGTCCTTGATTGCTAATTGTTTCTTCCGGATTTCTGTATATTTGTGTTTCCGCAGAATCCTCAATGATTCATTATTCTCGTTCCGCTACGATTTTGTTATTCGTTTCTTTGTTCAATTCGTATTTATGTTTTGTTTAGTTTTGTTTTGTTATATCTTCACCTGGGCTTTGTAAGCTCACCGCATTTTCTTTTCTGCGGCGGTTTTAAGCATTCAAGATGAGCTTATGGGATAGGCGATCCGGGTTGAGAATAGAGCGAGAGCAAGACTTGACCTTTAGAGATCTTAGATTTATTTTGAAGTTTAGTTATTTATGTTTTCTTTTGGAATTTCGTAAAGACTTTCGCTTTTGTATAGTACTTAAAGTTCTGATATGAAACTGTATTTGTGATATCTTTACCCTTGTCGGGTTGGGGTGTTACACAATACATTGTCAATCTTTAATTAATTTTCCCCAATTCAATTTCATGAACCTTAATTTCATTTTAACAAATTACTTACTTGGGATGATTAATAGATTAGGGAGGTTTTAGGGCTTGATTCTCTACTTCAATAGCAAAGAACTCAAAGTTGTTCTTTTGCCTCTCTTCTCTTCACTTGGAGCGACATCAACACACCACACTCTTCTAAATTTTTCTGGAATTCTTTAATTATCTAGTAATAGATATTTATTTAGTTAACTTTGCACAAATAGCAAAAATAGCCCCTCAAGTCTTATTCTTCCTAGTTTAGCCACACATCTTTATACTACTTGACACTTGCTTATATGCAATTTGTAACTTTATCATTTTCCTAAAAAGACATCCTAGATAATTTAATATCGTTACTTTTATTATAAATTAATACCTCATCGGGTTACGGGTGTAATAAATAGCTTATATCGATTGGAAAATATGAATGATCATAATATTCACCACCCTTATGAGTTCATAAAATCTTAGTTAAATAGTTTTGATATAACTCTACTTCTGCCTCATAGATCTTGAATTTACTTAAATCTTTATCTTTAACATGCACTAAATAAACATAAAGGGACTTAAAAGTATCATATATGTAAGTGACAACATATTTATTGGTCTTTAAAAATAAGTTTGCATGAAAGTTACATAAATCACTATTTATCAATTCTAAAAGGGAAGGTGTGGTGGCTTGGCTGCCTCGCCATTCCTACGTGGAGGTGCAAATGGCACCCCCAAATGTACGTTTCCACACGGATATCACCAAATTCATTTCTCGGGTGAGTTCAATCACTCTCCAAATGCATAAGTATTTCAAAAAAAATTTGACCATTTGAGCCATAGCGGCTAGTTTTTCATTTTTGTTAAACTAAACTATTACATTTTACCATTCTATATAAAACTAAATATACAACTAATCTTAACTACATTATATTGCATTTATGCCATTTCTAAAAAGAAAGTCTTACAAAAATAAACCTACACACTTACTATAAAAGGAGAGCTTAAAATTCAATACATTCCATTATTGAAATTCAAATGCAGACATTTCTATTAAATTAAATACAATTTTCAAAACATTTATAGCTCATTATTAAAAACATGTAACCGCTAAAAGTCATTATTATCAATAATGATTATTAAAAACATATAAGCGCAACCACTATATAAATACACACAAACCATTTCATATCACTCATACACATCTAAAACATTAGCAATAATGCTTAGTGTAGTAATATTTAGTCACAGGGTACCCGCCGCCGCATTGCGTGGGTACCCTGCTAGTTTCACATATAATTACTTACTTTCCACCTTAATTCTCTCGATCACAACACACATTTTCTAAACCAAGAATGAATTCCGATAAAGAATATGTTAACTTTTCCGACGTCGATGATGAAACTGATATTTTCTTTATGACGCAAACTTATTAGTATCAACAACCATTGCAAATTCAAGCTCAAACTTCATTTACGTGTAAGCCGATGTACCATGAACGTGATGTTGCTGAACAACGCTTGTGTGACGACTATTTTGGTGATAATCCAAAATATTCGGAGTATTATTTTAAGCGCCGCTATCGTATGAGTAGTAAACTAGTTTTAGAAATAGTAAAAGATATTGGAACTTATATTGAAACTCACGATCCTCTTCATGATTATTTTGATTTTTTTTAGTCAGACCCGATTGTACGGGTCTAATGGGTTTTAGTGTAATTATGAAATGCACTTCCGTCATACGCTAATTGGCAAACGGCAAACACCTGATGCATTTGATGAATATTTACAAATGGGTCAATATTGTAGACGCGATTGTATAGATCATCTTAATAAGTGCATTATTGATTTATACATGCTTGAGTTTATAAGAAAACCCGACTATAATGACATTTAAAATATATACGCAACACATAAAAGGATTCATGGGTTTCCGGGAATGCTCGGAAGCATCGATTATATGTATTGGGGTAGAAAAATTGCCTGAAATCATTGCACGGTCAATTTCACATAGGTGATAAAAAAAACATCTAGTTATAATGCTTAAATCTATTGCCTTTTACGATTTGTGGATTTGACATGCATTTTTTGGGGTAGCAGGTTCGAATAATGATATTAACGTTTTAATAATTCTCAATTATTAGACTACCTTCTTGAAGACAAATCCCCTATTGCTCCGTTTGAAGTAAATAAAGTTACATATGAAAAAGGGTATTATCTGCGGACGAGATTTACCCAACATGGGCCACTTTTGTCAAATCAATTACGGTGGCTCGAGTCGAGAAACATGGACACTTTAAAAGGCGACAAGAAGGTGAACAAAAAGCTATTGAACGAGGCTTTAGTGTCCTCCAAGGATATTGGGGAATTATACAACAACCGACACGTGTTTGGACTATGAACAAACTACGAAAACTCATGTACACGTGCATCATATTGCATAACATGATTTTGAAAGATCAAAATTATGCGATAAGTAAATTCAACGAGTTGTATATTAGTCCGCAACTACATATACAACGAGTATTGTTCGAGAGATGCGAAATGCAATGGAAGAAAGCCAAAGAATTGCGTGATAAAACATACACGCAAATCTTGAGTTAAATCTTATGAATCATCTTTGGCAACGACATCTTCTTGAAAACTAGTTTATTGATAATTTGATGTATTTTCATATTTTCGTAATGTTTTTATTTTTATTTTTGTATTTTGTTTATTTTTCGTATTATAATTTGTATTTTTATTTGAATGAATGAAAATTTAGCTTGTTTGAAAAATGTGTAAAAAAAATGTGTAAATTAAATATACAAAACTGTTTATATATGCAAACTAGTTTATGTACCCAATATGATAATTGGTTGATTTTGGTGCAATAAGCAATACATTCAGCAAATTAAAATAAAATATCACTTGATTCTTGAGTTTAGAAAGGGTAAGCAAAATGGAGATAATATTGTCTACAGCTCTATTTTCGATAGAACAAAGATAAATTTATATTATCACATCGAAAGTGCTAAGCCCAATGAGCATATTGAGTTCCAAATCTCCATTCATTTGTGCTAATCTTTTACAAGGAGTTCCACATACATTTTAGTATTTATCATTCACTACAAAGGGGTATGAACTAAGCTCAAAGACCCTAACTAAGCTAATAATCTAAGCTTACTAATTTACGTAGCAACTTTTGTTGATAAATTTCTATGCTCCAAAATGCATAAGCAACTTTTTATGATGGGGGAATTCTATATTTCCTCAACAAAAACATCAAAATTACATATTTCACTAGACATGTATTAAAATTATTGCACATTATGCATTATTAACTTGCAAGTTGGGTAAATAAGGTATTTTGGAGGACTTTTGACTTTTCATGCAGTGAAAACTGAAACCTTCAATTCCATGATTCCATAATATCATCCCATGAAACAGTGACTACTAATTTCTGGTTCATCACTACTGATCATCGTCTCGTTAACATTAAGCTATTTACAAACGAGAAATATATATATTAATGTGATTCAATATGTAGGCCACATATATAGTTGCATTATTTCGTGAAATCAAATGGGTGTTTTGGTTTTTGTATTGAATAAAAAACATTATCTAGGTTATTGAATTCCATTTAATAATTTCCTGAAATCGAGGATGACAATTTTTCTAGAAATGAAGAACCATTTATTTTGCTCAACCAGTTTCATGTGCACCTAAATCACATCTAAGACCAGCAGAAAGTTTTGGCTTTATGGGGATCCTTGAAGATGATACATTGCTTTTGGAATCTTCACTAGTCCAGGTGAAATAGTATTACTCTCATCGTATTTTTTGGTTTATAGAAAAAGTTCTAATGTTATTAACTATCTGCTGTGAGAATGCTCTTTAACTTAATGTTTGTGGGTTCAAGTTACGTTACGGAAATATGTGATAGATTTATGATGTATATAGTGTACAAATAGTTAGTTTAGCTTCTTTTCTTAAAATGAACTGTAAATAATTTGTTTTATTTATTGGTATTTATTTTTTCTTAGTTTCAACTTGTGATGTGATCATATTTGTGTAAAAGTTTGGGTAACCATTGCAGGATGGACTTAAATTATAGATAGATTAGGTTATGCGGTATTAAAAGGCACTAAAGCAAATAAGTCTATAAAGGGCGATGCTTTCATCAACATGTGTGTAGGAAGAGACCAGCGAATTGAAGAATGTGGGCTATATGGGTTAAATTTGTGAATAAGCTAAATAGGCTGATGGGAGAAAATGATCAGAAAATACTAAAAGAGCTTATTTGAGAGGATTAAGCTAACAAGCTTAAGCTCTAGTGACATCCAAACAGTTTTTGAGCTTCCTGTGTTTGGATAAAAAGACATATGTTCATACCTTGTTTACTACCTTGTAAAAGTGAGTCAGCAATTGCTTAACATCTTTGTGTTTAATTAAATTACAGAGTGATATCAGTCTTTATACAAGAGACGGGTCAGTTGACAAAAATGGACAACCCGTTTTGAAAAGCAATACTGGATGTTGGAAGGCATGCCCCTTTATACTTGGTACTTAGCCATCATACTTTTGCTTCGTCTAATGATTTCATTAATCTATTATATTAATCATGTTGAGTTAAAAAACAGGTACCGAGTGTTGTGAGCAGTTTGCCTTTTATGGGATATCTACTAATCTTGTAAGCTACCTCACAAAAAAACTGCATCAATGAAACGCTTCTGCTGCTAGAAATGTGACCACTTGGCAAGGAACATATTTCCTCACTCCCCTTATCGGTGCTATCTTGGCTGATGCATATTGGGGACGATATTGGACTATTGCTGTCTTCTTGTTTATATATTTTATCGTACTCATAAAAACTTTTTATCTTTTGAAATTTGTCCGTTTTCTTAAAATCTTTATAAGATCTAATAATGTACCTTTTTGGTACAGGGATTGTGCACAATGACACTATCGGCTACAATACCATGGTTGAAACCTGTTGAATGTGGCGATGCTATATGCCCATCAGCTACCACTTCTCAATATGCGTTTTTCTTTACTGGACTTTACCTGATTGCACTTGGAACCGGAGGGATTAAACCATGTGTTTCTGCTTTTGGAGCCGATCAGTTCGATGACACGGATCCAAAGGAGAGTGTGAAGAAGGGATCTTTCTTCAATTGGTTTTATTTTTCAATCAGCATTGGGGGACTAGTCTCGGTTACTTACATAGTTTGGATTCAAGAAAACAAAGGATGGGGTTTAGGGTTAGCGATTCCAGCAATTTCCATGGGTATTGCTCATTTTAGTTTCTTTCTTGGAGCTCCTTTTTATAGATTTCAGAAACCCGGGCGAAGCCCTATTACAAGAATGTGTCAAGTTTTGGTTGCATCATTTCGAAAACGGAATATGCCACTTCCTATTGATAGCTCTCTCTTGTTTGAAGCTACAGACAAAGTCTCGGCCATTGGCAGAAGTAGGAAAATCGTGCATACTAACGAACTAAAGTAATTTTCTTCCTAAATCAATTATATCTATTTTCTATCTGAGAAAAATGACAAGATTTGCCAGCATGGGGTATCTGTTACTTTCTGGCTCAATAATTTCCAATTCGTAATAAAAAGGGAATTTAGGTCCTTTAGATTGTAATGAAAATTTGACTTTGAACTAGTAAATACAAATTTGGTATCTTATGTTACATTTTTTGGGCATTTTCCCTTTATATTTTAAATTTAATCTGTTTCTGTCACAGATACCTTGATAAAGCTTCCATCGTGTCGTCTATAGAAGATGGAAACAGGGAACTAAACTACTCGAATTCGTGGAGGCTATGCACAGTAACACAGGTAGAAGAACTCAAAATCTTGATAAGGATGTTTCCAATTTGGGCAACAGGAATCGCCTTTTCTGCTGTCTATGCACAAATATCAACAATGTTTGTGGAGCAAGGAATGGCAATGGACACCCGTGACGGTTCGTTCACAATTCCCGCAGCTTCCCTTGTGAGTTTCGAGGTCATCAGTGTCATATTCTGGGTTCCAGTTTATGACAAAGTCATTGTACCTATAGCACGGAAATTCACAAGGGAGGCCAAAGGCTTTTCTGATCTGCAACGAATGGGTGTTGGTCTGTTTCTTTCAATCTTTTGTATGTCAGCTGCAGCCTTGGTGGAAATAAAGCGTCTTGATGTTGCAAAATCACTTAAGTTGGACAACCAAAATGATTCAGTATTAATGAATATCTTCTGGCAAGCTCCTCAGTATATCTTTTTAGGCGCTGCTGAAGTGTTTTTTTTCATCGGGCAGATTGAATTCTTTTATGATCAGTCGCCTGATGGTATGCGTAGCTTGGGCAGTGCCCTTGCGCTACTGACCACTGGATTGGGAAATTATATGAGCTCTTTCATTTTGACGGTGGTGATGTTTATTACTGCTCGGGATGGGAAGCCTGGTTGGATACCAAATAATTTGAATGAAGGTCATCTTGATTACTTTTTTTGGCTTTTGGCTTGTCTTAGCTTGTTAAACTTGTTGATTTACATGAAATGTGCCACGGTATATAAGTCAAAGGCGGCTTTCTGATCTGTTTGATGTTAACACAATTTCTTTATAGTGTACAATTAATTATCGTTTTCAGGCGGTTCAGTCACTTATGTATATGTTCTTACAGACTCAGAACAACTCTGTAGTTTTATAATAACACCACTCTTTTCAACTTGAGAAACGGTTGATGGAGGTGGGGAAAGAGATCAGCCCAGGGTTAAATGCCCCGATCACTGAATATTTTCATCGTGTTCATAATTTAGAATTGAAAATTTTAATACTTCTCAAAGTTAAGCTATTCAAGATCCAAAGTAAGCTATTCAAGATCGCAGCTTTTCATCTTGCATTTTGACTTTTACTTTGTTATGTTACTATCTTTGTTCAAAAAGCCTATCAAAATTTGCAAGTCATGGAGTGAAATCGCTTATGTATCAGATAATAGAGTTTCAGTTACAGATATGCTTTACCAGAAAAGGCTGGAATTATGAAAAGACAGGGCTTTCATCAATATAGTGCAACTGGTTATAGCATAGGATTGTGCTATATGTATCCAAGAGGTAATATGCATATCGACCTTTAACCGCAATAATTTCTTTATAGCCTGTTGAATGTAAAACTGAAGTCTGGCCTTTTAGCGATAGCACTTGGAACCAGATGGGTTAAGCCACATGTTACATCGTTCAAGACTCATTAATGTAATGAAAATGGTTTAAACCACTGCGTTTGTCTTGGGTGTTTGTATAGTTTGGATTAAACCTTTACCTTTTTAAGCAACTGGGACGGACCAGCTTTTGATGACTATAATTTCCACAAATAACTTTAAAACATAAATTAAATTAACATAAATCAAAAGATGCAACAATTAAACACCAAACATGTAACATAAACACAATATACTTGCAATATAATAGAAACATAGTAGCAACTTCAATCGTTTCACACAGATAAAATCATAAACTACCCTTCAACAACCTATGCAGGAATGTGAAGGTAAACACACACACACAAAACACCAAACCATTATTCGAGACACACACACACACACACTTACTAGTACTTAAGAAAAATACCAAAAACACACGAATTGCATTTAGATTCACGCACAAACCCCTTTACTAGAGAAAAGGATGTTTGACCTGCATGTTGTCACTTCGGACAGGGGAACTTCGGCCTCATATGAAGAACATAGAATCCTTCAGGTTACTCTGAAGAGTGTAGAAGTACTGACTAAATGAAGAAGGAACTGAGCCATAAGACTTCATTTCCATGGCCACCTCTTGAAACATCCGACCCCTATAAGCAACAAGATCTGCATAGTACGCTGGTGTGACCAATGACACTGGCTTCGTACACCGTGCAAAGATGTAGCACAAATGATATATCAGCTTCTGCATCTCATCAGATGTAAACTTATTCTCATCCCAAATTACAGAATAGTGTGTGGGTTTACTTGTTCCAATCCCACCAAAATGGCTGCAAAGATAAAAGTCAAACTCAAAAGGATGAACAATTGTCGTGTCCACAACTGTTCCAGGAAGCACGTTCCCCACATCTCTCCCATTGTTTAAAAACAAACGAGTCGTGTGTCGTTTTTGAGCCACAACAAAAGTGACCCATGGACGATAGTGTTCAGTATAAATTGCTTTCTTCATATCAACCATCTCTTTGTTTAGAACCATATTGAATTGTCCGTCACTCACACCATCACGAAAGACAACAATCTTGTTTGGTTTCACCCCATTCTCCTTCTCATAAGTGTTAATCAAATCCAAACACATGCTCCCAAAATTCACAATCTCTTCTTTGCGGTGACTCTGTGGGGACACACGTGCAGCATAACGAGTTGCCGCAGGCCAGTTGATGGATCCCACAACAGCTGCAATAGATGGAGATAAAGTGTTTGATGCAGCAGGATGGTTAACATCCGCACCAATGAACATGAAATGATCTTCACTGCTGAAACAAGGGAAACTCTCATTGAGTTCCACATTACTGCCTCCTAACTTGGCGTTAATCTTCAGGCCTAAATTAGCAAGAAACTGATCATTTGCTTTGTTGGCTTTTTGGAACAAACAGCATTGAGTAATCACACCAATTTTTGTCTCAGATACCCATTTGAGATTCTTGTATCCTGGGTCTGTGTTAGCCTTGTCCAACACACACATAATCATTTGTAGTTGTCCGTTACTTTTTCTTCTAGAATTTTCCACAACCATTGAAAGAAGACTATCTATATTATTGACATCAGACAGCTCATCCATGTTCGACCGATGTACCAGAACAGGTTCGCCCATTTGAATCCCAATACTTTTGCATCGGTTAATTAATTTTGGAATGAAAAAGTTAGCATTTAGCCCACCACTGAAATCTATCAAGGCCCACCTTTCTAATGCTTTGCCAGTAACTAAAGTTTTCCCTTGTAGAAGATTCCAGTGACACTTTTGCCTGTCAACTGTTGTGATGTTCATGTTGCCGCTTAGAGTACCGAGCTTTAGTCTAGGTGGGGCCATCACACGACCATCAACTTCTGTCATGTTCATACCAACCTCGATATCAAAATTCTTGATCACCTCCGCACTGCAAATGTGAAAGAGAACTATGAGAGACAACAAACATATGCATACTAAGGGGAGTGCTTGGATTTGTTTTTTTACACTCATTCTTAAAATGGCAACATGATTTGTTTGTTCAAGGTGCTGTCGTTTTTGGTGTCTTTTCATTTTGGTTTGGCTTTTTTGAAGGTTTATTTAAGTTCGGAGTATTTTTAGTTTGATGCGGTTGTAATTTGGTATCTTTTTAGGTAGTTTGGTAGGTGTTTCTTTTGTTCTTTTATAGTTTGTTCTCTTAGCTTCTGGCTAAAAGAATGTTTAAATAAAACTATCATTCAATAAAAAGAAGTCTAAATCAAAATAACTTAGCATAAAACAGTCCAAAAGAGTATATACGTACCCATTTTTGCCAGTTGCATACTCTTGATGAACCATGTCTCTTATCTCTCTCCTTCGATTTTCTGGAGGAAGAAGAGATAAATCTCTTAGTTTATTTCTAGCAGCTTCTTTTAACTTTTCAAGGTCCGCCTTTGGATACCTTCTATCATCAGCCAAGACACAATATTCCATAGGAACATAATTATCACTATTATTTCCCAGATTCAAACAAGGGATATTCGTGTGCTCAATTTCTTTACCCCACTTTTGTCTGAAATATTCAGCAAGCATAACATTTTTTGGTGGGTCATTCCCTTTAACATCTTTCAATTCAAAAGAGATGTCTTTTGTAAGTTTGTCAGTTAAACCCGCCACGATATACTTTTGTTTAGTAAGACGATGAGTCACACTCACTCTCAACCCTTTAAGTGCTTCCATGACATAATTCCTATTTCGAGCAATATCACTCACTTGTTTAATTTGATAAATATTTTCCTTAAGAAAATCAATAACCGGCATCCTTTTACGGAACGGTATTGCGGAATAGTCTGAACACAATACCAGCCCTTTTGAAGTGATTTTTATGCTTTGTTGAGATCCCCGGTAAGCAGCAACCCCACAATTAAAAAGGTCATCTTCCCTTCTGTATTCTCGAGGGTACATGCCTCTACCAACTGAAACCTTTTCACGAAAAAGGTTTGCCTTCATCACTACATCGAGTGCTTGAAGAACATCACGAGGGAGTTGTGCAGCATTTCCAGCCAAGAAATCTTGAAGCTTCGAAAGATTTAACTTGCTTCCATACTTAATGGTGCACGTGTAAGAACGACCAAATAATTCTACCTTGTAGGTTCTTGAAGGTAACTCAACTGCACTGTAAATATTCTTTTCACCGTCATAGGCAGTCTGCAGTAACGGGAACTGATTGGGATATTCAGAGGATAATTTCTCTTGAATCATTCGTAGGTCTGATTTTGGAATTGATTTTTTTGCAGATTTGACAGCAGAAGATGAGGCCTCAGGATTAATAGCTTTCTTCACGTCAACATCGTAGCGTAGTATACTTGTTGATGGAGAAAACTTGACTGGAAAGTAATTAACAAGAAGCTTCACCCTGCTCGATACAAGTGTACCACCACTGTCAGGTCGCTTAATTGGTACATACGCATTTCCTTGGTCACCAACAGTCGCGGTTGGATTTGATACATTAGGTTCCTGGATCTGAAGATCTGAAATGTATATGATAACAACCAAAATGTTATTAAACACATTGCAAAAAGTAATTCAAGTAGAGAAAGTTAGCTAAAAGATAATTTGTTTGTCATCCAAAATTAAGTAAAGAAGCACCTCATGTCACGTGATTTCTTTATAAACTACATATTTCTAGATGCATTAACTTGATTATATTTTAAATTCTTTTCCAACACAAATCTCACATGTATAGTCTTGTTTAGAGCGTGTCTAGGATTTCTAAGTGCTTATTTCACTAAAATATGCATCTTTTAAATAAGCCTGCAAGTATGTGCTTATAAGCCATGTAGTTCAGCTAAATCATGCAATCCCAAACCACTCCCCCCTAGTATCACAAATGAGTGATTTTGTATTAGACAAAGAGATTTAAATAACTACAATAACAAATTTGTCATTTTGTTTTACTGAAAAAAACTAAGAGAAGGCGATTAAAACATCTAATAACAAATTTGTCTAAAAAAGGCGGCGGAGAAAACTAGATAAAACCTAACAACTTAGGCTATATTTGGCACATTAGATTATGAAAAGATTATGTTTATTTTTTGAAAAAAATAAGCTACTTAAAAAATAATTTTTGTTTGGCTAATCTCTGAAAATAAAAGGTTGCTTCATGTAGCTTATAAAAATAATTTTTTTTTATAAAGTTTTTTAGCAACACTACCAGCAGCACAATCTATTTTTGTCAAACATATCTTTAAAGTGCATAATCTCAACAGAAAGATACAGAACACTTGAATTTCAAATTTAAATATTTGATATAATTGAATAATAAAATCAACAGCTTTAATGATCAGATATAGTAAAACAGTATAAAATCATTTAAGTAACTTCTTGATAATTGCTCAAATTCTAACCAACTTAAATCAACCTAAGTGGTTTCAATATCTTGTGTTAATTATATTGATAAATTTTTAATACAAAATAAATAAATAAAGAAGGTAAAAGTAAAAGAAAGTACCAGCAACGTTAACACGGTTAGTCAAAGTAGTCTGAGTGAGAGGTTGACCAGATCCAACAACACCACTCCAGTTCCTTACTTCAGGCTGGTCCCCATTATTATCACCACCACCATACCCTTCCTGCTGACCGGACTGATAATTGTTTCCTCTACCACCGCCACGTGGCACATAACCACCACTACCATTACCACGGCCACCGTTACCACCATCTTGTGCGCCGTAACCACCACCGTTATTTCCCCTACCACCACCGCCATGTGAATAACCACCACCACGACCACCACCGTTACCACCATACTGATCATACTGTCCACGACCACCGTTACCATAACCGCCCCTATTTCCACGCCCACCGCCACCATAACCACCGTCTTGTCCACCACGACCACCACCGTTACCACCGTAACCGCCACGACCACCACCACCACGGTTACTCCGGCAAGTACCACGATAACCGCCGTGATTAGAGAAATTCTGTTCCATCTTGATTGATTTTGATTTTGCTTCGATTGAGTAAAGTGAATTATGAAGAGTAGTTGTGAGGAACGTGTTTGGTAATGGGTTGGTTTATATAGTAGGGAGACTTATTAGGGAAGTGTTAGAGAATAAATGACGATTGTATCCTCTTTGCTTGGTTAACAAGGGAAGTACACTTCTATTTATATTCCCTCTTTGCTTGGTTAACAACAGTTCTATTTATATTCCCATCTTAAATGGTCCCTTCGAATCTCCTTTTCTTTAGTTTTTGTTTTTATTGGGTGACTTTATTTTTTACTTCTCTAAATTTATGTCACATTATTACATTTAGGGAAAAGTGAGGGCATGCATGGTTAAGGGTTATAAGGGGTAAATAATGGTAAAGGTAATGATTGTTGGAGCTTGGTTAAAGGGATAGTAATGCCCCATTACCTAGTATTGGGTAATACCCCATTATACAACAAATTGAGGGGAATGCCATTACATTGCATTGCATTACTTTTACCATTGCTTTTCCCTTTCCCCTCTTTCAACCAAGCGGGCCCTGAATCTATGACTGTTAGATATATAACCTATCAAAACTACGTAGTTTTGACCAAGATATAAATACTTCTGTTTTTCTTTGTCATTCCTTTACATGTCCATATTCTAATCAAAGTCTCAAAACTACGTACCACATCACCTGCTTTAATTGGTTGTTAGTGTTTGTTTCAATATGTTTTAACAAAGATGACCGGTGCAAAAATTGTTTCTATGAAGCTTTTCTTTGTTTTATTTCTTCCACTTATGTTAGGTACTAAAAAGATTATCAAGCTACATATGGCGAGAAAAGAGTTACCACTTACCACTTTATCTTATGTTTTTTGGTATCGATTGCTATATAGGCATCAATTATTGCAATATTTGAGTGCATTAGATTGAGCTTTTCTATGTTGGCAATAGGTAAATGACTACATGAATTCACTAACTGATGTCAAATGAAGTGCATACAAAGCGTTCGATGAAATGTCTTAGTGAAACTGAGCACGTGTACCTCATGATGTGCATATCAAGGGATTGAAAAATCGCCTCAAAAGGTTTTCGAAGAACAAATATCAGGTGTTTGAAGAATTATGCTAGAAGGGTTTTGAAGAACAAGTGTCATATATGTTTGCTATTTACTCTGTTGGCTATTTGTTTGTATTATATGAAGACATGATTCATGTTGTTATCAAGAATCTAGTGTATTTTATCAAGATTAAATTAGCTAGGCTAAGGTTTGTAATCAATTTAGTGTACTATGTATATGATTCTTTAATAAAAAGGCTTCTTTGTTATGTATCGCTATTTTGCTATTTTTCATTTCATGTGTTTGCTAATATTGCTATTTTTCATTTCATGTCTTGGCTAATACTGCCCAAGTTGTTTAGTTAGAACTGTATTGTTAACAAAATAGGGATGAGCGTGGTACCATTTTGGTAGTACCGATACAATGGTACTTTAATCAGTTATATAAGTGCAGGCTTTGTCTATTAAATCAGTCATATTTAGAAAAGGCTTTGTCCATTAAAGTCTTAATACAAGTGCACCAAGAGTACCATGTTTTCATTATAATAGGAAACATCCAACTTTAAAGTTCTAAATAGACAAGGAAGCCTGCACATGAATGCACAAACAAGAATAAACACGCCACTACCGAAAGTTTATTGAGCACTTAAAGGGGTGTTTGGCAAACTGTAACAAAAGTGCCTGCTTATATTTGGCACTGTGACAGAAACAATTTTTGACCCATTCAGTAGTAAATAAATGAGAAAAGGGACAACGTACATGACCCACAAGCATGGATCATTCGACTAAAACAATTGGTGCCCCAATACCAACCCATGTCCCACCATACACATGCAAAACAAATGATATGTAGGAACAAGCCAAGTACCAGGTATACCAATCACAACTTAATTATTTGAAGAAGTATAATAACAGTAGTAGTCCCATGATATCTTAGATTTCCAGCCACTACACACTTGATGTCTCAAATATTACTAGCCACTAAAACACAACCTTCACAGAAACATACAAAGGATCAGCTTTCACATATTGCAGCAATATATATTACATCAAACCCGTTAGAATATATTGCAGCAGGCCCATAAGTACCCACTAACAACAGACTCTTAACATTTTAACATAAGAAAAAAATGCAGACACGATACGAAGATGAGGGTTACATGTTTTTTTTGAGATTTCCATTAATTAGTAGCCGTACTGTCTAAAGTTACTCTCATGTGCGACTAAACAGTTAGTCTCACCAGTCAACTTCACACCAAAATAATAATAATAATAATAATAATAATAATAATAATAATAATAATAATAACCCATTAACTAACTGGTGACAGCAACAATTTCCCAGGTAAAACGAACATTTTTCGAGCTATTTTAATCAAGTTCCACTGACGTGGCAAGATATATGTACAAGTTTCACTGACCACTTAAAGGGGTGTTTGGAAAGCTGTACTAAAACAACTTCACCATAACTTAAAGGGGTGTTTGGCATTACAGAAACAATTTTCCAATTTCACCCATCTTGCTTCAGAAAAAAATGCATACCTCATACGACTTATGTAGATCACAAAAGAACAACATACTAGTCATTTAAAAGGGCAAAGATCAAGACAATTTCATTATAGATAAAAAAAAAAAAAAAAAAAAAAGACAACCAAAATATAAATTTTTTTACCCGTTTACATTTGACCCATTCTGATCATTCAAAATACAAACCCATAAAGAAATGCAAAGAACATGTCTTCTTTCTCTTTAACCACGGGTATAATTCCACCAAAAGCACAACACATCAACATTATATCTTCTTTTTCTTCACCCCATGAGTATCATTTGCCAAAAAGAGCGCTACAATTGTCAATTTTTTTGTTGCAAATAGTCAATCTACAAATACATATATAAATTAGAACTTAAAAGAAATGTTACATATGCAAAGATAAATTTTACCAAGAATACCTTCTTTTTTGGACACCCCGTGATGTTGTGACCCAATCCATGACAATATAAATAAGTCTTCTTTTTATTCCCTTGTAGTTCTATGGGAGGTTTAATTCTTGTTGCAATTTTTGGTCGTCCTTTTCTCCTAGGAAGAACAACAGGATCCCGAATAGATATTTGAGGCATCCTCTACTTGAGAAACCCCAACAAATTTATCCTAATAAACATTCATAGGATCTTTTGCCTTTTCCGACTTGTTGGGATATGAAAGTGTCAAGAATGACAAAGTCTTGGAAAAAGTAAAAGTCTCGCTAAAGAAGAAGTCAAATCTTTATCAAGTCAAAGTCTCGCAACGCTAAAGAACGCTATATTCGCTTATGGAAAGCTTTTTTCTAGTATATTCTTTGTTTAGATTACTTGTCGTACAAGGTTACAAATTGTAAACCGACTAGGGTTATCCTTAAGCCTATAAAAGGACCCCTAGATTGGCATTAGAAGTTACGAGTTCACAAGTTTACAATACGTATTATTAGAGTTTTAGAGAGTTCGATATTAGTGTTTTTAGAGTTGTTTAAGAGTCTGCATAACAAGCAGATTTAAAGTTTTAATAAAATCGTTGAAAGTTAAAGTTATATTCTTCTTAGCTTTGTTAAGTAAATTCCGCATACTTAATAGAGTTTGCTCAGTGTTTCATTGTTAATAACTTAGGATTTATCCGAGGTTGTTAAACCCTTAACAAGCTATATAGTTAGTTTGGTTAGAGTACATTGAACCAACAAGTGGTATCGAGCTTGTGGAAACTCGACTAAGAAGAAACCCTAAAACCTAGTTAACAACAAAACCTAAAGATGTCATTCAAGTCGCTCCACCACCATCCATCACCTCACTCGGGATACCTATCATTAAAAAGGGAGAAGTCGACCTATGAAACATGAAGATGAGGGTACATTGCAATTCTGGACCATGCAATCGTGGAATGTAATTGTCAATGGTAATCAAGTCGTTCCCGAACCTATTGATATTCCTGGACAACCTAAAGCACCTAAGGGCATCTTACCAAAGACAACAATAAGAAATCAAGAGAAGGCTCTCAATATACTGTTGTTTGCTATCCCAGATGGTCATCTACTCAAGTTTCATGATGCTAAGGATTCAAAGCAACTTTGGGCTCCTCTCAAGACAAGGTTTGGAGGTAATGATGCTTCCAAAAGATGCATAGAAATCATTGAGCGGCAATTTGAAACATTCATCGTTGGAGAAGAGAAGGCCTTGATGTCGCTTACACGATTCCAAAATCTTCTCGATATCTTGGAGTTATACAAAGCAGAGGTTTCGAGTTGAAGATGCAAATCAAGTTCTTAAGGAGTTTGCCATCTATATGGCATATGATTGCTACTATGATCGGAGGACAACCTGGTTTGGATATCATGGGATGAATGGCCAATGTCACACCCGGAGGCGGAAACACGAGGTGTAACGGAAGGAACATAAGCACAAGATAATAAAACATACCAACATTAATATTTAAAGAAAGAGTACACCATTACAATACTAGTTTAGCCGTCATCGACAAATATATTACAAGTTTAATTCCCAAAATATTATGCTCTATTACATAATGATTTGTAGTGACAAGTGAAAACTTCATTATGCAAGACACGGTAGAAAGAGCTTACTAACGATCACCGAAATGCATGAGAGAAAACGGGTCAACTATGAAAATAGTTGGTGAGTAAACACGTTTAGCAAAATAAGAAAACTCGAAAGAAAATATACAAAGCTTTCGGTCAACGAAAATAGTCCACAAAGCAAAGGCATTGTAAATCTACTCGGTTCAAGTTCGCCCATACAAAACTTGCAACTGTGTGTTCACAACCCACGCCAAAAGATAGCGTATGAAGTAGTCAAGTATAAGCGGTCATAATAGTTCACAATATAGTACCACGAATATAATAATTTAGGGATGCTACCGATGAAACCAAATTATTGGGTGCCACTACCCAAAGTTATGTTGGGTGCCTCTTCCCAAAGATATCTTGGGTGCCTCTTCCCAAAGATATCTTGGGTGCCTCTTCCCAAAGATATACTGGTGCCTCTTCCCAAAGATATCTTGGGTGCCTCTTCCCAAAGATATACTCCGAACAACGGAGACTTTATAGTGATGCTCCGAACATGGGAGACTTTAGGTCAAGGTCATAACATGTACGGTTCAATAAATTCCAACAAGTCATAAATTCGTAATTAAGTTCAAGGATTTGATTCGAGTTCATAAGTTCTAGTCAAAAGAGTTCACAAAAGCAAGAATCAATTTAATTCAAGTATGGCTCATGCATTCAGCCCCAAAATATAGTAAAACGGTAAAAAGGGGATGTGATTACTCACTTGGTAAACTGGTGTGACGACAAAAGTGAGTACACTGAGGTATAATGTGATGCTTTAACCAGGACCTATTACGAATGATATGATATGTAATGAGTTGCAATGTAATGTTATGCATGCACTTCGTATGTTATTTATACCATTTGCGAGTTTTGAAAATAATAATTATCGTCGAAAAATACTCTTTTGACGTCTTGACCATTCAAAAATTACTTTACAAGTATTTACGTCAAAGTGTCATCCTACAATAGTTTTATAATGATTTATGGTGAAATTTTCTCTTTTCGTCGTAAAACAATGTCGTCGGAATTTTCATGAAATTGACAAAAATGGCTTTGAAGAACTAGTCGTAAAATAGTGTACGTCGAACGTTAGAGAACGAACTCGACGGTTTTGGAAAGTTTGTATCGAAATCTAGAAGTTTCAGTTCAGGAGTTTTTGTCATAAAGGTCTCGAACATAAAGATAATAAGGGTTAAAGATGGTGATTTTGTCTAATTGTAGTGCAAAAAGTGAGTTTCGGCCAAGTTTAGACATCCATAAATAATTTATTACAACTCCGCTATACAAACGGCTTGTCGTATTGAAAAATATGCTCGGTGATCTTAATTTTACTAGAAGACAATTCGTTTCAAAAAGTTTCACATCATGGTTAAAAACAGCCTCAAACATGGTCGTTACAGCTACCGTAACACTTGTATCGTAGAAATAATATAGTTTTTCAAGAAAATAATAGTTCGGCAACTTTATAAAAACGTGCATATCTTTGTCGTTTCAAATCCGCTTTCACGATAATACGTCCTTAGCTTCGTATCAAAGTATACTAATATATTTTTGATAAGTCGAAATAATTTGTAAAGCTTAAGGCTCGTTTTTGACTCGAATAAAGTAAAAATAGTATGCTGAAATTTTCTGAAAAATATATATTTCGTCGTCAAACTTGTAAAATCCATAACTTCTTCGTTATAACTCCGTTTTATTCCGTTCAAGCGGCCACGGAATCGTTTTAAAGTATATTTTCTAAATATCAAGGCCAAAAAGTCGTGCCTACTGTCGGTTTTTCCAGAAAATTAAAACAAGGACAGAACATATTTTATACGTATCGAAAATAGTTTTTCTCGGACAAAACCTATTCTAATCCCTTCAAATCAACTCCAAAGCTAATCTAATCCTACCATACACCTTCTTAGGGTGTCATGGGTTACTAATCATCATCAAGACCAACATATACCAAGGGGATAATTATAGGATGACCTTAATATATATATAACTCTAAAATCATGTAAAAATGGTATAAACAACACAAATCATGCATGCTTGCTCCAAAAATGAAGAGATACTTATGAAATGAAAAGGAAACATGAAAAATGAAAGAAACATGCTTACAAGTAAATATGATGAGGTGATAAGAACCAAGGTTTAGCCTAAACACTCTTGGTTTTTATTTCAAAACCTAATAAAGAGTGTGATCTAGATTGTTATTACTTGAAGTTGAGAAAAGTTTGATGATCCCTCTAACACCCCTAGGAGGCGGTTCATATGCAAAGAGGAAGAGAAAGAAAACTTTATCTACTATGTGAATTTTTTGAGATACATGAATGTGATGAATGAAAGTGTAAGTAAGACTTTAAGTTGAGTGAAAATCATGACAATCAAGGAACATGCATCATTAATGCCACCCCCATAGGGCCGGATTTGGGGAAATGTTTCATATATATATATATATTTTTTTTTTTTTTACTTGTGTATAATTGTTTGTGTAATTTTGAAAATGTAGAAAATGTATAAGTGAAGGTAAATGGTAGATTTTGGTACAAGTAAGTTTTAATAGATCAAAATAGAATGTAATGAGATAATAAAAATTGTAAAAATACATTCCTTGTAAAATTTGAGTGATAAAAAAAAATTTCGTGTAGTTTTTAAGAAAAGTGTCGTAATAATATAATTTTAACGATTTATATACGAAATAAATTTAAAACACTAGGTAAACTCAAAATGTAGTTTTTATAAACTAAATGTAAGTATAAAAATATGTCAGGATCATTTTTAGAAATAACGTATTAAATATTCAAAATAATAACTCACGCGATAACGTTTATTTAATATAAAAATTACGCGGTTAATGCGAAATGAAATGTCATGAATGAACTAATATGATGAATATTGAGTTTAAGAAATGATCGGAAATTGAGAATTGTGACAGCCAAACAAGTTCAAAGTCTCACAGTATAGCCTTTTTGTCATCTGAAAAGAGAGGCAGTACTTCCATTAAAAGTACTACTTCTCACGCTCAAATCTTGTTGCCTACTCTACCCCCACCTTTGCTCGAAGCCCCATCAACAAATACCATCCACTCGGATGAAGTCGTATGCACTTTCTTTGCACAAAGAAGCTAATTTACTGTCACTTTGAAGAAGATCTCTCACAGATTGAAGAGGATGCTCTTGAAGAAATTGATATCGGTGGCAAGTTGCTATGATCACTGCAAGGATCAAGAAGTTTATGAAGAAAAGAAAAAGCATTGACTTCAAACCAAAACAGGAATCACTTTTAACAAATCCAAAATTGAATGCTTCAATTGTCAAAAGACGGACACTTTGCAAGGAATGCGGGCTTGCTAAATATCTAGCAAACAGGATGACCGAGAAACCAAAGCTAGAGCTAAAAGAAATTCCTATTATTGAAACAAAAGCTTTGGTTGCTCAAGAGAATTTATCGAGATTGACTAGAGTCTTGAGTTTGATGATGAACCGGTAACCTATTGTATGGTAGCGTGGAGGACTCGGTGGAAGAGTTTGATTGAGCTGACTTTTGATGAGGAAACCGAACATCGCTTTGGAATCCGAGATGGTTTAGGAAGCTTTGATTGGAGAATGGAGAGTGAAGATGATCCTGTTCTACAATCTATGATGGCTACTTCACCAAGTTCACCCCCTATCTCCGAGGTATGCTCTAAGTGTCATGACTTTTTATGTAACTGAAAGAGATAACTGTATAAGGGCTAGGTCTGAGGTAGCAGGTTATCAAATTACCTTAGAGTCAATGGAAGCCAAAATCCTAACACATGAAAATAATGAAATGGCTTAGGCAGAAAAGTATGAACAACAGGATTATCAGTTAAAACTAAGTGAATGGAAGTTAAATTGTAAGATCTCTCAAATTGAGAAACTGACTAAGGAGATAGATGAATTGTTAGCAAAGTTTGATGCATGGAAAGAATCTGGTCTTTCTCATGTTACTTATGTTCAAAAACAGAGAAGAGCTTACATTAGAACTGGCCTAGGTTTTGGTATGGACTTTAATAACATAGAAGAAAACCCATCTAGTGATAAGGATGACCTTGATTTTGAGGATATAACCACTAGTGATGATGAACTCATTAATTATGTAGACACATCTAGTAATGAGGATTCAGTCAATGAAACACCTCCTGAGTTTAAGAAAGACAATGGTTATCATGCAGTCCCTCATCCCACTGGAAGTTTTCAACCCCTTAGGCATGATGTTTCTCATTTTGGTGTAGACAGTCTAGAGTTTAGGAAAAAGCTTATTGGTCAATCTAGGTCTGAAACCCCAAAAGAAACTGTTGAAAACCCTAAGGATACTGATGTTAAAAGTCAAGCAGTACCTTCAACTCAAAGTACTGCTACATGTTCAGCAATACCTTTAGGAAAATCTTTTCAAAATACTGCTAAACCTTTTTGGGATAACTTTGGTCAAAACAGTTTTAATCATTCACCTAGAAGACAAAATAGTTATGGTCATAGACATAGAGGAAGAAATTTTGGGAGTTTGGGTCAAAAATTGTGTTTTGTTTGTTATAGTCCTGATCATCTGATTAAGCACCGTGACTTTCACTCAGAGTACCTAAGCAAATTCCCAAAGAATAGAACTGCCAACCAAAAACCTAGAGAGAATAAACTAGTCTGGAATCATTCACATAGGGTTAACCATAGCAACTTTTCACAAGACTATAGGTACCCTCACCAGAGAAGACCTTTTTCAAAACCACCAGTACCTTCAAATAATTTTCAAAGAACTCAAGCAGTATCTTCTCAAAGTACTGCTAGATTTTCGAACAATCAAGGTACTGTAAACACTTTTTGGAATGGAAAGCCTAGGAGATCAAATTATTATTAATCTAGAAGGTGTTACAACTCCAAAAGAGTAGCTAGATCAAGGGACTCTACACCGAAGTTAAAACTAAATGGGTTAAGAAAGAAAGTATCGATGAGGAACAAAAAGACTTTCAACAAGTCTTCAGTGAAACAGAGATTTTGATAAAGATGATTTTGTGGAAAAGAAAAGGAGATTTTGTTGAAAAGAAAGTTTTCTTGAAAATCCACCATAAGTTTTAAAAGAAAAGATAATGCTTGATTACGTCTACAAAAGCGTGAAGGATACATACTCAAGGAATTTGAGTTTGTTACTCCACATGGGGAACACAAGTCAGTAATAGCTTGGGTTCCTAAAAGACACTAACTCTTTTATCTTTGTGCAGGGCAACCCAGAAGGGGAGCTTAAAGATCATCTAATTGTGGATAGTGGTTGCTCTAGAAGTATGACAGGAGACAAGGAGATTCTGTCAGATTTTAGATCTTATTGTGGAGGAAGAGTTGCATTTGGGAATGATCCTAATGGAGGAAGAATCACTGGAAAAGGAACCATCAAAGCAGGGCGTATAGATTTTGATAATGTTAGATATGTGAAGGAGCTCAAGTTCAATCTTTTGTCAGTCTCTCAAATCTGTGATAAAAAGCACCCTGTGTTATTCACTGACAAAGAATGTCTCATCCTTTCCCATGAATTCAAGCTTGTTGATGATAACTTGGTAGTCCTTAGAGTACCAAGAACCAATGATGTGTACAGTCTGGATATGAAGAGTCTTCACTCTTCTAGGAGAGCCACATGTTTAGTGGCAAAAGCAACATCTGAAGAAGCACATCAATGGCATAGAAGATTGGGCCATGTAAATTTCAAGAATATCAACAAATTGGTCAAAGGAAATTTAGTTAGAGGTTTACCTTCAAAGACTTACAAGAATGATCACTTTTGTTTAGCGTGCAAGAAGTGTAAACAACACAAAGATTCATGCAAGAAGCTTGAGGAAAGGACTATTAGAGAACCTTTGTAGTGGTTACATATGGATTTGTTTGGACCTGCCTCTGTTGCAAGTCTAAACAAGAAAAAGTATTGCTTGGTTGTGACAGATGATTGCAGTAGATTCTGTTGGGTATTTTTCTTGGGATTTAAAGATGATACTTTTAATGCTATTCATACTCTTATAATAGCACTTGAAAACCAATTGAGACTCAAGGTTAGAGGTATTAGATGTGATAATGGAACTGAATTCAAGAACAAGCTTATGGATGAATTTTGTGCCAACAAAGGGATCAAGAGGGAGTTCAACATTGCAAGAACACCACGCAGAATGGTGTTGCAGAGAGAAAGAATAGGACTTTGATTGAAGCGGCCGAACAATGCTTGCGATTCACAATTACCTATTCAATTCGGGTGAAGCTATAAGTCTTGCTTGCTATGTGCTTAATGAGTATCAATCACCAAACCTCGATGAAGACACCTTATGAGTTGCGATGGGCAACAAACCCAACATTCGTTTATGAAGCCTTTTGGATGCCTCTAACAATTCTAAATACAATTGATAACTGGGAAAATTTGATGGCAAGTCGGAAGAAGGATATTTATTGGGATATTGCACCAACAAAGAAGGGATTTAGAGTGTACAATGAGTCACCAAGAAAGTTCAAGATTGTCTTCATGTTGAATTTTTAGAAGATCAAGAAAATCGGAAGGGTAAAGGTCCGATTGGATGTTTGATCTTGAGGTTTTGACTCCTTCTATGAACTATGTACCATTAGAGAAGAAAATCAACTTTGTACACAATGGAGAAGATTTACAAGATGTTGTTCATGGATTCCATATTAGACCGATGTTGTTCACGATGAAGAACCTATACCGTTGAACCAAAGCAAAGTATCGATGAACCAAAATCCTCACCGTCTGTTGAGGATCGGGCTATTCAAGAGGAACTCGATCGATGCTTTTTCAAGATGTAGTAGCACATTTTATAATGATGATCAAAGAAAAGCTTATGAAGAAGCAAAGAAAAAAACAAGGCTGCAGAGTTCTATCACAATTACTTTGGGTGACAATTTTTGATCAAAGTCTTCTTGCACCTATTGACAGCACTTTGGATGATCCTACCATGTCTGGCTTAGAAGATACTGATGATTGGTATTTTCTCAGATTCCAATGAAGATGTTGATTTCACTAATTTGGGTGATAATTATGAAGTTCCACAGACTCCTACCTTAAAAATTCATAAAGATCATCCTTCTGGTCAATCATTGGACCTTCTTCTCATAGAGTGCTCACAAGAACCAGAGCTAAGGGTTTTTCTACACCTCATAATGCTTTACTTAGCTTTGTTTATAAACAAAACAGGTTGAATCACAAAGATCATTAAACATGCCAGTTCACTTGCTTTATCTCTAAAAAAGAACCCAAGAATATAGCTTAGGCATTATCTAAAGAAAGTTGGGTTGAAGCTATGCAAGAAGAACTTCTTCAATTTAAACTTCAAGAAGTTTGGGTACTGTGTGATCTACCTGATGGAAAGAAGGTCATTGGTACAAGATGGGTGTTCAGAGTCAAGAGAGATGAAAGAGGGAATGTCATCAAGAATAAGGCAAGGTTAGTAGCTCAAGGCTACAGACAATAAGAAG
Source organism: Chrysanthemum lavandulifolium (assembly GCA_022545495.1). Lineage (NCBI taxonomy): Eukaryota > Viridiplantae > Streptophyta > Magnoliopsida > Asterales > Asteraceae > Chrysanthemum > Chrysanthemum lavandulifolium. The sequence goes on from CM040238.1 coordinate 306,147,467, forward strand.
GAGTAGATTATGATGAAGTATTTGCTCATGTAGCAAGGATTGAAGCAATTCGAATCTTCCTTGCTTTTGCATCATATATGGGATTTCAGTTTTATCAGATGGATGTCAAGAGTGCCTTTTTATATGGCAAGATCACAGAGGAGGTGTATGTTAAACAGCCTCCTGGTTTTGAAGATCCTGCACATCCAAACAAAGTCTACAAGGTAGTTAAGGCTCTTTATGGCCTTCATCAAGCACTAGAGCTTGATACAAAAGGGGAGCTATTGACAAGACTTTGTTTATCAAGAGAGACAAGAAGGATATCATGTTGGTTCAAGTATATGTTGATGATATCATATTCGGAGCTACCAAACAGTCCATGGTTAAGGAGTTTGAGCAGCTGATGCAGAATGAATTTCAAATGAGTTCAATGGGTGAGTTAACTTTCTTTTTGGGACTTCAAGTTAAGCAGTCAAAGGAGGAAATTTTCATAAGTCAAGACAAGTATGTATCTGACATACTTAAGAAGTACAATTTTGATGCTATGAAGCCAATTACTACACCTATTAAATCTATCAACTCGTTGGGCAAGGATGAAGATGGACAACCTTTTGAAGTCAAGTTGTACATATCCATGATTGGATGTCTTATGTACCTCACTGTATCTAGGCCTGATATTATGTTTGTTGTTTGTCTATGTGCAAGATATCAAGTCTCACCTAAGGTCTCCCATATGAATGCAGTGAAATGAATTTTTAGTTATTTGAAACAACAACCTAAGTTGGGGTTGTGGTATCCAAAGGATTCACCTTTTCACTTGGAAGCTTTTTTTGATAGTGATTATGCAGGTGATAACTATGATGTAAGATCAACTATTGGAGGATGCCAATATCTTAGAAGAAGATTAGTCTTCGGCAATGTAAGAACAGACAATTTGAGAACATCCCTACTAAAGCGAGAATATGTGGTCACGCAAGCTATTGTGGACAAGTTTTGTGGATGCGAGTCACTCTTGGACTATGGGTTCAATTTCAAGAATACTCCTATCAATATTGATAATGAGAGTACAATTTGCGTTGTGAAGAATCCAGTTTATCACTCCAAGACCAAGCACATTCAGATTAGGCATCACTTCATCAGAGATATTTATGAGCACATGCTCATTAATGTTGTCAAGGTTCACACGGATGATAATGTAGCTGATTTACTCACCAAATGCTTTGATGTTTCACGATTCAATCACTTGGTGGTAAGCATTGGCATGATTAATTACTGAGCTACATTTGATGGGAGGACTATTTAGTATAAGTATAGTCCTATGCATTGCTTGAGGGAGGAAATTCATGTTTATTTGATGTATTTGCTATTGTAAAGCAGTGAGAATGGGAAAGTCTTGCTTTTGGTTTTATGAAAGTACCGCTTAAAAAATCGCACACGTGGAAAGAACTGTTGTCTTATCAAAGCTTGTTCCAACGGTAATCTTGAGGGTAAACTTCACTAACGGTAACTTTGTTATTAAGAGTGTGATTTTTAAATCTCACCTATAAATAACTACTCTCGAATTTCCTCTCATCTTTATACAAGATAATCTTTTCCATATTTCTCTCTTTCACCTATATTCTTCATCAAATCACTTTCTCTATAAACAAATCATCAATGGCAAATCGCAATACAGTTTCAAAACACAACATGGTGGCGAATTTAGAGAAAACTGAAGCTAATGTCATCTTCCATGACATCATTGACTTTCTCACTGGACCTCCGATTAGTTATGCGCTTTAAGTGGAACCAGGTATAATTGAGCCATGGATTCAATAGTTTTGGGCAACTACTAGGGCTCATATGGAGAATGATGATTCGTATATTCAAGCTAAAGTTGTTGGGAGAATAGTGAAGGTTTCTGAAGCTTCAATTTGTGAGGATTTATTGTTTAATGATGAAGAAGGGGCTGTTCGTTTTGATAAGCAATTGATTTTGGATACATTCAAAGACATTGGGTATGAAGGGTCCTTAACTGAACAAACTTTCAAGAAACCCTTATTTTGTCCACACTAGAAGTATTTAGTTAATGTATTGCTTCATTGTATTAGTGCTAAGAGTACATCATGGGAGCAATTTGGTTCTAATATAGCATCTGCTATAGTGGGATTGGCTACAAATCGCATTTTCAACTTTTCAATGCTAATCTTCGATGGAATGCTCTCACACATCTCTCATGGATCAAGAGGGTTGATGTATCCAAGGTTTATTCAAGTGTTCTTAAATAAGCAACTTGCTGATGTACCAAAGCCTACCAGTCTACTACCTGTTGTGGTGCAACCAGCCAAGATTTTCACATTTATGGCTAGGAAAAGTGATATATTCACTGGAAGGCACACTCCATTAACCACTTCAATGATGGAGGTTATTCAAGCAATAAGAGATGAGGCTGCAGAGAGTGATGACAGAGAAGGTACTGCTTCAACACAAGGTACTGCTTCTCAAGGTACTGCATCATAGAGTACTGCATCACAAGGTACTAAAGTTCAAGAAGATACTGCAGTTCACCTCCACCATCTCCACAAGTTTCTGCTCATGATTCTCAACCCGAAGAACACTCACCATCTAGAGGAGATGAAGAAGTTGTGGCGCCTGAGGGTACAATTCTAAACAATTATGCTTTATCCAAAGAATTGACTAGATTGAAGAAATCTTTTGAAGAATAGGCTACACAGATTAACCAGTTGAAGCTTAAGTTTAGAAGACTCAAGAAATTTGTCTGGCCAATGGTTCAACATCATCGTTTATGGGTCAAGTCTCAAAGAAAGCAAGGCAGGCCAGTTAGGCAATTTAAGAAGACCACCAAAGGTAAAAAGGTTCAAAAACAATATTCATTCCAATTGGGGAGGAAATTGGAAGATAAGAATTTTAATGAAGAAGCTGAACCTCAAGGTACTGATGTTCAACCTCAAGGTACTGAAGAGCAAGTCTATATTGAAAGTACTGAGGAAGAAAGCACTAGAGTTCAAAGTAATGATGATCAAGGTACTGCTGATCAAAGTATTGCTTTTCAAGGAACCTACAGGCAAGAGTTAATTACACCAAGCTTGTTAGATTTTGAAGAGGAAGCTAGTCCTTCAACTATTATATAAGAAGAGGAAGCTGGTCCTTCAACAGTCATACCAGAAAAGGAAGCTGATATACCCAAACCTATACATACTGCAAGTAATGATGAAACCATTGTTGAGATCTTGCATGATTTATCAAAGCCAAGGGGTGTTAACATTCCAGGAGTTACAGAAGAACAACCAAGAGCTTCTCAACCTTCTATAGATCCAAAAGATAAAGGAAAAGGTACAAGCTGAATTGAATGCTGAAGTTGCTAATGAAGAAGCAGCTAAGAAATTACAAGAAGAATTGAATGCTGAAGCTGTTGTACCATTAAAGTCACCTATTCCTGTTTCTACTCTACCAAGAAGACCAAATCGTGCTAAGGAAAGAAATGCAATGATGGCATATTTAAAAGGTCAAGGGTATATTGGATTGCAGAAGTTGAATTATGTTGAGATGAAAGAATTGTATGAAGCTGTTAGAGAGGCTTATCAGAAGAATGTTGAGAGTATCAAAGATTTTAAAGATGATGATGCTCGAAAGAAGATGATAAGAAAGGAAGCTTAAAAGAAAAGAACAACGAAGTTGAAGATACACAACCATCAAAGATGATTGAATTAAGATCGATATCGATGATGAACTAAGGAATTACTTAAGAGTAGTAGAATTTGAGTATTCTAAAGATGATCTTGAAATGAAGAAGAACAAATCTCCAATAACTACTTTTGAAGTTGTAGAATCAAAGGATGGAAATTATCTGATGTTTCACAGAGAAGATGAAAGCTTCAGGGTGTTCAATATACTATGGGATCTATTGCACATAATAGATAGAGTGGATTTATTTTATTTATATCATCTGGTGCGAGAATATTTTGAAAACTTTCCATCAGAAGGAGTTGGTTTAATCTTTCTTGGAGATCTCACAACTATTTGGAAAACTGAAGAATCAAGCACTGATGAGATTTGGAAAAACTAAGAAGATTGGGAGATTATCAGCTGGAGATTCTTTGAAGAATCTGAAGTACATGTTCTAGAGTTAGAAGATGGGACTATGATTCACATGTTAGCAGACAGAAGATATCCGCTTACATCAGATCTTATGAGGAGAATGCTAGAGCATGGTATGGAAGTTGAAGAAGATAATGAAGCGCTCTTATGGTCATCAAATTGTTTATCGATGGACTACTATGGTGATGATGATGAATAACCGGTATGAATGTTTATTGAATAAATGATTTTTGAAATATCGATTACTTTATTCAAAGTATCTTCGATCAAACAAGATTTCATCATATCAAAGCATCGCTTACGACTTTAAACCGACTAATGATTTTGAAAACTTTTGTTAAGTGACAAATATTTTGAAACAAAGGTTAAAAGAAATAAATGGTTTTGAGATGGTAAAACAATAGGTTATCAATCCACCATGGTTACAAAAGGATTGGCTAATCCATGAGCAAACGGCTCGTAAAGATATCTCAAATCCATTTTATAGTTGACAACTTGCCAATAAGTTGTATGGTAATCAATTCACCATATCAAGAAATGTGAAGAGTTGGCTAGCCCACAAGAAAATGGCTTGTGGTAAAGGCGTGGAAAACCATTATTTGGTAATTAGTTCACCATAGATGAAAGAACTAACTAGTCCAAAAAGGTACATTTTGGTAAAGACAAATCAAATCTGTTGATAGTCGATGATTTGCTAAAAATCATATGGTTATCAATGTACCATGGTCTTACACACAAAAACATTTGGCTACTCCGAGTTAATGGCTTTGGTAAAGAGAAATCCAAATCAATTAAATTTTCAATGATTCACCTCTCACAAGAGTTTCTTGATCGCGCCAAACAGTCAGCTAATCACACAAGCCCGCCACTTGTGAATGACGGACCGTAACCAACTTAAAAAGCTAAGCACGAAATCAATGAAGATCCGAGGAGTATAGTGTTTCCCCGGGTCGTTATGTCCCAGCGAGTTGTGCAATGGATTATCAAACGTTTAGTGATCGAGGAATTTGAACGGGAAAAGGATCTGGGAATGATTATTATAACTACTGGAAAAAGCCAACAGATAAAAACGGCTTAAATGCAAATTAAAGAAAGTTAAAAAGATAAAATCTATTAAATAAACGCTATCACTATATTTAAAATGATGTTTTTGTTTTTATGTTTTTATAAAACTGAAATTAAAAACTACGCGACGTACAATTAAAAACGTGAAACTTATACAATATAAATCCTAAAAATATGAAAAATACATTTTTACAAACCTAATGATATAATAAAAATTATAGAAAAGGAAAATTATTTTTACAACTATTTATCTAGTTATTATTAATTAAAAACTATTTTTAACTATTAAATAATTAACTAAAATACAAGAAATTAGGAAATAAAGTTAGAAAAATAAAACTAAGACTTAGAAAATTCTAAAATATCAAAATAGAATTTTAAAAACTATTTTTGTATTTTTATGATTATTTTCCTATTTTCTATTAATTTTAAACTATTAAAAACTAATTAAATTATTAAAAATTACCAAATAAACTATGAAAAATATGGAAAATTACTTTTTTCACTTTTTATATTTATCTAAACCTAAGAAAATTGAAAAATTATTTTTTTGAACCTTTTTCTAATTTTTTGTATTAAAAGCTATTTAAAAATGCTTAAAAACTAATTAAAATCAAGAAAAATAGCAAAACAACTTGGAAAAATCTGAAAATTTCAGGAAAAGTCTAAAATTATACTAGGAATAAAGGAAAAATAGAAAAACAAGGTGCTATGTGTGAGAAATAGGAACTAATGTGGAAGAGCTTATGAAATAAGCACTTAAAAAGCCAAAAGCTCACCAAAAGCTACCAAACTGAAACACAAGATGCAATAAGCTAATTTAACTAAAATTCAATGAGTTTCAACAAGCTAATACCACTAAATCACAAGCTAGATCAGAATTGATGTTTGAGCTTATAAAAGCCAAAACAGTCTCTGGGTACTGACTTTAAGCTTATGCACAAGCTTCACAATAAGCTCAAATGGAAAAATATCAATTGGAACTTGCAAAGGACCTGGGTGAGAGTATATGTACCAAAAATAAGACTATGGGAAGCTCTAATGATCCCTGTGCACAAGCTACCAAATCTGTGAAAAAGTCAAGATTCATCGACACGTGGTGCGAGGCACATTCGCCTAAAAGAGAAGTCGATTTGAAGCTTTTAAGTAAATCACAAAATTCTACCAAAATGCTTATAAGAAAGAGGACCAGCTGAGCTTTTGAAATACCAAGATTCACCGAGTAAGTCCCGAAATGAACTCAAAACAATTCTTTCAAAATGAGCCCAAAACCATTTTTTAACTTTTGACTTTTGAAGATCTTAAGAACTTTGACTAATCTGGACTTTGGATCCAATTTTAAGATTGATGTTGATGTAATAAGGTGTAATAAGCACAAAGCAACCTATATTTAACACTTTTAAACACTAATCGTAGATTTCAAATCCAAATTCCACAACAAGAAGCGCTAAGAGGATTTAGTTCAATTTTGACTTTCGTGATTGAGACCTAAACCTAGATTCAAATGAGCATACTTATACTTAAACAAACATGAAACAATAAAAATCAACCACTGAATGTAACTCTAAGACAGGCAGATCAGTTAATCCAAACACCCCTTAAAAACACTGATATGCAACTGAAACAAATCCAAACACAGTACAAGTCCATATTATGATCAAACCTAGTTTATCAGACCTAGATACATCTAATAGGACAAGAATTAACAGATAAAAACTACAAATGCATAATATGTATAAGAACTTGAATTGGACTTACAAATGTCCAAAGCAACTATAGCTTGAAAACCAATGAACCAAGAACCACTAATCTATTTATTCCAACCCAACTAACTGCTTTTCAACCCAAATTCATGCCTGCACCACCCAATAACCAAACCTGCATCAATTTTGACCCTGTTTGACTTTTGTTGACCAAGGATCATAATGAGATGAAACTTGAATGTGAGCTTGTATAAGGCTTTCACAAGCTCATTTGAGCTTATGAAGGCGATAGATGAGAGTTATAAAGCTTTTAAATGAGAATTTAACTTGGGAAATTTCAACGTTGATGCAAATATATGGAAACCGATAAAACTTGAACTCAATGATTAAAACTTGGTAAACGCAAATACAACTTGAATTTAACATTTGTAGACACAAAATTATAGTTTTGAAACTAAATTAATACATTAAAGATAAAAACGACATAGAGAAATTTAAAACTAATAATCTACTACTTTTGCTTGCTTCCATTGCTTCTTTTTATATCCAATCTTATCCTCTCTCTCGATGAAATCCCACCAATTCTCGGCCTTGGATTGCTCAAATTAATCTCAACCATTCAAAACGGTTTTGGCGCCAAATCCCTTATGCGCCCATTGGAGGTTGAGTGAGGGGTAGGGGCATTAATTGAACCTTGGATGTAGTGGAGGAGGGGAGAGGGGAAGGAGATAAGGGATGGGGAGTTGAGTGTAGCGAGTTGAAGCGAGAAGCAGTGGAAGTGGTGAAGGTATTGGCGCGTTTTCCGTTTGGTCAAACCATTTTGACTAGGCGAGTTAATATCAAGGGTCCAAATGGCTTTTGACAGGGTCCAAAGTACAAGGGTTCAAAATAGGTTTAAGCTTATAAAACACAAGGACTAGTTTTGTAAATCCGCAAATTGAAGGACCATAGCGCCAACTCGTAAAAGTTAATCCAAGGACTAAAAGTGACAATCATCAAAAGTGCAGGACCAATTTTGCCATTTTCACATTTTCCGTGGACTAATTTCGCCAATTTTGAAAGTTGAAGGACTAAACTTGTAATTTTCTCAAACTTTTATATTTTTCACCAAAGGACTAAATTTGACAAGTTTTGATTTTAAAAGGACCTTTGGTGACTTTACTTTTGAAATTATGTACCGTGGGATGTTTTTGACAACTTTTGAAACTTGGGGATCAAACTGCAATTTTGCAAATTTGATATGTTTTCATCCGATTTTGATATTTTTGCATTTAAAACTCATAAACACCGATTTGTGATATTTTGATCATTTTGATGTGTTTCGAGTGTTTTCGGATGATTTTGCAGTTTATATTGTACAAAATGATGAGTATTTACACACTCATCAATCCCCACATGAGATATTGCTAGTCCCTAGCAATGATTTGAGAAAACATAATGGATTTTAATCTCTTTACCAAAAGCCATTACTTCGAGTAGCCAAATGTTTTAGTTCAAGTAAGAACCATGGTACACCGATAACCATGTGATTTTGAGCAAACCACCGCCTTTCAACGGATTTGATTTTGTCTTTACCGAAGCGTGCACCTTACGGACTAGCCAACTCTTAGATAAATTATCAACATTATCTTTGGTGAGTGATTACCAATTATGGATTTTCCATCGCCTTTACCACAAGCCATAAACTTGCGGGCTAGCCAACTCTTCACTTTTAGGATATGGTGGTGAATACCATACAATTTTGGGCAAATTGCAAGCCATATAAACGGATTTGAGAAATCTTTACCAAGAGCCGTTTGCTCTGGATTAGCCAATCCTTTAGTCTTACGACATGGCGGATCGATAACCAAATGAGAAAGTGTAAAACACTTACTCCAAAAAAAAAATTTGGCCAAAACGGGAATTAGTATAATTATATGATGAAATTCGTGAGAATTCCCCACACTTAGAAATGAATATTGCCCTCAATATTCAAAGTACGCATGTTATGCCGAAACAAAGAACGTGAAAGGAAATACTAAGGCCATTATTTAGAAAGATTTTTTTTTTTTTTTTTTTTTTTTTACATGTGGGCAACCCCACACTAGGGTGGTAGAAAGAGGTGAGAAAAGAAATATGGGTGAAAACCCATATGGCATGCTATCATTTTTGATTCCAGTCGCTAGCTTGACTCGACCCAATTCATTGGTTCATGGGAAGCAAAGTGGAAGAAACAATCTCCATCGGACTTTCATTCAAGATGTTTGGACAAACATTTGAAGCACGAGAAAGTTCCACACCGATGAGATATACATAGAACCGGCTCACAAATGGTACATGAAAATGCCGGATCAAAGATAATGTCTTCATTCCCAAGGAGTGAAGAATGTGAGAGGTGACGAATATATGAAGAAAGAAAGAAAATCATGATAGAAATCATGACTAACTCTTCATCCTCAATAGGAGAATTCATAGTTTCATGAATCTCCTCGGTTAAGCTCAATTGGTCTAGACATATCTCGGGTGTGTCTAGATCAGTAGAAGTTATCATACTCCCCGGAGATATGATATGAGTGAGTTCATCCGAGAACTCCATGAAGGTGAATGAATCATATTCGAATTGATATGAGTGGGTTCACCGATGAACTCCTCTAATGTACATGATTCATAATCGGGAGAGAATTGTGAGAATGAAAAGTGGTATCGCCACTAATCTTCTCCCATATTATCAAAACAAGAGGCTTTCATTTCGGAATAGAATCATCGGAAGAATGTCACTATCCTTAATGGGGATAGGAGATGAAATAGGTTTCTCTTTGAAAGCCTCGATTTTAGAAATGAGAAGACCGACCTTCAATAATGTTGCTCAAGAGCTTCATCTTTGATTTCATTGTCAAGAACTTCATCATTCTCTTCTTCTAAGCTAACAAGCTCGGAGGTGAGTCTTCCACATAAATGATGTCTCCACAAGATAATGACTCATCATCATCGAATCGAGGACATCTCAACATGATCATCTTGGAAGACAAGAGGAGGAGGAATATCACACATGATCAAGAGTTCCCGTGACTCTCCGAATTGGGACAAGGTCCTCAACACTAGACTTTATGAATTCGTCCGATTCCTTTTCGTGAACAGGTCAAGATGCTCGTCCCCCATGTTCAAAGAGTGAGTGGGAACCTCGTGTGAAAGCGGTTGTTTGAGATGAAATCTCAATCTGGGATATCACCGACCGAGGAGTTGAGAAATATTATCTCTAAAAGGATAAAACTCTCCTCGTCATCATCATAAAGAGTCGCTTAAGAAATTGGGAACGTCTTAGAGCCGCTTGCTCTAGGACTAATGATTCTTCCCTAGATTGGCGGGCTTTTTGCTCTTCGGCTAGCAATTCTCCCATGGACTTTTCACCACTCACTTGATTCTTAAAATTACTCATCATTTCCTCAAGTGTTTTCATTGCGGTTTCAAATTCACGGAGATTTCTTGAGATAACGGCTCGGTGGAGTTTGAACCGTATATTGTTGTGGAGGTTGGAAATTTTCAAATATGTGAGAGTCATGATTGTTACAAGGAACTGGGTTCCCTATTTGACAATCGAGTGTAAATGGGACCTCCATAAGGTACAACAAAGAAAACTGTTGAGTGCGGATAGTGAATCATATGGATTTTGGTCATAACCAAAGTTCGAGCATCATTGGAAAAGCTGCTCATAGACAAACGTGTTTCGGATTGACACTCAAATCCTTGGTGAGGACCTCCACAAAATTCACAATGAAGTGTTGATCATATGAATATAGGTCGGGGTGGGGTGGGTAATTGGAAAAGTTTGAGGAGTCGTTAAATGAGTTCGATCGGGATCATAATCAAATGAATTCCTTGAACCACAAAATAAACAACTCCGTTATGAATATCATTACCACATTGTACACAAGTACACCAACGACGTGGTGAACCATAGAGGCTCACCACAACCGGACACAAGGAATAAACGATTGCATTTGAGAGTTATGAAGAGGAATCGCTTTATTCAAAGGATCAACAAAACCAACATTGTGATCCGGATGACTATCAAGTCTCGAAGAACATTCAGAAAGATCCGAGGTGGGACAAGTGGTGTGCTCGAGAGCTAGCAATTTCCACCACTTCCGTTATGGTCTCCGGTTCGGTTCTTGAGAAACGTGAAGATTAGGCAAGTCATTCTTGCTAGTCACCGGTGTTTGAACGGGTTCATCGTAATCAATTCTAATTCTCGACCTTTTTCATCGGTTTGAATTTGTTCGATTAGATTACGGGCTCTATCTTCAAAGAAAGTGTCCTCGTAATCCTCGATGGGTGCTTGGGTAGCTCCGACGTTTGAACCGGTTTGTCAAGATTAGAATGTATTTCGGGTTGTGGCGGGTGGTCGAAATAACTTTGAAAAGCATTTTGATGGATAATTCGCACGAATTGCAAAATTCGCTTGAACTAGGACCTCCACACCGCCACACACATATTTGACGATGAAGTTGACGAATGTCGACATAAGAATTAAACATATAGAGGATTAAGAAGAGAATCAAATGGTTGAGAGGATACGAAGAAGAGAATTAAACCAAAGAGGGTAAGAGAAATAGAATCAACGAATAAGAGGAATGAGAAGAATATTTTGTGTTTTTTGGATAAGAAAATATAAACATATATGGATGGATGGTATGAAAAGAGTGAATATCCAAATCACTAACTGCTAGACGAAGATTATCAAGACTGACTCCGGCAATGGCGCTAAAATTTGATCTTGCCAAACAAATTAAGCTTAATCACACAAGCCCGCCACTTGTGAATGACGGACCGAATCATTTTAAAACCGCTAAGCACGAAATCAATGAAGATCCGAGGAGTATAGTGTTTCCCGGTCGTTATGTCCAATGAGTTGTGCAATGGATTATCAAACGTTTAGTGATCGAGGAATTTGAACGAAAAGGATCCGGGAATGATTATTATAACTTGGAAAAGCCAACAGATAAAAACGGCTTAAATGCAAATTAAAGAAAGTTAAAAGATAAAATCTATTAAATAAACGCTATCACTATATTTAAAATGATGTTTTTGTTTTTATGTTTTTATAAAACTGAAATTAAAAACTACGCGACGTACAATTAAAAACGTGAAACTTATACAATATAAATCCTAAAAATATGAAAAATACATTTTTACAAACCTAATGATATAATAAAATTATAGAAAAGGAAAATTATTTTTACAACTATTTATCTAGTTATTATTAATTAAAAACTATTTTTAACTATTAAATAATTAACTAAAATACAAGAAATTAGGAAATAAAGTTAGAAAAATAAAACTAAGACTTAGAAAAGTCTAAAATATCAAAATAGAATTTTAAAACTATTTTTGTATTTTTATGATTATTTTCCTATTTTCTATTAATTTTAAACTATTAAAACTAATTAAATTATTAAAATTACCAAATAAACTATGAAAATATGGAAAATTACTTTTTCACTTTTATATTTATCTAAACCTAAGAAAATTGAAAAATTATTTTTTGAACCTTTTCTAATTTTTGTATTAAAAGCTATTTAAAATGCTTAAAAACTAATTAAAATCAAGAAAAATAGCAAAACAACTTGGAAAAATCTGAAAATTTCAGGAAAAGTCTAAAATTATACTAGGAATAAAGGAAAATAGAAAACAAGGTGCTATGTGTGAGAAATAGGAATCGATGTGGAAGAGCTTATGAAATAAGACTTAAAAAGCCAAAAGCTCACCAAAAGCTACCAAACCGAAACACAAGATGCAATAAGCTAATTTAACTAAAATTCAATGAGTTTCAACAAGCTAATACCACTGAATCACAAGCTAGATCAGAATTGATGTTTGAGCTTATAAAAGCCAAAACAGGTCTGGTAATCGACTTTAAGCTTATGCACAAGCTTCACAATAAGCTCAAATGGAAAAATATCAATTGGAACTTGCAAAGGACCTGGGTGAGAGTATATGTACCAAAAATAAGACTATGGAAGCTCTAATGATCCACATGCACAAGCTACCAACTGTGAAAAGTCAGATTCATCGACTGCATGGTCAGGCACATTTGGCCTAAAAGAGAAGCCGATTTGAAGCTTTTAAGTAAATCACAAAATTCTACAAAAATGCTTATAAGAAAGAGGACCAGCTGAGATTTTGAAATACCAAGATTCACCGAGTAAGTCCTGTAAATGAACTCAAAACAATTCTTTCAAAATGAGCCCAAAACCACTTTTTAACTTTTGACTTTTGAAGATCTTAAGAACTTTGACTAATCTGGACTTTGGATCCAATTTTAAGATTGATGTTGATGTAATAAGGTGTAATAAGCACAAAGCAACCTATATTTAACACTTTTAAACACTAATTCGTAGATTTCAAATCCAAATTCCACAACAAGAAGTGAGTTAAGATGATTTAGTTCAATTTTGACTTTCGTGATTGCAGACCTAAACCTAGATTCAAATGAGCATACTTATACTTAAACAAACATGAAACAATAAAATCAACCACCGAATGTAACTCTAAGACAGTGCAGATCGCTTAATCCAAACACCCTTAAAAACACCGATATGCAATCAAACAAATCCAAACACAAGACAAGTCCATATTATGATCAAACCTAGTTTATCGACCTAGATACATCTAATAGGACAAGAATTAATGATAAAACTACAAATGCATAATATGTATAAGAACTTGAATTGGACTTACAAATGTCCAAAGCAACTATAGCTTGAAAACCAATGAACCAAGAACCACTAATCTATTTATTCCAACCCAACTAACTGCTTTTCAACCCAAATTCATGCCTGCACCACCCAATAACCAAACCTGCATCAATTTTGACCCTGTTTGACTTTTGTTGACCAAGGATCATAATGAGATGAAACTTGAATGTGAGCTTGTATAAGGCTTTCACAAGCTCATTTGAGCTTATTGAAGCTGATAGATGAGAGTTATAAAGCTTTTAAATGAGAATTTAACTTGGGAAATTTCAACAGTGATGCAAATATATGGAAACTGATAAAAACTTGAACTCAATGATTAAAACTTGGTAAAACTGCAAATACAACTTGAATTTAACATTTGTAGACACAAAATTATAGTTTTGAAACTAAATTAATACATTAAAGATAAAAACGACATAGAGAAATTTAAAACTAATAATCTACTACTTTTGCTTGCTTCCATTGCTTCTTTTTTATATCCAATCTTATCCTCTCTCTCTTCTGATGAAATCCCACCAATTCTCAGCCCTTGGATTGCTCAAATTAATCTCAACCATTCAAAACGGTTTTTGGCGCCAAATCCCTTGTCTGCCCATTGGAGGTTGAGTGAGGGGGTAGGGGGCATTAATTGAACCTTGGATGTAGTGGAGGAGGGGGGAGACAGGGAAGGAGATAAGGGATGGGGAGTTGAGTGTAGCAGGTTGAAGCAGAAGCAAGTGGAAGTGGTGAAGGTATTGGCGCGTTTTTCTGTTTGGTCAAACCATTTTGACTAGGCAGAGTTAATATCAAGGGGTCCAAAATGGCTTTTTGACAGGGGTCCAAGGGGTACAAGGGTTCAAAATAGGTTTAAGCTTATAAAACACAAGGACTAGTTTTGTAAATCCTGCAAATTGAAGGACCATAGCTGCCAACTCAGAAAAGTTAATCCAAGGACTAAAAGTGACAATCATCAAAAGTGCAGGGACCAATTTTGCCATTTTCATATTTTCCAGGGACTAATTCTGCCAATTTTGAAAGTTGAAGGACTAAACTTGTAATTTTCTCAAACTTTTTATATTTTTCACCAAAGGACTAAATTTGACAAGTTTTGATTTTAAAAGGACCTTTGGTGACTTTACTTTTGAAATTATGTACCTGTGGACTGCTTTTTGACAACTTTTGAAACTTGGGGATCAAACGCAATTTTGCAAATTTGATATGTTTTTCATCCGATTTTGATATTTTGCATTTAAAACTCATAAAACACCGATTTGTGATATTTTGATCATTTTGATGTGTTTCGAGTGTTTTCAGATGATTTTGCAGTTTATATTGTACAAAAATGATGAGTATTTACACACTCATCATTTACACACCTGGAAGTGATGAGAATAGATTGCAACTTAAACTGAATTAATGTATATATTGTCATATGTTGCTATGTTGCTGAAAAGATGGAGCTTGCTGAATGATGCTGTAAAAGAATTATTTCTAAAGATACTTTGATAATGCTGATATAAGCACATATTCTACAAAGATACAATCTAAAGACAAAGACACAATCTTTCCTTGAAGATGGAGAAGTTAAAGATAATTTACAAAGGAACTTAAAGTCAAGCAAGTAGAATTCAAGTTGAGGAGGATTGTTGGAATATGAAAGTGTCAAGAATGACAAAGCATTGGAAAAGTCAAAGCATCGCTAAAGAAGAAGTCAAAATCTTCACTGTCAAGTCAAAGCATCGCAATGCTAAAGAACTGCTATATTCGTTTATGGAAAGCTTTGTTATTCTAGAATATTCTTTGTTTAGATTACTTGTCGTACAAGGTTACAAATTGTAAACCGACTAGGGTTATCCTTAAGCCTATAAAAGGACCCCTAGATTGGCATTAGAAGTTATGAGTTCACAAGTTTACAATACGTATTATTGTAGTTTTAGAGAGTTCGATATTAGTATTTTTAGAGTTGTTTAAGAGTCTGCATAACAAGCAGATTTAAAGTTTTAATAAAATTGTTGAAAGTTAAAGTTATATTCTTCTTAGTTTTGTTAAGTAAATTACGCATACTTAATAGAGTTTGCTCAGTGTTTCATTGTTAATAACTTAGGATTTATCCGAGGTTGTTAAACCCTTAACAAGCTATATAGTTAGTTTGGTTAGAGTACATCGATCCAACACGACTCATTTAGTCTTCTAAGAATTTCACCACCATAGTGTTTAACCTCGTTATTTCAGAAGGGCAGTCCTTTGCTTATTTGATTGCTTTGCCGAGTTAGAATGCACACACCATAAAGTTAAGGCACTAACTTCACTTTCATTTATTTCTTTGATTCTGATACTATCATTACCAACCTTGTACCTCGAACCAAGTGTCCACCTAGGTAAAATATATTGATCAGGAAGGGTTTCAACATGCTTCTTTTTCATCACATATAGGATATGCTTGCATAATATCCCATATGTTTCAAACATAGCACAAGAACATTTGATATCCACCTTATTTAGTAAATTAAACTTGACAGTCCTCCAATATTTTTTCTCAATGTTCAATTTTCCAACACTGTAAGTGACGTATTCTAGACTCTTGTTTAAAGTAACGTGAGTTAGATTGTTGATTGCTTCTTTCCATTCCTTTTCGAATTTTTCAAAAATCTATCTAGTGTAACATTTACCTACAAATTCAGGGTACATGAAACACAATGAATAATAGAAAAAGGGTTAATAACATAAACGGAATGAATATGAACAAGTTACCTGCTTTTGCTTCTATAGGATGCACTGACGGCTCTTATGCGGCTCTTCGAGAGTTGACAGTTTTATCATATTGAATTATGAATTCGTTCAACATGGTGTTAGAATTAACAAATCCATCAAAAAATGAATGAATACTCTCACTTCGTCCGCTTGTTGTCATCCCAGCAAAAAAACCATCTTTCAAGAAAGACCAAACCCAGTATTTTCGTTGGTCATACATCTCCATCATCCAATTACTACTTTTGAGGTTATACTTATCACATATAACTTCCCATTGGGTTTCAAATTCTTCTACCGTGTCACTTTTCACCCATTTTTTATAAGATTCATTGAAATCACTATAGCGGGCTTTAAATGGTCGAAGATGTTCCAGTTGGTGTTTTTTAATGTGCCATGAACAATAATTATGTCGAGTGTTTGGAAAAACTTTGTGGACTGCATTGCAAATTGCTTTATCCTGATCCGTTATTATTGAAGCATGATACTTGTCAAACATGCACACTAAGAATTGCTCAAATAACCATTCAAAAGTTTCTTCCTTTTCATTTTCTAGCAATGCGGCACCAATGAGTATGGACTGACCATGATGATTCACCCCGACAAATGGTGCAAATGGAAACTTAAATTTGTTTGTCAAATACGTAACATCAAACATAAGAACATCTCCAAATTTAATATATGCATCACGTGATCTTCCATCAGCCCAAAATATATTTCTAGGAGACCCGTCACTATTCAAATCGATCTTAAAATATTAGTTAATATCTACTGATGCCTTATCTTGAAAATGTTTGATGAGTCCATAATACTCCTTACCTTTGTATTGTTTTCGTTGCTCGGATAAAATATTGAAACATTGTTTTGAGGTAACATCAGCGGCATATGGAGGTTTCACTGCATTTATAGCTTTTTTGACATGACAAGGTCTCATCCCACATCGGCCAAGTTCCAACATAAGAGATTTGCAGGCCATAGAACGATTAAACTTCCCGTGAGAACGATGTTTCATTACTTTCGTAGGTGTTGTGCTCAAATCATGATTGTGTGTATCATAAAAAAAAATCCACACACCATTTCCCATCTTTTGTTTTTGTAATTCGAAGTCGTGCTTCACAACCGCTTAAATCTCTTCGACGTTTCTTAGTATCCACACTTGTACCAACATCCTTCAGACTTTTGAAACCTTCTTTGTTGCATACGTACCACTTTCTATAAACCTCATTAGTGATCTTGTTTTTATAATCCCAATGCTTACGTATACCATATCCATGTGTAAATCCATATTGATTATTAAATGTATATACATCATCAGGCGTATCAAACACCTTCCCAACAATATTGCCATCAATTTGTCCCTCTTCATCCCATCTATGACTTACATCAACATTATATGGTCTATCACTTCCATTATCTTGTTCCACATTGTTGATCAAATAACCATTTTCGTCGATATCATCAATTGACATAGCTTTAGTGGGTTCATTTTCTGATGGATTATCATGTACCCTTTTGCTACTAAAAAAGTCTTTATTAGCATGAAAGTTCATGATGGAAACATATTACAGAAAACAATTAACAAAAGAAGTTTTATAACAAGAAGTTGTTGATAAAAATTAGATTAAGTTCTAATAGCAATCTTAAAGATGAGATACATACCTGACTCATGTGATCAAATAATGAAAGGGTTGAGAGCGAATTAGGGTTTTAATCCTGATTTTAGAGAGCATATTAGGGGTTTTTTGATGTTGGGAGATGAGTGTGGGGAGATGAATGTGGAGAGATGAGTGTGGTACTGTTTTAAGGATTATTTTAAGGGAAAATGACACAAATAGACCGCGCGCCCTGATGCATATCACTTTATGGACCACTTTTATTCTAAATTTGAAAATAGACCGAGGGCAACCGCAGTTATTGGGCAACTCAACCACAGTGCGACAAGTGTCCCGTATGTGTAAGGTATTGTTTTTTGAGCAACCAAAAGTCGCTGGGCAACCGTATTTTTTAAAAAGGGTTTTATCGTCGTTTTACATAATACTTATCAAGTCAAGCACACATCTTTTTTACATAAATAAAATATTCTATAGTAAAACTGTGTTCTTATTTTTCATAAGACTGCTTCTTTCTTTTCATAAGACTGCTTCTTCTCCTCATTAAACGCAGAAACTTCTCAAAATGAAGGCAGTCATTCTTGTTGGAGGAATCAGAACTCGTTTGAGACCGTTAACTCTCAGCGTCCCCAAGCCAATTAATGGATGTTTAGTTTCAGATATCATGTGTAATATTGGAGTTTTGCAAAGGGTTCAACAAGTGTTTGATGAAATGTCTCAAAGAAAGAGGTATAATTGTTTTCCTCTTATGTTCTTGAATTGTGATATAACGTCAATCTTTATTGGTTTACAAGTTAATTAGTATAATGAGCTGAAGTTAGGTTGGGATAATTTGATAATATGCTATCTGATGATACATTTTTAGGGGCGTAATATGTTGATTGAACGAAACCGTACCAATAATTCCTCGTTTCAACTCAGGCCCTTTTTGACCGATTAGTACGTTACCAACTAGTTGGTAATAATTCCTATATTTTTTTCTGTTTTCAGCGGTGGATACAAAATACAGTACCCGTTTAAATGAACTTATCGAAAATTTGATAAGCTCGTAAGCGCATTTTGGTCATTTTTGTGGGCTTATGAGCTTATGAAGTTCATAAGCTCAAGTGAAAAAGTAGAAAAAATTGAGCTAACGAGCTTATCAGATTTCCAATAAGCTCATAAGCCCATTAACGAGCTTATCAGATTTCCTTTCATTGTTATATAATTTCACTTACAGTTAATTATATACCTATCAATGGTTGGCAGATTAAAACTGAAGAGATGAACTTGATAGCAAACAGAGGTATTGCTGCTCATTATAGCGGGAAAGTGTTTGTTAATGATTTGGTCAGACATATAGTATGTAATGAAGATAGAAACTTTGGAGGAAAAGCAGCCGGACTAAATAATGAAAATGTGGCACTCAGGGTAATGTATCAGTTGCTCCTCACTATTATGGTACTATCTACCTAAAAACAGTATTTTTCAATTGATACCTTTTTCTCAGATTGGTTGGCTCAATGCAATTAAAGAATGGCAAGAGGAATTTGTCGGAAATATGAGTTCTAGAGAGTTCGTAGATACAGTCACTAAGGATCTTCTAGGTAGCCGTGTCTTTGTATTTACGCTAAGAGGAGAGGTAAGTAGATTGAAGCTATACCATTAATACATTACATTATTTTGTTGATTTTGATTTTCTCTATAACTTTTTCTATTATGTTTTATTTATTCTATTAATACTATCGACAGATCAAAAACCTGCCCAAGGGTGCAACTGCAATTGACTATGCTTATATGATATATACTGAACTTGGAAACAAGATGGTGGCTGCAAAGGCAAGTCTGATGGCTTTATTACTCGTGAATATTTTCTTTTCGCACTATCTGCAGTGTAACGATTTAATCTCTCACTCTCTCTATCATTTTCAGGTCAATGGCAACCTTGTTCCTCCTTTGCACGTGCTAGCAAATGCTGAAGTTGTCGAGATAGTCACCTACAATGTCAGTTGATATCCTTCTCTTTTATCTTAGATAAATAAGCATCGCCCTTTTAAGTGAATTCTTTATAAAAATGTGGTCCATAAGTTTCATGTTACTACTCTAATTATGAATTCCTCTCTAAATCTATAATATACTATTTGTATACTAGCTAGAAGAAGGACAAGTGAAGATGCAGTCACGCTTAGCGGAAGAGGAAGAAGCCAAGGCTGCTCTCATGAGCAGGATTCAGAGGCTAACAAAGCTAATTCTTGTTTCTTCAAAGAATGCAATTCCTGGCAATGATGATGTAGGTTAATTGTTCTCAAATAATATTCCCATATAATACATTTATCTGTCACAACTCACAAGCACATTTGACTGTTTTGCTGCATTTTGTTCTGTGAAATACGTGCTTGACAAACCCTCTTTTTGTTTTAGAATGGTTCTCTGCTCTTGAACGGTGACATTCAGAATGACTTAATATCCAGCAATGTGGGTAGCACTATTACCGACTCTACTCATGTGGGTGAAGTCATTAGTGGTTCTGCCAGTGACGTGAAGCGGCTAACAGTAAGTTTATAGCCCCTCGTTACTTATATCTGTGGGTTTACATGTAGATTTTGGATAGTGGCTTGCAAGTTGCACAAGTTATTGTCTGATAGTTGTGTGTACACAGCATAATTGTTTTTCTATCTCCAGATTCATAGCAAATTTATGCTTTTGTTGTTAGTTCAAATTACTATATTTCAATTTTAGCTTAATTTGTATTTTGTTCGACCATAGGGTTGGTACCTAGTTGAGGACTGTATCTTTTTTAATTCTCTTTTATGTTTTGATTCTTATTGCAGATTTTCTGTCATCTTGGGCTTGCTTGGGATTTGAGATGGGAATCCTCAGATATGAAGAAGGATAATCACACTGAGGCGCAAAAACATTTATCTGGACCAAGTAATAAAGGGTGTTTGGGAATACTTAAATTTTCTACTTTTTTGCTTAAGTACCAAGTAATAAGGGGTGTTTGGGATTATGTATGTTTTCTACATTTTTTAGTATGAACTTTTTTGTAAATGCAACTAATAAGGGGGTGTTTGCGATTGCTTTTTTTTTTTTTTTTTTTTTTTTTTTCCCACGATGCATTTATTTTGTTATCTGAAGTAAGTCCATTAAAGGGTGTCGGGATTACTTCTTTTGTTCTCCTTCTATATATGGTTAACATAAATTGATTTTAGAAATGCTAAAAAAAGCCGTTTGATTTTTTACTGACAGACACTACATGAGTAAGGGATGATGCTTGGAATGTATACTTGAAATGAACGAGAGTTAGCTCATTTTCGAAAATCGACTTTGAAGAATCATATTTACATCATGGGAGGTGGTGTGAGATCGAAAAGCTCATCTTGCCAGCCTCAACAATGTTGTGACTGTGGTAATATATTTACAGCCTTCAGAAGTAATCCCTATGCAGAGTTTAACTTCTTTTGTGACCCTTTCGCTGCATACCAGGTAACGCGACAATCAATTAAAACACCACAACTCGTATGGCATATACTTTTTTGTTCAATATGCATATCAATGATCTACGTAATTTTCGTCCCAAGACCTTAGCTTAATCTCGTGAGCAATTTGCCTTAAAAAAACGAGTATATTTGTTTTAGTGTAAATGGAGCTATCTACTGGATTTTTTAGACCTAATTCACATTTTCAGGTAATTCATTCAGGGATTCCGATCACACTAGTTCCCTTGGATGCAACAAATACCATTCCTGTTACTGACGAGTTCTTTAAAACATTTGAGAGGAATCAACAGACGTATGAGGCACAATATGCTTTCAAGTCATTGAAGATGGTTCATGATACTTGGCATGACAACCAATTCTATAAGGTATATAATACACTTAAGGTGTGTTGTTTACGAGGGCTGAAGAGTTAATAATGAGTTTAATCCTGATTTTTCAGAGTTACTTTCTGTGGGATTCATTTACGGTAATGGTTGCTATATCATCAATGAGTAACATACACCAACAACTTGACGAAAATGAGTTTGCTGAATTGGAGTATATGAATATTACTGTGGTTACATCGAATGAACCTTATGGGATATCTGATGGCTCGAATCCATGTTTTGATGGCTGTAGCGTCCCAAAATTCAACTTGGACAAGAATGGAGTTCATAGTGGACATATTCAAACAGGTATTCAAGATTTATTTTGCTTACGTGAGAACGAAGAAGGGCTATGTAAGGTAACTTGTTAAAATCACGAGTGGTGATATGTTCACCTAAGTGCAACAATTTAGCTAATCGTTTCCTTTCGAATATACCTTGTAAGTTGTAACGGAATATATGATACCAGGATGGTTCTATCAAAGAAGTCACTGGACCGGACTCTGTGAGTGTGATTGTTGCTACAGGAGCAAAGCCAAATCGCGGCAACACGAGCTCCTTGGATAATGAATCTTTTGTTAGTTTTATCAATGTAAGTTAATATTAATCATTATAACCATGTCTTATGAGTTGATGATAATAGAAGTTTTGCTAGTATCACAGGTATTGAATCAACCTCAATATAGAGGCAGGTTCAATTTCACATCCGAGTATCCTTATTACAAAGAAGTTCTATATCAACCCGATTTCAAAGAGAAAAAACTTGGGAAGATTGTCGTGTTTGATATGGATATGAGCACCGGAGATTTCTTAGCCCTATTTTATCTACTAAAAGTACCCGTCGAAGTAATTGATCTTAAAGTAATGTGATCATCCTCGTTAGATATTACCACTTCATCCTTAAACTTTTCTAATCTTAATAGATTCTTGTTTATGTTTTATTTGTTATGTTTCAGGCAATACTAATAACAGGAACAGGCTGGTCAAATAAGGATCCCAATATGGCTTATACTCCACTTGTCCAATCACGGTAAGTTTTCTTTCGAACAACTAACAGTAGAAGCATAGAGGTAGCAGCATTAAAAAGTAACTAGCAACTGTAATAAGTCACAACAAGCAGCAGTTAGATCCAAGGAACTAGCAACACGTATGCTATCTAAAAAATGACACGTAGGTAGATATAATAAGTGAGATATCTTAAAAATGAGACGTGGAAGAAAATAGTTGCCTACTGTTAGACATCCCACTTTAGCTTCTTTCAGTGACACTGGCTTGCGTGATATAACCCACTTGCACAGATCCATTTATTATCTCTCATTTGCCATATATCAGTTTACAATATTCTTTGGGGCGATCTCTTTCTTACGTTTCCAAGAAGCTACTGTAAGTTATCTTGTATAGTTCCTATTCCTAACTTTGTGCTATGTTTTTAAGCTTCTATATTGGTTCATGTCACGTATGTTGTTTGGTTTCATTATCAGGTTGAGTGTAGAAGCATATCCGGCAACCGTTGTCATCGTACTCGACAACTATCCTATATCATGTGTTTTGTTTTTCGTTTAGGGTTGGCCTACGCAGGCACCCCACATTTCCTTGGCAGGCACCTCTTGTAGGTGGGTCCCCCTTGTCCGGCGGCTACAGTACTTTTTTTTTTTTTTTTTTTTTTTTTTTTGTAGTGTGTTTAGTTGTTTTTAATTTGTGTGTGTAGTGTGTTTAGTTGTATAATGTATTTAATTTGTGTAGTGTTTTATATGTATAGTGTATTTAATTTGTGTAGTGTTTTATATGTATAGTGTATTTAATTGTGTAGTGTTTTATATAATATTTATTTTACGTTATGCTTTTTAATTGTGTGTCTGTTTCCATTTAATTAAACAATAACAATAAAACATTAAACAAGTAAAACAACAATGTTTTCAATATTACAACGCCTACTCCACATGAAGATTATTAATATCATCTATAAGCTCATAGAGTATTCCACTCTACCGACATGCTTGATCAACCTGGATTACTTGCCGCCCGGTGATGCTTCCAACGCCTTTATTTTTCCCGCAACAAAGTCTTTTCACCAATAGCATGTTGATCGTTGTATCTTTAGTTTCAGCTTGAGCAATGCGTTGAAGAAGAGGCTTCACCAAAGTACTTTTGTTGAAATATTTCCTTCCACATGAAGTATCGACAACCATAGTCTTTAGTCCCGGTCGTTACATGACGAAACAATTATAAGAAATGTATTCTAAACAAACAAGTTATTGATATATTTACGCAAATAAGCAAACGTTTAATTATTTACCTTTGAGAAAGGACATGCATAATACTTGCACCACAAGTATGGGGCTGGTGGGATGTTCTTTCAATTATTAATCCACGTTGACAACGACACAAGTAAGGATTTTGTTGTTGCATCCGCCAAAAGAATTTGTATAATTATTCACAACATAAATTAGTAATATGATGGTTCACAAAATTAGAAGCTTCAATACATAAATAACCAATCTTGTTATAGATTAATAGTTGATACATGGTTCACAAAATTACAATATAACTAGAAACTAAGATCAATCACGCCCGATGCGTAGTCACTCCAATGATATCGCCATCCGTCCCACACGAGACTCTAACTCGAAATGCGTCTCCTCAATCCGTCAATCTCTCGCCAGACACATCAACGCGAGACGGTCTGATCGATAGATGAGGAAGAACCGGAGGACGGTGTATAAAATTGTCCTCATATGCACCGGAGATATAGCGGAGAGGAGGCACATAAGATTGTGAAGAAAGCACATAACTGGACTCTCAACACGAAGCGGGTGTGTGGTTGACACAATGAATGTCCCTCCATCGAATGTCATCCGATTCTCGTAACAAAACATGAGGAAGAACGGAGCAGAGCGTAAATCAGTAACAAAAGATGACGAGTCGTTTGCTATAAATCAAGAATCGTCATACATGTTGTGTCATTTACAATATAGATCAAGAATCGCCTATACATGTTTTGTTATTTACAATATAAATAAATAATCGCTTTTCACGATATCTAAACATCCTCCGTCGCTGAGTAAACACATGTTCCCATTGCGCTGCCACGGCATCTCTATGATAACTCCATTGTGGGTGATTATACGGAGTGGTGAGTCTTCGCCAAGAAATGCAAGAACAGTGAGCACCTTCCTCGCTCCCACACGAAGAATAACAACCGAGTCAAGCATTGGGCTGAACTGGAGAACCTCTAAGCTAAGTAACATAAGAGATTGTCTATTGGTTATACATACAATAGGACGGTTAATAGTCAGTAGTAATAACCACTCCCATTTTCGCATACTCATCCAATAACGCTTGGGTGCCGCACCGTTATACCAATTCATCGAGTTACGTGTAGATGTAAAAGTTTCACCCCACATTGCCTCGTAAACCGCTTCGTGATTGTCTACCTCTTCCCGGCAAGAGCTCGAATTGTGGGCCACATTTCTTGCGATGGCCAAGACCTAGGGCAACAACTCGATAGCCACATTTCCATCACCTCCACGTTAAAATCCCTAGGATCCAGTCGCCGGAAAATAGGTGGAATTTCACCATACAATATTCGCTAAAGTGATCCGGAACATACAAGTGGTGTCTTAAGTCGCCTCGCTAGGTCCTTCGCTTAAGTCTCGATGTTAGAAGGCTCTCCCACATAAGAACCGTGTCTCGCAGATTCTTTATTTACGGGACTTTTTAGGTTTTGTGTAGCTTCGGTGCCTTGTGGGGGTCATCGCTCAAACCGGAGATTTGGTTTAGACTTGATTTGTTGTCCTTGCGCTGGACGCCCACGATTATTTTCTTTGACAAGAGTTGTTAGGTCGACACAGATTCGTGGAGCGTATATACCGAGCATGTTTAACATATTTTTTTGACAAACGACGATGCTCGTATAAACACTTTGGAATTTCAGACGTCATCTTTACACGAAAAATATTCGTGCTCTTCAGACCTTGTTGCTCTTGAGGATATTCAGCTCATCAGCTCTTGAGTATTTCGGACAATGTGCCGTGGAACGCTTAGTGTTCTCCAAAATTATCAACATAATCAAGCGGAATTGGCAATCCAGTATTCGAAAAAAGAACTTGTTATAATTATCGGATTGACGGAAAGAATAACTTGGTAGGCATAAATTTTAAATACATATCGTTTGCTTGAAGCCAATACAGTTGGTGATAGCATGGTAAGCCATACACTAACCGTGATTTGATGACCACATGCATGTGGGTCAACATCCCGCTTACTTTCTCCGAGTATGAGCCTTAAAGCATCCATTGAAACATTATACCGCAATTCGTTAAACGAGTGCTCTTACAAGCATGCGCTTGATTTTGCTTATATTCAAAGAGGCTCGTATCGCGGTTCTCGCGCAGACTATAATCTTGTCGATCGAACACAACAACGTGTCTAAGCCGGATGTGGTGCCCAAGTATAACTTCAACAGCGTGTTGACCCTCAACTCTACATGTTGTTGTCCGCCAAGTCGCGATATTGATCGGTAATGTACGATACAAACATGCGGTCGTAATCTCGCACCGAGCCACGAAAATACCGGAAAACATCCGAGAAAACAAAGAATTACGAAGTGAGAAACAAAACTATCCGAGTAGTTATTTATTAAATAATAATAACAAAGTGTATTATTAAAGTACAATTCGAGTAAATTTTTGGACCAATAAACCACGTAGTTCTTGATAATAATGCTCGAACACTTCTTCGGTCGGAGTGAAATCATCGAATCCCATGTGATTCTAACGAACTCATACTCCTTTAACGATCGAACTGCTTTCGCAATCTTTAGCACATTTTGATTGATATGCCATCGCAGAGTAATCTGCTAGCGTTTGGGAATTCTTCTCAGAAGCCCCAAGCAACGCTTGGTCTCGCGTCGACCGCCACACCCCAATTTACTGCTTTGCGTGGAATGGAATTTCGGGATTGATCATCATAGCATCACAATCACAGTTATATTGAATGACCTAAAGTGTCGTTTGGAAAATACATCGTTTGATTTAATAAAATAATCAGAGTTACAAAGTGTAGGTCCCAATGAAAATCAACTTGTACGGAATAAAGTTTGTTACAACTCAAACGATGTTTTAAAGTTCATAAAACCCAAGTGAGACGCGTCGTCACCGCGACTCCATGATGTGTCCAAATGCATGCCATGAATTGTATGCCTTAGATACCTGAGATAAAAACATGCTAAAAGTGTCAACACAAAGGTTGAGTGAGTTCATAGAGTTTGTTTTGAAATGTAAAGCCTTCCAAAATCGCTTATGCAAGAAAGGCATTGTAAATCCACCCGCCCAAGTTCCGCCATACAAAACTTGCAACCGTGTATTCACCACCCACCGCCAAAATGTATATAGTTTATGTTCAAACATATGATGTCAAATGAATTCACAATAGTACCTAACTCGACGAGAACAATAGCACTTAATCAATAAAACTAGACCTAATGTATCGAGTCAATCGATAGAACGTTATACGACGAGAACCATAGCACATAATCAATAGCACCTAACTCAATGTATCAAGAGTCGATCGATTTAGAACGTTATACTGACGAGAACCGTAGCACGCAAACAAGAACAATTGATATAGTATAACCTTTGATTTAGAAACAATGGTAATCATGGTAGCATTTAGCCTTAAAAATCTAAAGTACTTATGAAAATAGTTAAGCATGTATCTCCCCAAAACAAGACAAAACAATTGAAAGTGGGGCTATGAAAACTCACGGTAATCCGTAATAGTTTAAAGTACTTGTGAAAAATAGTTTAGCATGCATCTCCCCCAAAACAGTTATGTAAACAAGTAAAAGCAGGGGCTATGAAACTCACTTGATAAACTGGTATGATGACAAGAGTGAGTACACTGAGGTATAGCGTGATACGTTAATCTGGACCTATTACGAATGATATGATATGTAATGAGTTGCAATGTAATGTTATGCATGCATTTCGTATGTTATTTATACCATTTGCGAGTTTTGAAAATATTACTTATCGTCGAAAAATACTCGCTTGACGCCTTGACCAATCAAAATCACTTTTCAAGTATTTACGCCAAAATGTCATCCTACAATGGTTTTATAATGATTTATGGTGAAATTTTCACTTTTCGTCGCAAAACAATGTCGCCGGAATTTTTATGAAAGTGACAAAAGCGGCTTCGTAAAACTTGTCGTAAAATGGTGTACGCCGATCGTTAGAGAACGAACTCGATGGTTTTGGAAAGTTTGTATCGAAATCTAGAAGTTTCAGTCAGAGTTTTCGCCATCGAGGTTTCGAACATAAAGATAATAAGGGTTAAAGATGGTGGTTTTGGCTAATTGTTGTGCGAAAAATGAGTTTCGCCAAGTTTGAACATCCAGAATAATTTACTACAACTCCGCTTTACAAACAAATTTTGTCGCTTTGAAAATATGCCCGTGAACTTGATTTTATTAGAAGACAATTCATTCCAAAAGTTTCACAACCTCGTTAAAACAGCCCTCAACATGGACGTTATACCACCGTAATACTTGTATCGTAGAAATAATATAGTTTTCGTAAAATAATAGTTACGGCAATTTTATGAAAACGCATATCTTTGTCGCTTCAAACTGCTTTCACGATAATACGTCCTTAGCTTCGTATCAAAGTATACTAATATATTTTTGATAAGTCGAAATAATTTGTGAAGCTTAAGGCTGCTTTTGACTCGTACAAGAAAAATATAGTATGTCAAATTTCGAAAATTATATATTTCGTCGTCAAACTTGTAAAATCCATAACTTCTTCGTTATAAGTCCGCTTTTATCCGCTCAAGCCGCCACGGATTCGCTTTTAAAGTATATTTTCTAAATATCAAGGCCAAAAGTCGTGCCAACTGTCGGTTTTTCCAGAAAATCAAACAAGGACAGACTACTTTTTATAATTATCGAAATAGTTTTTCTCGGACAAAACCTATTCTAATCCCTTCAAATCAACTCCAAAGCTAATCTAATCCTACCATACACCTTCTTAGGGTGTCATGGGTTCCTAGACATCATCAAGACCAAAGTATACCAAGGGATAATTATAGGATGACCATATATATATATATATATATATATATATATATATATATATATATATATATATATATATATATATATATATATATATATATCTAACAATCATGTAAATGGTATAAATCACATATGTCTTGCATGTTTGTACCAAAAATGAAAAGATACATATGAGATGATAAGGAAACATGAAAAATGAAATAAACATGCTTACAAGTGAATATGATGAGGTGCAAGTAACAAGGTTTAGCCTAAACACTCGTGGTTTTTATTTCAAAACCTAATAAAGAGTATTATCTAGATTGATATAACACTTGGACTAGCAAAATTTGATGATCCCTTTGTATATTCTTCTATGGCCGGTTTTGGATGAACAAAAGAGAGAAGAGAAGCTTTTCAACACTTGTATAATAATTGAGAAATGAATGAGTGAAGAAAAATATGAAGATTGTGTGTAAATATATACATATAAGACTTTTGTTACAATTTTATGATACATCCCCCCTTAGGGGCCGGTTTTTGTGGGTCTTGTGTCTCAAGATATTATTTTTTTTTTATAAAATGTGTATATATATATACTTGTGTAATATTTGTTAAAAGGTGTAAGAAAATGTGTAAGTAGTAATCACTTGTAAGGTAAATGGTAGATTTTTGGTACAAGTAAGTTTTAATAGATCAAAATAGAATGTAATGAGATAATAAAATTGTAAAATTACATTCCTTGTGAAATTTGAGTGATAAAATAATTATCGATAGTTTTTAAGAAAAACGTCGTAATAATATAACTTTAACGATTTATGTACCAAATAAATTCAAAATACTAGGAAAACTCAAAATATAGTTTGTATAAACTAAATGTAAGTTTAAAATATGTCGGGATCATTTTTGAAAGTAACGGGTTAAATATACAAAATAATAACTCACGCGATAACGCTTATTAAATATAAAAATTACGCGTTAAATGTGAAATGAAATGTCATGAATGGACTATCATGATGCAAATGATGTCAATGAAATGTAGACTAATCATAGTCCATATGAAATGTACGTGATGATATGATCATGAATTCGCCGTTAAACCTTTAAGGTTACGCGAATTTGGAACACGTAAACCAAGTTTACGATAAATGTTGAAATAGTGGGGCATAAATTGTTTCGAGAAATGACCTGAATTTTCGGGTTGTCACATTCGCCCATCCTAAAAGGAATTCAGTCCCTGAATTCAGTTCGCGTTAGTCTATCGGGTTTAGGGTTTGATGTGGCAAACTTTCCCATTCCCGAAGCAAAACCCTCAAAGATTTTTACCAACCAATTTTCACTTAATCTCACAACTCATCAAACAAGAACTGTCATGAGATTAGGCTAAATTGGTTTGAAGGAAGACTTTGAAAATTTGGCTCGATTACGAATTGTTTACACATATAAGCCTACTACTCCCTTCATTGCATGATTCTTCCCGAATTAGACATAGGTGATCGTGCTATGTATAATTTAGAGTAACTATGCAATGCTTGGACTAATCGACTCATATGTTGTTTGGTGTTGAGTCAATCGATGTTAAAATTGTGATGAACTTGAGGAGAGAAGACATGGAGAAGTGTCGTTAAAATGATAGTTAAAGTAAAAGAATTAAAATCCTCGTAAATGATAACAAATCGGAAAGAAGATAAAGTACGATAGATGAGAATATTTTACAACGAGTGGTTTATCAAATGTAAATACATCTTAGGTTATAAAGATTCGGATACGATGGAAAACATAAACTTAGTACGACATAGAACATAAGGAGAAATAAGACCGTTAGTTTCCGAACTTCTTCGCCTTCCGTCGTTGATACCTTGACGAGCTCCTCCTCCTTCTAACATATATACATTCCCATGAGCACCTTCGACTTGTTGACCTTGGTTTTGAGGACATTGGTTCCGATAGTGTCCTTGTTCCCCACATCCAAGCACGTAACTATGGCTTTGCCTTCTGAGTCCTTAGCAAGGTGTCCTACTTTGTGACAACTAAAGCATATACCACATGGACCATTATGATGTAGCGTGCATTGGTGGCATCGCGGTAAGTTTCCGCATAAGCTCTTCCCTTATTGGTGCAAAGAACATAGACCCCGCGAATTCTTGTCTTCTATTCATTGTTGATGATGGTTATCGTCGTTGTTGTTGTTGTTGTTGTTTTGGTTATTGTTGTAGTTGGTGCGGTTGTTGGTATTGTTGTTATGGTTGATGTTGGTGGTGTTGCCCTCTTTACTACTTGTGCCATAAGCTTTTGAGACAATCGAATAGATTCCTCAATCGTTTTGGGTCGAAGAAGTCACGTCACCTTGAATAATTTTGAAGTCCTTCAATGAAAGCCTCCAAGAGCTTCTCATTATCCGAAACCATAGATGGGCATAACACGCCAATTCTTGAAACCTTCGAATGTAAGTATCAATATCATACCCAATAGTTGCCAACTCATAGAATTCGGTCTCCAACTTCTTTACCTCCGTGACGCGGACAAAACTTAGTTACTAAACCTTGAATTGCTCCCAAGTAAGCTTGAAAGCATTCTCCATTCCCATCGGTTGAGCATATGAGTTCCACCACGACAATGCTCCATCGAGTAGTGTACTTGTAGCAAACTTGACCTTACTATCATCCGGCAATTACACAAAGAAAACACGGACTCAATTTCTCGAACCATCGCACCATGGCAATTGGCTCCTTCATCCCTTTAAACTTGGTGGGATCTCCACTTTGAAATCCTTGTAAGAACAGCTCTTAACTCCGGATCCTCCCGCATTTCCGAAGAGCAAGAAGAAGCCTTGCGGCTTCAAGAAGAAATGGCCTCGGCAGCAGCAGCAGCCCACCGCTTCCTTTCAACTTAATGCCTCGCTACACTATCCCTTACCAACTTTTGAATAGCCGCTTGTGTCATTTCAACCGTGGCTTTCTTGTGCCATATCTTCTTCAAAACAAGAGGAAATGTGAGACGTAGCAAAATCCGATGTTAATAATAAGCGCTCTAAAAAGATGTGATAAGAGATAATAAGTTTGAGGTTATCTTTCAAAATAATCGACGGTTTCCTAAGAAATGGATTATGAGATGTCGTAAGTGCTTCAAATGTATAATGGTTTAGTGACTTAATGTGTTAGTAACGTGTAACTCGACATGTTAGTGGTGATATAAAGGAATGAGAGTGACTTTGCCCTACTTAAGGGTTTATCTCGGCATTCGACGTTATCGGTGATGAGTCAACTGATATAAAAATTATGACAGGGAATGACAAAGTATTCACCACATTAGAGTATGAGGAAATGATAATGGGATGGGAATTTAAAGGCATCCATGTGACAATCGATGTGAAATGAAAGTGAATAACTCGAAAAATGTACGTATAAACCGCATGTGAAGTGAATCTGCACTTATGATGAAATGATGAGATGCTATGATGATGTAGTTATAGTCTAGGGTCAATGATGCAACCTAGTTCTCTATAATCAAGCTCGATGCCAACTGTCACACCCCAATTTACTGCTTTGCGTGAATGGAATTCACGGGATTGATCGTCATAGCATCACAATCACGCTTATATTGAATGACCTAAAGTGTCGTTTGGAAAATACATCGCTTGATTTAATAAAATAATCGAGTTACAAAGTGTAGGTCCCAATGAAAATCAACTTGTACGGAATAAAGTTTGTTACAACTCAAACGATGTTTTAAAGTTCATAAAACCCAGTGAGACGCGCGTCACCGCGACTCCATGATGTGTCCAAATGCATGCCATGAATTGTATGTCTTAGATACCGAGATAAAAACATGCTAAAAGTGTCAACACAAAGGTTGAGTGAGTTCATAGAGTTTGTTTTGAAATGTAAAGCCTTCCAAAATCGTTTATGCAAGAAAGGCATTGTAATCCACCCGCCCAAGTTCCGCCCATACAAAACTTGCAACCCGTGTATTCACCACCCACCGCCAAAATGTATATAGTTTATGTTCAAACATATGATGTCAAATGAATTCACAATAGTACCTAACTCGACGAGAACAATAGCACTTAATCAATAAAACTAGACCTAATGTATCGAGTCAATCGATTTAGAACGTTATACTGACGTAGAACCATAGCACATAATCAATAGCACCTAACTCAATGTATCGAAGAGTCGATCGATTTAGAACGTTATCTGACGAGAACCGTAGCACGCAAACAAGAACAATTGATATAGTATAACCTTTGATTTAGAAACAATGGTAATCATGGTAGCATTTAGCCTTAAAATCTAAAGTACTTATGAAAATAGTTAAGCATGTATCTCCCCAAAACAAGACAAAACAATTGAAAGTGGGGCTATGAAAACTCACGGTAATCCGTAATAGTTTAAAGTACTTGTGAAAATAGTTTAGCATGCATCTCCCCAAAACAGTTATGTAAACAAGTAAGCGGGGGCTATGAAACTCACTTGATAAACCGGTATGATGACAAGAGTGAGTACACCGAGGTATAGCGTGATACGTTAATCCGGACCTATTACGAATGATATGATATGTAATGAGTTGCAATGTAATGTTATGCATGCATTTCGATGTTATTTATACCATTTGCGAGTTTTGAAAATATTACTTATCGTCGAAAAATACTGCTTGACGTCTTGACCAATCAAAATCACTTTTCAAGTATTTACGTCAAAATGTCATCCTACAATGGTTTTATAATGATTTATGGTGAAATTTTCACTTTTCGTCGCAAAACAATGTCGTCGGAATTTTTATGAAAGTGACAAAAGTGGCTTCGTAAAACTTGTCGTAAAATGGTGTACGTCGATCGTTAGAGAACGAACTCGATGGTTTTGGAAAGTTTGTATCGAAATCTAGAAGTTTCAGTTCAGGAGTTTTCGTCATCGAGGTTTCGAACATAAAGATAATAAGGGTTAAAGATGGTGGTTTTGGCTAATTGTTGTGCAGAAAAATGAGTTTCGGCCAAGTTTGAACATCCGTAAATAATTTACTACAACTCCGCTTTACAAACAGCTTGTCGTTTTGAAAAATATGCCCGGTGAACTTGATTTTATTAGAAGACAATTCATTCCAAAAAGTTTCACAACCTCGTTAAAAACAGCCCTCAACATGGACGTTATACTACCGTAATACTTGTATCGTAGAAATAATATAGTTTTTCGAAAATAATAGTTACGGCAATTTTATGAAAACGTGCATATCTTTGTCGTTTCAAACCGCTTTCACGATAATACGTCCTTAGCTTCGTATCAAAGTATACTAATATATTTTGATAAGTCGAAATAATTTGTGAAGCTTAAGGCTGCTTTTGACTCGTACAAGAAAAATATAGTATGTCAAATTTCGAAAATTATATATTTCGTCGTCAAACTTGTAAAATCCATAACTTCTTCGTTATAAGTCCGCTTTTATCCGCTCAATCGCCACGGATTCGCTTTTAAAGTATATTTTCTAAATATCAAGGCCAAAAGTCGTGCCTACTGTCGGTTTTTCCGAAAATCGAAACAAGGACAGACTACTTTTATAATTATCGAAAATAGTTTTCTCGGACAAAACCTATTCTAATCCCTTCAAATCAACTTCAAAGCTAATCTAATCCTACCATACACCTTCTTAGGGTGTCATGGGTTCCTAGACATCATCAAGACCAAAGTATACCAAGGGGATAATTATAGGATGACCATATATATATATATATATCTAACAATCATGTAAAATGGTATAAATCACATGTCTTGCATGTTTGTACCAAAAATGAAAAGATACATATGAGATGATAAGGAAACATGAAAAATGAAATAAACATGCTTACAAGTGAATATGATGAGGTGCAAGTAACAAGGTTTAGCCTAAACACTCTTGGTTTTTATTTCAAAACCTAATAAAGAGTATTATCTAGATTGATATAACACTTGGACTAGCAAAATTTGATGATCCCTTTGTATATTCTTCTATGGCGGTTTGGATGAACAAAGAGAGAAGAGAAGCTTTTCAACACTTGTATAATAATTGAGAAATGAATGAGTGAAGAAAATATGAAGATGTGTGTAAATATATACATATAAGACTTTTGTTACAATTTTATGATACATCCCCCTAGGGGCGGTTTTTATGGGTCTTGTGTCTCAAGATATTATTTTTTTATAAAATGTGTATATATATATACTTGTGTAATATTTGTTAAAAGGTGTAAGAAAATGTGTAAGTAGTAATCACTTGTAAGGTAAATGGTAGATTTTTGGTACAAGTAAGTTTTTAATAGATCAAAATAGAATGTAATGAGATAATAAAAATTGTAAAA
Source organism: Chrysanthemum lavandulifolium (assembly GCA_022545495.1). NCBI lineage: Eukaryota > Viridiplantae > Streptophyta > Magnoliopsida > Asterales > Asteraceae > Chrysanthemum > Chrysanthemum lavandulifolium. The sequence goes on from CM040238.1 coordinate 306,182,612, forward strand.
ATTACATTCCTTGTGAAATTTGAGTGATAAAATAATTATCGTATAGTTTTTAAGAAAAAACGTCGTAATAATATAACTTTAACGATTTATGTACCAAATAAATTCAAAATACTAGGAAAACTCAAAATATAGTTTGTATAAACTAAATGTAAGTTTAAAATATGTCGGGATCATTTTTGAAAGTAACGGGTTAAATATACAAAATAATAACTCACGCGATAACGTTTATTAAATATAAAAATTACGCGTTAAATGTGAAATGAAATGTCATGAATGGACTATCATGATGCAAATGATGTCAATGAAATGTAGACTAATCATAGTCCATATGAAATGTACGTGATGATATGATCATGAATTCGCCGTTAAACCTTTAAGGTTACGCGAATTTGGAACACGTAAACCAAGTTTACGATAAATGTTGAAATAGTGGGGCATAAATTGTTTCGAGAAATGACCTGAAAGTTCGGGTTGTCACAGTGACGATAACCCGCGGGTAGTATTGTTCTTGTATCACCAACTTAATACATTCCAACACCCATTTGAAATTTGGTTTTTTTTCTTTGTCCAAAAAGCTAAACGCCATTGAGAATGTTGTGTTTGTTGGAGTAACCCCAACAACTGTAAAGAATGGCAGTTTAAACATGTTGGTGTTGTATGTGGAGTCCATCGGCATGATTTCGGATATGTTGTCCACAAGGCATATGACGTCGGGTGAACAAAAATATTTCATCCACTCATTTGTGTGGTCATTTATCCTAGGGTAATACGTATAACCTTTACGTCGCAAATGTACTAAAAGCGGTTGTATCGAGTCAAATCACCACGATCGTCACGACGTATCTTTTCTTGTGCATTATACACCGCTTTAATCGTGAGACACGTTATTAGGATCCATCTCTTTATTGAAGAAAGTATAATTGTGGTGCTACACGCTGCTTTGTCATCGCCTCACAAAACTAACTCGCTTTTAATCGCATGGCCCGTGAAAACCATGCAACGAGTCCGAAAATTATGATTATGCTCGGATGCTTAACCTCAATATCCAACCATTAAAACGTTTTATATATTTCGCTAGTAATCTGAATGGGCAATTACATTTGTCGGTACTAGTCTGCCGTTGAAGTTCATCTTCTAACCCTTCACGTGAAGACGTCCCATGTCTAGAACACAAAAATTCGATAGAGTACTTATAGCCCCTATCTGTTTTACTTTTTCCAATAACAATAACAAAACCAATCGTTTCAGCAGTAGACCGCACCCAATTAATTAAATCAACTTCGCATCGAAAACCTATTCAATATAAAACACAACAACCTTTTTATTAATACATTTTTTTAAAAACTTTATAAAATACGTTTCTTATAAAACTTTTTATAGAGACTTTTTATAAATTCTTTTGTGAAAATATTTAAAAATACTTTTAATAATTTTTTTTGTAAATACATGTTTTCATGTAACAACTTTTAGTTTTAAAAAAGTTTATTAAAAAAAAATGTTTTGTTAATAATTTACTTTATTGAAAACGTTATTTAAAAATCTCACTTATTAATAATTTACGTTTTTAATAATTTACGTAAAAAAAAAAAAAAAAAAAAAAAAAGCGTTTTTATTTATTAACGTATATAAAAACCGCGTTATTAAACGCGTGCGTTTTGTGTGGGTTACGTGGGTGGTTCTCGAACGATGTACGTGTTCTTTGTCTAACCTTTCATCTCTCTTGTGTCGGTACACTTGTGTAGTTATCATGTACGTTTTCTCTCACTTCTCTCAAACGAAAACACTCTCTCTCTCACTAACTCTCTCTCTATGAAGTTTTAGATCTAAACATTTTAGTTTTAGATCTAAAATTCTACGTGGTGGTTACGTTTGTTAGACTGTGGTGGTTTACGTTTGTACGTTGTTAAGTTTTGTGGCTGTGGTGGTTTACGTGGTGGTACTTGAGAGACTGTGGTGGTTGCGTTTGTACGTTGTTAAGTTTTGTGATTTTCTTGAAAAGATCATGAGGTTTGTTAAAAAAAACTAATTTTGTGTGCTTCGTTGTTAAAAAAAAACTAATTTTTTGTGGTACTTTTGAGGCTGTGGTGGTTTACGTTTGTACGTTGTTAAGTGTTTAGATCTAAAACTTTTTTTAGATCTAAAAATTTTTTTAGATCTAAATTTTTTTTTAGATCTAAACCTTTGTAAAAAAAAGGTTTTCGTTGTTTTCTTAAAAATAATTAGATGTTGGTGAGGCTGTGGTGGTTTACGTGGTGGTACTTGTGAGACTGTGGTGGTTTACGTGGTGGTACTTTTGAGGCTGTGGTGGTTTACGTTTGTACGTTGTTAAGTGTTTAGATCTAAAACTTTTTTTAGATCTAAAAATTTTTTTAGATCTAAAATTTTTTTTAGATCTAAAGATTTGTAAAAAAAAGGTTTTTGTTGTTTTCTTAAAAATAATTAGACGTTGAGGCTGTGGTGGTTTACGTGGTGGTACTTGTGAGACCGGTGGTTTACGTGGTGGTACTTTTGAGGTCGTGGTGGTTTACGTTGTTAAGTGTTTAGATCTAAAACATTTTTAGATCTAAAATTTTTTAGATCTAAAGATTTGTAAAAAAAGGTTTTCGTTTTCTTAAAAATAATTAGATGTTGGTGAAATTTGTGGTGGTTTACGTGGTGGTACTTGTGAGGTTTGTGGTGGTTTACGTGGTGGTACTTGTGAGACCGTGGTGGTTTACGTGGTGGTACTTTTGAGGTTGTGGTGGTTTACGTTTGTACGTTGTTAAGTGTTTAGATCTAAAACTTTTTTAGATCTAAAATTTTAGATCTAAACCTTTGTAAAAAAGGTTTTCTTTTTTCTTCATTGTTAAAAAAAAAAAAAAAACTAATTTATTAAGTTTTTAAAAAAAAAAAATCATCATTGCTTATTGTTTGTTGGGTTTTTGCGGGTTTGCTCACAGTGGGGCGATACTTTTGTGGGCAAAGCCCATGTTATACTTAGCGGCACCCACATTTTCCTTCATTCTTGGATGGTAAAGTGATTCACTTTGCAATCGTAATGAAAAAACTTTGTTTTTATATAAAAATTTCATTCTTGGATGGTAAAGTGACCATTCAAGGTCATTTTGCAACTTTAATGAAATAAAAAGGCAATGATGATTTTTTTTTAAAAAATTAAAGAGAGTTTTAGCGAGGCAAACCGAATTTGACCAACATGAGCTATAAAGATAATAATCTGAGCCTTTGATAAGTTGTTTACCTCTTGTGTGTTAAATGGTGAATTAGACATGGTGGTTGATTGTTGTTGTTGATCTGGACCACTAGTTGTTGATCCGAACCACTTGATTGTTGTTGTTGCTTTCACCAGGATTGTTGTTTGTGTTGTTTACGGACCACCGGTATTGTTGTTTGTGTTTGCTATCACCGGATTGTTGTTGGTGTTGTTGCTTTCATATGGGATTGTTGTTGGTGTTGTTGCTTTCATATGGGTAACTTGAGAATCTTAGTACTTGTGAACTTTTGAGAATCTTAGTACGAATGTGAACTTTGCGGTGGTAACTTGTGAACCTTGTTCAAAACGTGTAACTTGTGTATCTTGTGAAACACGTGAACTGGTGAGTCTTGTGCTTGTGCATTTGTGAGGCTTGTGCGGTTTGTGAGGCTTGTGCAGATTTGTGAGGCTGTGCGCTTTGTGAGTGCGGTTTGTGCAGTTCATGTGAACTGTGACTTTGTGCGGTTGTGACTAAAACTTTCCGAGGCGATGATGTATTTTGAGCCTAAAAACTTTAAAAACTTTTCGAGGCGATGATGATAAAAACCGAATGGACGGTAAAGTGAGGTCTAATCTCACTTTGCAACCTTCGGGTTTGAGCCTAAAAACTTTAAAAACTTTTCCGAGGCGATGATGATAATGGACCGAATGGACGGTAAAGTGAGATCAAATCTCACTTTGCAACCTTCGGGTTTGAGCCTAAAAACTTTCCGAGGCGATGATGAAAACCGAATGGACGGCAAAGCTGAATAAAACTTTCTGAGCCTCAAATATTTTTCAACTACGATTTTTTGAAAACTTTTAAAACTGAATAAAACTTAGTAAAACCGTAGAACTGTAAAACCAAAACAAAAAATAAGTTGTAAAACCAACTTGTTGAAATGTAAAACCAAAACAACACTTGTAAAAGAAAAACACATGTACAAAAAGCACTCAAAAAAAACTTGTAAAAATAAGTGTTATAAATGATAAATAATAAGTTGTAAAAAGACTTGGCACGGAAATCGAGAAATTAATTATTACCAATGATTGGCACGGAAATCGAGGTACAAACAAAATGCAACCACCCCCTATATGGGGTGCCTCCATAGGAGGACCCTTGGTTTATGTATATATTTTTTCCAAATCTGTTGAGATCTAGAAGCTTTCAGTTATTAAGCATTTTACGGATATTTTGTGCTTTTTATGATTTTGGTTGTTACTTTAACGTTGGACAGAGATGGTGATTATGTGGTTTGGAGTACTTTGAGGAGGAGCAGAAATGCAGAATCTCAATAGTTGGCAACTTAGTATATACAGAAGGGGAGAAGTATGTATAATATATGCCTCAGCATGTAAAGACATGTTTTTAAAATCTTGCTTTATAAATTCAACATCTCTTTTTTTAACGTGTTCAAGTTATTACTGGTTTTCTTTGTGTTTGCTTTTATTTTCATTATTATGACCTTGGATGTATTTTGTTTTGATAAAAGGTTGTCCAACTGTTCAGATAAAAAGGTTGCCAAATTGTTCAGATCAGGTTCAGGTGGTATTCGGGTCAGGTTATGTCGGGTCGGGTGATTCGGGTTATCGAGTGATACCACAAATGAGGAGCTAATAAATTATCAAATGTGCCTTTTTTTTCAAATGGTTACTAAATTCTCCGGTACTAATAAATTATCAAATTTGACTTCTTTTTTTTTTGGAACAGTTACAAATGAGCGGCTAGTAATTATCACATATACGTGAATAACAGCGAAAGGTTAACTTGATAAGCGTTCAAGTAGTGCCCATCACATGTTTATTACTCTATAAGAAAAGCCAATGTTATTTATCACTCTTTAGTTGTATTCCAATAGATGTTGTGCTCCATACTTTTACCGGGCTACCACCCACTTCATTCTCGTCAAAGTCTATAAACCAGTATTTTACTATTCTCTTTTTACCTTTTGACTTAAAAAACTACACTTTGAGTATTATGACAAGATGGTACCATACATAGACCCATACTAATATCACATCTTTTTGACTATTTTTTTCAACTGTGCACAAAGACTTATGGCCACAGTTTATCTATAATCATGCTCCTCTTTTCATCCTTATACCATAACAGTTTATCTCTTGAGATTGAAATAATTTTGCTTGTGATTTATTAAGAGTAATGTCACCTATGATTCACACTCACAAGTCACACCCAATACAGTAATTATAATGAGTTTTGATATATGGACCTAATTAGTAGGCCTAAAAAAAGACCTAATTTTTTGATTGGACCACTTGTCATTAATTTAAACAACTTAAAAGTCTGTCTGATTTACCTTTTGAGTAAACATTTTCTTTTTATTTTCTGCACATGTTCTTTCATAACTATTTAATTTATGCTTCTCATGTCTTTTTGTTATAATCACCAACATGATCTGATGGTCCCTTATAGAACATATACAATGAAAATATAAATTATCTTACACTACAGAGAGTACTCAAATTAAATTCATGAATAATAAGATATTCATATTATAAATAGATAGAAGGGCCATGAATATTGAATACTAATGGCAACCTGAGGATATGAAAATTGTAAAAGTCGCAGGACCCGGTAACACGAACCAATGACAGAAGAACTCGGAAGAAAGCGGTTACAACTTGCGTCGAAGAAAGGATGAGAAAACAAAAAAAAGTTAACTATTTATTAGGGGCAAAATAGGGATAGAAAAATTAATCAGTGGTATTTACTTATCGCTTTACTTATTCTAGTACACGTGTAATCATAAGAATTGTAGGTCTCTAATTAGGTCTATCTAATTAGGCCTGTTTATCATTTTTCATCTTTTTAATACTATTTTTTCAATGAATGAATTGACGTGGATGGGAGTCATGGGGGAGAGATAGGAGAAAAGAGAAGTCATGCTGGCTCAATAGTCAACCTGACATATCTAATGACCAAAACCTTTACCAACTTATCTTTGAATATTTTTTGCCATTCTCCCCATGCACCTCTACTGTACAACTAAAATCAACAATAACGTATTGAATATATAAATAAAATTTCTTTTATCTGATACAAAACAAGAAAAATAAAATGCAAATGAATATTTAAGTAAAAAAGTATACCAATAATTTGGTTACTTCGCTAAGTAGCCAAAAATTAATATTTGGTTACTCAAACCTTACATTCATTTAAGAAGCCAAAATAATACAGTAATAATTAAATAAACTAAAAAAAACATAATCAAAAAAAAAAAAAAAAAAAAAAAAAGTTCGATTGCCGTTCCTTGAATATAATTTTGTATGTTGGCAACAAGAAAATCACCCGCGATATATACTCATTCCGGTGATCTCTTCTAGAATCAATGTTCATTGCCATTTGTTTCTGCAAATAAAATCATTAACACTTATCTTACACAAGAAACTCAAACATCTAAAAAGATTTCACTCAAAAAAGAATGACAATGTAATACAAAGTGAGACATCATAAAATGATGAAATGTAGGAAGAAAAAAAAAACATTGATGATAATATATCTAGCAAGATCTAACATAAATGATAAACCCAACTACCCAAGACTACAACAGTATTTCAACAAGTTTTAGTGTGTCTTCATCCAAAATTTTAAAGTTAATGATAAATTTTCCTCTAACCTGAGATTTCAAATGTGCAAGGTGATAGATCCACTTTTGAGCATATACACAACCTCTATAAACATTCTTGCTACACGACAAGTCGCCAACTCGTAACAGTTTTACCACGCTAGTCCATTGAAAATCAAAATCTGCAACCAAACCAATAGAATCAGTAATATAAGATTAAGCACATATTTAAAACTCATAATCACAAAAACCAAGGAAACATCACAAGAATATCAATTCCAAAAAACCTCACCAAGAACACAACGAGAGAACTAAAAACACAAACTAATTAGTCATTTGAAGACAAAATTCAGGATTAAAAGGTATTCTCTATTATTATATAAATCAGTATATCACAAAAAATGTAACATAAAGTCAAAAGAAGCTAACGACCATATTGTGTAATGCAGATCCATAGAAATTTGATGAGAGAGAGTATGGTAAAAAGGAGAGAGATAGAATGAGAAAATGGTGGTGTATGTGATTTAATCACTTTACATCATACTACAAGGTAAGAAGTTTTATTTGTTCAAAAAACAAAAGGTAAGAAGTTTCAAAGGCCAAACAGTAAGCGACTGTTACATGCTTACTTGGCAACATTTGAAAGGTGCTTTGCTGCTGATGTGTATTTTTTAGAAGCTCCACAGTAATTTTGAGCTCTTCATTTATAGTATAGGTAGATGTCAATCAAAGTTGAAGATAGCGTATAATGTGGCACAAACACAAAATCTGTACAATACGATTTTCTAAGAGAAATAGATACACAAACAAATTTGCTTTTTCCTTAATTGATCATTGATCAAGTTTCTACAAGTTTGCCTACATCTTATCAATACAAATCTACCAATAAACTGCTAAAATCAAAATAAAAAGGTTCGTATTTGTACAATTTAAATAAACAATTTACTCCCCATATTTTTATTATTTATTGAAGCTAGCTACCATGAATTACTGAAAAAAAAAGTTATAGTCTTGAGGTACGTGTTTCGCAAACATCACTAAAGCATATACATCGGCAACTACAGCTGATCGAAATTATCACGGTCAAGTGCATGTACACTGTAGATTTTGTGGTGTCACTGCATGAGTTGGGCTCATCATCGTCACCTTCATTTACAACATAACTAAATTCCTGATGACGTATAGTCCATATCCGGGTCACGGACCCGACTAAAGTCCAATACTAACTTGGCCCGGTACGAACTGGGCTAAGCCGACTAGACGTTTGGGCTCATGAAGGCCCAAACCCGAATCTATTGATGGAATAGATATCCGATATCTTCTAAATATGAAGATAATCATCCCCAACCGACTAAGGCGGGATACGCCGAAGGTTGAGGAACACGGAACCAACAAGGATTCCGGATTCCGTGCGTATATAAAGGGAATCAAATCACTCGTTTAAGGTACGATCTCAGAACCCTAATACTCCTTAAACCCTAAACCGATTACTTACTCTCACCGGAGGATAATCGGGAAACAATCCCACGGTAAGCCTAACGGTGTCTTTTGTCTCTTAGTGCGCGGGTCTCAAGCAACAATTCTCAATTGGTATGAGAGCGGAGCTCCAAACCAGAACGCCCAACTTTTGTATCAACAAGTGGCGCCATCCGTGGGACCCTACACTAAGAACCAAAGACTAGAATGACGAAGCATGGAAATCGCCGATCATGATCGGACCTTATGGGAAAGAAGTCGCAAAGCGGACTAACTCCCAAGAGACCTCACTGGGACAACTAGCGCCGCTAAAAATAAAGGATCGAGCCAAGACTTGATCTTCCTCCGGTGGAACCGCTCGGGAACAACCCAAGCCACTACAACCACCACGAGTGGAGTAGACCCATCACAAGACCGTCCTTACTACTCCCTTTCAATCGGTGCTAGAAACCGACCGACAAAGGTACCGGATGCACTGACCGAAATAAGGGTATAGTAATAGAAACAAACACACTCGCTCTTGAGGGGGTCGCACGAGCGGCACCGAAGATTTCATATCCCAAAACTACGAAACATTAACCGCCTCATGCAAGAGGAAGAAGAGAAATCGGTCGGAACTTGAAAGCCGACTCAATTTCGATTCTGAATACGAGACTTCCCACCGCGCCGTCGGAAAGAGGCGCGGAGGCGACCGCCGACCCCAGATTCAGCAGAATCGGGAGGAGAATCGAGGATGATGAGACATCTCACTCGCATCATCCGAGTGAGAGTGATGAAGATGAAAAGCGTACCAATGTCCACACCGGACTAGGTAGCCGCAGAATCCAAGATGCATCGGGACGGCGCTATTCCCAGTGAAAGTCCCAGTACAAACTCGGAGGGCGGTCGGTATGGCCAAAAAGGAAAATTCGTCCTCTAAAATTCCTCGGACAACGAGGATGGCGAACCGACACCGAAGTCCAAAAATGATATAATGACCGGGAGGATGAAGATATATCCCTCCCTTGGCGCCGTCATAAGGTGGATGCGTTTACTCGGCGCATCGGTGACTTCTCGAAAGCAAAAGAAGGCGCATGCCCGCCAACGTAAGACCTATGATGGAACAGTGACCGATGATCACCTCAAAATTTTGAATCGGCGACAATTGAAAATTGGCACGGCACGTGTGGTGCCACATGTTCAACTCCACACTAGTGGGAAGCGGGCGGTTCAACAAGCTTCCACGCAGAAGCATCAATGGCTTTGAGGAATTGAGAAAGGCGTTTCGCCTAAACTTTACTCAGAGGAAGAAGTGCGCTAAAAATCCTGTCGAGCTCGCCAGGGTAAAGCAGCGCCAAGGAGAATCTACAAGCGCATTCATGGAACGCTTCAAAGATGAATGCATGCAAGTTAAAGCATGTCCCGAAGTGTTGAAGATCTCTGGTTTCATGAACGGGATTAATAATCCAGAACTCATCAAGAGGTTGAACGACAAGATTCCTGAAACCTTTGATGAACTCATGAAACGCTCTCGGTCCTTCGTCTGGGAGAAGCGCCGCGGCGGATAGCAAAAGGAACCACTCGAACTACGGTCACAGGAACAACACAGGAGACAATCCAATGACCGGAGTAGTAACAGTAATAGAGCTATCGCGGCCGGGAGGCGGGAGGATAATGATAGATACACCCACCGATCAAGACCCCAAAAGAAATACTTGCAACAAAAGGTGCGAATTTTCCAAGACCGCCGCAGATGCGCACCCTAGAGGATCGGAGTACTGGAAATGGATACTGTGATTACCACGCACAGAAGGGCCATACCACTAACGAATGTGTCCAACTACGCCAGCTCATCGACAAGATAGTTAAAGAGGGTAGATTGGACCACTTGGTCAAAAACATTAAAGAGAGAAAGGACAAACAGAAGAGTGGCAATAAGAAAGAGACACCTAAAGACAAGGCCGACACCATTTACATGATACAATCATGGCAGCGGATCACAAGGTAGAAGGTCAGTCAGGATTTTTCACGTGGAAAGGAGATCTCTTTCCCCACCTTAACCGCGGACAACGCAGTGCTGGAACCACTCACTATAGAGATAAGCGCGGGGGGTCACGACATCCGCCGCATGTATGTTGATGGTGGCGCTTCTGCGGACATCATGTATGAGCACTGTTTCAAACGACTGCGTCCTGAAATACGCAGTCAGTTAATCCCGGTCAGAACGGCCTTGACTGGTTTTACAGGTGAGAAGATATGGCCTATGGGGCAAATACGATTACTGTCAACATTGAAACAAAGAACACTCCATAGCATACTGGATGGAATTCATGGTGATTAAATCCCCGCAATACAATGGCATTATTGGGAGACACGGAATATCGACTATCACGGCGGTGCCATCAACAGCGCATGGGATGCTTAAATTCCTAGTGGAAGGTGGTATTGTTACTCTTTACAACGCCACCTGTACCACATATAGAATGCAACACGATTGCATGCGAGACGGCACCAACCCAAAGACAAGCAGACAACCGAATTCCAAATCGAAGTAGCAATTCACCGAATACCGGAGCAGAAATATCCATCGGAGGTTCATTGTCGGACAACGGCAGCAATTGTATGTGCACTCCTGCGAAGAATTTGGATATTTTGCATGGGAACCTAAACACATGAGCGGGGTGCCACGCTCAATCACGAGCATGAGCGAGAATCCGACAAAGGGTACTCACCTGTCACGCCAAGAAGCGCGGACAAGCCCCAGGCCGCAAGCAATTCAGAGGTACAAAAGCGGTGGATGCGGGAATTATGCGTGAAGTCTACTACCATGATGGCTTTCTAACCCAAGAATGGTCAAAAAGAGCGATGGCAGCTGGAGAATGTGCGTAGACTTCACCGATCTTAATAAAGCATGTCCACAAGACTGCTATCCATTACCAGAGATAGACTGGAAAATAGAGTCCTTGTGCGGATATCCGTTAAAGTGTTTCCTCGATGCATACAAGGGATATCACCAAATACAGATGGCTAAGGAAGACGAGGAAAAAATAGCCTTCCACACAAGCCAAGGCGTTTACTGTTATACAAAAATGCCCTTTGGCTTGAAGAATGCGGGCGCTACCTATCAGCGATTAGTCGATAATGCTTTCAAAAAACAGGTGGGCCGTAACCTGGAAGTCTATGTGGATGACTTGGTCATAAAGAGCTATACTGAAGATGTGCTTGTGCGTGACATAGAGGAAACGTTTAAGACTCTATGAGAGATTAACATGAAGCTAAATCCGAAGAAGTGCACCTTCGGCGCTACTGAAGGCATGTTCCTAGGATACCTAATCGAGCCTGACGGTATAAAACCTTGTCCAGAAAAGACAAAGGCGGTCATCGAACTTCCTTCACCGCGCACGCTGAAGGAAGTCCAATCTCTCAACGGAAAGCTGGCCGGCCTAAACAGGTTCCTATCCAAGTCAGCAGAAAAATCCTTACCTCTTTTCAAAACACTCAAGAAGTGTATAAAAAAGGGTGATTTTCGGTGGACCACGGAGGCGGAAGAAGCCTTCACTCAGCTCAAACAGCATCTAGCAACGCTCCCAACACTTGTCGCACCCGACTGTGGGAAGAGGCGATCATGTATTTATCGACAACTCATGGGCGATCAATGTAGTGCTACTAACGACAGGAATTCAAGACAAACCCCTATCTACTTTGTAAGCAAAGCGCTTAAGAAGACGGAGATGAACTACGATGCCATGGAAAAATTAGTTCGGCATTGGTGTTCACGCCAGCGATACGCAGTACTTCCAAGCGCATCCGATAGCGATAATCATGACCAACCAATCAAGCGGATCATCTCCAAACCCGATCGTCGGGCCGACTCGAAGTGGAGTGTATTACTAGGAGAACACAACATCTCGTAACACCCCGACCCGACAAGGGTAAAGATATCTGTCTGGTTTCATATCGAACTTTAAATACTATCTGAAGCGGAAGCCTTTAGAAAACTTACAAAAGATAATGTAAATAACTTAATATCAAAATAAATCTAAGATCCCTATGTTCAAATCTTGCTCTTGTCTCTACTCTCAACCCAGATCAGCTATCCCATAAGCTCATCTTGAATGCTTAATACATGCCGCAGGAAAAGAAAGTGCGGCTGAGCTTACAAAGCCCAGTGAACAGATATAACGAAACAAAAGCTAAAATAGAATAAATATACAATTAACAAAATCACAACGGAATGAGAAATAACAAATCTTTGAGGATTCTGCGGAAGCGCAAATATACAGAAATCCAGAACAACACATAACAGTTAACGATCACCTCAGAACACATTAATAACACAAACGCGAACACCTCAGAATAACCAAACACTTATCATACCAAGATTAATAGATTACGTGTCGACCAAACGAAAAGTCTAATGACTAACGGAAACAATTACCAGAAAATAAACATGGCATTCATACAAATAAATTAATCTACATTTAACACACTTGATTCAATATTGTAGCAGAGGTAACAGCAATCAAATCATGGCAGACCAAATCATAAACAGATAGATATCGTAACGTATAGGTAAAGTTTACCAGATTAACGGAACAATTATACTACTAAACTTTCAGAACAATTGATTATTACTAACGTAGTCATCACTCAGATCAAAAGTTCACATAACGATAAGTTAACAGACAATCAGATGACAGCATGCGAATCATATTTAAACATATTAATCATATCCTAGCATGGCAACTAGTAATCACTTGAACACATACGTCATTAGCACATTCACAAACATATCATATCAGAATACATAATATAAACACTCGAAATACCGTATCATACAGAATACTTAACACAAAAGTAATAGATAAAGATTTAGTCAACTACCACGAGCCCATAACATATCATATCAGAAATATATTTCTTCTTCAAAAGGTAACCTCAGAAAATAATTGGAGTAGCTAGCTCCCAGAATTTTGTGAAGGCGCGTATTCTACGACATCATTCACCGAAAACATATCGGATAATGATCGGATCTAGGATGCATCCATCGCCCTTCCTACATATACAAAATATGCTTCACCATCCAGAACGTGGCGAACATCACTCTCTCGCTCTAGAGTCATATCGAGGTGCATCATCGATACGGACATGGAACCCCATGACTAGTGAAATATTTGGCTCGGTAACAACTAACTTAAGTCAAACAGATTTCCGGATATGGCATGATCATAGTCAAACACAAGGTCACAGATGACATATCAGATAGTTCATATCATAAGGTTCATATTTAGATAGTCAGAAGTCAGAAGTTCATATCACAGTGGCATATCATACATTCATAACCAAAAGTTCATAATCAGAAGTTCATAATCAACCATAGCAAGGTTCAACGATTGTGCATATCAAAATCTTCCTAACATAAGTTCACATCAGATATTGCATAGTTCACTAGAACGTATTTTACACAAGCAACGGATCAAACAATCAGAAAGGGTTCATAGCAATGGCATCGGAAACCCTAATAAGTAAAATAGAAAAGCGAACGAAAAGAACATCATAAAGAACCTTTACTGAAAAGGTCAGAATATCTGTACCTTAAAGCAAATGAGAGGAAAGCAAATGAATGTAGGAATACGAAGATGTAACGTCGCGTCTCCTTCAACGAATCTACACGGATTATGATTTATTTAATACTTATTAGTATCATTAATGTCATAACGGATTAATATCATTAATACTTTTAGAGTTGTCAGAATATTCTCATTTTTAGTGACGGACGGAATTACAACATTTTAGAGTATTCATCATTAATTAGCCAAACTTATGGGTTACAAATGATAAATGGTAACTTAAGGGTTTAATATGATAAATATCTTATTTGAGGACTTATATGATCATCATTCAAAGTATAGGGTTTATAAATGTCAAGGACGGATTTTAGGATTCTCTTTCAAAACAGTTTACACAAGCCTTCATAACTTACATGATTAACCACGACTCACATGTAACATTGTTCGCATACAAACCTTAATGAGACCATGCATGCAATACTTTTTAATTCATGATATGTGACTTCTTGCATAAAATCATAACTCACGCATGTTTACGACACACTTAGTACTAGCTCATTATACTCTTAATCAACAGTTATTAATGACTCCAAAACTTACCCTCTCTCACATGAAATAACGAATTTACACACTTAGCTTCTTCCTATTTAGGTTCTAGGGTTTTCCCATACTTTTTAATATCATTTAATACGCTTTAATTGACAGGTTACGTTTTTTAATAACTCATAACTTTGACCTAGGACTTGTGAAAACCAAACGGAAAATAACTCAACTCATGCATGTCTTTACGCCATTAACTCACACATGTCGACCCATAATTACCCAGAATTACATATTACACCTTTAACATCTTTAATTATACGATCTAACCTTATATTATCAGATTTTACCATTTTAGCCCCAAAGGTTTTAGAATTTACAAAACATACCCTTTTAATTTAATAACGATTCGAATGGCCCTCTAAATATCCACAATTACACGCTTAACCTCATACTTATTCTTATCGTTCGGTACCTTTATTTTACTATTTACGAAATAACCTTTAAGTTTCATAATTTACAAAACCAACCCAAAACTTTTATTTAAAACCGATTTGATGCATAATTCAAGAACGATTACGAACCTAGGTTTAACCCATCATTAATTCATCATTGCTACAACATTAATTAATCTTTATCATAACAAAAACCCTAGTTTTATCCAAGCCCTAATCATCCCTTTTAAATTCTTCCTTTTCATACGCGATCGAACAAAACAAATCCATAACAAATCACACAAGCTTGAATTCAACGATATGTATTTTATTCGGTCGTATAACATATAAGAGTCTCAGAAAAATTCAGATCATGGTCCCAAAATTATTATATGCTCGTTCTCTATTTTATACGCTTTTAGGGTTTTAATTCAAAACAATTCCATACGACTTGTTAAATATGCATGAGTAATTTTTACAGGTTCTATATGATTTTTAGGACTGAAAATAATATTGGAAACATACCCTTGATGAGATTAGGACGTTAGAACAAAAGAACACACAAACTCCACTCGGTAAAACCCTAATCGACCAAGAAAATCACCACGATCAAACCAGCACCTTAGAACCTCGAACCAGATTTTTAACACCTTCTTTACCCTCAAACTCGTCCAAGAAAAATAGCTCTAAGCCTTGAAAAACGAATGTCGAATTGTTTAGGGTTTTAGAGTCGGTTTTAGGTTTATCGCTAGTTAGGGTTATTAGGGATTAAAATATAAACCGTGTACGTATGTATATATACGATTTACTAATTTTCTTGTGGGCTTAATATTATAATAGACTTATAATAAATGGGATCTTAACTTTATATATTTATATTGGGCCGTTATTAATTTTATTCTTTTATAAAACTTGATAAATACCATCGGCTATATATATAAAACACAAAACTGATTTCATAAAATTATAAACTATAAAAATTAACTTTACAAAGTCTTTAAAATTTATTTGGATCAAATATGATATTTCATGATAATTTTCTCGAATTTACATAGCTTATTTGGTACTCTTTAAATTAATTATTCATACTTTTTGATCATAGGGGTATTTTGGTCTTTTGTGAATTTTAGAAATTCGGGTTTTACAACATCTTTACGGACCATCGCGCAATCAAAGGACGATTAAGCGGACTTCATCATCGAGAAGCCAAACAAGACGAGGTACCCGCACCAAGTAAAAGAGTACTACATGATCCATGGATCTTGTTTACGATGGATCCTCATGCGTGGGCGGGTCGGGGCGGCCTCATTCTCACAAATCCGGATGGAATTGAATTCATTTACGCACTGCGTTTTGAATTCTGACGACAAACAATGAGGCGAATATGAAGCTCTAATCACGGACTACGCATCGCAACACGAATGGGTGTACGTAACCTAGAAGCAAATGTGGACTCCCGGCTAGTAGCCAACCACGTGTTCGGCGAATACGTGGCTAAAGAAGAGAATATGATTAAGTATCTCGACAAGACCAAGACACTGATTAAAGGCTTTGATAGATTTACCATCAAGCAAGTTCCTAGAGGAGAAAACCGCAAGGCAGATGCACTAAGCAAGATCGCCTCGACAAGATTCGCACACCTGTCAAAGCAAGTGCTGGTAGAAACACTCAAAAGCAAATCCATATCAGAGATGGAAGTCTCCACAGTTATAGAGGAGGAAGGTCCTACATAGATGACACCGACAACGGAATTCCTAAACAAAGGAATGTTACCCCAAGAGCAGAAGGAAGCTCGCAGGATACGGCGCACTGCACAAAGATTCGAACTTCGAGACAACATATTATACCGACGCTCCTTCCTTCAACCATGGCTCCGCTGTGTAGGACCACTACAAGCAAATTACGTGCTGCGAGAAATCCATGAAGGTTCATGCAGCATGCACTCAGGACCACGGTCCTTTGTGGCGCGCGCCATGAGATCAGGGTACTATTGGCCAACCATGCACCGCGATGCGCGGGACTTAATAAGGAAGTGCAACGATTGCCAAGTTCATCGACCCGTCCCGCGCCAACCACAACACGAGCTAACACCAATCACATCCCCATGGCCATTCTACAAGTGGGGTATCGACATTGCAGGACCGTTCCCAGTCACAGCAGGAGGATTAAAATTCCTCATAGTCGCCATAGACTATTTCACTAAGTGGATCGAAGCAAAAGCCGTGGTAACAATCACTGGCAACCAAGTGAAACGCTTCGTCTGGGAAAGCATTGTATGCCGCTTCAGTTTACCGGGCGAAATCATCTCGGACAACGGGAAACAATTTTGCGAAAATCCTTTCAAGGATTGGTGCGAGAAGTTGAACATCACACAACACTTCGCATCAGTTAAACATCCACAAACCAATGGCTTAGTAGAGCGCGCAAATCGCAGCCTAGGTGAAGGAATTAAAGCACGCCTGGATAGACACAAAGGAAGATGGGTGGAAGAGCTCTCGCATGTTTTGTGGGCGCACTGCACCTCAATAAAAACCAGCATGGGAGATACCCCATTTTCACTAGTCTATGGGACAGAAGCTGTCATACCGGCCGAAATTAGAATGCCAACTATTCGCACCGCTGAAATTAACGTGGCAACTAATGACGAAGAACGACGATTGATTTGGACTCGCTGGAAGAAAGGCGTGACGCGCATCCATAAGGAGGAAAATCAAAGTCAAAGATGAAAGGATACTATGACGCCAAAGCACGCGGTGTCTCCTTTAGACCTGTGCGATTTCGTCTACCGCGCTAATGATGCGAGCCACGCAGAAGACACGGGCAAACTCGGACCAAAGTGGGAAGGACCCTATGAGGTTACTGAAGCCTCAGGAACGGGCTCGTACAAGTTACGAAGCTTGGATGGAAAGGAGTTGTCGCGCACATGGAACATCTACAACCTCAAGAGGTGCTACCTATAGGATTGGCCACGGCCCGGCGCACCAACGCTCAGCCACTTTACCAAAGTACCTACCAAACATCTATGTATTTACTTTTTGTTTCCTTAGTCTAATATCTTATCTGTTTTCTCACAAACACTTGCAAGTATTAATAAAATGTTGCGGTTTCTAGCTAACTCCGTGACACATTTAAATTTGTTATTTCCATATACTGTATGTCTTAACAATTTTCTGTTTTCTGCCTACATGGCGCACATGCAATAAATACACCTACGAAGGTAAAAAGGATAAGTTAACCTACTAAACAACTTGTTGAGTAAGAGGATTGCAAACCCATCAACACCGGATCACGTATCCTTGTTAAACACCTTGTTCACAAGACGTTGGAATAAGTTTTATGCGCATCCCATGACGGTTGCGCAACAGCGCACATGGTGCACGTTTAACAACTTAGGCTTCAAGACACTTGATTCCTTAAATGTGATATTTACAGTACGCTGCATATCATAACATACACGACTATGATAAAATACTTAGCAATTACTTCTCAATTATATTATAATCTTCATACATGATTATGGATTATTCGCGCTGACGTAAGCAATGACTTTTTCTTTATGCAAAGATAAGTATGAACGTTACAATGTTGCAATACTATTTAGCAAAAGAAGATTTTTCATAACTACAAGTTCTTACACAAGGATGGTTACTTCAAAAAGTACAACTATGACAACGTGTAATCGATGAGCTACCCACACGGGTTACAGTATCTTTTGCCTCGCCAAGCCTCTTCAACAAGTCTGAGTCCCGACGCGACACGGTGGCAATGCTCACGGGCACGCCATCAGATCTTGGAAGGTGAGCTGTACCAACCCCGCATATAACAGCCTTGCCCTTGATACCTTTCTTTTGAGCAAGCCTCGTCGCATGCGCTTCCAAAACTTGCTTCAAGGGGACCTCCCTCTCCAGAACAAAAGGATTCAAGATATCCCTGGGGCGCGCGAATATAGGAACGTGCAGTTGGGATGCATCAGGTTTAAGATAATAGTCTGGCTGTGCAACGGCTTCCCCACCACGATGACGTGCTAGAGTCAGACCTGCAAAAATAACATCTATCGGATAGTCCTGATCACGCTCCAGTTCAGCAATCATGGGGAGTTCCAAGTCCCTCATCTTCTTCATGGCAGCGACCAGATTATCATAAGCCTTCGCGTCATAATTAGGTACCTGCTCAACGGGTACCTTTAGAAGCTTAGCCTCATGCAGCTTCTCAATGGCTTCTGCTTTCCCACGCTCCAGCGCGCACTTAACTACATCCCCGAAGGAGTCAACGACCTCTTTAGACTCTAGAGTGCTTAACGCAGCAAGACGGAGCCCATGGCTTATGAGCCATCTGCGCTCAACAATGGTCGATAGAAGTTGAGGATATAACTCCTCGTCATACTCCAGACTTAACTTGCGCAACTTCATCTCCTGAGTTTCAAGGGCGCTTTCCACAGTAGCGCCAAAATTTTCAAGCTGGGAGGTTAGCGCGTCTTTACCATTCTCCAAATATTTCATGGCCCAATGACAGGAAGACTTATATCCCGCAGCCTCTACACGCTCTTGATTTATTTGGCACATAAGCGCCATTTCTCTTCGCCGCTTTTTAGCGTACGACCCCATAGTCTCTGCTTCACCCCTAGCACTAGCCAATTGCGCCTCAGCAAGCAATTGTTGGTCTTTCGGCACCTTGGCTAGTCTCTCCGAATACTTTTCCTTTAGCCGCGAAGCAAGTAAGACCAGATCATCGACCAGTTGCCCCATGGGCGCATCCCCAGAGGTCCCAGGCTCAGTGCTTTGGCTCTTCAAACCCAGATGATTCAAAGATTTAATTGGACTTGATTGGGGCGACTATGCGGATTGTTCAAACCTATAAACATGACGTGAAATTCACAGTTATTCAAGAATATCTGAGGCATTTCGGTATATAATCTTGTAAGGATACTTACGCAGAATAGATGTCGGTGATGGTGGGCGACGCAACATCACTAGAGGATGACTCCACACTAAACACAACCGGCGCTTCTTCCGAGAGTGGCGCGCCATCGCCAAGGCTTCCTTTTGCGCTCCATCCTTGACTTTCTTCTTCCTCTTCCACTTCCTCCACATGCTCCGCCGCTATGGGCGCAGTTACTTGGAGATGAAGGGACCGAGAACTGGGCACACTGTAAAGGTGTTGCTTGTAGCGCAATGGATGAACTTTCCCCGCCCGCCTAGGTCCAACACTAAGTGTACGCCCCGCCGCAACAAGCACGGCTCTTCTCCTCTTTCGTGTCGTGTTCCCACCTCTACTGATAGGCTTGTCGGTGCACAACGCCGAACAGTCCATCTCGCAACAACAAAGAAATACAAACAGTTCACGACAAGTACGAAGAACAAACAGTGAAAAACTTACAGTAATGAAACTCAACGGGGTACGAAAGCATGAGCACCCACCCTGACCATCGGCGCCTAAGAAGATAGGAACTTCTTCTGAACTGCCAACATAGTTGCGGCTCAGGCCAATATGCACCAAGAACTCCTCGGTGTAGGAGCTAATAGGGATGCGGTTCGCATTTATTGTTTCCGCATCCTCCGCATTATATGATCTAGGAGGCGCCATCCTTTGGCGGTGTCCCTTAGAGTAAAAATCAAAATGAGACGGAAAGCATGCGTCGTCAACCCAGAAAAAGGTTTCCCTTCAATTTCTGGCGCGTCTAACTTTTCCGTATAACATTGGAGTGACCCAAGGCGCTTCGCGAAGGAAACCCACCCGTTTGACCACGTGGTGTGGTAAAACGCGCGGAACAGGTGGATTGTGGGGTTAATGGCCAATAAGTGGCAGTTCACCTCGAAATTAATTAGTTTTGCCGCACCTATACAGTGCAGCTTGGACAAGTGTATGCGGTAATAATTCAATACATCACTTAAGAATAACGATAGGGGTATGCTACGGCGGCGAATTCAAAGAATCGCGTGTATACCCCAATCTTCCCATTGGGAAATCCGCTATCGGCGCATTCGCAATGGAACTTCCGGATGTCTTCTTGTGGGAATATAATAATCCGACGAAAGCGCGAAGCTCCTCCTCCGTTATGTCTGATGTAAAATCCGATAATTCCTTAACCATGGTATTGTTTATAATAAAAAACAAAGACGCAGGCGCAGTTACGTAGGGGATATTTCGGTATGAAGGCTTGGAAGTGTTTGAAGCTATGAAAATGGCGGATAGCGTTTTTTTTTACTGTGTGTAGAAACGGTGAAAATGGAGTGAAGGGATTATATAACCTTCCTCCTCCACGCAATGATCGACACGTGGATCCCACCAACCCTAAATATGTGGTTGGGATTGTTTGATGGGACACGGGTGCAGTAACCTTTCCCCCAATTTACGAGGTGCCCGTTTTCTTTATTACGGCTGGATACAATGTATCAAGAGGATCTTTCTTTAGCATCTTTGCTAAGCTTTGTTTATTTTTCATGGACTACGATAATTAGTCTAGCATCCGTAGTTACGTCTGCGCATACTAGACCGGGGGACATGATGACGTATAGTCTATATCCGGGTCACGGACCGACTAAAGTCCAATACTAACTTGGCCGGCATTTAACCGGGCTAAGCCGACTAGACGTTTGGGCTCATGAAGGCCCAAACCCGAATCTATTGATGGAATAGATATCCGATATCTTCTAAATAGGAAGATAATCATCCCCAACCGACTAAAGGCGGGATACGCGAAGGTTGAGGAACACGGAACCAACAAGGATTCCGTGCGTATATAAAGGAATCACATCCCTCGTTTAAGGTACGATCTCGTAACCTAATTCTCCTTAAACCCTAAACCGATTACTTACTCTCACGCGGAGGATAATCGTGGAAACAATCCCACGGTAAGCCTAACGGTGTCTTTTGTCTCTTAGTGCGCGGGTCTCAAGCAACAATTCTCAATTAGTACGAGCCGGAGCTTCAAACAGAGAACGCCCAACTTTTGTATCAACAGTAGAAAAGTTGGGATGATAATGATAAAATGAGGGGGGCAAGATTTTTGGTGGGTTTTGTGTGCAACGTATGGATGGAGAAGAAGAAAGAAACAGAAAGCAATACCTATAGCGGTATGACTGGTGACTTTATCAAAAAGATCTAAATAGTCACCAACTGTTTGGGAACACGTGGCATCTTTAAAAAGTGCTACAGTCATATAACGCTTCTTGCTTATAATATAGGTAGAAATAACAGATATGGGACGTACATGTTACAACTGTTCTGCAACTCTGGTACAGATAAGCTTGATGAAGCATTTTGAGTTGAAGCCTGAAGTTTATGAGATGCATTTCCTAGTTGGCTAACCTGCAAAGCAAAAGGAACATCATAATTACCCTAGCAACCGAACTGCAGTTTTTATGAGAAGCATGTTAAACATTTACACGTGACCAGATGCACCGTGTACATGCTTCTCATCTATAATAAATCTTTTTCAAATGAAGTATATGGCTGTTCTATATGTGACTTATTCTTAATCACCTCGGAATAAGCTTCTCATGACGCCGAGCACAGTACTCCCAAGAGCATATCTGAAATATTAAAATAAGACATTGCTAAAAATATACAACACAACTAAGAAATAGCCACCATTTTAAGAAAAGAACCCGAGTCAAACCTTCAAATCTGATGAAAAGACAATTCGTACCTGACCATCGCGGACAACCCGCAGTTGCTCAAAAACACTTTCTTGTATGGCTTTTGCATAGTCCAGGACAATTTGACCCAATGAATTCTGATATTGTCTAGGCATATAAACGTAATGGAATTCCTCCAAAGTACCACTTTCATACTTAATTTTAAAAAGCCTGGGCAGAACTTCAACGGTGGCCTCTGAAGACACATTTGCATATATTAGATAAACACAAGAAAACTGAGCAGGAGATCCCCAAAGATCTAGGTCCTAAAGACAATACAATAACAGTTGTGTACATAGTTGTTACAACAACAATAGGTTAAATTTAAAGATGTGCTAGCAAGAAACTATTTGCAATACATGTTCGATTACAGGCAATAGAAGCAGTCAGCGGATTACAATATGACTAGTATATCGACTAGCATCAACTTGGTACAACCTCTATACCCCCAAATTAATTAAATCAACAACAATCAAAGCCTACGAATAAACAGTTTGTAATACATAATCTTTAAAAGTTATATTATTCAACTAAATTTTAATATAATGATTTAGGAGGTTTCATGGATTGTGGACCTTCCACCCTTCGGACCTATTCCTATTAAGCTATAATTTATCTTACACGTCATAGATAAAACATAACCAGAATCACCTCGTAAATCTAAATTTTACGAACTTATTTAGTTTTGTATCAACACCAACACCACCAGCTATAACAAGCACCTATAAAACCAACAACCCCTTTCAGCTTCAACAAATGGATTTCACAATAAGGCTCTATCTATAAAATTTATAGTATATATTTGTCGTAGGTGCATGTGGAATTCAAGAGCTAAAAAGACTATAGATGAGCATCTAGAACTCCATCTTTACAAATTACACTCACCTTTGCGTCCTGAATTGCCTTTATACTCCCAACAACAGTATCAACTTTTAGAACCATGCCTCTAAAGGTTAAAGGCTCACAAAGAGATATACCCAAAAGCCAAGCAACTCTCACGTTATCGACATTAAAGTTTGCAGGGTTCTCTGGGCAAACGTGAATGCATGCCTGCATTAATCAAATTTTAACAAAACCTTTATCAACACAGTTCGAGTTTTGACCATAGTCACATAATTCGCTACAGTAGCCACGAATTGCGATCCAATTCGTTCGATCCAAAACATGGTACGAAATCGATCCGGATCGACCGGGATCGCGAATTGGATCGGTGAAAATAGCGTTCCAGAAGTTAATTGATATTTGAATCGGGACAGAGCAATTCGCGTTCCAGTTATTTCCGATTCGCGTTCCAATTAAAACCGATTCACGTTCCAGTTATATTCGATTATGTTTGTTTAAGTTATGTTGCTGATAAAACTAGTTTTTCATATTTTTTAAGTTAATGTGCTTTTTAAAGTAACGTAGCCAAGCTAAAAGCCGGACTAAGTTTAAAATTTAGTTTTTCATATTTTTATTGTCTTTTGGATCTTGATTATGCTTTTCTAAGTTATATTGCTGATAAAACTTTTATAATATGCTTCTTTGAATGAATTATGAGAATATGATAAGTATTATATTATGAATGTTTGGATTTAAATTAATATATAAATAATTGGCTACACGGGTACATCGTACCACATTACTTGGTACGTCGTACCGAAGCGATCCAAATGAACCTACCCCCCATCGAACCGAATTTTAGGTGCCTAGCGAACCACGATCCCGATCCGCGATCCCGTACCGAAACGATCCCCGTTCCATGTGACTATGGTTTTGACCTAAGGATAATTTTTTGACAAGAAGAAAAAGAGATGTACCTCTGCAATAAGAGGACACAAGATATCCTCCATTATGCATAGTTCACCGGAAACAGGAGCTTCCATATGTAGAATGACTTGGTCTTTATTCCTCACATCCATGGTCTCGGAACCCTCCTGGACTAAAGCTTCTAAAATCTCACCCAGCTGTAAAAGAAACAAAGAGTATAAGTTCGGGTCAATACTGTAGCAAACACGAGCAACTTAATATGTGAATTCCGGATCCAAAAGTTAAGTAAGGTATAATGTATACCATGTTTGGTTAAATTAATTAAGTTAACTTTTATATAAAAGCAAAGACACCTTATGTTCAGTTCATGACTAAAGGCCCAAGCATCTATTGTGTATGTGGAACAATCAATATAAAGAATGAGCGTATAATGAGAGTTGAAGATGATTTACACAATTTTGTAATGCACCATGGAAATCTTTGTATATTTGGATGAGAATGGCAGTGTTTCCTTGGAAACCATGCCAATGAGATTTTTATTTTGAGAATAGTACCTTACACCGGCTTGAGGTGATACCTGGCCTAATCAACACCAATTGTTCAATCAATTATCATTCTATAGCCCTTTGATGGCATCCTTGCTGAATCCAGCTTGTTGAATCTAACAATGCCAAACTAGTACTCCAGCAGTTTTTGACCTTATTTCTGGTGGTCTTCCAAACCATCAATAAACAAGTTGCAGCTTTCTAAACGGTTTGCTAATTCTTTCATATTAGTTGCACCTTATGTTAAAGTCCATGACTAGAGGTTCAAGCATACATTTCCCAGATCTTGCTTAGCAATATATAAATGCTCGTATAGATAAACTAGGTATATATCTCAAAGTCTCCAATGCACAAACTACCTTGTTACTTGCTTTCTTGTAACCATTAATGATTTGACTAGGATTCAGTCCCATCGTAATAAGCAGCTCTTTGGCACCCTCGAGATGTTGCCCTGCAATTGAAATCACTAGCTTGGTTCCATCACCAAAATTCTTGTGCTGTTGTTACGCTGCTAGTACCAACAGCTTGGCCGCGGGATACTGAACCACAAGCTCATTCAGAAATAGCTTGAAAACAAGCTTATGCGTACCTAACATTATAAGAACAAGACCCGAATATCAAAAACTAATGGAACATATAAGAAAAAAATTTATAATAAAAGTAAAGAATAAAAGTAGTTTACCATGGGGACCAAGTGAGGATCGAGTAATAGTGGAAAGCTGTTTACAATCATCAATATTCTTAATAAGCGCTTCAGACAGATTCTCGTTTTCTTCTCGAGCCTGTTTCGAAAAAGAAAGATTAGCATAATGTCTAACCATATGCAATATGCTACTTTCTTCCGAGATACGGGCAACTATTAGACAGTCAATTGCAATAATTACTTGATCAGTAGAGTTATTGGTAACCTAACATAGTAATGCCACGAGGTACTTTATCATACATTACCAAGGATGGTTACAGCAAGAATTCCTAGGATGAGCTGAATGAGTTACCTAGAATCAAATTTGGTTTTTCTTTTAAATAACCTTGAGTGGTTACTATATGATCAAGCCATATGTTTCAAATCTAATAAGTGTGATACATTATTAGTCCATTTGGTCCACCATCTTAAGCTGTCCGCTGAACAAAGTTTCCTCTATTACAATAATCTAAATATAGGCGGCCGTGAATGATTTGTGCGGTCGAACAAAGCGGCCAACTTTCTTCGGTTTGGCCACTTCGCCCGGACCTTATGATTTGACAGACAAACTTGATTTTGAGTCACATTTTCCAAACACAAGGACCGCCTTTTCCGATTCACTTAACAACATTTATCTCAAGCGGATCGACTTGCGAATCGACATGGACGTTACTCGAGTTAATATTTCTTATTTGCATTTAGTTGTATGGCCGTTATATACTAATGTCATAAGCGCTAGTCTGTTCCAGGAGTATCTCCTTTTATAGTAGTATAGATGATTAAAGTGAACATGTCCTTATCTTAATTTTCTACATGCTTAGTATACTTCTTCATATAACTACATGCTTACCTCGTTCAACCATCAACCAAACACCTAAATAAACTATAACTGTTACAGCAAATGAGTTATGGGTTCAAATATCAATTTGTGAAAAAAAATTAAAAAACACTTATCTCACTTGATTTAGCTCATTAAAAAGCGTAAATAATTTGTTTCTTTAAAAAAATAAGTTAAGAACTGATATAAATTAGTAATCTCATATGGGTAGAGAGTTAAATAATTTGTTTCTTATAAAAAAATAAGAACCGATATAAATTAGTAATCTCAACTGGGTAGAGGGTTAAATTTAACTCTCGTAACCAAAGGAAACAACCAACATAATATCAATTGTCAATACTCTACACGCCACACTATATAATTAAGTGAAAGTTCTTAGCTTAACCCGATGTGGGAACAGAAAGTTGATACAAGCAAACTTTTGCAAAAGTTAGCTCTAAATACAAATAATAACACCTAGTTGATACAAGCAAACTTTTGCAAAAGTTAGCTCTAAATACAAATAATAACACCTTAGATTGTATAATGCAAACATAATCAATCGTGTTACAAATCATCTATCATTCATTTTCTATTAATTAACATTCCTAGTGATGATCGCTTTTGACCTTATTCCGTCACCACCATCATATCACCAATTTTGCCATTGATACCGCCACCGCCATTTCCTCAAATTCATTAAACTAAACGACTAACCACATTCACTGCTTCCTAATTCTAATCACACTCTTGGTTCAATCACAAACTCTATAATCAATTGTGGGTCTTGAAACAAGTACACATATGTAGCGTCAATGATTATATAAGTTACTTTAGCATAAAATTGAAGAACTAAATTAAAATCTATAACTCTAGTGGCTCGCTTAATGAGAGGGCTATAGCAAACTTGAAATATATACTATTCTAACACCCCGGCAAAGCTTTTTATATATAACGAATCGATTATGTATGTACAAAGGTTATGGAATACTCTCTAAATTAACACAAGAAACAAATACAGTACTATTGGCTGTCGATGAGCCATGATATGCCATGATCATAATATATAACCAAAAACGAGACGCCAAAAAACTCAAAATAAAAATACGACATTTCGAAACAAGTATATACCTGCTCGATTTCTTGTACCTGCATATAAATCCTATATATTGATGAAACATTCTTTCTACCAGCTGATGTATTCTTTTAAACTTTAAAGACAAGTTTCATCGGACCACTTCAAAATATGCATGCATGCAATGCTACTCCTGACTACGATCCGTGTTGCCGAAAAACACAAGTCTTCTAACACGGATAATATCAATTTTCAACATGTCAATACTTGTGTTTATTTAACTCTTGTAACCTAAGCCAACCACCAATATAATATCAATTTTCAACATGTCAATACTTAACAAGCTACACTATATAACTAAGTGAAAAATCTTACCTTCACCCTATGTGGGAACATAAACTTGATACAAGAAAATTTAATTCTAAAGACATACAATAACACCTACAATGCAAACATAACCAATCATGTATCAATCATCTATCATTCATTTCATGTTAATTAACATTCTATCGTAATCATTGCATGGGACTTATTCCATCACCATCATATCATTGACTCAGTCATCGTTATTGTCACCGTCATTCACTCAAATTCATTAAACTAAATTGCGAAACACATTCACCACTTCCTATTCTAATCACACTCTGAGTTCAATCGCAAACTTTCTATTAAACTATGGGTCTTGAAACAAGTACACATGTGTAGCGTCAATGATTATATAAAATGATTATATTAATAACTTTAGCATAAATTTGAAGAACTAAATTAGTCCATATGATTATGTACTTTCTAATTCTGAATTATATTTTATGTATTCAGTGTTGGTTGATAAACCATTGAATTTATAAAAGAGGTTTCTTCTAACTTTTTGGATCAAGCATTACATTTATTCTTTCAAATGTGAATGGTTTATTTTTTCATTTGGGAAAAATAAAAGTTAGAATTTGTATTAAGTTGATTGCTAAATAGAGTAAATGTGATTATATATTTATAACCTCAAGTATCCCATCTAACAATCAACATAATGCATAAAACAATTTACTAATTCCTTAACACCACAGTATATAAATAAAAAAAGGTTCTTTCCTTCTCGTTGTGGGATTGAAACCAAACAACTATTTACAGAATGTACACTATCTTCAAATTGAGACGATTATACCTTATACCATTTTTCTTGATCATCACACTATTCACATTCAGTTCAATCACTAACGGAGTTGTTTTTTTTTTGGTAAAGAGGACACTACCCCGGAAAATTATATTACACCAAAAAAGTCAATGAAGTACAATGGAATGTGGTTGTGTGCCACATTAACCTCAAGCTAACCAGCTTGAACAGCCCTACTCATATGACATGCCATATGAGAACTAACTACCATTACATACCCAATTACACCAATAGGAAAGAACCATCTAATAGTACATAAGTAATAAAACATGGTTACTTTAACATAGACAAAGGTAGCTCCCAAAGACGCGAAAATAGAACCGCATCCTTGGACTTCTTGAAACAACACGAAAGAAGCTTCAAACGAATGGAGGACATAATGCAATCCACCACTTCCTGGACTCTCTTCGATTGCTTGAACAACCAAAAATTACGCTCTTGCTACACAAAATAAGCAGCTGCCGCAAGAGAAAGCTTCCCAGTACAACTCTTAAAAGACTTCCGCTTAGCAATAGGCATAAGGATTGAAATAATGGAGTCAAGAGAGGAACTTGAACCCGTAAGACCTGCCAAATGCTTAATACGACTCCAAAACTGATAAGAGAAGGAGCAATCAAAGAATAAGTGCTTTTGAGAGTCCGGTTGCATCTCACAAGGAGAACATACACTCGTTAGCCTAGCAGCCACATCCCAAGAGCTCAATGTGTCTTGCGTTTTCAATCTTTCCTTCATAATAAGCCACATAATAACAGCATGCCTAGGAATACAAGATAACCACACCAAATCATACCATGGTACCTCAATATCCCTAGGACGAATAGTGTCGCACACACGCTGAACCGAGAACGGACTATAGGACCCATCACTAATGCGCCATTCCAACACATCTTATTTTGCATCATTAAGAACCGGAACAAGAATAGAGTTTAAAATAGGATATTTTACCAACCAATCATTCGGCCAACTCCACATACCATCATGAATACATTCACGAACCTTCGATGCGAGGCTAAAACCGGCCTTCGCAATGTCACGGGCTTAAATGATGTTATACAAAGGGCTAGCGTTACACCATATATCGAACCACATAGAAACATTAGAGCCATCACCAATAGAAGACCAAATAAATCCTGGATCATCGGACAAAGCTTAAGAAGGTTCCTCCAACCCCAAGACATATTGCCTCTATACGGAATGTCCGGCGACTTTTTCTTTACCCCTACCCAAGCTACCTTGATACCACAAAAAACCACACATGATTTGTTCAATATCCAGCAGCACACGAGAGGGAAGAGAAAACCCAAAGCCCAAAAGACATTAAGAGAGCCCAAAACAGATTGGATAAGTTGAAGCCTTTTCGCGACCGACAAAGACTTGTTCTTCCAATCATTAACACGATTCTGAACCTTATCAATAATCTCCTTACAATCCCTAAAAATCAAACGCGAAGAAACCAAAGGAACACCAAGATACTTTACCGGAAGACGATCTTCCTTAAAAGGGAGAACATGAAGAATAGCTGACTTGGTGTGATTGATAACATTACAGAAATAAGCCTTGCTTTTTGGCATACTCGGGTTCAACCCCGAAGCATACTTAAACTCATCCAACGGCAGAATTAACATCACCATGTGCAAAAAGAAACAAATCATCCGCAAAACACAAATTAATCAACTCCAGTTCCGAGCAATAGCGATGATAAGTAAAGTTAGATGAGTCACGAACCCATCTACGAAGCATGAGAGTAAAGACCTCCATAACAAGAGTGAATAAATAAGGAGAAAGAGGGTCACCTTGACGAAGACCCCTTCTCCCTTTAAAAAAACCATGTAGAGAACCATTAATGCTGATCGAGAATGACATAGTAGAAACACACTCCATTATCCAAGATATCATCCGATCATGAAATCCAAAACCAATGAGAGCTACCCGTAAAAACTCCCAATCAACCGTATCATACGCTTTCTGAATATCAACTTTAAAGGCACATCTCGGCACTCCACGATCCAAATGGCAGTTATGCATGATCTCTTGAGTAAGTAAAATATTGTCCAAGATACTACGGCCCGGAACAAACGCAGATTGGTTTGGACTAATCAACCTCTTTAAGCTATCTTTTAAGCGGTTAGCAATAATCTTGCTAATACACTTAAACAACACATTACAACATTGGTTCAGACTAATCAACCTCTTTAAGCTATCTTTTAAACGGAGTTGTTTTTGGGTGATGGATATATATAGTTGATGTTAGTAGGGTTATTTATGCGGAAGGTGGAGATCATTGTGTTAAAGATGTTGGGAGGGGGGGGGGGGGTTTGGTTCTCCTAGGAGCATCTACGTTAAAGCACGAAAACTGTGAGTCTCTATGTTTGTTTTATTTCGTATTCATGATTAGGATACAAGGTATGTTGTGGTTTTTCACATATCAAATTCTGAGTACTGAGCTCATGTAGTGGAATATATGAGACGTCATAGAAGATTGTGTGAGTTATCAGTGGCGAAACTTGAAAGTTTTTGTTTCATAGGTGTGGCTTCAATGTCGGGATCTATATGGCTAGAATGTTGCTCTCCAACTAAAAATGGTGGTGTCATTTTGAGTTACACAATATGTCGTTCACTCTAAATTCCTCTCAAGTTTTGAAAGTCTAAAATCCTGTCAACTTTTGTTTCATATTTTTTGCTTTGTATTTTTAGATTATAGGTACTCCGGTAGGAGTATCCGAACTTGAAAAAATGAGAAGCGGGTTCATCTTTTATGTGAAGCCTTTGAAGATATAGGCAAATAGCTAATGTTTGCGTCAACACGACTTGGCCATGTAATGGTATAGTCACTTGGTGCGGCAACGTTAAGATGGAATTAGCTTCATGGCCATTCTCTAGACTATGCAAAGCAAGGAATTTGAATTTTGTGCAAGTTAGCATAGTTTCTTATTAGAGTTTGAGTATTTGTTTATGCTTTTAATCTCTCGTAATAGTATCTAATCGAGAGTAAATTTTGTTACAACTATAATCATGTAGTAAATCATCTCTTCTTTACTAATTAAATTCATTCATAATCATTTCATTAGTGACAACCATCACTTCTTTGTCACCATCACCTCGTTCAACCTGATCAACCCTCTACCAAAAATCTAAATTACTAGAACGACTGATACAATATAATGCAATCAAGTTGTCGGTTCAAATATTAATATGTGCAAAAAAAAAAAAAAAAAAAAAAAAAAAAATTTATCTAACTTGATGACTAGCTATTATTACATTTTATTAATTCCGATACGATGATTGGTGATTAAAGCGTGTAAATAATTTGTTTCTCTTATATGTTGCCTTTCTAAAATAAATTGTTTCTCTTAGTAACAAAGTTTATTAAAGTGTGTAAATAAAAGAGTTAAGTATATAACAAAGTTGATTAATATGCGTAAATAATTTGTTTCTCTTGCAGTAATAAAAAAGTTAACAAAGTTGATTAAAACGTGTAAATAATATATAACAAAGTTGATTAATGAATATGTGTAAATAATTTGCGTCTCTTACAGTAATAAAAGAGTTAAGTATATAACAAAGTTGATTAATATGTGTAAATAATTTGTTTCTCTTGCAGTAATAAAAAAGTTAACAAAGTTGATTAAAACATGTAAATAATATATAACAAAGTTGATTAAAACATGTAAATAATTTTTTTCTCTTACAGTAATTAAATTGCTAGTTGACGTTGGGGGAGATATATGTCATATATATCTCAAACTTAGCCAACCACCAACATTATATGTTATTTTAACTTGTCGAGATTTTGCACGCCACACGATTATAACTAAGTGAAAAACATTACCTACACCCGACGTGGGAACAATAGAATAATAAAAGTAAACTTTACAAAAGTTATCTCTAAATACATATTATAACACCTTCGATTATCGTATAATGCAAAAATAATCGATCATATATCAAATTATCTATCAATCATTTTATGTTAATTAACATTCCCCCGTAATCATCGCAGCGGCCTTATTCCATCACCACCATCATATCACCAATTCGATCATTATTACTCGTCATTTCACGTAAATTCATTAGATTAAATGACTAAGCACATTCACCGCTTCCTAACTCTACTCACACTCTCGCTTCAATCACGAACTTTCTAATCAAGAGTAGGTCTTGAAACAAGTACCCATGTGTAGCTTCAATGATTATGTAAGTAACATTAGCATAAAATTGAACTACATTAGAATCTATAACTGTAGTGGCTCGCTCAATGAGACGGCGATAGTGAACTGGAAATTTATACTTTTCTAACACCCGCTGAAGCTTTTTATATATAATGAATCGATATGTACGTACAAAGGTTATGGAATAGTCTCTAAATAACACAAGAAACAATTACAATACTAATGGCTCGATGAACCATGACATGCTATGATCATAATATATAACCAAAACCGACACGCCAAAAAGAAACACACAATATAACGACAAATGTTTTTTGAAAATTTACGAGGGAAAAATCCCTTTACCAAAAAAAAATACAATACAACGACATTTCGAAACAAGTATAGACCTGCTCGATTTCTTGTACCTGCATAAACCCTGTATAATGCTGAAGCATTCTTTCCATTTGATGTATTCTTTTAAACTTTAAAGACATAAGTTTCACCGGACAACTTCAAAAATATGCATGCATGCAAAGCTACTCTTGACTATGATCCGTGTTGCCAAAAACCAGGGCTGTCTCCTGAATTTTGGAGGCCCTATGCGGTGTGAAAGGTAGTGGAGCTGAGGTATGGTGGAGTATCTACATGATGGCAAGAAAAATGTAATAGTCTCTTTCTTAATTTGTTAGCGAAGCGGGGACTCAAAGGTCTAAAGAATTGGATTTACGGGTCTCATGTTCCAGCGTGTAGCAATGAAGGTGATCTTCTACAATATTTGAGCTTGTTTAAAGTGGTGCTACATGCTATCAAGTTCTGATTTTGGGTATGATCAAAATCGAGATGGGGGGCGAAGATGATGATGAAGTGTCTACTGAAATGCTAAAGCAATATTTTTGTGGGTAAAGGGTTTATACCCGGTGAATATATTAAAAAAATGATTAGAGTTCATGTACATGGAAGAGTGGTCATGATCCACCCTTCAAAATAAAAGACAATATGATTTGAACAAACTCAAACCACAACAACCATCACCAAACAAACTAATAGTCGCATGAAATGAAAAAACATAGCTAGCACTCTACGACCATTAGCACACATAACTTAGAAACATCAGCTTCCATCCATTTGAATGTTAGCTATCCTCCAAGTACTTCTCATTTTATAGACCAGGGCTTTCTTCTTGAACCGAATGGAAGCAAGTTTTAATCTTACCATATCAACAATAACCTTAGAGAGACTTTTTGCTGTCATGAATTTGTTGGAGCTCTGTTTATGGGTGTCTGAGTTGTTTTTTAATCAGAAGTATGTTAATGTGGAGCCTCAAGTTTCTAAGCTCATAAGTAATAAGAGACGTTATTGAATATCGTATAGGCTGAACCTTGTTTGGAGCAACATGTAACATGTTTTAGTCAAGAATAAATTAACAAATTCCTATAGAGATATTCTGATTCTCATATAATATAATACATGAAGTTCCTATTTTTTGTTATTACTTAAAAATATATTGTACAAAAGCAATCGAATAAATGATTCTTTCTTAAATTAAATAGCATTAATTCATAATCATCGCACCTTATTCCGCCATTAGTGGTTTAGAAATAAGTGATGTTATTAGCTCTAACATAATACAAAAGGATGATAGTAAAGTTCAGTTGAGTAGTGTGTGGTATATAACACAAAATAATCGTTGAATGTGTAAAAAAATTAGTATTTGTATTAAATTGAGTGGCTTATTCACTATCGTATGTTTTACATGTATCAACATCAAATAATGCATCAACCACTCAGCATAAAACTGCAACCAATTTACAAGATCCTTCACACCGCAATATATAAATATCAATAGGTTTTTTCATCCTTATCGATGTGGGATTGAAATCCAAACAACTAATTACAAAATGTACACAATCTTCAATTCAGTTACACGATTATACGTTATTCACATTTAGTTCAATAACAAATGGTGTTGTTTTTGTGGGTGGTGGTGGATATATACAGTTAGTGTTATTGGGGTTGTTTATCCGGATTGTGGTGTTGAGTGTGGGAGAGGATCTCGTGGGAGAATCTACGTTAAAGCACAAATATGTGACAGCCTCTTTTTTTGTTTGATTTCGTATTCATGATTATAAGGTGGTTGTTATGGTCTTTTCACATATTGAATTCTCAATACTGAGTTCATATAGTGGAATATATGAGATGTCATAGAAGATTGCATGCGTTATAACAATCAGCTTGTTGCCAATGATACCGTCTTAGGATTACAAATAGTTGAAAATTTCTATATATAGAGAAGAACCATAAAAATGTGCGGCTGTGCGCAACTATTTTTTTTAATTTCCAACATCATTAACTTATGTCCTAACTAAAATACCGCTTTGGTATGTGTAGTTTCGATAAGATTTCTTTCTACTTAATCAACCTTCGTCCTGGCTTTTCCCATAACAAAGCTTCATAGTTCTTATATGGTAGGCATCTTATTTATGAACCAAGTTATATCTGGAGAAGAGTTTTCTTTCTCATTATATTTTTACTAATGAGAATACCATTGATGGGATGAAAAAACTCAAGCAACCCCGTATGTGGTATTAATAATAAAACTTAAAATTAAGATTCAACATTGGTTGGAGCAAACACGCAACATGTGTAACGAAAGATAAATTAATGCACACATAGATGCGATTCTCTAAAACATGAAGTTAATATATGTAGCTGTTATTATTTATAAAAATATAATTTGTACATTATGTGATTAGTCTATGAGTGAAATTGTAGATACGTGATTAGTTATTATGTAGGCGAGTGTCCATTCACTTGGTTTGAGCTAAGTGGCATTTGTCCGTCGCAAAACCTGAAGTGTGTACTTTTTTTTCTCAGGATTAATAACCCAAAGTGCTATTATGTGGATTAGCATTCATTCATAATCATTAGTTACAATGTTGACGTTTGTCCATTCACTTGTGTTGGTCATCCTTTGGTACGAAGCGGTGGTGAGTGGTGACTTGTTAAAATATTAGCCATATATTTTGAGCCAAGTGACAAATTTGACCCGTAGTGGATGTAAAATATATATGACTCACTATTTATTAAATACATCTGATATATGTATATGCATATAATTGTTAGCTATAAAATATATAAAGATGCATTTAAAATATTATGGGTGCGTCTACTTGTCGATACATCTCTATTATGCGGTTATAACTTGAGGTTATGTCACTCTTTTTGATCCACTTAAGGAGATCATAATACATCTTGTTGATCTTAAAAAAAATATAAACAGTAGCATGAACTTAAATTATTTGGTTTCTTAGTTTAGTATCCGCATGGCAAAACTATGCACAAATTAAAATGGGCTAATGTATTTAAAATTTATCTTATTTGTCACAAATTCTATGTGTGTGCAACAATTTTGTTATTTTTTTTTTAATTTTTTTTTTGCAAATTTATGTACCAAACTTTAAAATTTATCTTAACACCCCCTCTCTCCTATAAAAACGAGTTTCAATAAATTGAAAGGTAAAATGGTCGGAAAATACATCAGAGTGACGAAATTTGAAAGTTTGGTACATGAACTTGCGCAAAAAAATTGTCATACACATCTGTAATTTGTGACAAGTAATTTACATTTTAAATGCATTAGCCCAATTAAAATTGATTAAGATAGATTCGCAAAAGAAACATGCTCACATAAAAAGAAATATTCACTTGTAATAAATATCAAAATCCATTTATATGAGAAGTTTTATAAGTTATGATATCATGGACATGTGATGAGTGACGAAATCAATTAAGATGCCACTATAACCATCTCTAAAACATATACTAACAAACTGCCCCTGTTACATATGTCTAGCAATTTAGATTTTAACTTACCTATGTTAACATATAAGAGTATGCTAAAATCATTATCGTCCACGAGTTTAATGTAGATAGAATAATTCATACATCAGTTTCAAAGTTTTTCTCTGTTAGCTAACAATTAAATCAACTTTAGCAATACTTTTTTAGCGTTCATTCTAGTATCCAACAATTAACTTCAAAGTTTAAGATTTCGATATAAATTATTAAAAATTAAATTATAAATAAGTTAACGAATGATATAAAATAAAAGTAAAGTAAAGTAAAGTAACTCCCAATACCATTTTTCATAGTGTACGGGGAGGTTGAAATGTAGACAACCGTATTCCTACAAAAGGTAGAGAGGTTGTTTCCGATTCTACCAAAGGTAGAAAATGACCTCCGTTCTTGCAAGAAGTAAGAATCAAACCCATGACCTATGTCTCTAAAGACAAGAGTGTTAACTACTTAATGTAAGCCTTATTATAAATTAATAAGTAAAAAAAATTAATAGACAATATAATTTGCTGTAAATTAATAAGTAAAAAAAAATTAATAGAAGCCTTGCTATAAATTAGTAAGTAAAAAAAATTAATAGACGATAAGTAATAAATTATAAATTAATAAGTGAAAAAAATTAATAGACGATATAATTTGCTATAAATTAATAAGTAAAAAAAATTGTATAAATTGTCCGTTGGCATAGCTTTTATCAATTAGTATATTGGTTTTAACTGATTTATAAAAGCTACACAAACCAACAACATAATATAATAAATCAACAAGCCATTTGCTTATATGCCACACTATATAAATAAGTGAAAATTCTTACCTTCACTCGATGTGGGAACAAAAATTTGATACAAGTAAACTTTTCAAAAGTTAGCTCTAAAGACATATAATAACACCTTAGATTGTATGATATAAACAAAATTATTCATGTATCAAATTATCTATTAATAACACCTTAGATTGTATAATATAAACAAAATCATTCATGTATCAAATTATCTATCATTCTTTTTTGTTAATTAGCTTTCACTCGTAATTATCACACCGACCTTATTCCGTCACCACCATCATATCACCAATTTTTTCATCGTTATTGTCACCGTCGTTTCTCTCAGATTCATTAAACTAAATGACTAAAGACATTCACATCTTCCTAAAATTAAAAAAGTACACATGTGTAGCGTCAAGGATTATATAAGCAACTTTAGCAGGAAAAAAAAACATAAAATAAAATAAAAAAAAATAAAAAAAATTACATTTGTCTATGTGATTATGTATAATTTTGAATTGACTTTTATACATTTAGCGGTTGGTGAAATATTGAGTTCTTAAAAGAGTTTTTTTATTTTCAAAAAAATTAAATAAATAAATACTTTTCGGTATCAAGCATTTCATTGATTCTTCCGAACAGCAAGTCTTCTCATGCAAAGGTGCTAAATCATCAAAATTTGATATCATTTTGGTGGTGCTAAATCACCAAAATTCCAACCTCAAGGAATGACATTTTGTTGCTAACCTAGCTCAAAAGACAACGATGTTATATTATGGAGCACTGATATACAATGAAAGTGTGATAACTACAACATATTTTGGAGTCACACACGATACCCAGTGGCTCACTCAATGAAGGCAATAATGATCAAACTTTTAATATTCTTCTTTTTCTAACACTCCGATCAAGCTTTTTATATATAATGAATGAATCGTTATTGTACAAAGGTTATGGAATAGTCTCCAACACTCGTTCATAGTCATTGTCTCACCGGTGACAACCACTTTCTTCGGTCACCGTCACTATCACTTCAATCAAATTTTTTACATTAAATGAGTAAACATGGAGAAGGGTCCTGTGGGAGTATTTACATGAAGACGTGAAAAATGCAATGGTATCTTTCAATGTTTTTGCTATTTCGTTTTCAATTTTCATAATTAGAATATATGATACATGGTGCGTTTATAAAGTCCTGTAAATCATAGTGTCTTAGGCTTTTCATAGTTCTTATATGGTAGGCATCTAATTATTTAATGAAATACCGTATATCGCAGAAACGGGTTTTGCTTCTCATTAGCTATTATAGACGCGTGCGGCGTGCCCAATCACTCATATATATGACTCATTTTGAGTTGAACAATCTTTCGTTCACTCTAAGCTAGAAGTTAAGCTCTTGAAAGTGTAAAATCCTCTCAACTTGTGAGTTGTGACAATCTCAAATTGGTAAAACAAGTTTTGCTCATTTTTATGCTTGGTATTTTCAGATAATAAGGGCGCTCCAGTAGGAGTATATGAAACTTGAGAAAATGAGAAACGGGTTCATTTTCAATCTGAAGCCTTTAAAGATATAGGGATATACCTAACGTTTGCGTCAACACGACTTGACCTTGTATTGGTAGTCACTTGGTGCGGCAATGTTAAGACGGGAATAAGCTTCATCACCAAATTTAAAAACGTAAACGGAAAAATATAAAAACGTAAACACTCCAATTTAAAAATGTAATAGGAAATAGAAAACTTTTATTCATAAATTAAAAACTTTACATAGACTCCGAATATTAAAAATGTAACATTTAAAACTGAAATTACATATTACGAGAAAAGTGTTCAAGTGTTCAATTTCTTGTTCTTCTTGTGAATCGGTGAACATAATCATATCGGAATTCTCGGAATTCATTTAAAATATAAAAGGAATGAGATATGAGAGGTTGTATATAAAATTGTTAAAGTTTTGGGGTATTTATAAGTAAAATATGGGGTAGTGTGTAATTTTCTTTTTTTTAAATATGCAACAGTTATATTTTACCATGGGGCCAACAAATATTACAAGTGAAACTAGGTGACCGGTTCACCTATTTCTTCCTCGAATGTAACAACTCGCGCGTGAATAGATGGCTTGGACAAGATGATGGCGCGTGAACTTGGGGTCACCGATTCCATTTTCACACCTTTTCCTTCTAGTCTTAGTCGCTTAGCGTGACAACACTGTACATAAGATTCATCACCCTGCTTTAGTTGATTCTACATTTTCGTTTCAGTTTATCGAGACATGCCTCTTTGTGGACACTATAACACATGTCTCCAAAATTATCCTTCCTAACGTTCTTTTGATTAATCATTGTTTAAATTATAATCAGGCATATAAAATGATAAAGTTTTAAAATGTACATTTTTGAGGGGTCGTTTAAGCCCTTATTTGATCACTTTTGTATCCGTTATTACTTAATATCATTTCTTTTCACTTTTTAGGTCTCTTGAAGTCAAATTGCTGTAATGGCACTTATTTGGACGAAAAGGCGCGGATATCTGAAGAAAATGGCCAAAGTCAAGAATCGAGACACTCAAGTCTTTGAAATACAAGGTGACGGCGTCATCTGCTTAAGCTATGACGCCGTCGGAGCATTTTGTGTGACACGAAGCCAAATCTCTTATTTTCAAGTGACGGTGTCGGGCTTTAAAAGAGTAGGCCGTCGCAACTTAGACGGCCTAGATTTGATCCAGACGGCGTCGAGATCGAAGGGACGGCGTCACAAGCATAAGGTGACGCCGTCGCCAAGACTAACGTGGCCAAGACGAAACCCTAATGACGGCGACACGACTGCGTCACAAAACATAAGGTGACGCCGTCGCACATGTAATCTTATATATAGAATCCGAATTTTTCAGTTTTTGAGAGTACTCTTTTGGAGTAAAAACCTAAACCGAACCAAGGCTGTCTTGTACAGTATTTTAGGGTTCCAAACCCTATCTTACATCAAGATAAGTGTTTTACTTTATTAATTCAATTATGTCTTCAATTATTTGTGTGTATGCTTGCATGTTCTCCATGTCCGGCTAATTTACTTGTGTGTTTGCTTAGGGAATATGAAACTTAATTATTAAATATTGATTGGTTGTCTCTTATCTTAATTGATTAATGATCTAGTAATGCGATAGGTCATTCGTTGTGTAATTAATGCTTGATTAATCTTTGTGAACCTTAGGCTATAGCACTTAGAGCGGTTGTAGGCTAAACCATCCAAAGAGGCCTTAGAGTTAGAGTTTATAATCCTAGAGGGTTTTGTAGGCGAGACCCTTTGGTAAGTTCAAAGAGTTAGGGATAAACGCATACCCTACGACTTTAGACACACAATGCGATTAAGAATAAGGACGTGACAATTCAACCATCAATAGGAGATAATTAAGGAGTAATAAAACCTAAGTGAACACATCTTTAAACTATCATACGAGCACACAATAATTAGACATAGACTACATAAACCTTAGATTAGATAATTAGATAAGTAGAGTAATCGGTATAAATACCAACCCCCAAATCCAAACCCCGAGATTCGCACATTTCCATTTTCTAAAAAAAAAACATAAAAAAAAGATAAAAAATAATCTTCCTCAACCCCAACCTTAGCGTAGTAACTTCTTACTAGCATTCCTATTCCCCTAGAGAACGATATCAATACCCGTGGCTTACCCTAATACTACACTACAACGATTAGGTTCACCGCCTAGGGTGTTATAAAACTTGCTCGAAGAAAAGGAAGTTCCTTTGACCCCGAGCACGCGTGTAGCGTTATCAAGTCTTTAGCGCGCTGCGGGAATAGAATAGCTAGTTAGTAGTCCACCTCGTTTAGGTTTCTTTGCTTGATTCCTATCAAGTAAATTTTTCTCATTTTTAGCTTTCTCGTAGTCTATCCCCCTTCTTCGTGACTTTTGTTCGTAACCCCATCACTTTTCATCATGAAAGGTGATAACCAACCACCATTCATCAACCTACCACCAAATGACCCGCCAAGAGCCCGTACTCTTGGTGAATACTCGAGACCAAGCCACCTAGGCTATAGGAACACCATTGAGCTTCCCGACCAAGCCCAAACTACGACCTGCGATCCGTCACCATCCGGTTGGTGCAAAGCGGATGTGCATTCCATGGACTTCGTTCGAAGATCCTAATCAACATCTAAGGGATTTCCTTAAAATTGTCGATTCCATCGACCTTGATGCTACTACGGAGACCACGCGCATGCATCTCTTCCAATTCTCTCTACGGGACCAAGCTAGTAATTGGCTTGAGCGACTTCCGGCTCCATCTCAAGTTGGGATGATCTCACCTCTCGCTTCCTTGCTCAATTTTTCCCACCGGGAGAACCACTAAGCTTAGGCGAGATATCTTAACGTTCCAACAACTTCAAGGCGGGTCTCTACAAAGCATGGACTCGATTCAAGGACCGCTCCGTAAACTCCCCATCATGGCATTGATCTTTGGCTTCAATCCAAATCTTCTATGACCATATTGATTTCATCACCGACGATCTATTGATCAAGCGGCGGTGGAAGGCTCAGCGACTTTAATGCAGAGAAATCTTGGGATATTATAGAAGAGCTTGCTGATCAAAGCTACGAAGAATGGAATGAATCTCCTGAAACCCCTGTTAACATGGTTAATGCCATATCAACTCCTCTTGAATCACCCGACATCCTCGAAGAGCAAATGAGTGCTATTGAGAGAGGGATTGATTATCTTATGGAAAGGCATAAAAGGACCCCCGTACAATTCCCTCGAGAGGCAGTCAATTCCGCCAACTCAACCAACCACCCAACACCTTTTTCGGAATCCCCAAGTCGTAAGCAAAACCCCATTAGAAAGGCGCCTGCTCTACTTCCCAATACCACTCTCACCAAGCTTTAAGGAACAAATGAGGAGTACATGGCAGCTCATACGGAAA
The DNA here is from genome assembly GCA_022545495.1 of Chrysanthemum lavandulifolium. NCBI lineage: Eukaryota > Viridiplantae > Streptophyta > Magnoliopsida > Asterales > Asteraceae > Chrysanthemum > Chrysanthemum lavandulifolium. Next base: position 306,224,812 of record CM040238.1, read on the forward strand.
GATTAGCCAAATTTGAAGAGGAGGTTTATAGGCGAGAGAGGAAATGCAAGCAAAATGACGGAAATGATAAACACGGTAAAAGAATATACCAAAACAAAAGTTCCGAAAAGGTACTAGTAAAACAACGATTGTCCTCCCACTTCGTTTATAAACGCCATTTCCATTATGCCCGAGGATGGAAAGGTTGAGGTGAGAAAAGCGAGGAAAACAAGAAGGAGGAAGTGAACCTAATGATGAGCCGAAACCATTGAGTACTACCTTAAGCACGAAATTAAGAAAAACCATTGCGGACCAAGTAAACAACTTTAGGTACAATGAGGTTCTTAGAAGCCCTTGAAGGAAAAATAACAGAAGAAGAGTATGACGCCTTGCCTATGGGACCTCTGTATGAGTTGGTTCTAAAAAAACCATTAACAAAAAAACGAGACACCACATGGAACTTTGTGATACCTTGTAGCATAGGTGATATTGATAATATAAATGCCTTAGCTGATCAGGAGACTGATGTGAATATAATGCCATTATCAATTTATAATAAGTTGACTAAGGAGAAGCCAGCCAAGACCGATCTTAGACTTTCCTTAGCTAATCACACCTATGTCTACCCCATAGGAATCGCGATGGATGTTCTAATAGAGGTGGCTAATATCGTTTATCCGGTGGATTTCGTGATCATAGATGTTGAGGAACATAGAAACGTGCTACTCATTCTTGGGACACCATTTCTGGCCACCGCCAAGGCAACCATCAAATGCGGGGAGGGCATCATGATACTTAAAAGCGGGAAAGGGTACGCTAGGATACCCATCGTTCCATGGTATCCACTTAAGATCATGGAGATGATTACGGGTGGAAATCCACAAGCCCCTGACAATATTGTTAAGAAGAAAATGAATGATTGGGAAAAAGGGCTTAGGGATTTCATGGTTTAAGGATTGTATACAACATTGTGGAAACCCGATAAGAAGTTGGGAAATAATCCCACTTCGATACCAAAGGCACAAAGGAACCCTAAGGAATTTCTAAAGGGAGAAAAAGTACTTTTGTACAAATCACGGATAAGGGCATTAAAAGATAGAAACAAACCAAGATGGTTTGGGCCTTTTATAGTGAAGGAAACCAATCTAAAGGATAAAACCGTCACCATAATAGACGACGTTGGCAAGGAATCCACGGTAAGCATACAACGTCTACGCCCTTTCGACGAAGGGAAAGCGAATGAAGAAGATGACGGTAATGAAGTCACGTAAGGGCACGACTACGAGTCTAGCTACAAGACTCTTAAATAAAGAAAAGCGCTTCGTGGGAGGCAACCCATGCTTAATTGTTTGCTTGTTAGTGTCGTATATCTTTTATTGATTGTTTATTCTCATGTTTAAATTTGTAAAAATGCTTTATTTTGTTTTTAACCTCGTCTTAATTGCATATAAAGGTATTTTACATAAAGGATAAGTGTAGGGAGGATTACACACGTTTTCAAAGAAACGTAAACATGAGAATAGCAATTCATTAAAAGATATATATGTGTGTTTGTTCGAGTCAAATGCTTGTATCGAGTCATAATGGATGTTTTGCAGAAATTTTTCCAGATTCTAAAGATGTAAATTTTCCGAATTGTTTCGGAAAATCGCAGACCGCTTTTTGTCGGGATAACCGACGGCGTCGGGATCGCAACTCGACGACGTCGAGAATGAGTAAAACAAGCGATTAATTTTTTCGTTTTCGAGCTACTTATAAATTTTGGAATTTTCCGGTCTTAATTTTCGAAATTCGCAAACATCCATTCCACAAGCATTATATCCTAGTTTAGTAGAGTCTTATATATATTATTACCGCCGATTTTACGCGAATGTTTCGTTTGTTTTCTTGAATGTGCGGGTTTTATTTATCAAGAAGAAGAAACAAAAGATTGGAAGGAGCTTCTCACGCATACATTTTTCTTGGAAAGGATTTAACCACCACTTCACACGGATCCTACCGAGCTAATCAAGGAGTACTAGTTTCTTTCGTTTTAATTACCTTCTATTATCATAACTTTGATACTTCGGGAACATTGGGGACAATGTTCGGTTTAAGTGTAGGGAGGGAAAATAAAACGGAACTTTGAAACTATGCTTATCCTTGATTATTTGCTTTGTCCAATTGTATTTGTGTAATAAACCATGAGAAAATGTCGGTTAGGGTAATTTTGGCACCAAATTTAAAATTTTCATAACATATAGGAGTGGGCCATTAGTCTTAACAAAAGTGTCTCACGGATAGGAAGTTATATGACTAGCACAAAAACCCTTTACCACCTAAATTCCACCCAAAATGTGAGAATCGCCCTTAGATTAGTAGGAATTAAAGCATTCATCTTTAATGCTTAGAGTGTGAACCGGTTGTATATTAGATTCTAGAACTTGTTTTGTGATGCATTCCGAGATCGCTAGTAAGACTACACTTGTGTAATTAGGAATAACTAAATGATAAGAGGCATTAGGATAACCCTTGTTTGATACCCGTAATATAATTACTTCCTCCACATCGGTTGAGTAATTCACCCACACCTTTGCGTTGTACTCATCTTTAGTACACGATACACCTAGTTAAACCCTTAGACCCTATCCTTTTCGCGGTTCTTGTGATGTTTCGGTTTTTCTGGAATATCAATGAAGAGCATTGTTTACATATCACCCCCAAATATACACCCAAATCCCCTTAGCCTACCTTGTATGCACTCACTTTTAGTGCATTATTGTTATCACCCAAAACCCTTAGTTCAATTATCTAGTTGCTTGCATGAGTTGCTAAGTCGAGTCATATCCTTTGTACACAGTTTTGGGACGATTGGGACTCATGGGAAAAAGTTAAAGTTTATGAAATAACTGGAAGGGAACGTTAAATTTCCTTATTTGCGTAAAAACGTACCCCAAATGTTTTGATCTTTTCAATTCGGGTCAAATTAGTGTTAGAGTAATAAAAACTCAAGTGTAGGGATGTGCCTATAAATCCCTATCATTTTGATATTACCGTAGAGTAAAAGTGTATGAAAAAAAATCGAAAAAAAATAGAAAAAGAGAAAAGAAAAAAAATAGAGTGTTCAAAAAAAATAATAAATAAAGAAAAAATAAATAAAACATACGGGCTACCATCCTACATCTATCCTTTAAATTTATGTTTGTTTGTTTCAGTTATCTAGATTTTAGAGTGTCGAGTCTCGGCTTAGCAACGCCATTCTTCGTATGCTTGTAACATAAACGATTTTTGACTTGCCACCACTAAATAGCCTATCCCACCAAACCCTTTGTTTCCCTACCGTAAGCCTAACATTACAACCCTTTAAAGACCTCTTTGATAGTCTTTCCTAGGTGCTTACGCCAAAGCGATGGAGGATTGATCTATTCTCAAGCCTATGGTAATCTATGTACTAGGACCGGTTAATGAGTGTTTATCTTCCATTTCAAACTTGTTATATTTCATATACACCCGAGAGATGTGAGTATCCAAACACCCCATGTGAGGTGCTAGTATGTAATTTCCGTGCTTGTTATGAATTTTATGGGCTTATATGTGTTGTGGACTGTTTTAAACCAATGCTTCATGACCCTTAACTTATAAATTAATTGGCTAAAGCACATTTGCTTGAGGACAAGCAAATACCAAGTGTAGGGATATTTGATAAGGTTTTAAAATGTACCTTTTGAGGGTCGTTTAAGCCCTTATTTGATCACTTTTGTATCCGTTATTACTTGATATCGTTCCTTTTCACTTTTAGGTGTCTTGAAGGCAAATTCTTTGTAATGGCACTTATTTGGACGAAAAGGCGGATATCTGAAGAAAATGGCCAAAGTCAAGAATCGAGACACTCAAGTCTGCTGAAATACAAGGTGACGACGTCATCGCTTAGCTATGACGCCGTCGGAGCATTTTGTGACGACACATAAGCCAAATCTATTATTTTCAAGTGACGGTGTCGGGCTTTAAAAGAGTAGGCCGTCGCAACTCGGATGGCCTAGATTTGATCCGAGACGCGCCGAGATCGAAGGGACGGCGTCACGAGCATAAGGTGGCGCCGTCGCAAGACTAACGTGGCCAAGGCGAAACCCTAACGACGGCGACACGACGAAGGTCACAAAACATAAGGTGACGCCGTCGCGAATGTAATCTTATATATAGAATCCGAATTTTTCAGTTTTAAAGAGTAGTCTTTTGGAGTAAAAACCTAAACCGAACCAAGGCTGTCTTGTACAGTATTTTAGGGTTCCAAACCCTATCTTACATCAAGATAAGTGTTTTACTTCATTAATTCAATTATGTCTTCAATTATTTGTGTGTATGCTTGCATGTTCTCCATGTCCGGCTAATTTACTTGTGTGTTTGCTTAGGGAATATGAAACTTAATTATTAAATATTGATTGGTTGTCTCTTATCTTAATTGATTAATGATCTAGTAATGCGATAGGTCATTCGTTGTGTAATTAATGCTTGATTAATCTTTGTGAACCTTAGGCTATAGCACTTAGAGCGGTAGTAGGCTAAACCATCCAAAGAGGCCTTAGAGTTAGAGTTTATAATCCCTAGAGGGGTTTTGTAGACGAGACCCTTTGGTAACTTCAAAGAGTTAGGGATAAACGCATACCCTACGACTTTAGACACACAATGCGATTAAGAATAAGGACGTGACAATTCAACCATCAATAGGAGATAATTAAGGAGTAATAAAACCTAAGTGAACACATCTTTAAACTATCATACGAGCACACAATAATTAGACATACATGATATATCGTCACCATGTAAGTTATTGTAAGCTAGTACTTAAAAGTCGAGAAACAATTAACTATTGGTATATCGTCACCATGTACTTAAAAAAGTCAAAGTATACAGTTTTGAGAGTACATATTACTATATTTATATTACGCAACAATGCCCGAGTACCTTATACTACTTTTATATCCAATAATAGTTATTAAGTAAAGTTGACCGCATCGCACAAGTAATGACTTTAGTTTTAAAAAGCACAATAATGCCTTTGGTTCTTAATAATAATAATAATAATAATAATAATAATAATAATAATAATAATAATAATAATAATAATAATAATTGTTTAAAGTTGATTGCATCGCATAAGTAATGTCTTTAGTATTTAAAAATAGAAAACATTAAGAATTTGTACAAGTTACTCGGTATGCACAAAACTACGGTTAAATCACATAAAAAACATTAAGAATTTGTACAAGTTACTCGGTATGCACAAAACTACGGTTAAATCAACCGCAAGCAATGCACACAACGACTAACATGGCACTAATCTCAAATTGTTTGTATGAATACCGTATAGTATATAAACAGCAGAAGTTATTGCTCCTCAACCAATGTGGGATTGAAAATCTATACCCCATCTTAATACCCCTTTCTAAATGACTAAACACATTCACTACTTCCTAGTTATAATCACACTCTTCAATTTCAGTTCTATAACGAACCTTGAGATATTTATGCGGATGGTGTTGAACACAGTTAATGTTAGTAGGGCTGTTTATGCCGACAATGGTCGTAGACTACGGACAATGGTCGTAGCATCGTAGGTATGCTAATATTATTTATGTGGCACAAAATATATAATGCTCTCATTCCGTTATTTTTATTTCATTTTTGTTGTTGTCATATATTGAATGCTCAAAAGTTAGTTCATGCTTTCTAGTTCTACAATTTGTACCTTGTTGGGCATACAATCATCTGCGTTTTCTTTATATGAAAAAGAACGAGTTATCAGGTGAAGATCAAAAGTTGCTTATATATAATGGCTGCAAATCATTTTTCTGAGACACCTATTGGGGACAAAAATAAGGTTAATCTATGCAACAATCATTTTTCTAAGACACCTATTGTCAACACTCATTATGTTACATGCTAACTAAAATTGATACACAATATGATAATTTGGTTTCGGTATGCCTTTTTGTATAAAAAATCTTTAGAATCATAGAGCAAATCTTCATAGTTATTATATGGTAGGCATCTTGTTTTATGAACCTGACTTGTATTTTGGAGAAGAGTTGTCCTTCTTATTTGCCATTTAGACGTCCAATCACTTTTTACATTTTTAGCAAGTTAAAAATGTGAGAATTATATAAGTTAATGATGGTCCAAGTTGAGGACTATATCTTGTGTACAGTCATCAACCACAGACAACCATCAACATAACACACATCACAATTTAGCTAAAAGATAACACGAAAGTATATATAGAAACATAATATTTTCACCACCCGATGTGGTTTATTGTCTTCACTTCGCTTAATTCCGCAATCATATCTCATTCATAATCATCATCTGACCGTTGACCACCACTTTCTTTCGTACCGTCACTGACAGTTCAATCAGTTTTATTAAATTAAATGAGCACACAAATTCACTATATATCCGTGAGTTTTTTGGGGAATGGTGGTGATGGCGATGTAAAGATGGAGATTGGTCCAGTGGGAGTATTTATATCAAAGCGCTAAAGGTCTCTTTCTATGTTTTTTCTTATTTCGTTTTCAAAATATATGTTTATGTGGTTTTTTGGTGTGTCATATCTTGCATACTCGTTTTTTTAAGGTCTAGCATGCTCGTTACTCAGTTCATATCGATTATACGAGTTGCCACATATGTGTGTGTAATACTCCTATAGCTAAGAAAATTGGGAAGCTTGAAAAGCTAATTATTGAAGGAAAAGTTACTCTTGTTGATGATGATGGCAAACCTCTTAAAAAGGTTGATTCTTCATCTAAGGTGGGTAACCCATTCTCTAAAGTGGGTAATGTGGTAGTTTCTGACAGCGATGATGATGAAGTGGAGGTAAGGAGCAGAGTCTTTATGAGCAATGGAAAGCGTGACGGCAACAATTATGATGATGATGATTTTGGCCTCTCTTCTGCACAATTCAAGGCTGCTGGAATTCAAGATTTTTGTCTTAACTAGATTGTTTTATTTTTATGCTGGTTTTGGTTTGGTGGTCTAGTTGGTTGTAGCTTGTTGTCATTTATGGTCTGTCATAGATGATTTAGTGGTTGTATCAAGCGATTGATTGCGGTTAATGTGGTATTTCAGCCACATTCCATTATACTTAAACGTTTTTTTGGAGTAATATATTTTACCGGGTGAAATACCCTTTACCCAAAAAAAAACATTCAGCTTGCTGTAAACCATACCGTCTTAGGCATACAAATCGAAATAGTTCTTATTTGGTAGGCATCTTATTTTATGAACTGCCATATATCACAAAAACAGGTTTTGCTTCTCATTAGCTATTCTAGATGCTTACCCAATCACCTTTTACATTATTAGTGAAAATTTTGTTAAGTTGTTACAAGAACTAAGGTAGGCATTTGGCTAAAATGTTTATATCACATATGCCAAACACAAAAGCTGTGTTCATAATCAACCAATAAGGAAGTTCGGAATCCCCTTGGCTCTATAAAACAGTTAGATGACTGGATTGAGAAAAACCAAAAGTGTGCTTTTATTGGAAAAGTAGCTTCTCGTCATCGATAATACAGATGATCGGATGAAAAAACTTGAGCTCTCGATCTTATGTCCTGTTAATAATAAAGTTAACGTAAGGTACTTTGGTAATGACATTTAGATGTATTTCTACACTAATGGTACTGAATTACTAGTTTCAGCTAAAAACATACTTAGATAGTTAGATTTCATCAGATAAAAAGTAAGATTAATTTACCGACCTTTTTAAGACTTATAAAGTTGTGTGATCCAAATGTGCTAGAGTCTAGACGCTGCGTGAGATAATTGTTAAGTTTGAGAAGTTGTATAAATTATTGACGTAGTAGTTGTCTATCTTTCGTTGATATTTTTCATTTAACAAGTAACATACTTTGGTTGAGTAATACACTAAGTACGTGAGATATGATACAAAATAATTGGTAAATAACTTGTTCCTTTCTTCAACAGAAGAAATTTGAAAATAGTTACATATCTATACTACATAAAATGGAAAAACGGTCAAAGTGGAAATGTGGAAAAATGAAAAAGTTTAATGGTCAAATGAGAGAGAAATATATTTGTGTAATTAATACTCTTATTAAAATACCCCATTACTTAAAATTACAATAATTTATTCACAATGTACAACCAATTAAAAGCATATCTACCAAATTAAAAACAACCAATTAAAACACCCTTATTAAAAAGTACAATGAAATTTTCACAATGTACAATTTAAACAAGCTACAACATAATTCTAAATATAAAATAATTAAACAAACTAATTAATGTTATTTTAAAACACCCTAAAATGAAAAGTATATGTTATTATACATTATACAAATTAATAAAACACACAAAGCTTCATACAAGTTAACAAGTTGATGGTACATATAGTTTTAAAATCGGACCGGACCAACGGGTTCAACCGAAACCGTGTCGCCATCGGTTCGGCTAACCAATAATGGCCATCCGGAAACGAACTAGAGAGGACCCGTTAAAACTGATACAAACTGGTGAATCAGGTCTCATCGAGATCTATTTCTCCGGTTAATAGTCACAGGGTACTCGCCGCCGCAACGCACGGGTACCCTGCTATATTATATATAAAGGAAAAACCAAAAAGTAAAAAGTAAAAATTTGAAACTATTAACACATATTGAAAACCGGGTTGACACAGTACGCTTCAAATCCAGTGGGTTGACCATGTTTAATTTGACCCGTTTTGACCCAACATGTCATATTGACTCGGTTTAAATCGACCCGTTTTTCGACGGGAACGGTTAAACCGGTTGAACCATTACGGGTCGAACCGGCTTCAAAGCGTTATGTTTAATCCCCAAATCTTCAAACTTTTTTATTTTTCGTTTAGAACTCATAAACTTTTTTAACACAAGCGATCTGTCGCTATATAAATATATTATCTATAAGTTTTCTTCAAAACAATTATAATGTTTTACAATTATGAGAAAATATGTACCGTTAGTGCACATTTAACTTTTCAATATGCTAAATCGCTCATTTAAAAAAGATGCATTAAATGTGCCCAAATCTTTACAAAATAGCTAAAATTAGTCAATTTTATTTTATTTTGGGCTAATCATATTGACGCTAATTTTAGTCACCATTAATCCCATCCTTGTTAGTTTTTACGCAACAAGTAACGTGTGTTGTTAGTTTTATCCTATAAGCGATGTAATGTTTACTTTCATTTTCATTAAATGATTTTATATGTTGTTTGATAGATGTTAAGAATTTTGTCTAGACTTTAATTATCGTATAGTACAACCGTTTGCAATTGCATTTTCATCGGTTCACGTTTTATTTTAAACGCTACACAAAACACTCACCACAATATCACAAATCATTAATTATCTGACGCTAGAAACAGCTGCCGCTAGGCGCGGGTACTCGTCTAGTGAGATATAATATCTTTATCTTTAAAGACTTATAAAGCATGTACTTGTTTATCACGCGAAAATCTTGCTCTCCGAGGCACATAAGCTTTAAACAAACACCCCCCATGTCTTAGTTCAATTCCACAATCATGTACCGAGTGATCATTCTTTCTTAATTGGCATTCAATCATAGTCATCAGACCTAATTCCGCAACTAATTGTTATTCTAATAGAATATTGAGAACTTGTATGAATTAGGTAGTAAGTAATTGCTATTGTTATTGCTTTAGCAATAAATGATGTAAATAATACCAAAATATGTGCTTTTACCCATATTAAACTTACAAAAAGAAATAACGTGAGTCGTTATTGAATAGTTAAAAAAAAAGATTTTCTATTGACTAATAGGATGACTTCATTTATTTTACGTGACCCAATTAAGCTCTCATATGTTCTATTTGGTTTTGCCTAAAAGGTGCATTTGCAATGTTGTGTTTTCTGTTATTGTATAAAAGATCTATTTTTAATCAGCAAAAAATGTGAGAAATTGTATGAACTGATTGTTATGGCGGTGAGCTGGATCCGCAAAATTTTAATCCTTTCATATCTCAGAAAATCAAATATAACAATCAACCTCACACTCACATGAACTAATGAAGCTTTTGCATATAAACAATACTTAAACAAGAAAAATTCTTATTCCTCACCCGATGCGGGATTGAAAACTAGATACCTATATGAATTAGCACGTTTGAGACTAAAAATAATGTTTGAGAACTTATATGAATTAGCAAGTAATTGCTATTATTTTTGCTTTAAAAATAATAGGAAAAATGTGAGAAATTGTATAAAATTGCTTGTTATATTCATTGCCACGAGTTATTAACTTAACAATTTTATAACTCTTAAGAAGGAATATGACAATCAACATCATACTCACAATATGTAAACAAGAAAAACTTATATTCCTCGCCGATGTGGGATTTAAAACCTGATACTTCGTATTGACTAATAATCCTTTGAGTTAATTGCATTTTTGGTCCCTGTGGTATGGCAAAATTACAGTTTTGGTCCCTAAACTTTGAAAGTGCAATGATAGTCCCCATTTTGAAGTTTGTATTGCATTTTTGGTCCCTAATCGGTGTGAAATGACCAAATTACCCTTGTCTTCTCTGAATAAGACAAAGGGTATTTTAGTCGTTTCACTTTATCCAGGGACCAAAATTGCAATACAAACTTCAAAATGGGGACTATCATTGCACTTTTAAAGTTTTAGGGACCAAACCTGCAAATTGGCCATACCACATGGACCAAAAATGCAATTAACTCTAATCCTTTTAAAAATGTGTATTGTCTTCACTTCAATTCCACGATCATATTATATCTCATTTATTTTTATGGGTTTGATGTGCAAACATGAAGGTGATTTTCTACAGAAAGAAGGATTCGAGAAAGAAGGATTCGAGCTTGTTTAAAGTGGTTCTCTATGTTATCAAGTTCTATTTTGGGTATGATCAAAGTCGAGATGTGGGACGACGATGATCATGAATTGTCTACTGAATGCTAAAGCAATATTTTCGTGTCAAATGCTTACGTTGATATTGTTATATGAATTCCTATGGGACAAATTACCATCATCGTGAATAATGGAAGTTTGATTGATCGACTTGGTCTTTATGACATCGTGAATAATGGATGTTGAGTTGTTTGATATGTACGGGAAGGTTCGGCATGGTAGACATGGTATTTGTGGTTGTTCTTTTTAAATGTTTAAGGTGATGTATTAGATTTATTGTGTGTGCCCCCTTAGGTGTTATAAGGATATATTTGAGTTGTAAAGGGTGGGTTTATGGTTTTAATAGTCGCCGTATGTTTCCATAAACCTTTCAGCTCCCACTTAGATATTACTTAATATAGTAATGACATTGGTTTAGTCTAGCTTAACACGCCAATGCCCCCAGATTTGAACCGATTGTGGTTCCTGGAAAAACCATTTTCTAAATAATTCATCATTAATACTTATCCTTTTACTTCTAATACTTCATTAACTGTGAATATGGATCGAGTCATTTCACAAGTTAATATTTTGTTTCGTTATATCGATTGAACAAGATTACCAAATCTTACGAACGTATTCTAGATAGATCTTGGGTAAGGCCTTACAAACATCTTGTCAATCCTACGAGGGCCCAAACAAGATTATGCTTTGAAACAAATCCAAATGAGCAAATTCTCTTGACTACAAGCAAAACTCATGAACTTTGCAACACTTTTGAAAATAGCCCTTATAACCATCTTTTACGGATAGCGTTAGATTATTTCACACAAGTGCACTACATTCATAACAGTTATCTGGTATCTCAAGTCTGAGGATAAATATACATGATTTACTTAATGACAAAGATCTATAAAGTATAATCATGTTAAGTTGGGATCTATCCTATATTCAATTCATTGAATATCATGTGAATTTGGCATATCCCACGCATCAATATACTTTAAGTATATTCTACCAAAACTCAGATTTGTCTTAATTCAATGACATTCCCACATCATTGATCGACAACGGACCTTTTAGAAATAACATAAGTTATTCACGGATTAAACATGCAAATATAGGATGTAATATTAAGAAAATGAAAAATAAACATAACCAATATCTTATTTCATTTAAATAATAGTTGTTCAAAACATCCCTTATCCAAATACTAAATAGATCAATGCATGATAATACTGGTTAATGAATTATGTCTCAAGTAATGACAAACGTACTTGTTGACAAGGCATAATTTCAACTAACTTTGATCTATTGGAATTTTGAGAATATTTATTTTAAGAATTCAACTAGTGAAGTTCTTTGTATGTGTGCATTCAAAATATCTTGATATCTCCTCATAATATTTTCATAAAGTGTGTGACATCCTCAACCACCAATTTATGACAATCAAACTTTCAAACATTTTAAAGTTTAAAGTATTCTTATTCTTTATTGTATAATGCAACTATGCTCGTAGTTGAGTACAACTAGTTCACATGGCCATTTACAAGGATCAAATCCTCCCATTACTAGTATTGAGTGTCATCTCAATTATACCAGCATCATTGTATTCAAAACAACAATATGCTCTTTAAAATCTCCGTAAACTTCAGTATCTACAGTGTAATGTTTGATGCCTTCAAACTTTCAAGTTTGTTAGCTATGACAATTACGCAACAATTGATATATTGCTCATCCGTAGAATTTTGAGAGCAATTCCAGGCTGAGGAATGTAATTCTAAATTCAAACCTATTGTATTTGAATATTCATCGAACTAGTTATCTAATAACTTCATTAGATATCAATGTTGTCAAATCATCTTACATTCAAGCATGATACATCAATAACATGATGTACATGAAAAATCCTTGTGTCAAACTAAGATTTCATTCATGTTCTACATATCCATTTTCCAAATGATATATCATGTTCTATTAGACTCATTTATTTACCGCACATGTTTATTAATAATAAACATATATTCCAAGGTTGTTTGTCTTATTTTCAAAATCCTTCAAGTGAAGTTCCATTCCAAACTAAGGGGGTGTTTGGGTAAAAATCACGTTTGCATAAATGATGTTTGCAAAACCACGTTTTCAAAAAGTAAGTCCCTACCTCCAATTTCAAAACCATGTTTTGAAGGCAAATTTAATGATAATCACGTTTGCAACCAAACACCAACACTTGATTATTCACGTTTTGAAAACGTGATAATCAAATAATCACGTTTTCAAAGGGTTGCCAAATACCCCCTAAAACTAACATTTATCTTAGATGGAATGTTACTACCTACAACATATAAGATTTAAAGAAAACAAACATAATACTCCCACTAGCTTTCAGGAATACTTAGAAACTATCTTATTTTAATTTTAAACCAAAACTTAGATTCCATAGTTAAACATAAGAATCATCTCCTAGATTCATGCATATATCAATTCATGAATTTTTGCAGTTTGTACATTTCCAAAGATTATGTGAAATCATAAAACTCTTTTGTATTACTTATCGTGCTCGCAAAAGCAATCAACCAAGAAAGAGTTTTAATATTCTATTGTCATTTTTCATATCAATGATAATAAGTATGACAATTATCATCTTTATATATTTAATGTGTCTAGGAAAGAATATTCAATCACACATAATTGCTTAAGTGTGATTAATAATCTTGTCACAAGTCATGCATTAAATACATGTACAATTTTGTCCATATGATTTCTACACAAAGATTTAAACCACTAGGGTTTTCCTTCCTTTGAAAAAACTCATCTTTATTAAGATAAACCAAGTTTTCAAAATTTATTATCTTTTTTTTGGACAACATCTTAACATTCGTAGTATAAATAATTTACCACAATTCAATATTAGGTAATATATCATTATGATTAACAGGTTTACCATGATCCTGTAATTCATATTTCTCATCATATCAAATATCTGAGATATCCTTGCGGATCTATGAATGAGAATTCCACCATCTTGAGGTCTATCAGATTTGACCCCATCATGATATTTACTATTGTATTTTAGAAGATTATGTGTTTTGTAATTGTAATTTAATCTCTTCAATATCTAAACAAAACTCCCACTTGCTTTTGTAATATACAGACTATCTATAAATACTTTAGCAATTAGAACAACACTAAATTGTTTTCTTTTGGGATATTACAAATCACATTAACAGTTCGTAAATCATGTTCGTTAATAACCTACTCCATAAGTAGTTTTAACAAATCAAAACTTCAATATAAGACTCAATGTGATTCATCACATTCCATACTAAAATGGTGTCTTATTAATCTTCTAGGTTTTGAGTTTTATTAAGTATATCCAATCAATACCAAATTTTCTAACCTTGACAACTTTTGGAAGAAAAGAAGATATAGTTATCTTGAATCAAACAATATAACAAATGTTTGATTCTTCTAACTGAACATTTCATATACATACAGTATTTCATCAGAATTAATATTTTAAGACAATTTAACAATATGTAAGATTGTAGGATCGTTATTTTATTCTGTTTGATGATTCGGGTGGTCTTGGATGATCAAAATACATGTTTACCATTTTAGAGAGATAAAGTAGAGAGAGAGAGGGTGTTCTTGCTAGAGGTTTAAACAAAGGAAATGTTAGATTGAATTAGAAGCACCACCCCTTCCATGGATGGAAGGGGTATTTATACTTACAAATACACGACCTCCTATCGGCCTGTGGATCAGGCATACAATGGGTAAAGACCCGTCCTTCCTCCACGGTGTTGCACTAAACTATACTACGCTACTAATTAACTAATAAACTACTTAAACAACGTAAATAACGACAAGTCTACGAGCTAAACTATGCTAGATAATATTTGGGGTGACCGACACTTTAACATGGAATTTCCAATTCCTAACAATCTCCCCCTAAGGGAGGTCACCCCATTTTACATTTCGAATCCTAGCGTTCTATTCTTTGACTTTGTTACTGAGCTCGTAGACTTGAATTCTTCACTTTCGCAATCTTTGTGCTTTTGTAGCGATTCTTCAAAGTCCGCATAGTTTATACTTTAAGTGGAGGTCTTTGAACTGATCCACATCTTTGATGATCTTGAGCTTTCATTGAGATCATCACCACGCAAATCTCTCCGGATCATCCATAGTTGTGTTGCCTTCATGTGATGTTGTGACTTTTGGACCGACATGCTCACACTTTTGAATCATGACATCTTTCCATCGAGTAGCGGAAGCCTTCTTGGTTCATGATATTTGCGGTGAAGCGAAGCATAATATAAAAATATCGTAACCGAGTTATGAAGATATGCACCGTCATGATTTCTTCAAATTAAGTGTGGATCTTTGTGAGCATGCGGCTTTGGATTGACTCCTCAATTACGATCACCGCAACCGTCCAAATGTACCGCAAACAACAGTTAGCAATAAACACACGAAAGTGTCTTTGATCACTTCGTTGAATTGAGGTACACGCCCACGGTTCCCGTTGATCGAGACAAGTCTCGCTGTAATCGGTAGGATTCCTAAGAATCTCCTTGATGAGGGTTTCGCATTTGCTCTAGTCGTTCTCAAACCGAACGTCTCAAAGAAGACAACACGGAGTGAGTGAACCCGGTAATTGAGATTCACCGATTGATGAAAATGATTTGAAAAACAATCGCGTATTGCTTGAAAGAAAGAGTTTTGCAATCGACGAAGGTTTTATGAAAAGATCAATTTTCAATCATAAATACTTTTATATTTGAAAGAGTACATTTGACGTGCTAGTAAGAAGAAGATTCGCACATCGAACGGTTTTCCAAAAGTATTTTTCAATCAGAGATACTTTTTGTGTTTGAAGACATAAGTACACATTCATCGTGCTAGAGAAAAGAAGGTTTGCACATCGAACGGTTTTTCCAAAAGTATTCGTCAATTCCAATCCTGGACCAAGGTTGATTCAAGATTGAATCTCCCCATCGTTTCTATCCAGTTGTCACAAGTTTGATCTTACGAGAAGTGTTAGCCTTAATAGTTTTATTAAAAGTGATGGTCATTCACGATTAGGAACTTTGTAACGTGTGTTAGATATCGTGATAGAATAGTCAACGGGCTCGTGGACTGGGCTAAGCTAAATGGCTAATAGTTATGTTAAGCTAGCCTTCTATTATATGTAATCCAATCCAAGTCCACGAAGCCCAAGCCAAGCCCATGGAAAGCCTTTAGGGCAACATGTGTCTTGTACTATAAATACCCCTCAAATGGTCATTTGAGGGGTGTGCTTGAAAGTGTGTGTGTGTGTGTTTTTCCTTTGAAGCAATATAACATCTTATTGTTTTCAACTTTCTTCTCTCTACCTCTCTAAACATATACACGAATCATATTCAAGTCACCATATCTTATCTTAATCTTTCTCTTTTCTTTCTTCATCTACGCATAACTGTTACGTGTTTGTGTTGGTTTTTCTTGGTAAAGTGATAAGGTATACGTGATAAAGGGGTATAACAATTGGTATCAATCGCCTAACAATGGTTTAGGAGTGTTTGTGTTTGTTTTGAAGGGTTACGCATAAAGCTCTCGTTTTTACACTTTGGATACGCTTAAAGCTTTCATTTTTTCACCAAAAAATTCAAGATTCTTGTGGTTTAAGGTTTATTTGGTGTTAAAGTTTTAGTTTTTCGCAAAAAGTTTCAAGCTTTACGGGTTTAGATACGTTTTTTAAACTCATTTTGTTTCATTGGTCATTTCTACTCGTAACTTTTCTAAGCACTTTGGGTGAAAAAGGTCAACATTTTTGGGTTATTCGAGTGTTTTTAAGGATATCTGTGCAAGCGAAATCATTTGAATCGTTGGAAATTTCTTACGAGTAGAAGTCAAAAAGTCAAAACCCTAGTTTTCTACTCGTAACTTTTCTAAGCACTTTGGGTAAAAAAGGTTAACATTTTGTGTTATTTGTTAAGGCTATCGTGCAAGAGAAATTGGTTGAATCATGGAAATTTTTACGAGTAGGTCAAAACCCTAGTTCTACTCGTAAGAAAGTCAACTACTCATAAGTTTTCTACTCGTAACTTTTGGTGAAGAATCTCCGAGCTATAACGGTGACTCGGTGCTTCCTCACTTCGATAAGTGTGTGGAACACTTCGACTTGTGGATATCCCTTACGCTGTGACGGTGTAAAGGATTTTGGTTCTTAACCATAGTTTACGCATAAGCTAAAAGCTTACGAGTAACTCACGCATAACTTCACAATTACGCGTAAGGTTTACGAGTAACTTTTGTCTCACGCATAAGCTTAAGGTTACGCGTAAGATACTTTCTACGCATAAGATCCTACGCCTAAGCTTCCTAGATCATAAGATCCTACTGTAACTACATCCTACTCGTAACTACATCCTACTCGTAACCATATCCTACTCGTAACCATATCCTACTCGTAACTTCTTTGGTCTACGCCTAAGCTTTTGGCGGGAAAACTTGAGTAAAATTAAATTTTTGAGGAGACTAAACGTTCAATTTTACGCGAGATTCAAATTTTGGTTTAACTGTGAAAATTTTGGTCAAAATTCAAAATTTTGGGCCTAAATTCAAATTTTCGGGTCAAATTTGGCGTCAAAATTGTCATAACTCAAATTTTCATACGACCTTAGAATTGATTTTATAGTGAATTTCAAATTTTGGGCGAAAATTTTTAAGAACCGAGTTCTGAGTACGACTTTCGGAAACACCTCAACCAAGCTTAATCTTCATCAACCACAACTCCTTTATCGTTGAATCGATCCTACATCAACTTTATCATCACATACCTTCATCAATTGCAACCGACAAAGATCATCTCAAAGCGCTTTCACAAATGCTATTCTTTGGATTCGCCAATACATGGTTTTCGAGTTTAATACGCAGTTTGCTCAACCATCTATGCATATGTGTCAAGAAGGACACATGGTTGATGTTATTGGGAATCGAATGGATTTACTATGCATACAAATGGGAAATAAGATGCAATATGCGAGGCGTATGTTGGACATCAAGGAGGTCGATTGTGAATCGAATATGGGATATCAAAATGGGAATAAGCGTTTTATGACTTGGTTCGAATGCTACCTCCGAACCTCAAAGCCAAGATTCAGGTATCGTCGGTTCAACCATGCTACCTCCGAACCTCAAGTACATGAGGGTGTTGTTAGCAAAGAAAGAAAATTGGGAATAGAGTTGATCACGAGGAATACAATTTACGTATCCGTGACGGGCATAGAAAACAAATGATAATGCAAGCTACTTGTCTTACAATCAACCAACAGGACACAACATCAAGTGCTACTTTTGATACACCTCCGTCTATGACACAGATTCACTCAATGAGGTACCAAATTATAGTAATGTTGCTAATCGGTTTACTCATGATGAACAAGATTCGTGACATCAAGCACCTACTTATGATACATACCGGACAATCCGAGTTGTAGCAATACGAACTCGAAACTCCGGATGTGAATCCTAATGGAGGTGTGTGGCACAAAATGGTGCGATCGATGAGGAAACCCGTGCTTATTTTGAATCATTACTTAATACTTGTGGTATTGAAATTGAGAAAGTTAGTAAGGTCAATCGCGAAGTTAAGGCCGCGAATGTGAAATTGACCGCCGAGCTTGAGAGTTACAAGGAGCACGCCAAAGCCTATGAATTTCATACAAACAAAATGTCGAATTAGAAATTGGTTATCGAGATTGCTTTTAAGAGAAAAACAATTGCAACTCAAGTATGACACACTTGATGTGAATCAATTTGAAAATAAAATCTTTAAACAAGGAAATTTCGATCTAAACAACCAACTTTCTAAACAAAAAGCACTTTTTTCGATCTTGAAAAGAGAAGAAAAAAGTTGATTCTCGATTTTTCAAAATGAGAAGATTCTCTTCTTGATGAGATTCGGATAAAATGAAACGATCAAAAATTGGATAATTTGCTTCTTACAACGGGTCATTCCGCTAAAACAAACAAGATGCTTTCTAATCAAGCAAATCCGATTTTTCACACGCACATAAAATGGCTCTTGGTAACAACCCTTCCTCGTTCCTCAAGAAAGCTCGAAATCTCGGAATGTGTTGAACAATGGAAAACCTTTGCATGAACCCATAATTGTGCATGACTCTCTTGAAACGTTGGAACTATCTGAGGAGAGTAGATCAAAAATGAAACAAAAGAATCCAGATCTTAAACCGATTGATTATAACAAATGGAACAAAATTAATGGAATTACTTTTGTTAATCAAAAAGAACAATCAACGTTTTCCACCACACCAAGTGTTTCAAACAAAGTGTCAACACCAGTTTCAAAACCAGTTTCGAAACCAGTTGTAGTTTCCAAATCTCTTTCGAAAATCGAACAAATGTCTTCAAACAATCCTTTTAACACAAGTGATACTAGAAGCATTTTAGATGACGTTAAAACTAGAATTGGGTATCTTCAAGAGACTGTTAAAACTAAAACCAATATTACAACAAACATCTGGTTTAATAGTTTTGATAATGAACAGAAAAAGTTTTTTGAAACTCAAATTGCCCCTCCGTGAATGCCATCGGTGCAAGGGTAATTCATGTTGAACAAGCACTTTTGAAAGAAACAAGTGACTTTGTCAAGGACCATAAATCCACAGTAAAGCAAGCTAATGAAAGTTTTGAACACATCAAAGTTTTGGAAAATTTAAATGATTCTCTCTTCAAGATGTTATGACTACCGATATCATGTCCATTATCTTACAAACATATTATGTTGAAGATCATGAAAGACTCGATGAGACCTCCATAATTGTTTCAAAATATGAAAATGCTCTTGAAAAACTTGAAAAGAAAAGCGTGTCCTATTTTAAACAACTTGATCGAAAACCGAGGAATGCAAGTATGACAAAGCTGTCGTATGAGCGTGCCTACAAGGACATGCAAGAGCAAAATGATCTTTTGAGAGTTCGGTGGAAAGTCTAAAAGGAAAGGTGTGGATACTAAGTTTGCAAAACCATTGACCGAGGAGAAAACAAATGTTCCCAAACCGATTTTCAAACCAAAATGTCTATTTCTCGGTTTCCTCCAAAAGTCAATGAGAAAAATGATTTGTCAAAAGCAGTCACTCCACAGACTTTGCCTATTAAAAAGAGAATTATCAAAGGTTTTGAAAAAAAAGCGATTTTTGAAAAACCAAAAGTGATTACACCGGCATTTCTAGGACTAGTACAAGGAATGTGACCAAAAATCCAGTTAAAGAATCATTGGTTCTAACAACATGGTCAACAATCACTATCTAGAAGAAGCTAGGAAAAAGGCACGAGACTCGAAAAGATGGAATTCTAGGTGCAACATCTAGGGTGATGAATTCTACAAGATTTCAAGGCACTGCTAGTAGTAGTAAACCATTACCTAGGAACACTCTACAAAAGACTAGGGATTGGCTTGCATCTAAGAGTAGTTGCAAAAGAAAATGCTATGCCCTTAGAAAACAACACTAGGAATTCTAAGTCTTTTTCGAACAAGAATCAATTTCAAAAGATTGTAGTGACAAAGTTAAAGTCATTGTTTTAAACAAGAATATTGAATTTATGCATACTACATGTAAAAATGTGTCTTTTCACTAATCATGATGCATGTGCCTTACAATATCTCAAGAAAGATAATTCTCGTGCAAGGCACAATCCACTAAGACACCAAATAGAAACAAGCCCGTTGATAAAATGTCAAACAAAAGAAACCTAATAGGTGGATCTCTTGGGACGTAGTTTCTCCAAAATGAGTCTTCCACGCATCCGATAAGAAAACAACTCCTAGATCTTACCTTAGGTGGATTCCCACGGGCAAAGTTTTCAACAAAATAGGTCTTAGATGGATTCCCGGGAAAGATTTTTGATACTTGCACCAACACGGATAATAGTGACAATCATTCGGATAAGGAAGTCAAAACCACTACAACCGTTGATAGTGATCACCCTCACCGTGAGGAAACATGTACTTCTAACATTGTTATTTGTGAAAATTCTTCTTCTGTGGATGCAGGTACTTGTAAAAGTGTTGAAGATTCTTATACCCCGTGTGGTAAAGAAGAATTTTATGCCAATTTCGCATGTGGAAATCCTTTTCTAGTTCCACTCTTAACTCCACTTTTACTTGTCCCAACTTAATTTCTCTTTCTTCAAATCTTCTTTGTAAATATTTTTGAAAAACAAAATACAAAATTTGAAAAACCAACAAAAGCAAAATATAAAAATATAAAACTTTCAAAAATACAAAACAATAGAAAATCAAAATCCAAAATATTCTTCTCACGACATGTCTCTCGTATAATCGATATTCATGACGTTTCTAGAAATGTCATTCAACAATGATACGGGCATGTACAGATGCTTGAGCGAGAGTTCTTTAATTGTTTTCTAAAACATGTCGTTTCTCAAAATTTCTTCAAATAATGGCTTTCGTATACTTGAGACGAAACCCGGACTTCAAATTAATGGCTTCGAACACATAAGTTCGGGACCCGCTTCAAAGAAAGGAAAGTGCTTATCAAAATCAAAGGTTTTAAATATTTTTCAAGCGCTTTTCCTACAAACATAATGGCTTGCGATTACTTGATTGCAACCCGATCTTCAAAGAAAGGAAAGTGCTACGCAAAATCGATTTTCATAAATATCGAGCACTTATCCTAAAACAAATGAAGATAATTCTTTTCGAATATCTTCAAAAGATTTTCAAAATCTTCATCTCATCGTACCATTGATTCGAAATTTTTCAAAAGATTTTCAAAATCTCTCACATTTGGTACCAAGATAACTCCTCTAAACCCTTAATTGATTCTAAATTTTACGTATGAAAAATATGCTTTCGTTAAGGGGGAGTATAAAACAAAATTGTTCCAAAATTCATGCTAAATCAGTTTCTCTCCAAATGTTTTTCGAAAAACATATCTTTTAATCATTTTGTTTCAAAAACATCATAGATATGCTATTTTTGAGGGGGAGAAACGTGATTAAAATGTGATCAAAAAGTTTTAATGATCGTTGTTTGAATCTCAAAAGAGCTCGACTCAGTTGAAACCAATGAATTGACGAGGAATCATGTACCATCTCGAGAAACTTTCTATGACTTGACCAGGACGGGTAATAATTTCAAGCTAGTTCTCTAGTGATGTAAAGCGTGTCTCGAATCGGTCTTGTTCATTTAAAGTCGATCAATTCAAAAGTGCGAACTCTACCCTCTATGTGCGATTTTTGTC
This sequence comes from Chrysanthemum lavandulifolium, assembly GCA_022545495.1. NCBI lineage: Eukaryota > Viridiplantae > Streptophyta > Magnoliopsida > Asterales > Asteraceae > Chrysanthemum > Chrysanthemum lavandulifolium. Next base: position 306,246,947 of record CM040238.1, read on the forward strand.
AAAACTTATAAGCACATGTGAAGGGGAGTGTTTTTGAAAATACAAAACTCTTTGAGTGTTTCAAACATGTTTTCTATCATAAACACTCGAGAGATTTTCAAGAAAAATGGTTTTATGGCAACAATAGGACAATCATGGAGTTATAAGGTGACTAAGGATAGGAAATTAGTCCTATGATCCGCCAGAGCCGGAGGGATCTACCCAAGGACATCACAAATAGTTAGTATTAGAAGTCCTTAGGTATGATTGAAAAAGGAGTAATGTGAGAAAGGAGAAAGAAGGGTTGAAGAATTAAAAGAAATGTAATGAAAAGGGTGAAAAGAAATAGCCCTCCATATTCAACCTTAGGGCGTAAACCGGGTTCAATTCATATGCTCTTGGTTGTCACTAGATGACACCGGTATTGAAGACAAAGACGTCATGGACCCGGTGGCGCCTTGCACTAAACCTTCTAGCCACTCAATTCCTCTTAAAAGGTTTGTTTCATTCTCACTGGGAACCCTACATAATCTATCGACTTTCTCTTAGAGATCGTTGGTATTGAAGAAGGAGACCTCTCCCTAGTCTCCGCTCGGAAAACCAAAATGCACTATTGAGTCTAGAGCCACGAGATTCATCAAAAGATCTCATAGGAACACTTGACATGACATCGCTTGTTGTTCATCAATAAGGACACAAGTGATATATTATAGAGTCCCACGCAGATCTTAGCAATCGCCGAACATTTATGAGAAGTTTCACATCGTGATCTTGGTGATTGAATGGAAACTCTGCCGGGGTCAACATCAAGCGACCACGACGGCAGTCACTTCGGTAATTCTCCGTGGATTACGCTTAGTGTGTCTCAAATGGTCTACGATCGTGGGGTGATGCTTGGTGTACCTCGACTCATCCGAGCTGTAGATGTACTTGGTATATCGCGTTATCTCACTTGTGGGACTCCGGTTCAGAGCGGCCTCTGTGAGAATTAGAGGCGTGTTTTCACACTATCTTGTTAACACCCTCGAAATTCAAACTTGTAAGTGCCGGAATCCGCTTATTACTAACCTGTTTTTATGTTTTCTTCTTATGGAAGCTCCGGAGCGGATTGATCGTGCAGATTTGCCACATGCTCATACCAACAACACATGAAAGTTCTCATCAAAATCAAAGGCAACTCAAAGTTAAAGATGATTCTTCGTCAATGTCAAAGAATCTACAAAGTGTAAAGACTCGAGAACTTCATCATTGGAAACTCAAAGTCAAATAGAAGTGTGAGCATGGTGGAGAAAGGCGTGGAGACACCTAACCAACGAAGTTGACAACGGCAAACAACCACATTATCGATCACAAAGCATGAAGGAACAAAGAATCAAGACTATTCTATATCTACACACAAAGTTCAAGCTCAAAAAATTAAAGACCTATTCAAGTGGAGCATCTTTTGAATGACCACCCCTTAGGGAGATTGTTAGCCTTGATTAGTTTTATTAGAAGTGATGGTCATTCACGATTAGGAACTTTGTAATGTGTGTTAGATATCGTGATAGAATAGTCAACGGGCTCGTGGATTGGGCTAAGCTAAATGGCTAATAGTTATGTTAAGCTAGCCTTGTCTAGTTCGTGTAACCCAAGCCCAATCCACAAGTCCATCTCAAGGCCCATGGCCAAGCCTTTAGGGCATCATCCTCTGTACTATAAATACCCTCAAGTATGTCATTTGAGGGTGTGCTTGAAAAGTGTGTGTGTGTGTGTTTTCCTTTGAAGCAATATAACATCTTATTGTTTTCATCTTTCTTCTCTCAACCTCTCTAAACATATACACGAATCATATTCAAGTCACCATATCTTATCTTAATCTTTCTCTTTTCTTTCTTCATCTACGCATAACTGTTACGTGTTTGTGTTGGGTTTGCTTGGTAAAGTGATAAGGTATACGTGATAAAGGGGTATAACAAGAAGATCTCACATGTCACCCACCAAGAGCTTGTTTGATGTTGGCTCTAGAAGGATTTCCATCTTCATTGTGAATACTTTACATATCACTCGGATGTTCTACAAGGATAATGCGTAGGACTCTTAACATATTCTTACTTTCCACATTGTGTGAAACATCAAGTCTTCAAGAATAGTGTCCTAATGAGATATAGTGGATGATCTCTTGGCTCTAGACTCAATAGTGCATTTTGGTTCCTTTGGGAGACTAGGAGAGGGTCTCCTTCTTCAATATCAACAATCTCTAAGAGAAAGTCGATAGATTATGTAGGTTCCCGTGAGAATGAAACAAGCCCTTTTAAGAGGAACTTGAGTGGTTTGGGAAGTTTAGTGCGGTGCATCTTTGGGTCCATGATGTCTTGTCTTCAATACCGGTGTTACCTTAGTAACCACCAAGAGCATATGAATTGAACCCGTTTCGCCTAAGGTTGAATTGATGGAGGGCTATTTTTTTCACCCTTTTCTCATTCATTTCTTTTCATTCTTCAACCCCTTCGGTGCTTACCGAGACTTCATTACTAGAACCTTGTTGGGTTTATTCCATTACTAGCTCGTCTCGATCCGCACTCTTCCCATTTCTCATTTTTCTCCTTTTTCAATATACCTAAGGACTCTACACTATCTAGTGGATTGTCCTCGGTAGATCCCTCCGGTTCGGCGGATCGTGGGAACAAATACCTAACCTAACCATCCTTATAACACCATGCATAAAGTAAAATGGTCGGTCTTTTGGTACAGTTCATTCTTCCTTGAAACCAATTGAAAATCATTTGGAAAAACAATCAAGGTACTTGTGATACGAGATCAAAGCATTTTGTACCTTAATAGTTTCGATCATTTAGAAAAACTCCCCCTCAACATGTGCATATAATTTAGAAATTGTTTCGCGCATGGAGGCAAGAGGACTTTGAAATATTTTCTTTGATCGCAATTTCGTACGAAAAAGCCATTTGATTTTCTTGGTAAATTCTCCCCCTCAATATGTGCGTAGGATATTTGAAATCATTTTATCACATAGAGGCAAGAGTTCTTTTGAAGCACATCCACGATCACACAAGCCATTAAGAAACCATTTAAAACTCAATCAAGGTACTCCCCTCAATATGTGCATCAATTTATGCTCCCCTCAATTTAGCACATATTAGTTTAGCACATATGAGTCAACACATTGAATCAAATGATCACCTTTTATCAAATTTCATTATTAAATCACAAATTCTCCCCGATCAAAATATCAAACCCTTTGAGATTTTGGATCTCAAGTGATTTAATTAGGTTTAGAAAACATGGGAGAATATGTGCCGGTTTAAATACTCATCTTGTTTTGGATAAATCCTCCTCCTCAACATGTGCATTATGTATATTGAAATCGTTTGGCACATGGAGGCGGAGTGCCTTTAAAGGACTAAAACCAATTCCATTTAAAAGCAGATTTGAGATTTAAATCACGATCTCTCCCGATCAAAAATATCAAACCATTTGAGATTTGTGATCCCAATTGATTTAAATCATTTAGAAAATTTTGGGGAAAGGCGTGGCAAGATTTAATTTTGAAAGATGATGAGATAAGGACAGATTTAAGACATTAAAGATTGTTAGTGTCAGGTATGATTGTTTTAAGAGATCTTTTAGTAAAATAAAACAATTTCACAATCAAACAAGAACAGAAAAAATTTCATTTTGATAGATCTTTGAGTTTTAAAGAAAATCATACCATGACATAACATTAAATCTTTAGATCACCACATTTTAACGTACAAACGGACTTTTATGAAGAAATATTGTTTGAAAATAATTTATTTTAAATCACTCTCCCCCTCAATCGATGACCGAAGTCGATAATTGAGTGACTTATATTTTTGATAAAATGAAGTCCGGTGATTTTCAAGATTTAGTCCAATTAATTTTCAAAACAATATTTTCCATTTTCAAAACAATAATTTTTCAAAATTTTTAAAAATGGTATCCTGCACAAAGATACGTTAGGTGGTTGAGAAGCTTGTTGTTGTTCTTTGTAGGGCTTGGAAGAAAACCGTCTGCGATGCGGTGAGACTTCTTACGTTGCATTTTGAATGCCAACCGAGGTCAAATTAAGCTCCGTTTCTTCAATCACTTAGAAGAAAACCATCTGGCGATGCGGTGAGACCTCTTACGTTGCATTTATGCCAACTCTCCATAGAAGTCCAATTAAGCTCCGTTTCTTCATTTGTCAACCCAAGATATAGTTACCCTTTCCTTTCGGCATCCAATCATGTTCAATTGTGGGATCCGGATCGGGAACATTCTTATATACCAATATACCGCATCGTTAGTGAACACACATACAAATATATGGTGGTCGACATCACCCAAACAACAATCGACTAATAAAAGTCAATCCAACATATCAATCATATCATAAAAGGTATGGGAATAATGTGTTTCATCAAACACTAATCATCTAATCCTAACAATCATATCCTAGGCACCTAGTCCTTCAACGTAGGTAACATCATTTTTATTTTAAGCATTTAGGATAATTAAGAAAGCCCGTTAGATGATATAGATTTGAAAACATTCTCCCCTCAATCAATGACTCATTTTTTGAAAAGTTTTAAAAGCGAAGTCATTGATTGAGTTTTCAAATTAATATGAAAACTACGATCTCGATTGATTTAAAAGCAACTCATTTACCACCATTAAGTTAAAACAAATATTTTTTGAAGAATTTTAGACGGAAAAATATTTGAGTAGGAACAATGATCCTTCGACATACTTTCCTCATTTTGTTTTAGGATAAGTGCAAAATATTTTGAAAATTGTTTAGCGTAGCACTTTCCTTTCTTGAAAAAGCGGGTTGCTATCGAAATAATAGCAAGCCATAGTTTAAGTTCGGGTTACGATCTGAAATAACGCAGCCATTTTGGAAGCGCGGTTCTGATAAATAAGCGTAAGCCATTAGCGGGTTCTTTGTGAAGCCATGGTTTGTCACATGTTTAGAAAAGAATATTTACACCTCTGCTCGAACTTCATCTAAAGTCCCGTGCCATTATTGAATGACATTTCTAAGACCGTAGATGTTATCGATACCGAAGACATGTCTTTGAGAAAACATATTTTTGGTATTTTTGAAATTTTCGATTTTTATGGGTTTTGTTGATTTTATATTTTCTATTTTCTTTTATTGGTTTTATAATTTTGTATTTGGTTTTTCGATAAATATATACAAAGATAGAGTTTAGATGATATAGTTAAAGAAGATGATGATACGAGTACCGAGATAAGGATATCGAGGAGACGTTGAAGAAGATAGAAGTCATCATCTCTTAAACATTCACCACCAAAGCTTCGAGGCTCTAGAATAGAAAGAATATGAGCCTTTGAGAAAGAGAGACTTTGGCGACTTCCCCAAACCGAAAATCCTTTAGATGAGCAGATTCAAAGCTCTATTTCAAGCTTGCCTTAGCCAGTGCATGAAGAAGCACACCATTATCATAAATCCAGCTGCTCCTTTTAAGAACGATTATCAAGGATCTCCATTCGGGTTATATCATCAAGATAGAACAACAGCGTATCATCCCACTCTTTAAATTTCTTCTCAAATTTCATAACCATGAAGTCGACGCAATCCATTCCAAAAGGTGTCAAGAGAACACTTCCCCAAGTAGTTGAATTGATGCGATTAGCCTCTTTGTATAATGCTCAAGAACTCTCCCGAATACTCTTCATGAGGGAATGAAAACACCTCCCATGTTCACATTTTCTTCCCCGATGAACATGTATGAAGCTCAAGAACCAAGTACACCAATATCCAAGAACTCTCCCGAATACACATCAAAGAAAACACCTCCCAATGTTTGAGGTAAACAATTTTTCTTCCCGATGATCGTGTATGAAGCTCAAGGACCCAAAGTAAACATAATCCCCAAAGAGTGAATAACCGATAACATTGAAGAAGCAGGCCAAATCACCGATTATCTCTGCGGATGACAATCTCTGCGGATGTCAACTCCGGAATAAGTGATTATATCTCGAATCACCGATTAAGCCCTCAAGTGAGACAGTGAGCATCCCAATGTACACAATCTCTCTCCCCGATGAATGCGATAACATCGAAATCATCACACACTAATATGTACCTCTTATATCTTCATAAACTTTCTCTAACATCTCTTCCCCACATAGTTGGAATAAGAACACTAAACGCCTTGATGAGTAAAACCTTGAGTTTCTCTGCGGTCATGACATTTGTTTTCCCGGGATATCTTCAATCACTTAGAAGTATTAAGTTCATCAAGTTTACTCGCCATGAGTCAAACCTTGAGTTTCTCTGCCGTAATAACATTTGTCTTCCCGGGATATCTTCAATCACTTAGAAGAATTAAGTTCATCAAGTTTACTCGCTTTGTGTTTAGATGTGTGTCTCCTTCCACCTTGCTGGTTTTGATACTTCAAAATCAACAACATATTGTAAGCCCGTATACTAGAAATCTTGTTGAGAAGATCATAATTAGCTCAGATGTATCTGTGAGAATCAACTTGAAGAAAGAATGAGCAAGTCTAATTGGGGATTAAATCGGACATTTCACCCTCCCCAATTAGTGCTCTCCCTAAACCGACAATCTTTTGATAAATGCCCGAATTAAGAAGAAGTCTTTAGATCATTAAATGCAACTCGTCTTTAGTCTTCTAACATATAGCAAGAAATGTAGAACAGATGTAGACTCGACCTTCTTCAAGATTGTCCGAATGGGAATAGATAGTTAACATCTTCAACTCACACCAAAAAGCATCCCAATTAACTTACATCTTGCAAATCTCCTTAACTAAAATCCTCCCAATCAAACAAGAACAGAAAGATGTTCATCAAGGAAATCAACAATCGGCCGCAACGAACACACAAGATGGTAACACCAAACTACCAATCACATCAAACAAGAACGAGAGATTGTTAGGAATCATCATGTTGATGTATACGTGAAGCATTAACCGGAAGCACTTTGTCGATAAACTCATCAATCCGAGTGAAGATGTCAACCAACGACTCTTAGAAGAAAACTCCATGTGAAGATGACCCGATAAGAAGAAGCTCGGTTCTTACATGAGTTTGGAGCCGTTTGACCATTTATTCTCATAATATCAATCAACCATGCAAATTATCATACTTCTTCTCCCTCAAGAATTGCATACGGAGTTGCCATTCTTGATTAAACAAGTGAAAATCATCAACAAATGTAGTCTATTCACACTTCTCCCCGCAAAATTAGCACATGATGTTGCCATCGTCATTATAGTTGAGCAAGTGGAATAAGAAAACAATCAATGGTAGCCGGTTCACTTGATGACCAAGCGCATGGAAAAAGCATGAAGCATGTTGATGAGAATGGTCATAATAAGAAGATTTCTCTTCTTGGAAGATAAAGCGCATGAAACGTACACTTTTCTTTTCTTTAGAAAGCGAGGCATGAATTGTTGTGTTCATACGTCATAAGAAGATATCTCTTCTTTCAAGATAAAGCATTGAGACTACACTTTTCTTTTCTTTAGAGAGCGAGGCATTCAAACGTCATAATCTCTCTCTTTCACTCTCTTAGCAAAACATGTAATCAACCCCATTATCATTCAAGAGGCTCTTTGTCGTGATAGGTGATGGAGAAAACCCAATATGATGAATTTGACCTCAAGTAAACTAACCCGAACTCGTGACTTAAACTTGCACATATGTAACAAAGAGCGGTGCCGAGACTTCATGCTCCATTGAATCTCTAAGTACTCTATACTCTTCAACCAACCAACCATCAAGTATAAGACGTACATTACCTCTTGAAAATCCACAATTGAATGTGACATCGAGCACTACAACGTAACTCCTTAAAGTGATAGTTATTTTGTGGTAAAAGAGCCCAATTCCCCAGTGGTAAAAAAAAGGTAAAGACACCCAAAATAACTAGATTTCCAAGTCTTCGATTTTTGAAATAAGCTCGAACAAGGATCATGAAGAATCTTCATCCATCCATCCCGATACCTTCGGATACTAAGTACACTCACCGTGATATTTCACTTCAACCTCAAATAAATAATCTTGAATTAATGCCGTTGTCACATCTTACGTTAAAAGCTCAAATCTAGCCTTCTTTGACATTTAAATGAACTTTGATAATGGTTTCATCCGACCATGGTTAAAAGCACGTAACCCCGTAAAACCATAAAATAACCAAACTGTCATGAAGACAATCCAAACACATACCCAATTCATGAAGTACACCATTTTATCCTTCTTGAATCGAAACCGTAGCACCAACATCAAGAAAATCCGAAATACACTTTCCTTTCTCCAAGATGGTTCCATCATTACGGATTTTACAATTCTATGGTTTAAACCGAGAAATAGATTCTTCATGGATTTTACAAAACCAAGAATAAACCATAAGATAGCTCCGAAATGCACTTTACAATTACCGGGATGTTTCCATTGTCACGGGATTTTACAAGTCTATGATTTAAACCGAGAAATAGGTTCTTTCAGGGATTTTACAAAATCAAGACAAAACCGTAAACAATGTCGACTTGAAAGTGTTATGACAACTTTGGTTTCGGTGAATATCTTGTTTTGGGGAACATGCAACGGTTCATCGGTTCATTATCCAACATCAACAATAACATCAACCATCCAATAAACACTTTGGTAAACACATCATTCATGCATTTTGTCATTGTTGTTGTGACCACATGGTGAAGTAAACTGATATACCAAACTTGATCATGAAGTAAAATTCCCTAGATTTGTTACTTAAACTTGTACTAATCCTTGTGAAGAAGAAACGGTGTACCCAATGTACAAAACCTCTTGACATTCTCAATCGAGTGAGACATCAAGTGATGGTTACGTTGTGAGTTAAGCGAGAAAGAATCACAAACGTAACTAAATAGCCAAGTCTTTATCACCCTCTATAAATGCCCAAACAAGTCATCTTCGCGGAATGGTAGATAGAAAGAAGATTAAAATAAGTAAACACGCCCAGAAAACTTCACTTTAAAACCAAATAAGTGATATCGTACAAACAACCCCGTGGTCATCATTGATCATTTTTTTTCAGTTTGAGCCGCGACAAAAATGATTTTCCATGAAGATGTATACACCAAATTTCCAAACCTCATAACGAATCTTATCATCCCAACAACTCACATCATCAAATGTCATTATCAAATCTCATACCCTATAAATATATCCAATATCACATATCACCAAATCAAAGCGACCCGATTCAATTAGCACGAAGTGACCCGGTCCATAATTAATAATAAGCCCATATTATCCTAATAAGCCCATGAGACACGATCAAAAAAATCCATTCATCCGTATAGACCCATTACCAAATAATGTCCTAAAACCGTGTACTTTAATATCACATATTCAAAACGCGTATCACACTTTCTTCTACATTCGATTACCAATTATGAAGTCACGCATATGAATTAGACACATTTGTTTATATGAGTACTTGTTGGCTTAAGTCCAATATTCAAGAACCAATGTATTCAGCCCATTCAACCATAAAACTCAGCACCACATAGTCTTAGTCTTAACTGGATATGTGTAGATAAGGCCCAATACTGTGACAACTCGCAATTTCAGGTCATTTCTCAAAACAATTCATGTTTTACAATTTCATCATTTATCGTAAACTAGGTTTGCGTGTTCCAAATTCGCGTAACCTTAATGGTTTAGCGGCGAATTCATGATCATATCATCACGGACATTTCATATAGACTAAGTTTAGTCTACATTTCATTAACATCATTTTCATCATGTTAGTTCATTCATGATTTTTCATTTCACTTTAAACGCGTAAATTTCATATTAAATAAACGCTATCGCGTAAGTTATTATTTTGAACGTTTAATCCGATACTTCCAAAAATTATCCCGACATATTTTTATAGTTACATTTAGTTTATAAAAATAATATTTTGAGTTTACCTAGTGTTTCAAATTAATTTTGTACATAAATCGTTAAATTTATATTATTACGACGCTTTTCATAAAAACTACACGATAACTATTATATCACTCAAATTTTACAAGAAATGTATTGTTACAATTTATATGATCTCAATATACTTTACTTTGATCCATTAAAGTTTATTTTAGACAACACTACCCTAATTGCACAAATGTACACAAAGTTACCATTTATCTCTACTTTACTTACATCTTACTTACACCTTTTACATAATAAATAAAAATATATATATATATATATATATATTTTGTTGAAAACATCCCCAAAACCGGTCTTGAGGGGGTGAGTCATAGTTGGTAGATTTTTTCCTTACTTGTATAGATTTATACACAAGCTACTTACACACTCTTTCATTCTCAATCATTCAAAGCAAATCAAAGATATTTCTCTTTCTTTTCTTTCTCCCAAACCGCCAAACAAGGTGATCAAGAAAGAGTTCTCCAAAATTTCTCAAATCAAGTTTTATAAATCTAGTTACACTCTTAATCAAGGTTTTGAAATAAAACCTAGGGTGTTTAGGTTAATCCTTGTTCTAATCACCTCATCATATTAGCTTGTAAGCATATCACTTTCATTTTTTTTTCTTTCATTTTCATTTCATATGTATTTCATCATTTTCTTAGCAAGCATGCAAGACTTGTGTATATTTATACCATTTTTACATTGATTTTTAGAGTTATATATATATAAAAGTCATCTTATAATTATTCCCTTGTTATATATTGGTCTTGATGATGTCTAGGAACCCATGACACCCTAAGAAGGTGTATGGTAGGATTAGAATAGCTTTGGAGTTGATTTGAAGGGATTGGAATAGGTTTAGTACGAGAAAACTATTTTCGACAAGTTATAAAAGTGGTCTGATCTTGTTTGGTATTTCGGAAAATCGATAAAGAGACATGAGTTTTGGCCTAGATATTTAGAAAATATACTTTAAAACGAATCCGTGGCGCTTGAACGGATTAAAGCGGAGTTAACGAAGAAGTTATGAATTTTCAAGTTTGACGACGAAATATATATTTTCCAAATTTCAAGAACCTATTTTAGTTTTGTACGAGTCAAAAAACGAGTCTTAAGCTTCACAAATTATTTCGACTTATCAAAAATATATTAGTATACTTTGATACGGAGCTAAGGACGTATAATATGTAGAAAACGGATTTGAAACGACTAAAATATACACGTTTTCATAAAGTTGCCGTAACTTACTTATTTAAGAAAAACTATATTATTTTTACGAGACAAGTGTTACGGTAAACAAAACGACCATGTTGAAGGCTATTTTTAACGATGACGTAGAACTTTTTGTAACGAGATGTCTTCTAATAAAATCGAGATCACCAAGCATATTTTTTCAAAACGACCAACCGTTTGTATAGCGGAGTTGTAATAAATTATTTACGGTTGCTTAAACTTTGCCTAAACTCACTTTTTACACAACATTTGGACAAAATCACCATATTTAACCTCTATTATCTTTATGTTCGAGACCTCTATGACGAAAACTCATGTACTAAAACTTTTAGATTTTGATACAAGCTTTTCAAAACAGTTGAGTTCGTTTCCTAACGTTCGACGTACACCATTTTACGACTAGCTTTTCGAAGTCATTTTTGTCACTTTCATGAAATTTCCGACGACATTATTTTACGACGAAAAGTTATAATTTCATAATAAATCATTAATAAACTATTGTAGGATGACATTTTGACTTAAATACTTGTAAAGTAATTTAAGATTGGTCAAGACGTCAAAAGAGTATTTTTCGACGATAAGTATTATTTTCAAAACTCACAAATGGTATAAATAACATATTTAAATGCATGCATAACATTACATCATAACTCATTACATATCATATCATTCGTAATAGGTCAAGGTTAAAGTATCACGCTACATCTCGATGTACTCACTCTTGTCATCATACCAATTTATCAAGTGAGTTTTCATAGCCCCGATTTATTCAAGTTTTACTTATTTCAAACCCCACGGGAGAATACGTTGCACAACATTTTTATTACGATACCAAGTATGTTAAATTCATTTACATTGCTTAAGTTACCGCGTTGCGGTTAAATGTCCCCATTTCATAAGCATGAGCCGTTAATTTCCTAGAAGCGTGTGTGGTGGATAGATCTATCGAGGGTGACACCTCCATCCGGGTTGGTGAATCCCAACTAGTCATACGGATGCATTTCATTCATAAACATTATTAGAGTTGTTTGGCAAGACACTCTGTTGGGCGTAACATCACGGAGCTTCGGTATCATGCGCTTAAGCAATTGTAACATTTTTTCGTGACATGATTGTCATACGGTCTATACTTGCGTAGTCGTATAAAACATTTACATAAACCTATGATTTCTCACCAACATTATTGTTGACCGCTTTAGCAATGTATTTTCGTAAGTAAGACATACTCATCATGGCATGGTTAAGGAACCTTTAGTCATGGTCGACTTATATCATTGTACATTATGGCACATTCTTTCAAAACATCGTTTGGTCTTGTAATCTACTTATATTTCCATAAACTTTATAAACTTTTGGGACCTATGTTGTAACTCGAATGTTTTTAATAATTCAAGCGATGTATTTTCCAAACGACACTTTAGGTCGTTCAATATAACTGTGATTGTGATGCTATGACAACAATCCCGTGAATTCCATTCACAAGCAAAACAAGTAATTTGGGGTGTGTGATTGGCATCGAGCTTGATTATAGAGAACTAGGTTGCATCATTGACCCTAGACTATAACTACATTATCATAGCATCTCATCATTTCATCATAAGTGCATGTTCACTTTACATGCGGTTTATACGCACATTTTCGAGTTATTTACTTTCATTTCATATCGATTGTCACATGGATGCCTTTAAATGCCCATTCCATTATTCTTTCTTCATACTCTAATGTGGAGAATTCCTTGTCATTCCTATCACAATTTTCACATCAATTGACTCATCACCGATAACGTTGAATACCGAGATAAACCTTTAAATAGGGTAAGTCACTCTCACTCCTTTGTTTCACCACTAACATGTCGAGTTACACTTTATTCACACATTAAGTCACTAAACCATTATACATTTGAAGCACTTACAACACCTCATAACCTATCTTTTCGGAACCCGTCGATCATTTTGAAAAATAACCTCAAACTTACCACCTTCTATCACTTCTCTTTAGAGCGTTTATATTTTTAACATAGGATCTTACTACGTCTTATTTTTCCTCTTATGTTGAAGAGTTATGGCGCCGAAGAGAGCTCCACCAGCTATGACACAAGCCGCTATCCAAAAGTATATAGAGGATAGTATAGCTAGGGCACTAGAGAAAGAACGGGCAACGGTAGCTGCTGCTGCTGCCGCTGTCGAGACCGCGGCTGTTACTGAAGCTACTAGACTTGCTACTACTACAGGAGTTGCAAGAGGTTCGGGAGTTCGAAGTGGTACATACATGGACTTTAAGAGCAGTGATCCCCCGAAGTTCGGAGGCACAGAAGGAGCCATTGCTATGATCCGTTGGTTGGAAAAGATCGAGTCGTTATTTCTTCTATGCGATTGCCCAGATGACTGCAAGGTGAAATTTGCTACTAGTACACTCTTGGATGAGGCAATGTTATGGTGGAATCATTATGCACAGCCTATTGGTATGGAAAATGCTTATAAGCTCTCATGGGATCAATTCAAGAGGTTGTTGACTAAGAAGTATTGTCCGCACACTGAGGTGAAGAAATTGGAAATGGAATTTCTTGGGCTAGTGACCGTTGGTTATGACATTGAGACCTACATCAGAAGGTTTCAAGAGTTGACTGTTCTTTGTCCAGCTATGGTTTCGGACAATGAGAAACTATTGGAAAATTTCATTGGAGGACTTTCACAAAATATCCAAGGAGATGTAACTTCTTTCGATCCACAAACAATTGAAGAATCTACCCGTATGACTCAAATACTCATGGCTCAAGTTGTGAAGAGGAAAACATTATCGACAATAATAACAACAACAACAATCAAACCAACAACAACAAAAGGAAATGGGAAAACGACCAAGGAGGTTATAACAACAACAACCAAAGCCGTAGCACTAACCATCACCAACAATGTAATAGAAGACAAGAAGCCGCCAGGTTTATGTTGTCGCACCAACAAAGGAAAGAACTTATATCGAAACTTACCACGATGTCATCAATGCACGCTACATCATAATGGTCCATGTGGTATATGCTTTATCCACAAACAGTGGGACACCTTGCTAAGGACCGCAAGGGAAAAGGATATGTTGGGACTAAACCACTATGTAATCGATGTAAGTATCATCACACGGGTCCTTGTCCTGTTAAGTGCTACAAGTGCCAAAAACTAGGACACCATTCCAGGAATTGTAAAGGCAAAACTATAATTACATGTTTCGGATGTGGGGAGCAAGGACACTATCGGAGCCAATGTCCCCGGAACCAAGGTGTACAAGTTGAAGGTACTCAGGGGAATATATATATATATATATTAGAAGGAGGAGAAGCTCATCCGGGTATCAACAACGCGAAAGACTGAAGAAGATTAGAAGTTAACAGTCTTATTTTCCTTATGTATTATGTCGTACTAAGTTATGTCTTCCATCGTATCCGAAACTTTATAACTTAAAGATGTACTACTTTTGATAAACCACTCATTGTAAAATATTCTCATCTATCGTACTTTATTTTCTTTCCGATTTGTTATTACTTACGAGAATTTTAATTCCTTTTACTTTAACTATCATTTTAACGACACAGATTAAATTGTTGTAAACATCGAGAGTTATAACAACTAAACCGAACGTCACATCATCGTTCCTTAATTATACATAGCCTAGCTAACTATGTCTAATTCTGGAGGGATCATGTTATGTTGGGAGCGGTTATTTATAAATCTTAGTGCAAGCAAAATTTTCACATATCCCAAAGTCAAAGTATTACTCATCGGAGATACTCATCCAATATTTTCTCTACTACGATGTTTTGTACGCCTCAATCATCGACGACCGTAACGACACTTCTCCATGTCTTCTCCTCGACATTCATCACAAACTCAAGAATTGATAGACTATCACTTAACCTAATTCAAGTGATGAATTCCTTTTGATGGGCGAATGAGACAACTCGCAATTTCGGTCATTTCTCAAAACAATTCATGTTTTACAATTTCATCATTTATCGTAAACTAGGTTTGCGTGTTCCAAATTCGCGTAACCTTAATGGTTTAGCGGCTAATTCATGATCATATCATCACGGACATTTCATATAGACTAAGTTTAGTCTACATTTCATTAACATCATTTTCATCATGTTAGTTCATTCATGATTTTCATTTCACTTTAAACGCGTAAATTTCATATTAAATAAACGCTATCGCGTAAGTTATTATTTTGAACGCTTAATCCGATACTTCAAAAATTATCCCGATATATTTTTATACTTACATTTAGTTTATAAAAATAATATTTTGAGTTTACCTAGTGTTTCAAATTTATTTTGTACATAAATCGTTAAATTTATATTATTACGACGCTTTCATAAAAACTACACGATAACTATTATATCACTCAAATTTTACAAGAAATGTATTGTTACAATTTATATGATCTCAATATACTTTACTTTGATCCATTAAAGTTTATTTTAGACAACACTACCCTAATTGCACAAATGTACACACAAAGTTACCATTTATCTCTACTTTACTTACATCTTACTTACACCTTTTACATAATAAATAAAAAATATATATATATATATATATTTTGTTGAAAACATCCCCAAAACCGGTCTTGAGGGGGTGAGTCATAGTTGGTAGATTTTTTCCTTACTTGTATAGATTTATACACAAGCTACTTACACACTCTTTCATTCTCAATCATTCAAAGCAAATCAAAGATATTTCTCTTTCTTTTTCTTTCTCCCAAACCGGCCAAACAAGGTGATCAAGAAAGAGTTCTCCAAAATTTCTCAAATCAAGTTTTATAAATCTAGTTACACTCTTAATCAAGGTTTTGAAATAAAAACCTAGGGTGTTTAGGTTAATCCTTGTTCTAATCACCTCATCATATTAGCTTGTAAGCATATCACTTTCATTTTTTTTATCTTTCATTTTCATTTCATATGTATTTCATCATTTTCTTAGCAAGCATGCAAGACTTGTGTATATTTATACCATTTTTACATTGATTTTTAGAGTTATATATATATAAAAGTCATCTTATAATTATTCCCTTGTTATATATTGGTCTTGATGATGTCTAGGAACCCATGACACCCTAAGAAGGTGTATGGTAGGATTAGAATAGCTTTGGAGTTGATTTGAAGGGATTGGAATAGGTTTAGTACGAGAAAAACTATTTTCGACAAGTTATAAAAGTGGTCTGATCTTGTTTGGTATTTCTGGAAAATCAGACAGTAGACATGAGTTTTTGGCCTAGATATTTAGAAAATATACTTTAAAACGAATCCGTGGCCGCTTGAACGGATTAAAACGGAGTTATAACGAAGAAGTTATGAATTTTTCAAGTTTGACTGACGAAATATATATTTTCAAATTTCAAAGAACCTATTTTAGTTTTGTACGAGTCAAAAACGAGTCTTAAGCTTCACAAATTATTTCGACTTATCAAAATATATTAGTATACTTTGATACGGAGCTAAGGACGATAATATGTAGAAAACGGATTTGAAACGACTAAAATATACACGTTTTCATAAAGTTGCCGTAACTTACTTATTTAAGAAAACTATATTATTTTACGAGACAAGTGTTACGGTAAACAAAACGCACCATGTTGAAGGCTATTTTTAACGATGACGTAGAACTTTTGTAACGAGATGTCTTCTAATAAAATCGAGATCACCAAGCATATTTTTTCAAAACGACCAACCGTTTGTATAGCGGAGTTGTAATAAATTATTTACGGTTGCTTAAACTTTGCCGAAACTCACTTTTTACACAACATTTGGACAAAATCACCATATTTAACCTCTATTATCTTTATGTTCGAGACCTCTATGACGAAAACTCATGTACTAAAACTTTTAGATTTTGATACAAGCTTTTCAAAACAGTTGAGTTCGTTTCCTAACGTTCGACGTACACCATTTACGACTAGCTTTTCAAGTCATTTTGTCACTTTCATGAAATTTCCACTACATTATTTTACTTACTTAAAAGTTATAATTTCATAATAAATCATTAATAAACTATTGTAGGATGACATTTTGACTTAAATACTTGTAAAGTAATTTAAGATTGGTCAAGACGTCAAAAGAGTATTTTTCGACGATAAGTATTATTTTCAAAACTCACAAATGGTATAAATAACATACTGAAATGCATGCATAACATTACATCATAACTCATTACATATCATATCATTCGTAATAGGTCAAGGTTAAAGTATCACGCTACATCTCGGTGTACTCACTCTTGTCATCATACCAATTTATCAAGTGAGTTTTCATAGCCCCGATTTATTCAAGTTTTACTTATTTCAAACCCACGGGAGAATACGTTGCACAACATTTTATTACGATACCAAGTATGTTAAATTCATTTACATTGCTTAAGTTACCGCGTTGCCGTTAAATGTCCCCATTTCATAAGCATGAGCCGTTAATTTCCTAGAAGCGTGTGTGAGTGGATAGATCTATCGAGGGTGACACCTCCATCCGGGTTGGTGAATCCCAACTAGTCATACTGGATGCATTTCATTCATAAACATTATTAGAGTTGTTTGGCAAGACACTGTTGGGCTTAACATCATCGGAGCTTCGTATCATGCGCTAAGCAATTGTAACATTTTTACGTGACATGATTGTCATACCGGTCTATACTTATGTAGTCGTATAAAACATTTACATAAACCTATGATTTCTCACCAACATTATTGTTGACCGTTTTAGCAATGTATTTTCAGGTAACTAAGACATACTCATCATGGCATGGTTAAGGAACCTTTTTAGTCGCGGCGTCGACTTATATCATTGTACATTATGGCACATTCTTTCAAAACATCGTTTGGTCTTCTAATCTACTTATATTTCCGCAAACTTTATAAACTTTTGGGACCTATGTTGTAACTCTGAATGTTTTTTATTAATTCAAGAGATGTATTTTCCAAACGACACTTTAGGTCGTTCAATATAACTGTGATTGTGATGCTATGACATCAATCCCAGAATTCCATTCACGCAAAATGTAATTTGGGGTGTGACAAATACAAACCACAAAACGCAGCCCAAGATATTATACGTGACATCCGATCCAACATCAAACCAATCCTAAAAACACGGGGTATAAAAGACACATACACCCTAATCTTACTCATATCTAACAAACCCTAATCTCTCTACACAAACTTCTCCGCCCCCTTCTCTGTAATACCACTTTCACCAAACCCTAATATTCACTCAAAATTAGATCCGCCCCCTCATCAAACGCATCATTTACAAAATATTTCAAGAGCAATAGATCAAGACATTCGTTCAAATCTGCTATATCAAAATTTAAATGTACGTCTCTCACAGCCAAAGACTCGCCACAGGGATGGTTAGAGTATGAGAGACCACACCAACATGGTTGAAGGTAAGATTCATTAACAATTAAGCCCCTTATGTATTGATTAATCAATTCGAACACATGAAAAAAGAGTTAACATCCGTAGTTAAATTCTTTTCATGATTCGTATAATTAATAGAAGTTGAACCTTCGAACAAGGATCGATGATGGAAATCAATTTCGTGTTAATGGCCATTGGTCTTGATGTACATCTGAGTACCTCAAAAATTGAAATCGAGATTCATAGTACATTTCATTTAGTCCTTTGAGATTAGATCTATGAAGAGAATCTTTGATGTTGTTTGAACGAAAAAGGTTCGTACTGAGACACAAAGAGAACTCGAGATCTTGTGGTATTGAGTCGATTTTGATCCTTTTCGTTTTCTTTGACACTAACACAAAAGTCGAAACTCTTGAATGGTTTTAAACACATGTTGTTTTTGACTCCTTTGAGATTCGTACATAAAAGAATGTAAGTCAATGAAGATCGAATCATTTGTGAGTTGATGCATCTTGAATGCTACGAATCACTGAGACCTTACTCTTCCTTCAAATGCTTAGAAAACTTTTTATAAGTAGATCTGTGATGAAGAGAGTCGAGGGGTTTGAAATAAACCTGAGTTGAATTAATGATAATCCAAACCCCGAGATTCGTACCTTTCCATTTCCTAAAAAAACATAAAAAGATAAAAAATAATCTTCCTCAACCCCAACCTTAGCGTAGTAATTTCTCACTAGCATTCCTATTCCCCTAGAGAACGATATCAATACCCGTGTATTACCCTAATACTACACTACAACGATTAGGTTCACTGCCTAGGGTGTTGAAAAACTTGCTCGATGAAAAGGAAGTTCCTTTGACCCCGAACGCGCTGTGTAAGCGTTATCAAGTTTTTGGCTCCGTTGCCGGGGAATAGAATAGCTAGTTAGGAGTTCACCTCGTTTAGGTTTCCTTGCTTGATTCCTATTAGTAAGATTTTTTTTCTTCTTATTTTTAGCTTCCTTGTAGTCTATCCCCCTTCTTCGTGACCTTTGTTCGTAAACCCCGTCACTTTTCAACATGGAAGGTGATAATCCACCACCATTCATCAACCTACCACCAAATGACCCGCCAAGAGCCCGTACTCTTGGTGAATACTCGAGACCAAGCCACATAGGTTATAGAAACACCATTGAGCTTCCCGACGATGCCCAAACTATGGCCCTGCGATCCGACACCATCCGGTTTGTGCAAAATGGATGTGCATTCCATGGACTTCAATCAAGATCCTAATCAAGATCTTAAGGATTTCCTTAAAATTTTCGATTCCATCGACCTCGATGCTACTACTCGGGAGACCACGCGCTTGGCCTCTTCCAATTCTCTACAGACCAAGCTAGTAATTGGCTTGAGCGACTTCCACTGGATCCATCTCAAGTTGGGATGATCTCACCTCTCGCTTCCTTGCTCAATTTTTCCCACCGGGAGAACCACTAAGCTTAGAATGAAATCTTGATGTTCCAACAACATCAAGGTGAATCTCTCGAAGCATGGACTCGATTCAAGGACTTACTCTATAAAGTCCCTCATCACGACATTGATCTTTGGCTTCAAGTCTAACTCTTCTATGATCATGTCAACTTCCCCACTAAGCGATCCATTGACCAAGCGGCCGGTGGAAAACTTAGTGATCTCACCGCGGAAGAATCGTGGGGTATAATAGAGGACCTTGCTCTCTATGACAACAAAAGTTGGAATGGCTCCCGTGAGTTGCCCAAAACCGTAAAGGCAATCTCCTTGCCTCCCCTTGACTCACAATCTTCCGACAGTAGGATGCTCGAGCTTGAAGATCAAGTCAAATTCCTAATGAGCTCCTACGATAATCCTAAGTCTTCACGCCAAGTGAACAAAGTGTCTTCCTCATGTGAGCCATGTAGTGGTCCTCATAACACTCATGCTTGCACAAGATTCCCCGAACAAGCTTCCGTTGACTATGTATCCTCGTGTACCAATGGAACGGGAGGAAGATTCCTAACAACACCCGGACCTAGGACTTTCAATGAAGCCCCGAGAAGCGTGGAAGGGCAAACCCGACTTCTATTGGGGACAAACAAAAGAATTCACATCTAATGATTTCTCTTGGCCTCCATCTTATGGCCCTACCCAACAAAACATAGAAGGGATGTTACAACACCTAGTCGCATCCCAAGAAGCTCAAATAGGTAAGCTCTCGGATCGTTTTAACCAACAACAAGCCGATATGGATAGGAAGATAGATAACCTCATGAAAGCCATAACCAATAGTGATAATAAGGTTAATGCTATCTCAACTCCCGAAGCTCCCGGTGTAGAGATTAAGGACCCAAGTAAGTTAGCTAAGCATGTTCAATTGGTCAATACCATCACCTTAGTGAAACCCAATAGAACAAATAACGAAGCGAACCAAGAAACGGTACTTGAGGTTAGTGAAACTCCTAAGGACAAAACAACCGAGGAAGTAGGTGAAGTAGGAAATGACTACTTCAATAAGTTTCCTACGGAAGAAGAACTCTCTCGCCACCGATTGTACAATAACCAGACGACTGTGCCTTCGATGGTGATCAAGGGTATGAGGGGTGATATGCTTGCGCCAAACTTGTAGTCAATATGCAATAAGAAATAATAGACACTTCGTTAGTGATTGCGCAGGGGTTGGGCCTCGCGAACCACCTCCGTGTGAATAAGTATGTGATATGAGTTATGGATAATATGATGTATGTGAAATCTGTGTTGAGTGAACATACCATTGAAATGACTCGTCCAACCTATTTATAGGTGATGAAAATAGCTTGGAGAGTGTTAGCACACGCTTAGGAGATCATGGGGCGCCCCGATTTATGGTAACCGCTAGGCTTCATCCCCACTATCTCGGACTTGGCGGGAAGCTAAGGACATAGTGGGAATGTGGGGAAGACCAAGTCAAGGTTCTTATTTATCTTGGCATCTTCAGAGAAGACACCGGCGGCTTAGGCCTTCGGTGGCGGATTCCCAACCGTAACCATGTCAATGATGAATGGTTTTACGCCACCAATGACTTATGAAGAAAGACTTGGGTCTTCGTAATGCAATTCGACCGAGGCCGAAGGGGGTCCTTCGACATGGTCTGAGGGTACGCCATCAAGCCCCCAATGAAAGTGATATGTACGAACAAGAAATATTGCTTACGACTCGTAAATAAAACGAAACCTCCCTTCGTCACAAAAACGAACGAAATGAAAAGTCTTGCTCATATCGACCGTAATTAATGCAACTAATTATCTTAACCACCCCTTTCCCGGTAAAGAGAACGTCCTTTCAAAATTTAAAAGAGTTTTGAAATCGGTGGTTATGGGATAAGTAATTACACGTGTAGGGTCGAGATTTCTCACCTTATAGGGTATATAATCAAGAAACCCTAACAAAGTTTATTTCTCGCCCAAGTTTTTCACCTACCAAAACCTCTTCCGATCAAGCCTTCAATCAAAACAAGGTAAAGTGCCCTTCTTCTCTGCTTTTCAAATACATTGTTGTGTTCTTTAGAAGGCTCCATGTCTACCAATAAAAATTTGTGATAAAACAACAATGTTGCACACCGACTGTGGAAGAGCTTAAAGCGTTCCTCACCGATTATCCCATTCCAAAGGAACATAAAATAATGCTACCGAGTAAAAATCAAGGGATATTTGATGCCCCGAAAATTATGTAGGCTCAGATACCCATGCTTTCACCACCTCCAACCTTAGGATACCTTTGCATCCTTTGATCTTAGAATTCCTCCCAGATATGAAGTACACATTTCTAGGTTCAACCTTTGGCCTAGCCAAGCTTACAACATACATTGTTATGTGCAAAGCTTATGGGTTTGAACCATCCTTGACCGTGCTTAGGTTTTTGAATATATACCCGGAGGAGATTGGTTGACCTGGCCAAGAGGGTGAAAAGGATGTGCCCATATTGATAGATAGACCTTTACGAACATAAGGAACTGGAAAGGCAAGCTCTTTTATATCCGACTACCATTATCCCTCCCGGATACTCGCATTGTTAAACCCGCACTTTCAATATGATGAGAAAAGGTTCACCGATCCATTGCCTTATCTTGTGAGAAGAAACCCATTGTATCGGCATTGCTCGTCATCCACCGACCGCTGACCTTCCCCGAGCCAATCCTGCTCATGGCTAGCATTGCCGAAGATGGGAGGGTCTCCGTTGGTACCGAGATAATTTGTGATGGAGAAAGTATGTATTTTTAAATTAACATAAGAAACAAAAACTTATCTCATTGATATTTATCTTATTTGCTTTGTGCGTAAGAGGTAAGCTTTCTTCCAAAGAATCCCCAAGAGACAAGCTATGGCGTGGGCTCCCATCGGTGTCCATAAACAAAGACGGTGGAAGCCCACTGTCGAGCTCAGATCCTCCGCTCCTCCGTCAAGGAACCCATAGATGTGAAGATCACCGGTGGAGAACGCTGTCGACTCGTGACGAACCGGGCCTCCGAAGGACCATTGGCCATCGGGACCCTCCTAAGATAGGTGAGAGGGTCCAAGGTGAAAGGTGCCATGCTAAGGTCAGGAAACTGATTCAAAAGAAAGCTTATTCTACCTACTCCTCCTCTCGAACTACCCGCCGAAGAGTGCCAGGTAAGGCGTGGTATTTCCACCATCGAAGGCCCAATGCAATGATATCCATGGTAAGTTTCTTTCCGTGAAATAAAATTAGGTACCAAATATAATATGCTTATGAAATGTACATTTGTTGTAGGACTTCACGATCGAATGAGCTTCCTTCTCCCTAGCTTGTCACCAACTCGTGAGCCATGTGATCCCACCCAAGTGTAAGGGGTGATGGACAACATGTCCATAGAGAGGCTCTACGATCTTCATGATAAAAGCTATGTTCACAAGTGCATGCTTGACAACCAACTCAATGCTAGGACAAGGGAATTGCTCCGTCTTTGTTACCAAAGCTCGAGAAGAAATGGATGGTATGTTGAGTAGGAGAAGGCTAGGATCAAGTATGCACTGGAGAAGAAGTGTGAGGAAGCATTGGAGGATTTTGATAAGAACCCTTGGTGCAAAATCTCGAGTGAGAATGAAAAGCTCAAAGGTCAATCAAGAACGAGCAAGGCCGAAAAGAAAGTTAATCGCGAAGGCTCTATGGTCGTTGGATATAAGGAGCAGATATCTCGTTCTTTCATCCAAGTTTGGAGGCCTCGAACAAGAGAGGGCAAAGTTGCCGGACCAAGAGATCAAGCCCGAGAAAAGGTGGATGGATTTAACCTTCGTCTCAAGATGTCAAGAAGGACAGTGGACTGATAACCAAGGTGATCCCTATATTGCTATGGAACTTTACCATAGCGATGATGTGGGATTGCCATTGGGAATGTGGTGAATGTCGCCATTTTTCATGGCAAGTGTACCACTTTGGAGGAGGTTGCTAAGACTGGGAACCGGTGGTCCGGAGAAAATTCCGCACTACAGTGGCAACTCATGAAATGAATATGATGATGCAGTAATCAATTATCTACTTAAGAGTTCCCTTTCCTTGCAGATGTGACGAAGGACCCAGTGGCCTCAATTGAGGACCCGCCACCAAGAAGCCGAGAACGATTCAGCCTCCATCTTCCTCCAAGAGGACTCCATCACCCTGTGTTCCATCCCTGTGTTCACCGATCCCACTCCTTCCAAGGTTTAATGAAGGAACCATGTGGTTGTAATTTGATCCCTGTGGTGGTATGTACCTGCTTAAAACAATTGTTCAGTGTTCCTTTCCGTGCTTCGTGCTCGATGAAACAATTAACTTGTTGTTTGTGTAGGCTACGCCTAAGAAAATATTTTATTTTGTTGAATCGTTAAGGCTATGGTCTGCTTTTAGACTAGTTAAACTAGTCATTAATCTACAATGAATCCACTAGGGCTCGAATTTTGCCATGTGTGATTCTTCTCATTTTATTTTTACTTATGTAAAAATATTTGTTACAACCTAAGGCGATGGTAGATACATAGCCTCATTGAGTGTAGTTACTTCACCAAGAATATTTGCAATCGATAATTTAATCACGACGAGAGGTCACGACCCATTCCGTCTTCATCCTTTGGGCGTGAAGGCTTGAAATACCTTAAGGCCATATAGGAAAGTTAATGTGAAGTTGAGATGGATGTTATGCATGTGAGCAAGACATGTTGTTTAGTCTTTGTACATCCCTTCGACATTGAAACTTATAAAGCGAATTGGTGGACAAATCTTTGTTGTATTGAACGAAACAAGAGATTTGAGGGAAATGTGTTATTATCATTAAGTGGGTAGGGAGGATTACATCATTTTAAGAAATGAATACTAGACGCCTACCATTAATGCTTCTTTCCCTAAGTGAGAAGAATGCAAATACATTGATTGAAAGCAAATAAAATGTGTCCTTAGACATTGTAAGTTTCATACGTAGAACTTACGAAGAGTAGTGCCATTACGGTGTTCTATCAATAGCGCCTCCTTCTAACGCTTCTAGCTTGTAGGCTCGCTGCCATAGGCTTCCTTAATAACGAGGGTCCTTCCCATGTAGGTCCCGTTACCTCGGTACTCGCCTTTACTTGCGCTTATTGAGTCGGAGGACATATTCCCTGGTTTGAAAGTCAAGGCCTAACTCGCTTGTTATAGTACCTTTCAATCTTTTGCTTGTGGATAGCCTCTAATGGAGGCTATTTCCTTCGTTCTTCAAGTAGGTCCAAGTTACTACGGAGTCTTTCTTCGTTATCCGCTACTCAAGTTCATGACCCTTCTGCTTCGACACTTACTCGAAGGGATGACACTTCCGTGCCATATGTCAAGTCGAAAGTTTCTCCGTGACTTGACTTTGTATGCTCTATGTGCCTAGAGTACTTGAGGTAGTTCATCTACCCAACCGTGATGATCAGATCCCACCTTCGCTCTATTCCTTGTATGATGTCTCTGTTGGTAACTTCTACTTGACCGCTACCTTGAGGATGGTAAACGAAGTGAAGGATTGTTTGATATTCGCACTCGCAAAATATCGGGAATACCCTTCGCAAACCGCTTCCCATTATCCGAAATGATGATGCGAGGTACTCTGAACCGACGATAATATGTTCCCACACAAATTTTTCCATGTGTCTTCCCGTGATGGATGCCAAAGGCTTCGCCCACCCATTTAGTGAAGTAATCGATGGCTACGACCAAGAACTTTACTCCTCCCGAGCAACCAGCGTAGGGCCTACAATATCTATCCCCATTGGTCAAGGGCCATGCAGACGTTACGGAAGTCATATCTTGCTTTGGTAGCCTTGGGACTCTTGAGTGGATTTGACAGCTTCACACTTCGAATGATGTCGACAGCTGCCTCTCGTGCATCAAGGCCAAGAATATCCGACCTCATGACTTTGGAGACAACGGAGCGGGTCCCGCTGAAGTCCCGATGATGTTGGCAGCTTGCCTTGGTCCTACACAACGGAGCCAAGGGATAGAAAAGATCTTCTCAGACAAGTAATTTCCCATGATCCTGCATCGTGGTGCTTTGATGCGCACCTTCGAGCCAACTTTGATCCTCCCAAAGATGCCACTTATTAGATATTCTCTAATTGAGTCATCCATTCGAGTCTTCCTCCAAGATACGTCCGACACCTCTTTTCGGACGATGGACCTATCTCGCCAATACTTCGACCAAAACTTCCTTTGTTAAATGAGCAAATGCCATTGATGCCAGTTTGCTAAGTGCATCCGCCTTCTTGTTTTGGTTTCTTTGAACATGCTCTATGTTGTAAGATGCGAACTCTTCGACCATTTCTTTGGCCTTATCCAGATATTGCTTGTTCACAGGTTGTCTCGCCTCGTAGGAGCCTTTTATCTGGTTGGCCACTAATTGTGAGTCAACAAAAATAGCCAGGTCTTCCACTTCCATATCTTTGGCCAATCGGAGGCCTGCTAACAAGGCTTCATACTCCGCTTCATTGTTCGTAGCATCGAATTCAAACGGCGCGTAAGTCTATTCCTTCCTTTGGGATCAACGAGCATGAGACTGCGCAGAACCATCGGAGTGGAGGCTCCGTCAAGATAAAGTTTCCACCCTTCGAATGCCTTAGCGGCTCCTTTTCAACGACCTTTTGTCATGTTTCGGTTCGAGGGTGTTTCGCTAAAAGTCCGCCAATATTTGCCCTTTGACCGAGCTCCCGCCTTTGTATTCAATATCATGTTCTCCTAGCTCGATAGCCCATTTAGCTATCCTTCCGCATCTCCGGCTTTGAAAGTATCTCGCTTAATTGGCTTGTCGGTAAGTACGGTTATGGGGTGAGCTTGAAAGTACCTTCAAGGCGCCTCGCAAAGATGAACTAAAGCCAAAATTAGCTCTCCAATGCCGGATAATTTAGCCCCTCCTGTAGTACCCTACTAACTAAGTATATAGGATTTGCTTCTTCTCCCTTCGCCAATAACACGGCTACCGATGCTTTCGAAAGAGGCTGCAATATACATGAACAACACTTCGCCTTGATTGGGGCCGTAAGTGTAGGTAGAATAGCCATGAACTCCTTGAGCTTTTGAAAGGTCGTCAGATCTATGCTCCATTGAACGCCTTTTTGTCCGTGCATCCTTTGAGTGTTTTGAAAACAAAGAAAGATCTGTCTCGCACCCTTCGATAAGAATCTTTGAGGGTCGCTAGCTTTCGTTAAGACTTTGCACTTCCTTTAGGGACTTAGGAGGCTGAAAATCTGTGATGGCTTTGACTTTCAAAGGATTGGCCTTAATACCGCTGGTGATCGATGATCCAAAAATTGTCCTTCTTCCACACCAAAGGAACACTTCTTGAGATTTAATTTCATATTGATGGCGCCAAGTCGATCGGTTTCCTTGATGTCGAGAGCATATCTTCCTCCGATCTAATCTTAATGACCATATCATCTACGTAGGCCTCCGATTCCTACCTATTTGCTTGTGGAAGGCTTTGTCCACCAATCGCTGGTAGGTGGCACTGCATTTTCATACCAAAAGGCATCTTTTTGTAACAATAAACGCCTTTTCCGTAAAAAGGCTGTCTTTCTTCATCTTCTTCGCCATTTGTATCCGATGGTAACCATTATAAGCGCCTAGGAAACACTTTAGCCGAAACCCCGACGAGGATTCCACCTTCCAATCAATCTGGAAGAGGTAGCAGCCCTTCGGACAGGCTTTGTTAATGTCGATAAAATCTACGCACATTCTCCATCCTCCGTCATGCTTTTGACTATCACCGGATTGGCTACCCAAGTTTGATACTTCACCTCTCCGAGTATACTGCGCTATGAGTTCGTCCACTTTGCATGCAGCCGCATTTCTTCGTGAGCCGACTTGACGCTTTTGTTTGATGGGTTCAATATGTTTGAACTCATTGAGCTTGTGTTCAAGCGTCAAGGGCTTTCCGCCTATGGTGAGAGTTCGGGACCCCGTCATGTCGAATAAGTCCATGCGAAGACATCCGCATTAGCACGAAGCACCTTTTCCAATTCGCTTTAAAGGAGGTTGGAAGTTGCTTTCCGATTACTACCGTCCGATCGGGTGAGATCATTTACCACAATACGTTCTTTCGTTAGCACAACCGAGAACATCTTTCAAGGTTCCTCCGAAACCTGCTTGACCTCTTGCTTTCTCGTCAGCACTCCTTCACCTTATAGCCGGAAAACCATTCCAATGCCGAAAGGTGTTTGAATTTGATCGCTGCATGTATGGTTGAGACAACGATGCCCATCTTTCGCATTGCCGTTCTCCCTATCGAGGTTGTAGGAGATTCCGACCTTACGATCGTGAAAACCAAGTTTCGTTCTTTTAGCCTCCCTTCTCCAATCGTAACCTCTGAGGGACTTCTCCCAAGGGCCATGAGTGTTCCCCCGAGAACCCTACTAAAGGTACCTTTGAATCTACTCTCTCGACCTTATTGAAGGTTTGAGCTTTAGGAAACATCTTCGAGATAACTTCGCAGAGCTACCGCAACAAGGTAGGCTCGCTTACTTCTCTGTTGGAGATCAAGACTTTGATGACCACGGGTCATTTGAAAGAACTTTCCCGTGATTGAAGGAAAAGTGACATCTCCTACTCCGCACAAGGCTTCCTCTGCTTTCTTTCCTTTTGAACTAGAATCTTCCTTGTATACCATGAGGATGGGTGTTTCGGCAGTGTGGTATCTTTCCCCAACGTGTGTCAAGGTTTTGTCTTTACCTCTTTTATACCCTTCACCAAATGTCCCAATTGGCCGGACTTTACGGGCTCTTCTATCCGCTTGAGTTCTCTGCAGTTGTTGGTGTCATGTCCGTAATCGCCATGGAAGTAGCAAAATTTGGAAGTATCTCGGCCTTCCTTTGTTTGCCAAGCGAGGAGGAGGATCAAGGCCTTCGCAGCCTTTTCCGTAGCAAGTATCTCCTTCGAGATTTGGACAGACTAGCCAAGAGCCCATGGTTGTTGTTTTTGTGGTACGTGTGAACTCGTCCTTATTTTTGTGCTTGTTCTCGACCCTTCCCACGAAGGATGCTTCGGGTTTGCTGTGATTTTCTTTATTTTCGATTGGGGTCCCGTTGGTAGATACTTCTTTTGCTTCGATCCGGTGTAAGCCTTCTCCACCAAGCCTTTGTAGGTTGCGGGAGGTCGGTAGAGAGGAATTCGACCGGACTTGCATTTAGTAAGCCATGCACAAAACACGAAATGTGCCGGTCTTCGTAAGCCCATTATTTGTAATGTGTCGTCAGTATCCGTAATGAAAGCCCCGGTGCTCTCATTCTCCCTCCGCTTGATGTTGTGTCTCGTCGGTGTGTCCTTGTGAACTTTTTCATTGGCTAAAATGTGATCCGAACTTGGCCTTGAGATCATCCAAATTCACAATGCTACCCGATTTTTGCCTGCTCCACCATATTCGAGCGGATTCTCGAGGGTGTATGTAAACATATGACAAGAGACATGCATAACCCACTTCGCATTCTAATAGCCCTTCAAACAAGTGTAAACGTTATCCGATCCCCTTTCCCATCGAGGTACCAATATGCGCGGGCATTTTCAACCCATCGGGTAAAGGGTAGTCTTCATCCATCTTACGAAGGGTGTTGTGGAGCCCATGGGCTCGAATAAAGGCAATTATAAGGTGGCATGTAGGTAGAGACAAGATTGTACGGGTTATGATTTGGACGTAATCCAACAGGTTTTGTTGACATATTGAGGGTAGCGGAGGTATATAAGGTGGGCGACTTCCTACAGTACTGAAGGGTATACCATAGGTTGTCCGTATGGCATACTTCCGTATGGTTGAGTGAAACGGGGTTACTAGCCCGCCTGTTAGGTGGGGGATAAACCCTCGAGGGTAAGATTGAGCATGAAAAGGAGGGTACATACCATGAGGAGGAAGATTTCTCCCCATTCATTTGAGGTGGATCGCCTTCACGCCGGATGCGCGAGAAGGCCGCAGGGAACCCCGCCAGCTTCTTCCCAAATGAGCCGCCAAGAGTGGTGGCAAATTAACCTTCGTAGCCTCCCTTCGTGACTCCTTCCATTGGAGCCTTCCATCGTGCCTTCCCGCCTAGTCGGAGCCCCTCCGAACGTCTTCGAAAACAACCGACCTTCCACTAGGCCTTCGATCGTTTGGAGACCCTATCGTTAGCACCGAGCGAGTAGTCCTGGGAGCCAAGGCCTAGTCTCCATTTCAACTCTTTTCATACTCATCGCTGAGTATTCTAACTCCCTTCGCATCTCCACGCCCGAGCTTGCCTCCTTCGAGCTCTTAGTAAAGATTCTAATGCTTGATGTTAGCTTCAACAAATGCCGGACTAATTACCGGTTCAGGTTAGCCGAGGTTGAAGCATGGTTGTTGGGGGTTATTTCGTGGTGAGATCGTATGGTAAAAGTGGATGCGTTATGTTGGGAAGGTTGTTATGATTGTTGATCGAATTGGTGTCAAGGTCGAGAAACCCGTGGAGGTGTATCTCTTCCTTGAGTCATGCCGAAACCAGTGAGAGTGATCGATCGGGTGTAAGTTTGGAATAACGAGACCAATAGTAGCGGGTCCCACGGATGGCGCCACCGATTGTACAATAATTCAGACGACTGTGCCTTCGATGGTGATCAAGGGTATGAGGGTGATATGTTTGCGCCAAACTTGTAGTCAATCTGCAATAAGAAATAATAGACACTTCGTTAAGTGATTGCGCAGGGTTGGGCCTCGCGAACCACCTCCCGCGGTGAATAAGTATGTGATATGAGTTATGGATAATATGATGTATGTGAAATATCGTGTTGAGTGAACATACCATTGAAATGACTCGTCCCACCTATTTATAGGTGATGAAAATAGCTGGAGAGTGTTAGCACACGCTTAGGAGATCATGGGCGCCCCCGATTTATGGTAACCGCTAGGGCTTCATCCCCACTATCTCGGACTTGGCGGGAAGCTAAGGACATAGTGGAACGTGGGAAGACCAAGTCAAGGTTCTTATTTGTCTTGGCATCTTCAGAGAAGACACCGAAGGCATAGGCCTTCTATGGCGGATTCCCAATTGGTAACCATGTCAATGATGAATGGTTTTACGCCACCAATGACTTATGAAGAAAGACTTGGGTCTTCGAATGCATTTCGATCGAGGCAAGGGGGTCCTTCGACCGGTCTGAGGTACGCCATCACCACCCACACTTAGTACGAGACCTCCATCACATGTACGCTAGAGAAGCCCTAGGATCAAGTTTGGGAACCCTTGGAATTTTAACATACCATGTTGCATAGGACACCTTTTTGTGGCGAAAGCATACATTGACCGCAAGTCGCCAATAAATATCATGACTAGCACCTACTATAATTGGGTAATGAAGAAGCCTATCCCAACTAGGCAAGACCCCGATAATCCTAGGGTTAGTTGCAATTTTCTTGGTAGAATTAAGGGATTGCCCGTCTATGTAGGTAGTTTCATGTTTCCTACGGATTTCATAGTGGTGAATGATATTAGTACGACCATAGATCCTAGCTTGTCCCACGTAATTCTAGGAAAGCCTTTCATAGAAAACACCGGGATGACTTATGATCCATCGTTAGGAATAGTAAGATTCAAAGATGAGACCGATGGTGTAGCTTACCAAATGCCGTTTAAGATTGAGAAGTTTTCATTACTCTCCAATGATGAAAAGGAACTTAAACTATCGGTCTACTATAGGAATGAGGAGGATAAGGAGAAGAGAGTGGATTATGTAATGGCCAAGATTCTAGGTTTCTATAAGGATTGCTTGAAACTAGGACCGATTGGGGAGAAGATGACCTCTTAGAAAAGTTCATCATAGGGCACTTCTACAACATGGAACCCCCCAATGGAGAACGTCATGAGGAAGAAGGTGACGGTAGTGAAGTCACGTAGGGGCACGACTTCGAGTCTAGCTACAAGTCTCATAAATTAAGAAAAGCGCTTCGTGGGAGGCAACCCATGCTTAATTGTTTGCTTGTTATTGTCGTATATTTTTTAGTGATTGTTTGTTCTCATGTTTAATTTGTAAAAATGCTTTATTTTGTCTTTAACCTCGTCTTAATTACATATAAAGGTATTTTACATAAGGGATAAGTGTAGGGAGGATTACACACGTTTTCAAAAGAAACGTAAACATGATAATTTCAATTAATTAAAAAGATATACATGTGTCTTTGTTCGAGTCAAATGCTTGTATTGAGTCATAATGGATGGTTTTGCAGAATTTTTCTAGATTCTAAAGATATAAATTTTCCGAATTTTTTCCGTAAAATCGCACGGTTTCTGTCAGATAACTCCGACGGGCGGGAGGAGCAAAAAAGATGCTACTTTTTTCTCGCTTTTCGTGCTACTTATAAATTTTTGAAATTTTCCAGGTCTTAATTTTCAAAGAAAAATATGTAAACATCCATTCCACAAGCATTATATCCTAGTTTAGTAGAGTCTTATATATATATTGTTACCGTCGATTTTACGCGATGGTTTCGTTTGTTTTCTTCAAGTGTGCAGGTTTAATTTATCAAAAGATGATACAAAAGATTGGAAGGAGCTTTTCACGCATAATATTCTTCTTGAAGAAAGATTTAACCACTACTTCACACATGGATCCTACTGAGCTAATCAGGGGAGTATTAGTTTCTTTCATTTTTAATTACCTTCTATTATCATAACTTTGATACTTTCGGGGAACATTGGGGACAATGTTCAGTTTAAGTGTATGGAGGGAAAATAAAACGGGAACTTTGAAACTATGCTTATTCTTGATTATTTGCTTTGTCCAATTGCATTTGTGTAATAAACCATGAAAAAATGTCGGTTAGGGTAGTTTTGGCACCAAATTTTGAATTTTTCATGACATGTAGGAGTGGGCCATTAGTCTTAATAAAGCGTCTCATGGATAGGAAATTGCATGACTAGCACAAAAACCCTTTACACCTAAATTCCACCCAAAATGTGAGGATCGCCCTTAGATTAGTAGGAATTAAAGCATTCATCTTTAATGCTTAGAGTGTGAACCGGTAGTATAATAGATTCTAGAACTTGTTTTGTGATGCATCCAGAGATCGCTAGTAAGACTACATTTGTGTAGTTAGGAATAACTAAATGATAAGAGGCATTAGGATAACCCTTGTTTGATACCTGTAATATAATTACTTCTTCCACATCGGATGAGTAATTCCCCCACACCCTTGCGTTGTACTCACTTTTAGTACACGATACTCCTAGTTAACCCCTCAGAGCCTATCCTTTTCGCGGTTCTCGTGATTTTCGGTTTTCCGGAATATCAATGAAGAGCATTGTTTACACCCCACCCCCAAATGTACACCCAAATCGCCTTAGCCTACCTTGTATGCACTCACTTTTAGTGCATTATTGTTATCATACTAAACCTTTAGTTCAATTATCTAGTTGCTTGCATAAGTTGCTAAGTCGAGTCATATCCTTTGTACACAGTTTTGGGACAATTGGGAATCATGGGAAAAGTTAGAGTTTATGAAATGACGGGAAGGGAACGTTAAATTCAAATTCCCTTTATTTGCGTCATAATGTACTCCAAGTTTTTGATCTTTTCAATTCGGGTTAAATTAGTATTAGAGTAATAAAAACTCAAGTGTAGGGATGTGCCTATAAATCCGTATTATGTTGATGTTATCGTAGAGGATGGTAGAGTAAAAGTGTATGAAGAAAAAAAAATCGAAAAAAATAGAAAAAGAGAAAAAGAAAAAAAATAGAGTGTGGAAAAACAAAAACATACGGGCTACCATTCTACATTTATCTTTAAATTTATGTATGTTTATTTCAGTTATCTAGAGTTTAGAGTGTCGAGTCTTGGCTTAGCAACGCCATTCTTCTCATGCTTGTAACATAAAGATTTTTGACTTGCCACCACTAAATCGCCTATTCCACCAAACCCTTTGTTTCCCTACCGTAAGCCTAAAATTACAACCCTTTAAAGTCCTCTTGGATAGTCTTTCCTAGGTGCTTACGCCAAAGCGATGGAGGTTTGATCTAGTCTCAAGCCTATGGTAATCTATGTACTTGGATCGGTTAATGAGTGTTTAACTTCCATTTCCACTTTGATATATTTCATATACACCCGAGAGATGTGAGTATCCAAACACCCTTGTGAGGTGCTAGTATGTAATTTCCGTGCTTGTTATGACTTTATGGGCTTATATGTGTTGTGGATTGTTCTAAACCAATGCTTCATGACCCCTAACTTATAAATTAATTAGCTAAAAACACATTTACTTGACGACAAGCAAATACCAAGTGTAGGGATATTTGATAAGGATTTAAAAGGTACAATTTTGAGGGGTCATTTAAGCCCTTAATTGATCACTTTTGTATCCGTTATTACTTAATTTCGTTCCTTTTCACATTTTAGGTCTCTTGAAGGCAAATTGCTGGAATGACACTTATTCGGATGAAAAGGCGGGAATATATGAAGAAAATGGCCAAAGTCAAGAATCGAGACACTCAGGCTACTCGAATCAAGGGACGGTGTCACAAATTAGAAGGGACGTCGTCACTACGAATGGCGACGCCGTCGTGCATATTTTGTGACGCTCAAGAGCCAAATTGCTAATTATCAAGTGACGGCATCGTGTTTTAAAGAGTAGGGCGCCGCTCAAACGACCTAGATTTGATCCAGACGACGCCGAGACTCAAGGCGACGGCGTCATGTATAAGGTGCGCCCGCCGAATGTTAACGTGGCCAAAACGAAAACTTATTGACGGCGACCCGACGGCGTCACAAACTAAAGAGTGAAGATCGAACCCTTAACCTCTGTCTCCAGAGGCATCTGAGGGTGTTAACCATTTGAGCCAATCTTACTATTTTTGGCCACTATACTTGAGTTCTTTATATATTAATCTTTATAACTCTAACAATATAACCAACAATAATATATCACTCTGAATAACTGATACGATCAAAGCCATATTGCAAGATGGGGTCTATGATGGTTCTGACTTTGAAGACCATTTCCTACTTTGCTATTAGCATGCATGTAGTCTTTAAATCACGTTCCCATGTTCCTTCTTAGTTTTGTTAGTAGTTATAGATGATGAGTGTGTAAATACTCATCATTTTTAGTCAAATCTGAATCGCAAAACGCTTAAAAATGCTCACAAATGCATCAAAATTAAAATATTCCAAAATTGCATTTTATATGTTTCGATGCAAAATGTCTAAAATCGATGAAAATGAGCAAAGTTTGCATAATTGGCAATTTCAGTCCCCAAGTTTTAAAATTGTCAAAATAGTCCCCGAGTTAAAATTTCAAAAGAAAAATCATCAAAGGTCCTTTTTAAATCATAACTTGTCAAATTTAGTCCTTTGGTGAAAAATATAAAAAGTTTGAGAAAATTACAAGTTTGGTCCTCCAACTTTGAAAATTGGCAAAATTGGTCCCTAGAAAATGTGAAAATGTCAGCTTTGGTCCTTGAACTATTGATACTTGTCAATTTCAGTCCTTGGAGCAACTTTGAGAATTTGGCAGATTAGGTCCTTTGATTTTCAGAAATGGCAAGACTAGTCCCTATGTTATTAAACCTTCACACTACTTTTGACCAAGTCAAATGCAATTGGACCCCCCTCATTACCCTTTTGGACCCCCGTCAACTGAATTTTGACCTCCCTATTATTAATACTCACCAAACACCCTTTGACCGCCCACTTTCCTCCTTCACGGTATCCCACACCATCATCACCTTCCCCCGCACCTCTCGCTAACACTCCACCTCCTTCATCATTTCCACCCCTCCAAACACAACAAGCCAAGGGGTGCAATTAATGCCTTCTCCAACCCCACACTCAAGCTCCACTTTTAAATCCAGTTTTTGGCGCCAAAATCTTTTAAACGGCCAAGATCAATTAGAGCTATCCAAGGGTCAATATTATTAGTGGGAATTGAAGAAAGAGGTGAGAGAAGAAGATTTGAGTGTATAAAAGGCAAGAGGAAGCAACAAGAGGGGAGTTAGTTTTATAATTTTTCACCATGTATGTCGTTTTGTAGCTTATCTTGTCTTAAATAGTTTTCATCTATTTTCAAGCTTAATTGTATCAAACAAAAGTATTTAAGTGTGTTCCAACTCATTTCAAGTTTGAATTCAAGTTAATGTTCGGGCCTACACTTTATGTCCACTGTTGAGATTTTGATTTTCAAACTCCTTTGTTTAAGCTTTTAATGACTTAGTTTCAATATCAAACAAGCTTCTATAAGCTTATCATAGCTTTTTACAAGCTAATATTCAAGTTTCATGCACTTTTGGAGTTTGGTCAATAAAAGTCAAAAATGGGCAGAATTGATGCAGGAATGTATTGGGTGATGCAGACATGGGTATGGATTGATCTTTAGTCATATGGGTTGGTTTAGATTAGGTAGTGTGCTTGGGTTCACAGGATTCAAGCCATAGTGGCTTTGGACAATTTGTAAGTCAATTTCTAGT
Organism: Chrysanthemum lavandulifolium; assembly: GCA_022545495.1. Lineage (NCBI taxonomy): Eukaryota > Viridiplantae > Streptophyta > Magnoliopsida > Asterales > Asteraceae > Chrysanthemum > Chrysanthemum lavandulifolium. The sequence goes on from CM040238.1 coordinate 306,283,433, forward strand.
TTCAAAGCATAACTGCTTTCGTGATTAATAATAGTTGAAACCCGTTCTAATAGTAGTATTCAAGTTATTTTAGTTTAGTTTGATCATAATTACAAGTTGGTTCATTGTTTAAATCTGTTTTGTATACAAATCAGTCCATAAAAGGGGTGTTTGGTTTATAGCTTAAACTGCCCTAAAGGCTTGTTCAGTGTATACTTGTTGTTGGTTCATGTTTGTTAGCTCCAAATAGACTCATATCAATCTTAGTTTGGTGCCTGCTAGTTCAAAAAGTCAAATCTTATCTAAATCTGTCTTAACTTGCTCACTGTTGGAAATTTGGATAAGCAAAATCTCATTTTGTGTTTAGAAATCATTAAGCTTGCTTGCATTGTGCTTGTTCTATCATATTACATCAATAACAGTCATAAAATTGGATTCAAAGTTCATGAAAGTCAAAATTTCTCAAATGTTGTCAAAAGTCAAAATTTAGAAAACTTGTTTTGAGCCCAACTGCAAGGATTTTTCCTTGACTCATTTTTAATTCAAATTAAGTGAAATTTGTTGTTTCATAAACCTCAACTGGTCCCCTTTCTTGTCATCATTTTATCGATTTTTTCAAATTTTTAGAAGCCTCAAAACCGCTTCTTTGGTATCAAATGCCCGCTCATTGTGGCTCATGAATAATCGAGTTTTTCTCGCTTTGTCTGTGGTTGCATAGGGCTCATATGAGCTCACCCAGGTCTGAGTTTTGGTTTGCTAGGTCTCACCCAGGTCTGCTTTAGGTTCCAATTGGTGTTTTTCATTTTGAGCTTATTTTAAAGCTTGTGCTTGTGTTCAAAGTTGGTGCCCAGAACCTGTTTTGGCTTATAAGCTCTTATAGCCAAATCCTTGTAACTTGTAATCCAGTGGTTAAAAACAGTTAGGATTTGTTGAATTTTAGTTATTTTAGCAGTTTAGAACTTCTGTAATCAGTTGGTGTCTTATTTTGTCCATTTGGCTTACTTGGAGTGCTTAATAATAAGCACTTGCACATCAGTTCCTAATTCCTCCACATAAGCACCTGTTTTTCCATTTTTCTTAGATTCCTAATATTATTTTAGAGTTTTCCTGAAATTTTCAGATTTTTCTAAGTTGATTTGCTATTTTTCTTAATTTAAAGTAGTTTTTAAGCATTTTTAATTAGCTTTTAATACAAAAATTCATAAAGGTTCAAAAAATAAGTTTTCATTTTTCTTAGGTTTAGATAAATATAAAAGTAAAAAAGTAATTTTCCAGATTTTTCATAGTTTATTTTGTAATTTTTAGTAATTTAATTAGTTTTAATAGTTTAAAATTCAAAAAATAGAAAATAATCGTAAAATTACAAAATAGTTTTGAAAATTCTATTTTGATATTTTAGACTTTTCCAATTCATAATTTTATTTTTCTAGCTTTATTTCCTATTTTCTTGTATTTTAGGTAATTATTAAATAGTTAAAATAGTTTTAATTAATAATAATTAGATAATTAGTTATAAAAATAATTTTCTTTTTCTAAATATTTTATTTTATCATTAGGATTGTAAAATATCATTTTCATATTTTTAGGGTTAATATTGTGTAAGTTTCACGTTTTTATTTATACGTCGCGTAGTTTTTAATTTCAGCTTTATAAAACATAAAACAAAACATCATTTTAAAAATAGTGATAGCGTTTATTTAATAGTTTTATCTTTTAATTTCCTTTAATTTGCATTTAAGCCGTTGTAATTTGTTGGCTTTTTTCGTAGTTATAATCATTATTCGATCCCTTTTCGCTCAAATTTCTCGATCACTTTACGCTTGATAATCCATTGCATAGCTCGGCTGGGACATAACGACCGGGAAACACTATACTCCCGGATCTTCATTGCATTCGTGCTTGAGCGCTTTAAGTCGATTACGGTCCGCCATTCACAAGTGGCAGGCTTGAGTGATTTAGCTCGACTGCTTAGCACGCATCAATAGACAATTCCATGTTGTCCTAAATAGTAGCAAGTAGTTTATGTTTCCTTTCTTTAAATACTGTACTCGGCATTTGATGAAATCAGAGAAGATGGGGTTATAGTCAAGTCCATGTTTTCCTAAAAGTAGCAAGTAGTTTATGTTTCCTTTCTTTAGTTATAGTTTAGAAGGAGAATAACCATCTCGAATCGGTTTCTATCAATGGTGCTCTCATTGGCTTACTCACCTTCCCTACGAGAATCCATCGCTATCCTATCCGATAACATATCAAAACTTGAAGTCGTCATGGCCAAATACCTTGCCACTTCCATCCCCACTGCCTCCCATTTCGACACCATCTCGAAACACCTTCCTGCCATTAAAAATCCTTTTACCGCCATCGCTAAAACTCCCATCGTTCAAACTAATCAACATGATACCAACACACCAACCATCGCCACATCACAGACAGTCTCATAACAAGTTATCACACCACCACCAAATACCATGAAACTTGAAATCACCTCGAAAGACATTGTCACCCAACATACCAGTACTACCGTCAACATTACTACAACCATCACCAAGACCAACATCAAGGACACCACCTACACTCCTCCCATGTTGATGCCAATAATCCAACGTGATATGGTCACCTTCCATTCAACCAAGCTTCATCAAACATGCGACTTTTCCACACTGTAGGACAAGTTAGAAGCCAAACGAGTTCGGTTATCGCACTCACTCTTCATCAACATTGGTTTTTGATGCGTGAAGACATGTCATTATGGTCCCTAATGTCATCCACCAAAGTTTGTTTTTATCCAAATTGTACTAAAATAACCTTGGAAGCCACGTAACACGAGGGATAGAGCCATGAGCCACAAAACACTAACATTCCAACTGGATTAAACCATCTTTCATTTGGCCACCTTTCATCAGAATTATGGCCTTGCCACACTCGTTAAGGACATGTTACCCATCTTTGGTTGCGTGAAAACATTTTTGGTCGGTCACCAAAGTTTGTTTTTATCCAAATTCTACCGGAACCACCTTGGAAGCCACATAACAGGAGGGATAGAGCCATGAGCCTAAAGGACAAGGCTCGTTTTAAGGCGCAGAGTATTGATACGGTCAAAGCCATATTGCAAGATGGGGTCTATGATGGTTCTGACGTGAAGACCATTTCCTACTTTACTATTAGCATGCATGTAGTCCTTAAATCACGCTCCCATGTTCCTTGTTAGTTTTGTTAGTGTTATAGTCAAGTCCATGTTCTCCTAAAAGTAGCAAGTAGTTTATGTTTCCTTTCTTTAAATCATGTACTCGACATTTGATGAAATCGAGAAGAAAAAGAATGAAATAGTTTAAGAGTTAGTTCTTAGTTTAGAAGGAGAATAACCATCTTGAATCGGTTTCTATCAATCACTATCGCACAAGATACTATAAAGTAGCTGAAAATTCTTACCTTTACCCAATGTGGGACTTAAAATTAATAGTAACACCATACATTCCAAATAGTTGACTAAATTAAGTAAAACGATAGTAATTACTTTGTTTTAGAAAAATGTGAGTTTATATAAGTTCTTTGGGAGAGAGATATGATTGCATTATTTTTATCAACAATGCAAAATAACAACCTCCCACTAACATAATACTCGGCATTTGATGAAATCGAGAAGAAAAGAATGAAATATTTTAAGAGTTAGTTCTTAGTTTAGAAGGAGAATAATCATCTCGAATCGGTTTCTATCAATCACTATCGCACAAGATACTATAAAGTAGCTCAAAATTCTTACCTTCACCTAATGTGGGACTTAAAATTAATATACATTCCAAATAGTTGACTAAATTAAGTAAAACGATAGTAATTACTTTGTTTTAGAAAAATGTGAGAATTTATATAAGTTCTTGGGAGAGGAGATATAATTGCATTATTTTTATCAACAATTCAAAATAACAAACTCCCACTAACATAATACTCATCTCACAACATTAGTTCTTACCTTCACCTAATGTGGGACTTAAAATTAATATACATTCCAAATAGTTGACTAAATTATGTAAAACGATAGAAATTACTTTGTTTTAGAAAAATGTGAGAATTTTAAGAGAAGAAAAAGAATGAAATATTTTAAGAGTTAGTTCTTTGTTTGAAGGAGAATAATCATCTCGAATCGCTTCTATCAATCACTATCGCACAAGATATTATAAAGTAGTGAAAATTCTTACCTTCACCTAATGTGGGACTTAAAATTAATATACATTTCAAATAGTTGACTAAATTAGGTAAAACGATAGTAATTACTTTGTTTTAGAAAATGTGAGAATTTATATAAGTTGTTGGGAGAGAGATATAATTGCATTATTTTATCAACAATTCAAAATAACAACCTCCCACTAACATAATACTCATCTCACAACATTAGTTCTTACCTTCACCTAATGTGGGACTTAAAATTAATATACATTCTAAATAGTTGACTAAATTAAGTAAAACGATAGTAATTACTTTGTTTTAGAAAATGTGAGAATTTATATAAGTTCTTTGGGAGAGAGATATGATTGCATTATTTTATCAACAATGCAAAATAACAACCTCCCACTAACATAATCTGATCTCACAACATTAGTTCTCTTTAAACAACGGTATATACCCAAGTTAAAACTTGGTACTCCAAACCGATGTGGGATTGCAAAACAACCTATAGCTAGACACGTTAACAAAATATATAAAAGACAAAATCACACTAATCAAATCACCAAATGAGATGAGATCTATGCAAAACCAATGTTATCCAAAGAACAAATGAGAAGATCTCAACCATCCATTCACCTTGAATCTAATGGCTTAGATGAAGCCAAAAAATATAAAGAAGGGCAAGATAGTAAAATCAATTATCTCAATAAAAACAATAAAAAAATCTAGATCCATCTCATTTGTTACCTAACTTTCTCTCTCATCAAAATCAAAACCCACATCTATGCATCTAATCTCGTCGGAATCATCAAACGTCGCCGGAATCACCATGAATCCGACGGATTCATCAACAAAACAACCGGATTCTTCATCAAATCCACCGGCATCGACATCAAAACCGTCGGAATCATCAAACGTCGCGGAATCACAATGAATCCGACGGATTCATCATCAAACCAACCGGATTCTTCATCAATCCGCCAAGATCGACATCAAAACCATCGGAATCGCCATCAAACTCGCCGGATTCGTCATCAAACCGTCGGAATCGTCAACAAATCCGCGGATTCATCAACAAACCGATTGACATAGATGATGTGGTTACATATGATGTAGATGATGTCACATGATGATGATGTAGATGAAGTACTCACGAAGTTGATATGAAGGAACATGATGGTAAAACCTCGGGAGTCCGATTTTGTTGATTAATGGATTCATAAATGAATCCCATGGGATTCATGTATATTCATTGAATCATGAATCCCATGGGATTCATGGATGAATCCTCCGATTCGATTTTGTTGTTTAATGGTAAACTAAAAAGATACTTAAATTCATTTGAGATCCCATGGGATTCATGGATGAATCCCATGTGATTCAAATGAATCCCAAGGGATTCATACACAATCCCATGGGATTCTTTATGAAATCCCATAGGATTAATGAGTAATCCCATGGGATTTCATAAAATCCCATAGGATTCATACATGAAGCTATAGATATGTATACGTAATCCCATAGGATTCATACTGAGTTATCTTAATCCCAACCGCTTTTTATATACATATTCTAAAAATCACCAAGACCAACTTTATATGAACACGAGACACCGGGCGGATCAAGATATTGGAAGCCTCATGTACAAGAAGGAATTCTGTAGAGGAAAATACTATGAAACATTAGATGAAATCCTGTGATTCATTGTGAGTCCCATGGATTTCATAAAGAATCCCATGGATTCATTGTAAATCCCATGGGATTCATTGAAAGACTTGTAATATATAACTTGAATGATGTTGAATCCCATGGGATTCATTGTAAATCCCATTGATTCTTTATGAAATCCCATGGATTCAATGTAAATCCCATGGGATTCTTATTTTATTTTTTGTATAACATGTTTTAAATTTTTTTTATATAACAGTTGTAAAGCTCGTATAAGGTTAGAATTGGATGTCATTTCGGAAAATACAAGCTAGTTCAGTTTATTGCAAAACACAACCATATGCTCATACCAAAAGAGTACAAACATTTTACCAAAAAGCAAAGAAGAATGACACAAGCAGAAAAAATGTTTGTTGTTAAAGCTGCAAAGAACAAGATTGGTCCAACACGGGCTCACAACTTGCTATGAAGGGTGGGTATGAATATGTTCATGGGACAGTTGCAGATTTTAAGAATGAAATGCGGGATGTTAATATGTTCATAGGGGAACCCGAATAGGCGAAAGCCAAAACCAACCTGTCCGGAGAAGCCAAATGCAGGGCGAAAGCCGAAACCAAAAGTTTCTTGATTATTTATATTCTGGTTTCTGGTTTTGTTAGTTATTTTTTCTTCTTTACTTGATTATTTAGATGATTTGAAAAGAAAATTCTTTTTTACTTTGAATATATCTTGTTTCTTACTTATATTCTAAGAATCCCATGGATTGTATATGAATCCATGGGATTCACTTTGAATATATCTTGTTTCTTACTTGTATGTATGAATCCCATGGATTGTATATGAATCCTAAGGGATACCGAAATATGTTAATAGATTAAGTGGAAAGATTAAGTGGAATCCCATGGGATTGTGTATGAAACCCATGGGATTGTGTATGAATCCCATGGGATTATTTCTATATTCTCTTCTACCATACACATATTTTCAAAAGATTAAGTGGAAAAAAAGTCTATCATAAAGAATCCTTTGGGATTATGAATGAATCCCCTGGGATTCACATAATTAACTGAGAAAAAGACAAATAATAGTTCTACCACGCAAACGTTCTGTTATACCATTCAGAAGTTTTAAAAAGACAAAAATAATGCACATGTTCTCGTCTACCATACCATTAACGCCTAACTGGACAATTGTTCTACCATGCACAAGTTCCCATTCACATGATCTCGTCTACCATACCATTAACACCTAACTGGACAAATTGTTCTAGCATTCAAAAAAGACATAACTTCTTCAATGATTACATGCGCTCATGTGCTTCCCTATTCTTTACTGCTTCAAGAATAATAGTCATCTTTTCTTCAGGAGGAAGTTTATGCTTCTCCTTCTCCTTCTCCTTCTCCTTCACCTTCTCCTTCTCCTTCTCCTTCTCATTCTTCTCATGCATAACACTCAAGACATTCTCATTAGCCAAATCGAAACAATGTGAAATAATACTACGAGAATCATCCGGCACATTCTTCATCTCCGAACAACACTCGCCTTTCCCCGAACACCGACACAATCTCATTCTCCTTAACAACACACGCCAACTTAGCAACATCAACAATCGATGTTTTCTTCGCCTTTTACTCGCCTTTCCCGAACAACCTTATTCCTTGTTTATTCGCCTTAATATCATCATAAGGATTCCACCGACCCAACGTAACATTCCCTTGTTTCTTCGCCTTAATATCAAAAGGATTGTAACGAGACAACGGCATTGGGTTCAATATTTTACCTATATCAATTTTAAGACGAAAAAAGTAATATTAGTTTTGAGACAAATATTACATATAAGCAACTAACAACAAAGACAATCTCATCAATCACAAAGTCCTAACACTAACAAACAATACGTAAAAATACGCAACTATAAACCGATTCCTAAAAGCTAATACAAACACTCATTCTATGTGAATCCCATGGGATTCGGTGATAATCCCATAGGATTAATCTTACACAAACCGACAATTCCATTTGCTTATCTTCTTATGTCTATCACATCCAAAAATAAGCAAAACTATAAAACTTATTTCAATTTGAGAAAAGCATAACAACTAACTACATCGAAAAATAAGCTAATTCAAACAGATTTGATTCCCATAACAAAAATAAGCTAATCCAAAAACTCATTACATCAAAAAAATAAACTAATAATCTAATCTACTCACGATATAACCTAATCCAAAGCGATTCAAGAACAAAATAAGCTAATACAACAACAAAATAAACTAATACATTCAAAAAATAAGCTAATCGATCACAAAATTTTAAAATAAAGACTGATTTAACAAAAATATACCAGAATCGACATTTAGAAGCTTATTTTGATCGGATTCCGCCGACGAATGGTCTTTAGATTGAGATATTTCAGCTCGTAGGTCCATTTTAAAGGAATGAACGGTGATTTCGCGGTGGTTTGAAGGGGGTTTGACGGTAGTTTGTGGATTTAGGGCGGTTAGTCGAATGTGTGTGTGTGTTGGAATTGGGGAGAAAACGCTGTGTGTGTTGGTGTGTGTGTGTGTTTGGGTGTGTTTGACGGATTTATTAGTCGAAGGTGATAAGACTAAAATGCCCCTCCGCTTTTTTTATAAAATGTAATTAAAACTCATAGTTAATGCCCCTCCGCTTTGCCTAATGTTAGGTTAGCTTGCGGTGTCGCTAGTTGTGAGATTATAGTTAACGTTAGTCGCGAATTTAGGCTAGGGAAGGATTCGGTGACATTAGGGGTTACGGCAGGGAATTGTGTTTGTGAATGTGAAATACGTATTTGGCTAAAGATATGCTAAACACAGAAGCTATGTTCATTATCAACCAATAAGGAAGTTCTGATACACAATTGTTTGGATCCTTAGCAGTTCGTTTTATGTAGAATTTTAAATATGCTTTTCAGACATTGCTTTAAGTAGCAGGCATTATTGGTTTGATGGTAATTAAGTAGTATATCAGGGCTCTCATAGTGAACATAATCATTTTCTATGAGGATAAGACATGTTATTATTGAACTTAATTACAAACACAATTATAAGTTAGCATGTGAGAAATATTGGTTTAAACTTTAAATATTGTTTGTTGTTTACAGAAAATTGTAGTATAAATTTCTTTCCAACAAGTAATGCATTTTCATAATGTCCTAAAACAAAGCAAGTCCCAGTTCTTAAATATGTTTTGTTTTGGATTTTTTAAATGATAAATAAATACTAATAGATTATAAGGGTTTTATAAAAATTATAGGCTGTAATACATTATCGTCCTGGGGTTAGGATACCTGGCTTTCACCCAGGAGGCCTGGTTTCAATTCCCGGCAATGGAACTATTTTCTAAATAACAGATTTTTTCTCTTTTTAATCAAAAAGTATGTTAATGTCATGCCTCAAATTTAAAACTCATAGTTAATAAGATATGTATATAGGAAAAAGTCATAATTATGTTTGAAATAAGAATGCAAACATACTTCGATCTTGACTTCAAAGCTGTTTGAAACATGTAATAAATTGTTACAGAGATGTATGTGATTCTAGTTTATGAGCTTGATATTTGTTATTATTTATGAAATCATTATATAGAAAGCAATTAACATGGGTCTTGAAAATCTAAAACTGCATTGGTATAATCAGTTTCTTTTTTTTTTTTTTTTGAACGGCCAACAAAATATTTTATTATCACCAAACGCTAGCGGGTTGCTAGCAGATACACCCATAATACACCGAAAACAACACGAAACATAAGTATACAAACTACATCAAACATAACCAAACACTCCTCTATAATCCCCTGTCCCTACACCCAGAGACATTGAATCCCATCCAAGCCTCCCAATCCAGTTCCTGAGCCTTAGCCCTCGATTTTACCCAAAGGAAACTAAAAGCTTTTATGTCTTCATTCTTTGTTTTGACAGAATATGATTGAAGATATGGAGATAATTGATTTAATTGATTGCCTAATCATAATCGTCGTATATATAAATAACTACATTCAAAATATTCTAGATATGGATTTGGGCCCGATACAATAATGCACTACGGGCTAACATGTTTTTCTTCTTCCGGTTATAAGCTATAAAAGTTATATAAGTGCCATTGAGATGCTGATCGATGAAGATATAACTAATGATTGTCTCAACACAACTCGACTTAGGATTGGTACTCGACAACTTTATAGGATCATTATAAGCTTTGCCACCCTCTTTAGTTGCAATTATTATTTTCACCGTCATATACCAAATCATCTCTTAGGAGAAACTGGTTCGATTCCCGACAATGGAACTTTTTATTATAGATTTTTTAGCCTTTTTCTACTTTTTTTTTCCATTAATATTAATGGTGAGTTGCATGGCTATTTCAGAGGAAAACGAGGGCTTCGCCAAGGTGACCCTATGTCCCCATATCTATTCACTTTAGTTATGGAAATGTTAACTCTTATTCTGAAACGCAGGCTCTGTGATAACGGTGATTTCAAGTATCATAATAGATGTGAAAAACAGAAGATTGTGAATATTTGTTTTGCAAATGATCTCATTCTTTTTGCTCGTAATGAAGTGATTTCGGCTAAAGTCATAATGGATGCGTTAGATGAATTTAAAGGTGTCTCGGGGTTGGTGCCTAGTATGGCGAAAAGTACTATATTCTTTTGTAATGTGCCAAACTATATCAAGACGTCCATTCTCCAAATTATGTCGTTCGAAGAAGGTATTCTTCCTATTAAATACCTTGGAGTTCCTCTCATTTCTTCTATACTTCTTCACAAAGATTGCAAAGTTTTGGTTGAAAGAGTTCCAAAGAGAATTGGAGATTGGAAAAATAAATGGTTGTCTTTCGCGGGTAGACAACAACTTGTAATATCTGTTCTATCATCAATGCAATTATATTGGGCTTCGGTATTCATTCTTCCGGTCGGTATTATTCATGACATAGAACAATTAATGTGTGGTTTTCTTTGGTGTCAAGGCGAAATGAAAAGGGGCAAGGCAAAGGTGTCGTGGGAAGATATTTGTTTACCTAAATATGAAGGTGGTCTAGGAATTCGCAAGCTTGATGAATTCAATATTGCTCTCATGTCCGCTCATATTTGGAAGATTTTAACTCACAAAGAGACGTTATGGGTTCGATGGATACATGCATACAAGCTGAAAAACCGAAGTTTCTGGGATGTTATTTTGTGTTCTAACGTGAGTTGTGGGTGGAGGAAGCTTTTGAGTATAAGAAATACCATTAGTCCATATGTATGGTTTAAGCTTGGAAATGGTTCTACAACCTCGACATGGTTTGACATGTGGGACACGAATGGGCCAGTGATGGCTCATGTTACTAACCGAGCTATTCGAACTGTTGGGTTTACGTCCCTTGAAAGTGTGTCTAATATCGTGCATGGTACGAATTGGAGATGGCTGCAAAGCTGGTTCCTGAGGTATCCGTCACTTGGTAATTTTGATGTCCCAATTCTTCATCCGAACCAAGATGATATGCTCATTTGGAAGTCTATCGATGGATCGTTAAAAGGCTTCTCGGTTAGTGTTTCTTGGCAGTCCATCGGTCAAAGAAACAATGAAGTTGGGTGGTATAGATTAGTGTGGTCAAAGTATGGCTTTCCTAGGCACTTGATTCACCTTTGGCTTATTATGCGAAGGAGGCTTAAAACGCAAGATAGGCTTAGGAAACGGACGTTGGCAATGATGTCAACTTAGACCTGCTTCAGTGCTCTCTTTGCAAAACACAACCGGACTCGCATGACCATCTATTTTTGAATGTTCCTTTTCCTCTAAAGTATGGGGTATCGTCACAACTTATGCTGAGTTGCCGAGTACTTCTCCTATTTGGAATGATATTGTAAATTGGTTAATGCCATCGTCTTTGAAGGATAATGTGCTGAGTATAGTGGCCCGTTTAATCTTGGCCTCGTCTGCTTACTTTATCTGGCAGGAACTCAACAACCGAGTACATGCTAAGTCGAGTAGAAATGAAGAACAAGTTGCCAAGATAATAGTAGAGACAGTTCGCTCAAAGCTTGCATCAATCAGATTCAAGAACAAGGCGAGAGTAAGCCAAATGAAGGCTACTTGGAAGATTGAATAAGTTGTGCATGGTTTATGTTCTTTATGCTAGCATAGTCTACCTGTTAGTGTTTTGTTGATTAGTGGCTGTTCGTTTTTTAGGGTGTTCATATACGAGTGTTTTCGTTTTTCTTCTTTATAAGAGTGGCTCATCACCGCTCTTGCTTGTACGCAACTCATATTATTCTTTAATATATTTCACCGGGTATAATCCTTTTACAAAAAAAAAAAAAATTGAAGTAAAAAATGAGAATTGTATAAGTTGACGGTTATTGAATGTTTAACTTTAAATAACACGACGCTTATACACACACTTACTGTTTTCATTTATGACAACAAAAGGCACATGAAGAATTTGTTTGTTTAAACAAAAAAAATTGAGAATTTGTATAAAATGTTGACTAAGTAAACATCTCCCGTTATTATCGTTAACAATGTTGAGTAATAACTAGCCAACAAAATATATTTAATTTAACAATGCCACTTGTCTCTCAACCCCAATACATAACCAAGTAAAAATTTGTTCCTTCACCGATATGAGATTACGAACATAATGTAACACCTCATATTTTAAAGAGTTGACCAAATATCATGATCAAATCTCATTGATTTATAATTTTTAGCTACTAAGAATTTATAAGATTAAATGACTCGTAAACAAAATCACTACTTCCTAAGATAGGATATCCGAACTTTTTAAATGATCTATATACCTAGAATGTTGCTCTACAACTCAAAATGGTGGTGTCATGTTGAGTTTGACAATCATTCATTCACTCTGCCTTGTCTTCGTTTGAGACGAAACATGAACTATTTTAACGTTACATAATAATGGGTCATGTAAGTTCCAAGTTAAGCTCTTGGAAAATCTAAAATCATCTCAAGTTCTCAATGTTGGTAAAACCGGTTTTCATTTTGCCATTTTGTTTTGTATCTTGAGATTACAGTGTTCGTTCGTTGGAGTATACGAGCCTTAAACACAATGAGAAATGAGTTCATTTGCGATGTGGTGCCTTAGAAGATATTGCTAATGATTGCCTCAACACAAATCGGCCTTGCGATGGTAGCTACTTGGTGCGGTAACATTAAGATGGAAATAAGCTTCATTGCCATTTTTTAGTTGTTTTTGGGTTTTTTCACCCTACCACTTGTGTAGCCTATGCAAAGCAACCAATTTGAATTTAGTGCACATTAGCAGCAGTGTTTCTTCATAGCAATATACTTGTCTTCGAGAAAATAAAGTTAGTGTAACAATACGTGTTTTATGGCTCGATAGCAACTGGGTTGCTCCCTTTCATGTCTTGTTGTAGGATTTCCACTTATATTAATTTATCAAGACGGCGATTTACGTAAAGATTAAACTACATCCACAAATTGCTTTTCTCAACATTATTGAAATCACTTACCTACATCTCATTCATACATTGGTATGTGCATATATCACATTGCTACAAAATTGTTTCATTCACGCCCAAATATAACTTAAAGTTTTAAACTATAACAATCCATTCCAATCAATGGATTTTACTCTAAGTCGTAACTTGAATTCATATTGTTACAAAACTGTTATCTCGGTGGATTTACTCATCACAAGGCAAAGCAGTTATACAACCACGATCAAGGGAACAATGTGCTTTGCTTCAAACCTACAAATCACACACATAGATTAAAAACACAAAATATACCTCTCACGGATACAATGTCTAAACAACTAAGAGTTTAATCGACTTATGAAATTGGGGAATGAATATGGAAAGAAATTTAATGGCAACATTGCCATAATATAAATGTAATGTATTATGAAGTGCAATATTTGAGTTTAATAACGTATATCTTAACACATAATTTACAAATACAATCGGCTACATATTGAAAACTTAAAATAAAAGATAAATATATTATACTATCATTCGTGTACTAAAAACACCCAATTCAATAGGTATGATCTTTTGTTAATTTCTCATTACTTTATGTGAGTCTAATGAGTAAACTAAAAGGGTCCTCAAAAGGTATATGCTACTTTATACATAGCTCAACATGGAATGTAAATAGCCTGATTCATATGGAATTAGCAACAGCGACTTGAATGAAACTTTCATTGAGAAAAGACCTATCTGCTACACAGTAATAACGGTCTTTTGAATTTAATATCCTACAAAAATGGAAAGTGGTTGGCCTCACCTTCACCTCGAAATGAGAGAGACATCGCTAGCCTTACACTAGTAAGGACGAAAGTTATACAGCCTAGCTTCGAAGTTAATACATTTTGAATGCTTTTCATGAGATAAGGAAAGGTCAATCTCTCTTCTTTTTAAAGCATCACTTCGGTGGTCGTATTCTCCGACCTTTTAGTTCGAGAACAACATCTTTTATATAATAAAAGAATTACATCATTTTTGAGTGATTTTGTCAATCGATTTTTATTGAAAAAACAATTGGGCTAATAGGAGAGCTCGATTTACCGCATAAGCAAAATCGTGTGATGTGATTGGTTAATAAAAGTCAAAATTAAATTGATTTTGATCAAACTTTAATAAATTTTGCGAAGAAATTTGGTTGATAAAAAAACACATAAAACTATAGATGTCAAATTTGTGAAAATAAAACTTAAAAAGATGGGTTAATTAATAAAACTTTAGTGGTTGAATTTTTAAAATTATATAGAATTAAGTGTAATATTATAAGAGCATAAGGTATCGTGGATACCAATAACACATTATTGGTATGCCAATTCGCCACATCACACACCTCTTAATAACTCACCAATAACTAAAACACCCTCCCTCATAACACACCACTAACATGTTATTGGGTCCCACAAAATACCCCACTAAAAATACTCACTCACTCACAATACACAAAATAAAAAATAAGAAAAAACACAAAAGGTACCAATGGCTTGAGCCATTTCACTAACTCAAATTCATTTGGCTCAACTTTGGCATGTTGGCCGGTATGATGGCTCACGAATGGCACGACGAATGGCATGTTAAATGGCTACCATACCTTGTGCTCTAAGCCTCTATGTTTTTTAATAACTTTGAATTATAAATAAATACCCCCTTATACTTTATACCCTTTATACTTTATATCTTAAAAAATACAATGTGTATGTTGTTTTAAAATAACAACATATAAGTTTACATAAGATTATAAGTATCAATTTTTGTACTATATACGTTCAATAAAGACTCATTTATTTCATTTTTAAAAGTTTAACCTATGTGGATACGAGTTTACATTTTAAATACGGCTAAATTATTGAAAACGGGAATATAATTATCAAATTGTAAGCACGGTTTACTTTAATATAAAAAAAAAATTTTTTAGGCTTTTTCTACTTTGTTTTTTATCTTGTGAGTCGTGACAATCTCACATTGGTAAACCCGATTTTTAATTTCAATCTGTTACTATGTATCTTCATATTATAGGCTCTCGTAGGGATATCTGAAACTTGAAAAATGAGAAGCGGGTTCATTCAATTTACCATGTGAAGCCTTTGAGGAATAGGCATATAGCTAATGTTTGTGTCAACACGACTTGGCTTTGTAATGGTAGTCACTTGGTGCAGCAGCGTTAAGATGGAAATAAGCTTCATCGCCATTCTCTAGCCTATGCAAAGCAAGCAATTTGAATTTGATGCAAGTTAGCAATAGTTTCTTATTAGAGTTTGATTACTTGTTTATGCTTTTAATCTCATATAATGGTATCTAATTGAGAGTAAATTTTGTTTATAGCTATAATCATGTAGCAAATCATCTCTTCTATACTAATTAAATTCATTCATAATCATTTCATTAGTGACAACCATCACTTCTTCGTCATCATCACCTCGTTCAACCAAATCAACCATCTAACAAAAACCTAAATGAACAAGAACTAATACAAGGTAATGCAAATAAGTTGTGGGTTCAAATATCAATTTATGAAGAAAAAAAAAGAACTTATCTAACTTGATAACTAGCTCGATTAGTGGCTATTATTCTGTTTATCTAATTACATGAATTATGATTAAAACATGCAAACAATATGTTTTTCTTAAACAGTAAGTTAATGATTGGTGATCATTAAACGAGTAAATAATTTGTGTCACTTAAAAAATAAGTTAAGACTCGATATAAATTAATGGTTATTTTAGTCATTGAAAGTTATCTAACAGTAACTCTCATAACCAAACGCTAACCACAAACATAATACCAAATTTCAACTTGTCAATACATTAGACACCACACTATATAACTAAGTGAAAATCTTAGGTTCACCAAATGTGGAATATAAATTTGAATCACGTAAATTTTACAAAAGTTAGCTCTAAAGATATCTTATATACTAAAAGATTGAGTGTCAAAATTGAATGCAAAGGCTGTAGGTAGTATTGGGGAACTTTTTTTCACGCCTCAACAAATGCAACGTGAATGCAACCATCAATGGGGGATTTCTACAGGTTTCCATCTCAAATAATTTACACATTATTGTGGAGGCATCAAGATTGCATAGAGTACAAGCTAGCTAATGCTCGGAATTCATTGCAAAGCTGATGAACAAGCCGCTTTTTTGCTTCATTTACATCTCATTACAATGATCCTTCAACGGAGCTTTCATTGTGTAGAATTCAATTAAGCATTAAATCAAGAAGATGAATATGAAGTGTTAGATGCATTAGATGTAGAAGATGTATGGTTTTTGCAATCAAATAAGTCATTATAAATACACAACTATCACCATCTTCACCACACCATTTTTTTGTTATTATTATTATTATTATTGTTATTATTATTATTATTATTATTATTATTATTATTTTAATTTTGGGTTTTAATTTGTTTTTTTTTGGCTATGTTGTACAGATGATGAGGTGCAAGTTGATTTGGGTACGAGAGTGATGTGAAGGTGTTGGTGGATGCGTGTTGCGGCCGCTTCCGACACAAACATACCATGGTTTTGGACTCATTTTTTATTTTGATTTTGAGTCTGAGTAATTTTAGATCTTTATGTTTTTTTGAGTGAATCATTTTATTAAAATGAATCCTATTTTGTTAATGAATCATTGGCAGGAAATTGATTGGTTTTAACGATTAAGTAAGTTATTTGTAGTGAAATAGTACATGAGTACGTGGTTTTAACGGACAAAAATGTAAAAAAACCTGATGAAAACGTGCAAAAACGTAAAAAACTGTCAAAAAAGGGACAAAAACGTAAAAAAGCATTTAAAACGTAAAACGGTCGAATCTTAAAATTCGACGGAAACGTGAAAAATAGGCGAAACGTAAAAAGCAGATAAAACGTAAAAACGGACGAAAACGTTTAAAATTGACCAAAACGTAAAAACGGACGAAAACATGTAAAACCGACGAAAACGTAAAACCGGACGAAACGTAAAACGGACAAAACGTAAAAAACGACGAAACGCAAAACGTAAAATAACCGACGAAACGTGTAAAACGGACAAAATCGTAAAACACATACCAAACATGAAAAATAGGTGAAAACGTAAAAATGTATTTAAAACGGACAAAACTTAAAAAACAGATTTAAAACGTAAAACGGACAAAAACGTAAAAAAAAAAAAGACGTGTAAAACGGACAAAACGTAAAAACCGTTAAAACGGACAAAACGTATAAAAGGGACGAAAATGATAAAATTAGACCGTGAGTGATTTTTATAATTTTAGATTTTAGTTAACCATCAACTTAAACCATGTAAATATTGTACTAGACCCATGTGGGTATATTATTAGACCCAACTAGATCCATCAATATTAATTAATTAAAATAAACTATACCCAACTAGACTCTATTAAAATAAACTAAACCCATTTAAACTCATCTCATTAAAAAAATTTACCCAACTAGACCCAAATTTAACCGTTGGGTCTTAAATTGCCACCTCTAAGTTATTTGTAGTGAAATAGTACATGAGTACGTGTTTATATGCATTTAAAAAATTATTTTCTAAAGATTTTATGGGCGTTTTTGGATCTTTTTCAGACAACAAAAAACTGAACATTCGAGTTTAAAGAAGAATCTTGAACCATAATATCATTTGACGGGAACATAAGGCTTGTCAAAAGATGAAACTTCAGTGTGATGAAAAAAGGTAGGATGTGTCTTTAATTTTTTGTAAACCTGTTAAATGAAGATACTTCATTGACTCCCTGTGAGTAATTGAATATTATGCAGAGAGGTGTATGAATACATGATGACACAACATAGAGAGAAGGGAAAATCAAGAAATGGAAAAGTTGAAAGTTCGATTACACAAAAGCTACTCGAAGCTCAGGATGAATATGATGAAGTGACTAGACTATGTGTATTCCTGTAAAACCACTGAAGAAAGGTCAATGTCGCAGTCTGTTAACACAAGCTGCTCGCCATCATGCTGCACAGGTTACATCTTTACCCCTAATGACCAGTTTAGATGTCGCTATATCTGATCTTCCTTGATAGTTCATGAGACGAGGACAAGATTTTGATCTTTTTTCCCTTCTATCCTTGGATTCAGTTGAATTTCTTTCGCAAGGGACTTAACACTGTTGAAGCAGTTGAACCTATTATAAGGAATGCTGCAGAAAAGCATCGCATTGATTACCAACTCACTGGGCTACCTAACCGATAATCTGTGGAAGGTGAACCTATGAGTGGCTATGAAAGCACAGATGATGGAGAACTGAGTTTTTATTATAAAAAAAAAAGAAACATGGGCTTGATGTTGATGGCAACTCGCCAAATCAAATGGAGGTAACTTTCTATGCATAAATCAGTCAATGTTGCTTAAAACTATGAGTGCACTCATTAGTATTTGTTATGTGAGCTAAAGGGGTGCGTATCTTCTTAGTACATTTCAACTTGATAGAACTTGATAGCAGGTAACTTCCTCAACTTTATAATGGGTCAATTTTGAATCAAATAAATTTACCTATAAAGCAATTATTTCAAATGGGTCTAACATGTCAAATACTGTAATAATATATTTTGGATCTACAAAATTTAATTTAACAATGGTAAAAAATGTTACGGGCGAACGTGCAGGAGGATATCATGTTAGGCGAACGTATTGAATTGGGTACTTATGTGTTACATTATGACTCATGGATTCAAGGGTGTTTGGGATTATTTTCCTAAGAATTATTTATACGTATTAAAGGGTGTTTAGGACCATCTTAATATATGGACTCAGGGGTGTTTGGTGTTAGAATTATTTAGTTATAAAGGGGTGTTTGGGACTATTTTATAACATAATTCAGGGTGTTTGGGACTGTTTCTAATAGCCGAGTTCATGGATGTTTGGAACTGTCTTATAGCTGATTTAAGGGGTGTTTGGGACTGCTTTCAATAGCTTAATTAATGTGTTTATAATGGAAATGCATCTTCAACCACGGCGGCTATTGCTCAACGCAGCTACGAATACAATGTTGTACATGTATGTTTAAAAAGCATCCAGCTCTTATCCTCATGTATATTAGTTTAAATTCGTATTATTGCAGTATGACCCAAATAAAGAGTTCACTCAATATGACCATATCAGTATCTTCAAAAGTTTATAGCTTATGGTAAACATGATTTGCATTTTTATTTTTTGTGTTTTAGAAGGGTCATCAGGCATATGTGGGACAAAGAAAGATCAACACAATGTCAAAAAATTCCATCGAGCAGCCACAACTGAGGGCAAAGAGGAGAGATAGATATTTAATAACACTTCCAGTTGCGGGATGAAGAGCAAAAGGTAAATGATCACAAAATTTGTGATGTTCAGTTTTTAATTCTTAATTTTTTCTGTTATAATTTTGCTACCACTGTCCAGGCGTGCTAAAAGAAAATAAATTTTCATATCTACTTTGATGTTAAACTAGGATTATATAACTGACAAGTGTAATAACATGCGGTTTTTGTAATGTTGGGTGTAGATCTGTTGGCAATAACAATCTGAATTGTTAGTAAAAGGGTGTTTGGGAAATCTTATTTTAGGTGTAAAGGGCATGCTAGGTAATGGGTCATAAGACATTACATGTATATATCAACCCAAAACACTTGCTGTGGAGACTTTTTCATTTTTCGAAAGTCACTCTCTTTAGCCTACTTTGATGCCCGTATAGATTTGATCCAAATCTGGCAAGAATTAGTTTACAAAAAGTCACTCTCATAATATATATTGTAAGAGTATGGGTTTATCTTCCAAAAACGCAAACGGTATTGACTTCTTATTGTGCTGGAATACAGATTTTGACCCATGGGGGTAGACGATGATTATGAATGTGAGAATGATGAATGTTTTATTTTTTAACGTGAATTGTTTTGGTGAATTGGGGTTTGTTTTGTATGAACAGGCGATGAAAGTTGTGAAGAAGAAAAAGGCTCAGAATGTACATGGTTATGCTAATGATTCTAATCCTTTTGGGTGAATCTAATCTTAACGAGAAGTTAGTAATCATGTACTGTGTTAAGGTTGATAAACTGATGAAGTTTTGTACCAACATAAGGATGATACTTATTCGTGTTCATCTCATGTCGTTGTTGATTGTAGATATAGAGGAAAATAAGAAGAAGAAATAGAGGTGCGATTACATGTAAAAAGAAAGGAGTCGATAGAAAATTCATTCTAACCGTAGATTAATCAATGTGTGTCACGAGGTGTACATATAAAACAAGTATTGAGATATTGTCTCGATGTAAACTTAGTTTATATGTACGAAACAATGAATTATAATGATGAAACCATGTCCTCAAGTAGTAAGATATTTAATGTGACTTATTAGAAATAAGTCAAGTATTATTTGTAGATTATATAGAATTAGTATGGTAGTTTTCATTAACAATCAAATAAGTATTGTCGGTTTAACTTGACGTCTCAAATTACCTATGAGGAGCTATTATCTAATTTATCTTTTTTGACAAGTGAAAAAAACCAACTCACATGTTTTAAGTCAAGATTCTACAATAGACATAAAAACAAACCAATGTGCAAATTTTCTATTACATAAGCTAGCTATGGTTTAATCTTATATATATTTGTGCATTTCCATTGCAACTATACTTCTACACTCACTCTTTGTAGTTCTTACTAATAATTTTCATCTAATGGACAACGGCTCGAGTCAACAACAGCCACCAAAGCGTGTAGTGGTGTGCGGTGGATGAATTATTAAGAAAGGCGCGATAGTAACACTTCATTGAGCGATCATCCATAACATGCGAGAGTTTCAAACATGACGAAAATTAGTGTAAAAAATTACACTATGAACACTTAGATAAGTGAATAAATGATCAATGTAATGATGTTCCCTCTTCGACTTATAAAATCATTTTGAGTATTTGTGATAACAAAATCACAACTGATGAACCTATCGACCAAAAAAATGACAACAATTAGTGCTGAGCAATACGTTACAAACAATTAGAATGAGCCCAAGTGCATCGCACGGGTCTGAATGACTCGTATAGTAAAACTTTAGATTGTAGAATAAAAACATAATCAATCATTAATCAAATCATATGTCATTCATTTTTTGTTGATTAACATTCAGTTGTAATCATCACACCGGCCTTATTCCGTCACGACCATCAGATCACCAATTCTATCGTCATCATCACCGTACCGTCATTTCACTCAAATTCATTAAGTTAAATGATTAAACACATTCCCCACTTCGTAATTATAACCACACTCTCAGTTTAATCGCAAACTTTATAATCTATAGTGGGTCTTGAAACAAGTAAACATGTGTAGCACGACGATTATATAAGTAACTTCAGCATAAAATTGAAGAACTATATTAGAGTCTATCACTCTATATGATACCTAGTGGCTCACTCAATGAGAAGGTGATGGTGAACATGAAATTTATATTTTTTTAACACCTCGGCAAAGCTTTTTATATATAATGAATCGTTTATGTACGTACAGAGGTTATGGAATAGTCTCCATATAAAACAAGAAACAATTACACTACTACTGGCTCGACGAACCATGACAAGCCATGATCATAATAACCAAAACACAAAGACCGACACATTATAAATAAAAAACCCAATACAACGACATTTCAAAACAACCATAGACTTGCTGGATTCTTGCACCTGCCTATAAGCTCCATAGTTGAAACATTTTCACCTCATATGTTCTTTTACGCACAAAAAATTGAAATTCAAAAGGTTTGATATGTAATAGAGAAAATAAGAATTGACCGCACAACATTCAAAGAATGAGAAGTTAGTTATAGAGTAAATTACATGATTCGTCATTGGTTTAGGCCAAATCACTGATTGAGTCCTTAATTTTTTTTCTTACATGATTGGTCTTTATCTTGAAACTATGTAACATCATTGGTCCTTATCGCGACCAATGATGTAAATTCTTCCGTTAAACTATGTAACATCATTGGTCCTTATAGCTACAAAGTTTGAAGATAAGGACCAATCATGCAAGAAAAAAATTAAGGACTCTATCAAGGATTTGGCCTAAACTACACGGACGAACCATGTAATTTACTCTTAGTTTCGTATTAGAGTAATTACCTAAACTTTTCTTAAAAGAGAAAAAGTAATTTTAAGAGCGTATACTTTGTGAATAACTAAAATAAAAGATGAGTAATTATCCTAAACTTTCTTGAAAGAAAAAAAAAAAAGTAATTGTAAGAGCTCTAGGTATAATGTAGTATCATGAGGTGGTGCCATAAAAAAATGGTGTTAACTCATCATTTTTTCTCATGACACCAGTTTTGCTTATGACATCAAAATACCTGTCCTTGACATAACACTAGTATTCTGGTGTCATTGTGCATAAATATATTTTTATTTATTTATTTAAATATAATAATATATTTAACTAAACTTAAATATCAATAACAAAAAATACATTACAGAAAATATAAAAAAGAAATCAAGTAAAAAGAGTACGTAAAGTAAAAGTTAGGCGTAAAAATAATAGTAAACTAGTTTTGGGGATATTGGAAGGCATGGATTCATTTTTTTAAGCTTATGGGTATGTTTGGCAAAACTAGTTGTAAACTGTAAACTGTAAAGCTGTTAACATGAGCTACAAGCTGTATTTTTTTTTAATAACAGTGTTTGGTAAATTAGCTGTTAAATGTTATTAGACTAAAATACACGGTTGGTCCCTAAACTTGGCAAGACGCATCGCGTTGGGACAAAACTCAGTTTTTTCATCGTTGGGGGTCCTTTTTTTCACTGTTTATATTCTAAAGTGGTCCCTTTTGGCCTCTTGACCCGTTTTCCGTTAGTCAACCCCGTTATTTATTGACCTTTTTGTTTTTAGTTAAAGGGTATAACCGTCTTATTACTCTTCTACTTTTCTCCCCTTTGTTACCAAACTATCACAAAAATACAACATATTTCCCAGATCGAGGCCTTAGGCTCCATATTCATCTACTAATTTAAATTTCCCCCAATTCAAAACCCTAACCCTAATTAACAATGAGATTCACAACCATTGTTAATTGTTCTTGTAACAAGTCTCTATGCGCTTGATTGCCTTGTCGTAATTAGGTGTAACAAGTCTCTGTAGGATTTTTGTTCTCGTATCTAAGTTAGGTTTCAGTTTTGAGCCCTAATTATTACGTTACGGATTGTATATGTTGTTGATGTTAGGTATTATTGTTGTTGCCTGTAGTTAAGAAGTGCAATATTTGCTAGATTGTTTTGTGATTTCATGTCATGTCCTGTATTTAAGTTTGTTAGCGTTAATTGTAGTTGTTCGATCTTGATATTTGTTGTAATTTCGTTTTTATCAATCAATAACAGTTATATTTCATGTACAAATTTCCTTCCTTATTATTGACTGCACATTTTATTTGCATACAATATTCACAAACAAAACTGCACATATATTTCTGGAACAATTCACTGCACAACTATGGCATACAACCACAGATTCAATGATACCATTTGGCCTAGAAGTACTTATCTATCAAGGGGATCAGTTGGCCATAACAATAAACTACTATAATCATCATGCTTCCTTTATAATTATCTTTGAAACCTGTTGTTAACTGGTTGTGCCTTCTGTTTCTGCAGATAACAGTGAATGGGAGTTCCATAAGTATGGCCACTAAAGAATGGTACAATTGTGGAGCAACATGGGGGACGTTTGTTGATTTTTCTGCACTCTTGTGCTGTCGTTCTTAGGTTTTGAAAATTAATGCCGAAAGATTGTGGGATTTTGTGTATTCTCGGATTTGTACTGTAAGATGGAGTCGTGCATTAATTGTGTTGATGAATATGAAAGTATATTTTCTGCATAGATTAGTAAATACAATTCTCGTTTCATGTTTGGTTGAAATATGTTGCGTTCACATAAAACGTCATTATTGAATGCTCTCTTAGATTAATGTTATTATACAATAAACTAAAATCTACTAGCAATCAAATAAATAACAATCTAAAGGCGTTTTTTTTTTTTTTTTATGCCATGAAAATGCTCATATCGTGCGTTTAAAAGCATGAGCATGGGTTACAACAGCAACATATTGAACATTTAGGACATGACGGATTGCAGCTGCAATGACATGAAATCTCGGGACATTTGCAGCATCCTGAGGTACATGTTTTCTCTTTGTCGTTTTTACTGCAGCAGCAGTCTTTTGCCGGTGGACAGCTCGAGCAACATACGTTTGTGTTGCAACAACCACAACAGCAAAAACAGCATAACATCGAACCAATCTTTCTCCTGTAAAAAGTAAAAAACAAGAAACTAAAATAAATGGCGGAATTGTTGGTAATGGAATCATGCATTGTCCTAAAAAGATTGTACAAAAGTCTACCGGAAGTTCTTCCAGAAGCCTCTTGATTTACCATGTGGCTTATTTCTGCTCCAATTGAACAATTATAGGTAACATAGTTGGTTCACAACAACTGAAGGAATAATACAAGATTATAACAATGATTTATGTTGCTTTATATCAGATTAGAAACATACTTAAATTGACTCTTAAGATTTGTAAAAAATAATTTTAGGAACAGAAACATACTTAAGCTGAGAAGCCAACTTTTGTAGATTTCCTGGAAGCCATTTTTGGAGGAGGCCACGGGAGTTCATGTAGTTCGCTAATTTTAGGTACAGAAACACTAGATGACAATGGTTGTGGATCTCATTGTTAATTAGGGTTAGGGTTTTGAATTGGGGGAAAATTAAATTAGAAGATGAATATGGAGCATAAGGCCTCGATCTGGGAAATATGTTGTATTTTTGTGATGGTTTGGTAACAAAGGGGAGAAAAGTAGAACAGTAATAAGACAGTTACAAAAAACAAAAAGGACAATAAATAACGAGGTTGACTAACGAAAAACGGGTCAACAGGCCAAAAGGGACCACTTTAGACTATAAACAGTGAAAAAAAGGACCCCCAACGATGAAAAGGTATGGTTTGTGGCGCCGTGGTGTTGGGTGGTTGACCAGCCCAAACCAACAGCCAACCGTACCTGGGGCTCTAAAAGTGTATTATGGTTTGGTATGGTTTGTGGCGCTGTGGTGTTGGGTGTTCGGCCAGCCCAAACCGACAGCCAACCGTACCCGGGGATTTAAAAATGTATTAAAAAATGAAAGAAAGTGAATGTAAGTTGTTGGTCACCTAAGAATCAGGATATTACTCCATAAATTTAACATCCCATCACCTAAATAACCAACAACATTAAACCAACAACCAACTGTACCCGGAGCTCTAAAAGTGTATTATGGTCCGGTGTGGTTTGTGGCGACATTAAACCAACAACCAATTGTACCCGAAGCTCTAAAAGTTTATTATGGTCCGGTATGGTTTGTGGCGCCGTGGTGTTGGGTGGTCTGCCAGCCCAAATCAACAGCTAACTGTACCCGAGGCTCTAAAAGTGTATAAAAAAAATGAAAGAAAGTGAATGTAAGTTGTTGGTCATTAAGCATTACAATATTACTCCATATATTTAACATTGCATCACCTAAACAACCAACAACATATTACTCATTAAGTATTACGGTCCGGTATGGTTTGTGGCGACATTAAACCAACAGCCAACTGTACCCGGAGCTCTAAAAGTTTATTATGGTCCGGTATAGTTTGTGGCGCCGTGGTGTTTGGTGGTTTGCTAGCCCAAATCAACAACTAACCGTATCCGAGGCTCTAAAAGTGTATAAAAAAGTGTATAAATATTACTCCATATATTTAACATTGCATCACCTAAACAACCAACAACATTTTACTCATTAAGTATTACGGTCCGGTATGGTTTGTGGCGACATTAAACCAACAGCCAACTGTACCCGGAGCTCTAAAAGTTTATTATGGTCCGGTATAGTTTGTGGCGCCGTGGTGTTTGGTGGTTTGCTAGCCCAAATCAACAACTAACCGTATCCGAGGCTCTAAAAGTGTATAAAAAAATGAAAGAAAGTGAATGTAAGTTGTTGGTCATTAAGTTGTACAATATTACTCTATATATTGAACATTGCATCACCTAATCAACCAACAACATTATACTCACCTCAAGCTATGTGTGTCTTGTACACGACAGAATATAAATAGCTCAAAATTCTTCCGATCACCCAATGTGGGATAAAAACTTGAAACAAAGAGCATCAAAATCACACCACTAAATGAACACCATTTTGTCTTCACTTCACTTCACTTCTACACAATCGTATTGTTTTGTCAAAAAAAAATCGATTTTCTCGAAATGATCCCGTCCACAAACTTTTTTTTGTGACATAAATACATATGTCACGTTTAACTTTTTTACTAGTGTAATGAAATTATACCTCTTAGTTCATTTTATTTCTTTGATACTCGTAAAATTGTTTTGTGTACCTAATCACTTCAAAATTTTGGGTCCGCCGTTGGACTTAGGGGCGAGGGGAAGTGGTTGGGGGACGGTTAGGGTCACGGATAGGAATGTAACCTTTGCGGAAGGTGTGGTTGTGAATGTGAGTAGATTTCCCCCGGAGTACACGAGTGGGATGCCGAAAGGTTCGAATCGCTTATTCACGAGGACAAGATTTATATCATATTAGACATTAATTCACCACTCACTTGCATGACCAAACTACAAACAATGTTTGGTTACCACATGACATTAACCTCTATAATAAATGAACTTAATAATGAAATGTACAATGTTTGGTTATTCTTTGGTGCAAAGCAGTGGTGACTAGTGAAGTTTTTAGCCTGTGATTTGGGCTAAGTGAAATACGGCCAGTTCAAAACCTAAGTGTGTGCTCGTTATCGGGATTAATAAAGCAAAAATATCTGCTCTCAAAGGCAAATAATGTGGCTTCGTTAGCTGGACAATCTTTCGTTCAATCATTATTACTTATTCATTTGGGTTAAAACTTGAACCGTTTTTACTCATGAAATGAGATGATGGATAATGTAAGTTCCAGGCTTAGCTTTGGGATAGTTACACCCCTCTCGACTTGTGAACATCTCACATTGGTAAATCAGTTCTTAATCTATTCTTTCGTTTTATTTATTTTCTGTTCTCCAAGAATAGAATAAATGCCTTTATAATAGATGTTCCGTGTTGCGGAAAATCCTTTTGTTTCTTTCCTCACCTACCATAGGAAATACATCATTGTCGAAAACACAAGTCTTCTAACAAAGCTCCATAACGATTTTCCCTTACATCTAAAGATGCGAGAAGGTCTTCATTTTCTGCCCTACTTGTTTCGGGTATATATGAACATTCAAAAAACAAGTGCATATGAGCGTCTATTTGAGTTTAAACTTATTCATCATTAGTTTCATACCAAGTTGATATATATGGCATGCCATCATACATTCGTTGATTAAATATGGAACTTTTTTAAATATTTTTTTAGATTTTTATTGAATTTTAATGAAACTTTTTGCTAATCTACAATTTTTCTATCTTTTCTAATTAGCAATAAAGTTAATATGGTGCTTCAAATTTAAAAGTTTATAGTTAAAAATGTAATATAGGCTAAATGTTATAATGATGTTTAGAAATAAGAATGCAAACATGCTTCGTTCATGACTTGATATTTGTTATGTTTAGAAGATGTAAAAAATTGTTACAGAGGTATATGTGATTCTCATTTTGTATATGAGCTTCAAGTTTATTGTTCTTCTTTATAAAAAGTAAAAACATTGTTCAAAAGCAATTAGCTAATTGACTCTTGCAATCTAAAACTCCATTGGTAAAGTCGGTTCTTATTACGTTCCCTTGTATTTATGAAATATTTTTCTTTCAAGTCTTTTAGAAAAAGAAAGCGAAAATCATAATGCTAGCCTCAACTTATATAATAACACTACGGTTTACGAATAAGCAGAAACTCTATATATTTACATACAACAAAAAATGTGAAAGTTAGTATTAATTTGTTGGCAATGTAGGTGACGTGCTACTATATTTTCTTTTACCCTATCAACTTCATAATCATCTATCATTCATATATATATATATTGATACAGGTAAACTTTTGCAAAAGTTAGCTCGTTCCTGTACGTACAAAGGTTATGGAATAGTCTCCAAATATATAACGCAACAAACAAATACACTACTACTGGCTCGATAGACCATGACATGCCATGACCATGATAACCAACACACAAAAACCGACACACACGCCACAAAAAAACAGGATACTACGACATTTCAAACAAGTATAGACCTGCTCGATCTCTTGTACCTGCATATAAACCCGATTGTTGAAACATTCTTTTCACGATATTGTTCTTTAAACTTTAAGATAGAAATAAACTTCATCACCATTCTTTAGCCTATGCAAAGCAAGCAATTTGAATATGGTGCAAGTACTAGTAATCATATTCATTCATAATCATTTCATTAGTGACTACCATCACTACTTCGTCACCATCACCTCGTTGAACCAATAAATCAACCATCTGCCAAAAACCTAAATGAACTAAAACTAATACAACATAATGCAAATAAGTTGCGGGTTCAAATATCACTTTGTTAAAAAAAGAACTTATCTAACTTGATGACTAGCTATTATTTTGTTTTACTAATTACATTATTACATATGCATGATGAATGGTGATTAAAACGTGTACATACATATCAACAAATGTCATTATTAATACGCATGCCCTTATCGGACTCTTACAAAACGAAAACGAGTGGCATTGCCGTATGCTCCACTTTTGTTGCCGATGTAAAAAGTTTAAGAATTGACGTAAATCAATGGTTACTTTTGTTGCCGATGTAAAAAGTTTAAGAATTGACGTAAATCAATGGTTTTTGTAATTCATGAGAGTTATGTTAACTTTAACACTAATAACTTACGCCAACAATCAACATAATATCAATTTTCTACTTGTCAATACCTTACACGCCACGATATATAAATAGGTGAAAAATCTTACCTTCAACCGATGTGGGAACACAAAATTGATACAAATAGACTTTTGCAAAAGTTAGCGCTAAATACATACAGTAAAACCTTACATTGTATGACAAAAGTTCAATATATATCTCAAATTTACCATAGATCCAATGAACCAATAATAGCCATTCATTTAAAAAAAAAATAAACTTTCACCCTTTTTTTAAAAATTGAATATCTCGCAAACCGTTAATTGTTACATGTTAAAAATCATACCATCGCGACGAGAATTAAATTATCTTTCTATAGATATGCACTACTATATACTTTTAACGACTTTTTTTTCAAAATTTCGGCCCAGAAAAATCATATATGATTTGTGAAAATCATATATGATTCGATTTTTACAAATCATATATGATTTGTGAAAATCATATATGATTTGTGAAAATCATATATGATTCGATTCTTAAAAATCATATATGATTTTTCTGGACGGAATTTTTGAAAAAAAAAATTGTCGAAAATATAGAAAAGTGCATATTAATAGAAAGATAATTTAATTCTATGGTGTATTTTTTATAGTTTGAAGATTTACCATTTGCAAGATAAGTTGTTTTAAAAAAAAGGTGGAAAATGGTTTTTTATTAACTTTGATTAAAAATGAATGGCTAAGATTGGTTTATTGGATCTATGGTAAATATGAGATCTATATTGATCTCAACTCTACATTGTATAATGCAAACATAATCAATCATGTGTCAAATCATTATGTTAATTAAATTCACTTGTAGTCATCGCACCGACCTTATTCCATCACCACCATCATTATCACCAATTCTGTCATCGTTAATGTCACCATCATTTCACTCAAATTCATTAAATTAAATGACCAAAAACATTCACCACTTCCTAATTCTAATCAAACTCTCGGTTCAATTGCAAACTTTCTAATCAACTGTGGGTCTTGAAACAAGTACACGTGTAGCGTCAATGATCATATAAGTAACTTTAGCATAAAATTGAAGAACTACATTAAATCTATAACTCTAGTGGCCCGCTTAGTTAGCGGGCCATAGTGGATTTGAAAATTATACTTTTTCAACACACCGGCGAAGCTTTTACATATAATGAATCGATCATGTACGTACAAAGGTTATGGAATAGTCTCTAAATAACACAAGAAACAAATATAGTACTACTCGCTCGATGAACCATGACATGCCATGATCATAATAACCAAAACACAAAAAACGACTCGCCAAAAATAAAAATCACAATACAATGACATTTCAAAACAAGTACGTCTAGACCTGCCGGATCTCTTTTACTTGCATATAAACCCTATTGATGAAACATTCTTTCCACTTGATGAGTTCTTTTAAACATTCTTTCGGACCACTTCAAAAATCTGCATGCATGCAAAGCTACTCTTGACTACGAGTCTTCTAGCAAAGCTCCATACTGATCATGTGCACCTTCAAGATGCGAGAAGGTCTTCATTTTCTGCCATACTTGTCTCAGGTATGAACATTCAAGAAACAAGTGTCTATGCAATTCGATCTATTTGGGTCTTACGGAAGCTGCACAATGCATCATTTGTCTGCTTCCATGTTCACAGTTTGTCCTGCATTTCATGAAGAGATTCAAGTGTTTATATCTACAGTGGCTTTTATTTCGAGAGTTTAAACTTATTCATCATTAATATATGACAAGCCATCATACATTCATTGAGTAAGCAATTAGGATATATTATATAAAGAATAAACAGAAATCCAACTCAAAATGGCGTCATTTTTGTTCATATAAAGAATAAACAGAAATCCAAAAATATTGTTCTCCAACTCAAAATGGTGTCATTTTGAGTTAAGCACTTCAAAGTCTAAATTCCTCTCAACTTGTGAGTTGTGACAATCTCGTTTTGCAAAACCAGTTTCGTTTATTTTATGAATGAAACTTAATTTTCTCTAATTTACAAATTTTCTATCCTTTTGTAATTAGAAGTATGTTAATGTGGAGCCTCAAATTTTCTATAGAGATATTGTGATTCTCATATCATAATACATGAAGTTCCTATTTTCTGTTATTATTTATAAAGACATTGTACAAAGCAATAGAAATAAATGATCATTCTTTCTTAAATTAAATAGCATTATGCTGCCTTATTCCGCCACTTGTAGTTTCGAAATAAGTGATGTTATTTTAGTTGAGTAGTGTGGCTGATAAACTACGTTTATTAGCACCGCAATATATAAATAACAATAGGTTTTTTCTCCTTATCGATGTGGGATTCAAAACCAAACAATTATTTACAAAATGTACACTATCTTCAATTCAGTTACACGATTATACCTTATTCATTTTCCTTGATCATCACACCTTATGTGTTCCAAATCTTCTTAAGCCTTATGAAATGATCCTGATGATCTTTAATACTAGGTACACCACTGTTTGGATCACTTATTGTTTGATACAATGAAAGTGTGGTAAGTACGATATATATCACATAAGGAATCACACACGAGTACACGACACTTTGTGGCTCGCTCAATGAGAAGGCGATAGTGAACTTGAAATTTATACTTCTTTTTAACACCCCGTCAAAGCTTTTTATATATAATGAATCGTTTATGTACTTGAAAAGGTTATGAAATAGCATCCATATAACACAAGAAACAAATTCACTACTAGTGGCTCGATGAACCTTGACATGCCATGATCATAATAACCAAAACACAAAAAGAGATCATGTACACCTTGAAGATGCAAGAAGGTCTTCATTTTCAGCCATACTTGTTTCGGATATGAACATTCAAAAAACAAGTGCCTATGACTCTATGAGAGTCTATCTGAGTCTTATGAAAGCTCCACACTGCATCATTTATCTTCTCTCATGTTCGCAATTTCATGAAGAAATTCAAGTGCTCGTATAATACAACGGGCTTTTGTTTCGAGTTTAAATTTATTCATCATAGTTTCATACCTCATTAATATAGCACGCCAAGTGTATATGCCGAACACATGTTTTAGGCAAATAAGAATAAATTAACAACTTGATATAGAGAAATTGTGATTCTCATATAATACATTAAGTTAATATTTATAAAGACATTGTACAAAAGCAATAAACTTGTACCACGATAATTAGTTTATAAATGAAATTCAAGATACATGATTAGTTATAATATTGACAATTGTCTCTTTATTTGTGTTGGTCCTCCTTTTAGACATATATTGTTTTGTCTCAACCATGTAGAGAAATAATTGACTAAGATGATAAAAACAAACAAAATCAAACTCATCAATACAAAATAAACATTGGTATGTCTCCACAATTATTCATAACCACTACACCTTATACCGCCACTAGTTATTTTATAAAAGTTGAAATTAATATGAATTGAGAAGTAATTGCTATTGTTTCTGCTTTAGAAATAGGTGAAGCTATTAGCTCTCACATAAATAGTAAATTTCTGTTGAGTAGTGTTTAGTATAGAAGAAAAAATAATCGTTAAATGAAGAAAAAATAGATAATTTGTATTAAATTGATTGTTGAATGCTATCGGAGGTTATATATTTATAACTTATAACCTCCATTGATGCGTCAAACAATCAACACAAGACATAAATCCATTTTCTAACTCCTTAGCACCACACATTATATAAAAGACAAAAGTTCTTTTCCATTGTCTATGTGGGATTGAAAACGAAATAACTATTTACAAAATCTACACTACCTTCAATTCAATTACACGATTTTACCTTATTCGTTTTTCTTGATCACACTCTTTACATTCAGTTCAATAACAAATGTTGTTGTTTTTGCTGGTGGTGGTTGATATTTACGGTTGATGTTAGTGGGACTGTTCATGCGGATAGTTGTAACCACGGTGTGAAAGTGGGAGAGGATCTAGTGGGAGTATACGTTAAAATGCAAAAATGTGACAGTCTCTTTCTTTGTTTGATTTCACATTCATAACTATGTAGGGTATGTTACTTCGCTTTTTCATATACCGAATGCTCAATAATAAGTTCATGTAGTGGAATATATTAGACGTCATAAGAGGATTGTGTGCGTTATAACAACCAGCTTGATGTAAGTTATATTGTCTTAGGCATACAAATCGTTGACGTTATCTATAAATAAGAACCATGAAAATATGCACAACTGTTTTTGTAATTTTCCAACACCGTTATCATATTTCCTAATTAAAATCGATACAAAATATCATGCTATGTTATGCGTTTTTCTGGAAGATTTCTCTCTACTTAATCAACATTAGTCCCGGCTTTTCCCAAACAAATCTTCATATATAGTTCTTATATGTTAGGCATCTTATTTTATGAACCATACGCTGGTTTCGATAAACAAGAAAAGGTTGCTGATGTTGTGCGTAAGGGTGCATGGAGTTGGCCTACAACCTTGTACATTTCGTATCCTATTCTAAACCAACTCACCGCTCCTAATTTAATACGACAAAACGGATTCCTCATATGAAAATATGATGGTGTGTGCTATGACTTTTCTGTTAAGCATGCTTGACATGCTATACGTGATCATGGAGTGGAAGTAGATTGAGTATATCTTGTATGGTCAAGTACACCATTCCGTGCATACGACTCATTTGTGGCTTGTGATGAAAAAGCGACTTCTTACCCTTGATAGGATGAGGCAATGGCATGTTGAAAAGGATGTTGATTTAGCTGCTCTTCGTTGCTCATTATGCAAAACCCAACCCGACTCGCATGAGCATCTATTCTTTGAGTGCCCTTTTTCGTTGCAAGTATGGAACTTGGTGATAGACGAGACTAGCATGACTGGTATTTCTTCGAAATGGAGTGACATTGTTTCTTGGCTTCTTCCCATCTCTAAACAAAATAAGGTTAAAACAATAGTTGGTCGGTTAATTGTGGCAGCTTCTTCATATTTTGTGTGGCAGGAATGCAATATGTAATCGAATCCATGAGAAGGGTACTAGGAATCCTGATGATGTTGCTCGAGTTATTCTTGACATGGTCCGGCTCAAATTGGCTTCTATTCATTTCAAGAAGAGCTTTCATGTGGAGGAGATGAAGAGAACTTGGAAGATTGCAAATGTTCATGTCGACATAGGCTAGTTTGTTTGTCATAGAGGTTGTGCGTGTTTCATTGTGTATCTCTACTCTAGTCTTTTTGCCATTCAGCACTACATGTCAACTTTAGCATACCAATATTACACCTCAACAAAGCCTTTTTGACATTATAACTCAAAGTCATTAATTGTTAGTCTATGAGGGTGTTTAGATTGCTTATTTTATCTTCTTTTTTGCTTATCTATTTTTTAATCAAAAAATAGTTTTTTAATCCAAACACTGCCTACCATTAAGATGTTTCTAGAAAGAAAATCAGTTTTTCATAAACACGTTAGGAGCTACTTATTTTTCATTTTTTAATATTAAACTAAAATTAGTTTTTACTCTCATGTATAACTTAAAATTTTATATAAATGAACTTGATAGAAATATTCTATTTTAATAAGCATTTTTATAAATCTTATTGCATTTTTATAAAATATGCAAATCCAAACACTAATTTAAGTACTTATTTTATAAGTAGTTTTTCTTTAGCGGAAGCATAAGGCCATAAGCAGAAAAAATAAACAATCCCTTCACCCTATGTATAACGTTGAAAACTTAAATGGATTACACTAGAAAGTAATTGATATTGTTTTTGCTTTAGCAATAAATGATGTTATTAGCTCTAACATAATACAAAAAGATGATAGAAATTTAGTTGACTAATGTGTGGGATATAATACAAAATAATCGGTAATGAGAAATGTAAAAATAATTTATTACTTTCATTTGGAAGGGATAAAATGAGAATTTGTATAAATTGATTTGCTAGATGAACTAAGTGGAGATTATAGTTTAATTCTTATAACCCCACGTAACACATATAAAATTCAACATAAGACTTAGGAGGCGTTTGTTTGAGGGTATTTACCATTGGTTTAAGTATTAATGGTTAAAATTGTTGTTTGGTAGTAAAGTGTGGGCCCCAAAAATGGGGATGAGTCCCCCATATTAGCTTTGCAGAAAACCTTAGGGAAGCATCGACTTTTCATTTATTTTCCTAATTGTGTGAGACCACTTTTAACTTCCACCACTCACTTCCTTTTTAATTCTTTCTTATAACAAAAATAAACATTACTTTAAATTATATATTATTTTTAATTCTCACACTAAATAAATTAAGGCGTAATTTCATGTATATCCTTGTAAATTTCAAAAATTACATATATATCATTTTTACAAGTTTTTGATGCATAAAGTACAATGCTTTTAATGCATCAAAAGGATATATATGTAATATTTGAATTTTGCAAGGATATATATGTAAATGCCCCAATAATTAAATAATAATTTTAAATTAAATATAATATTTTCTCTCACCTCAAATCCAAACCATAAACCAAATCCAAATCTAAATCCAAATCCTAATCATAAACCCATCTACAAACCAAACGGGCCCTTAGATTAATTTAGTAATCCTTTAGCACCACAATATGTAAAACAAAAGTTCTTTTTTCCGCAACGATGTTGGATTAAAAACCAACAAATCTTTACAGGACGTAATTGTTAAATGGGTATACTCTAGTACAAATTTCGTTTAATCAGGGAATCATGGGTATACTAAGAATTTCACTTAACCAAGTAGAGGGATTTAAACTAGATTTTGACAAAATTTATTATCCGCAATAATTTTTTTTTCCAACTACACTTTGACTTAGGTTTTATCCGCCCACTGCAACAATTTTTGAAACCGGTCACAACGATATTTATTTTTTGTTACCACAAGTAAAATATATAAGAATTGTATAAGTTGAAGATTAAATGAGACTGGTAACTTTATCTTTTTTATAAAGTCAACAACCACAAATATTATAAAATATTTTTTATGAGAATTGTATAAGTTAATGATTGTCCGTAATTGTTAGTTTATTAATTATTTTAAGCTCAACAAACCCAAACAACCATAAACATAGTACTCACCACAATCAAGAATTTCACTTAACCAAGCAGAGGGATTTAAACTAGATTTTGACAAAATTTATTATCCGCAATAATTTTTTTTTCCAACTACACTTTGACTTAGGTTTTATCCGCCCACTGCAACAATTTTTGAAACCGGTCACAACGATATTTATTTTTTGTTACCACAAGTAAAATATATAAGAATTGTATAAGTTGAAGATTAAATGAGACTGGTAACTTTATCTTTTTATAAAGTCAACAACCACAAATATTATAAAGAGAAAAGTACCAAAAAGTGCCAAAATCTTTTTGGTAGTCCCCTTCATGGTTAATTTTTCCTCAATCTCCAAATGGTCATGCTGCACCACACGACCCAGCTCCACCCAAAATGTGACACGTGTCCCAACTACCAATACACCTTTTATCTTCTCACTTTTCAATATAACCTCTTTATTGCTTGAACCGCCGGCTACTCAACCCATGCATGCAAGAACCAGCGCCATGATGTGACATAAAGGTACGTTGTACTTTTTGCTTTTGAACTTTTTAGAAATTTAAATTTAAAAAAACGTAATTTAAAAAAAAAAAAAAAACGTAAAAAAATTAATTAATTTTTTAAAAAACGTAATTTTTTTAAAAATTTTAATTTTTAAAATTTTTAAATTTTTTAAAAGAAAGCGTAAATTTTTTTTTTTAAAGCGTAATTTTTTTAAAAAAAAGCGTAATTTTTTTTAAAAAACGTAAAATTTTTTTAAAAAACGTAAATTTTTTTAATTTATTTTAAATTTTTTTTTTAAACGTAAATTTTTTTAAAAAACGTAATAAAATTTTAAAATTTTTAAAATTTTTTAATCTCACATGGCGCTACAGTAGTTTTGTACTTTTTATTTATTTATTTTTTTTTTTTTTTGTACTTTTGCACGTGGATAATTGCAAGTCGAGTAAAAGTAGGTTGAGTAGCCGTCGGTTCTGCAATTTTGGTGGTTATTTGGGTAGAATAAAAAGTAAAAAGTGTACTTTCCTTATGACACATGTCACATTTTGGGTGGGCTGCTGAGTCGGTGGTCGCAGCATGACCATTTTGGATATTGAGGAAAAAATTGACCATGAAGAGGACTACCAAAAAGATTTTGGCACTTTTTGGTACTTTCCTCTATTATAAAATATTTTTTTATGAGAATTGTATAAGTTAATGATTGTCCGTAATTGTTAGTTTATTAATTATTTTAAACTCAACAAACCCAAACAACCATAAACATAGTACTCACCACAATCTAACTGTTTGATAACACTAAAGTATATATACAAACTGAAACTCCTTTCCCCACCCGATGTGGGTTTTACCTTTTACAAAATGTACTTACATTGTCTTCACTTCGATCAATTCTGCAAATCATATCTCATTCAATTTTTGCTAATTAACACTCGTTCATAGTCATTGTCTCACAGGTGACCAACACTTTCTTTGGTCACCGTCACTATTACTTCAATCAAATTTATTAAATTAAATGAGTAAACATGCAGAAGGATCCCGTGGGCATATATTGCTGATTTAAAAGTTAAATGGGCAAAAATTGGCACTATTTTCTATGAATTAGAGAATATTACAATTGTTTTTAAAGAAAAACTTATAGATATAATATATATTTTTTAATATAAATGAGGTGTTACGTTTAACGAATTTATTTCGTCATTTTGAGTTTTTTATAAAGCGATTCATATAACATGCGCCCGTTTGGCCCGTGCCTGTTTAACCCATGCCCATTTAGTCCATGCCCGTTTAGTCCCTAGCCCGTTTTAACCCGAAGCCCGTGCTCGCCCGGCCCGCCCATTTTGCCACCTCTACTCATATGCCTTATATATCGGGATTTTTCAACTATTTTGTTTGGGTTAAATGGAATCAGGCCATTGCAACACCCAAGTGTGACTTCGATATCAAGATCTATATGGCTAAAATTAATGTTGCTCCACAACTCAAAATGGTAGTGTCATTTTGAGTTACAAAATCTTTCGTTTACCCTAAGCTAGATGTTAAACACTTGAAAGTCCAAAATCCTCTCAACTTGCGTGAGTTGTGGTGATATCATTTTTGTAAAACCAGTTTTGTTTCATTTTTGTTTTGTATTTTCAGATTATATATAGGCGTTCTAATAGGAGTATCTGAAACTTGAGAAAATGAGAAGCGGGTTCATTTATTGGAGTTTTTTTGTTTTGTTTTTTTTTTTTTTTTTTTTTTTTTTTTTTTTTTTATAAAAAGGAAGAAATATCATTCCATATTAGATAAGATTACATCTTTAGTCATCCATACATTCGCACAACTTGGAACACTACCGACTAACATAAACTTATTAGAACACCTCAACGCCAAAGAAGCTATGCTATGAGCTACCCTATTTCCATCCCTTTTAACAAAAGACCACTTACAATCGTTGAAAGCCATTGAACGAGATAATATCTCTGAGAAAAGACTCGCAATTTCAAGCAAGATGACTTTATTATGGAGCGCCTTAACTAGACACAATGAGTCTATCTCGAATATAACGTTAGAGTACCCTCTATTGACTGGATGACTCATAGCCCAATGAACGGCTTTTGCTTCAGCTTCCAGTGGAGAACTCGCATAACATTCAAAACGAGCCCCTGAAAGTAAGACCTCGCCGTTGTAGTCACGGGCTACAAAGCCCTAGCCCGCCTTTCCAGACTCCTTTTGCCACGCAACGTCACTATTAATTTTTATATGCTGAGCATTTGGCCTTAACCACACATTCGTATGAGTATTATGTACCTCATTGGTGTTGCTCATAATTCCTCTATGATTTTCCTTCTGATAATCTGATAAAACAACTTTCACTATTTCTTCTACGTTCCCCTCCCTACCATTCAACTGGCCATGAAAATGTTTGTTTCTTCTCGTCCACAATATCATCATAAATACCTCCCATTCGGCTGGAAAATTGTCAAGAATTACCTACAAAAATCATGAAATGTGACAACTCCTTGTGTATCATAAAAAAAACCAAGACTACAACGGTCCCATACAAAAATCATGTATAACTTTTAATTAATTGTAATTCTCATGTTCACGTTTCTTTTGAAAACGTGTGTAATCCTCCCTACACTTATCCCTTATGTAAAATACCTTTATATGTAATTAAGACGAGGTTAAAGAGAAAATAAAGCATTTTTACAAATTTAAACATGAGAATAAACAATCAATAAAAGATACACGACACACAAACAAGCAAACAATTAACCATGGGTTGCCTCCCACGAAGCGTTTTTCTTTATTTATGAGTCTTGTAGCTAGACTTGAAGTCGTGCCCTTACGTGGTCTCGTTTTGCATTATAAATGAGAATTCTATCATGTTGACAAAATTTTCATTGACTCTTTACCTAGGCTCTAGGGTCAAGCAATCCTTATAATAAAGCCTCCTTCTTTCTCACATGAATTAAAAACCTTTTTCAACATCGTCCTTGCTTTTGTCCTTAAAGGCTCTAATGTTGTCTCGTTCAAAAAGGGAAAGATGGCCATATTCATTCGTCTTCCAAGGCATCCCATAAGTGATCTCATCATTTCCTTCCTTAAACCTAACCGTTCCATCATACTTGTTATGGCTCATTTTAGATGTTTCAACAAACGGTTTTCCTAGCACTACTTGGGATAAGCTATAGTCAATGACACATCCAATGTCTTCTAGGACTACAAAATCAACTAGGTAGGTGAAATTTCCTATAAAGACGTGTACATCCTTGACTCTTCCCACAAAGTTGCAAACACCACCAGGATACCTAGGGTCTCTCCTAATCTTAAGTCGCTCATTCATAATGTCATTGTAAACAGCTGATGACATTACATTAATGGGAGATTCCGTATCTATGTAAGCGTGCTCGGCATTCCTATATCCGATCATACAAGGAATTTTGAGGTTCCAAGGATTTCCTCTCCTAATCTTTGGGCATATCCTAATGATGGGTGATCGGGGATTATCGATTATGTATTGATGGTAAGCAACCTCTTCTTTAGTGGGGTAAAGATTGAAATAAGCACTATCCTCCTCATTCACGTTTCTATTCACTAAGCCATTTTCCGAATTGATGTCGATCATGGAGCCAACTACAGAGGCGCTGACCACTTTCTCAACACATCCGTTAACTCGCTGTCTTAGTGCAAGGTACGGTCTAGGCATTACTCACTTGGTGGTGCTCAAATGTTTAACTCATTTCGACCTACTCCCTTGAGACTTATTAGAGTAATATTTCTTATGCGATAGTGAACTAAGCTGTAATAGAAACCACTCGTAAAACGATCTTTCAAAAACATGTTGATGAACAATCATAATGCAATTTTAGAGCATCATTTTTTTATGTAAATTAACTTTGAAATTTTTATATAGAATAAATGTAGAGAACATTATGGGTGCGTTTAGTTGGAGAACAAATTCTCTTATTTTCTATCTCTAGTTTTGTAAAAATTTGGAAGGAGAATTAATCTCCACAAAAAACTTTAAAATATAAACGCGTTTAGTTGATGTTTCTATTTTGCTTTTTGAAGAAAGGGAGGAGGATTGAGGGTTACAAAGGAAAACAACTAAAATTTGTTTTGTAGTTTTCCTTGTTAAGTTAGAATAGAGTTTGTGTTTTGCAAAACATTTTGTTGAAAACGTTGACTTGAACGCAATCTCTGTTTTCCTTGTTTCCACAAAACATTTTGTGGAAAACAAGGTGTTCCTTCAACTAAACGCAACCAAGGGTGCGTTTGGTTGAAAACCCTTGTTTTCCACAAAATGTTTTGTGAAAAACAAGGAAAATATAGATCGCGTTCAAATTATCATTTTCCAACAAAATGTTTTGCAAAACACAAAATCCCTTATTCCTAATCTAACAAGGAAAATTAGAAAACAAATTTTAGTTGTTTTCCTTGTTTTCCTTTGTAACCCCCAACCCTCCATCCCCTTCTTCAAAATAGAAAATACAAATATCAACTAAACGCATTTTCCATATTTTCAAGTGTTTTGTTGAGATAAATTTCCCATCCAAAATTTTACAAAACTAGAAATAGAAAACAAGGGAATTTTTTCTCCAACTAAACGCATACGTGTTGAACATGTGTTTTTCAGTGTTTAAGAAATAAGTGTTTGGGAATTGTTTGTACAACAGTCATAGTTCAATTATTTATTTATTTATTTATTTTTATTTTTTTAACTCACTTCACATTTGGATCTAGTAATTGTTTCAAGTCATCTACTAGTATCTTTTGGCATCTCTCATTTAGCCTAAATTACGCTAACAAATTTTTTTGGTCAATATTCTTGGAAACTAACGGAATATTCATTATGTTAACTCATCAAGTACCAAAACTAAATATTCAACAATGTTGAGTGGCTAATACACACTTACTAGTAATATATAGCTTGATGTTGAAAAAATAAGCGACAAATTAACTTTTTGCGTATTTTCAATATACAGACAAGTAAAACTTGTATTCCCCACCCGATGTGGGATTTCATAGTAATAACTAATAATCCTTTTACAAGATGTCATTGTCTTCACTTCAATTCCACGATTCTATTATATCTCATTCGTTTTTTCCTTGATCGTCGCACCTTATTCCGTCACTAGTTACTAACTCTGAATGGTGGTGGGAGTATCTACTTGATGGCACGAAAAATGTAATAGTTTCTTTCTTTATTTAATTTCGTATTCATGAATGGTGGACTTTATAAAGTTGAGGTTGGGTCTTTAACCGTGTAAAAGGCGGCTATTTTGTATTTAGTGTAGATGGTGCGTTGTGAAAGGATAAAGGTAAGTTAGTTTGTGTGTTCGGGAAAGCGTCAGGAAGATCCTCCGTTTTAGAAGCTGAAGTGGAAGCAATAGTTGAACATTAGATCTTTTTATACGAAAAACAGCTTTGAATGTGATGGGCTTACAATTTAGTGTAACTTATTGGAAGCATTAGAAAATGTGAATGATGAGGATGGTGTCTCGTGGACGGTAGACGACCAGGTAAGGAAGATTAAATTGAGTATGATGATCATAAGGCATATATCAAGATTAAATTGGAGCTGTATTTATGGATGTCAAGTTGTTTAATATCTACGGAAAGGTTGAGGATCGTCTTTTTTTTTTAGAAAATTCTTCAAAGGGTACATAATTTTATGGTGAGGTCACCATCTAAAAACAAAGAAAAACTTCTTTTTTAAATGGTCATGTGCGAACGTGCGACTCCACTACTTTTTGGACACGTGTCCCCGACAACAAATACAATCCCAATAATTTTTTGGCCCACTTGGTATATGTCTCCTACAACAAGTACAAGCATACATGTGACTGGCGGATGTACGAATGTGCGACTGGCAGCTACCTTTATTGAAAAAGAACAAAATCTTTTAATGCTCAGGAATAAAATCTTTTTGCTCTTTTCCGATAAAGGTAGCCGTGAGTCGAACATCCGTGAGTCACACATCTGCTTGTACTTTGTTGTCGGAGACATGTACCATGTGGGCCAACAAATGATTGAGATTATACTTTTTGTCGGTGACACGTGTCTAAAAAATAGTGGAGTCGCACGTTTGCACATGACCATTTAACGAAAAGCCGTTCTTTTTAATAGATGTTGACCTAACCATAAAATTTTGTACTAGACAGAGAATTTTCTCTTTTTTTCTCTAATAAATGTTTTGGGTGATAATAGTTATTGTGTGTGGCCCCGTAGATGTTATAGGGTTTGTTTCGAGTTGTATGAGATTGCGCCTTAATGGCTTGTTTAGTGTTATTTTGGGTGTAACTTAATTTACGGTGTATGATATATGGTAGTGTATATTTTTGTGTGTCATATCTTGCATGCTCAATAGTCTGTTCATGTGGAACATATTGAAAGGTCACAAAAGATTTAGGGCCCGTTTGGTTCGGCGGAATCCTAAGGATTCTGGTGGAATTGGAATCCAATTCCATTTCATAAAGTGTTTGGTTGAAAATTTTAAAGAATTTGGAATCTGAATTCCATTCCTTACTGTGTTTGGTTGGCAAACGGAATGGAATGAAATTCCTTCAAAATCCCATATATATGGAATTCAACATTCCATGGCCATATGAGAAGGATTGTTTACAAATTCCATGGAATTCATATTATTATTATTATTATTATTATTATTATTATTATTATTATTATTATTATTATTATTATTATTATTATTATTTAATTTATTTTTATTATTTATTTTTATTACTATTTTATTTTTTTTTTTTTTTTTATTTATTTTATTTATTTTTATTTATTTATTTTATTATTATTATTATTATTATTATTATTATTATTATTATTATTATTATTTATATTATAAACGATCATTTAATTATTATTGTTATTATTATTATTTTTTATAAACAACCATGTTATTAAGATTTAAAATTATTATTTATTTAAAATTGAATATAAATGATTATTTATTTAAATTTTTATTATTATTATTATATTTAAAAATCATTATTTTTCTAAATTAAATATAATTTATTTATAACCTACCTTTTAATTTATATTTTAAAAATACAATTGTATTTTATATAAAAAATATTTATTTAATATATTAGTTTATATAAAATTATTTAAAAATTATTATTATAATTTGATTAGTAATTTATTTATTAAATAATATTTAGTTTATTAATCATAAACTAAATTTAAATTTTAAATATTTTAATATAATTGTTTTTCTCATTTCATTCTTCCAACCAAACATGCGTTAGTATTTGCATATTTCAATTCCGCCAGATTTTAAATCCTAAGGATTTCAATTTCTAACATTCCATTCCTTCACATTCCAATTCCTTAAACATATTCCAATTCCGTCAAAAACATTCTGCGAACCAAACGAGCCCTTAGAGCATCCTTAAGTTAGCATTAGTTTCTTATTGGAATTTGATTACTTGTAAAAGCTTTTAAAACTACAATCATAATCATTTCGTTAGTGACAACCATCACCTCGTTCAACCAAATCAACCATCCACCAAAAACCTAAAGGAAATAGAACTAATACGATAATAATGCAAATAAGCTGCGTTTTACTAATTATGTGTGATATTTTTAATTTGTTTCACTTTAAATAAACACTACTACGTATTCTTTCTTACCTTATTTGATATCTCATTCATTCTATCTTCTAATCATTTCAAATTTTATAAAATTAAATGACTCATATACACATCAACTCTTTCATAATCACACTAATCGAAAGCCTATTACCGCATGATCAAGGTCCAAGGTTGAAGTTGTAGGATTTCCACTTATATTGATTTATCAGCACGACGACTTAGAGAAAGATTAAACTACAACAACAAATTGCTTTTCTCAACATTGTTGAATATCACTTACTCGTATACATTGGTACGTGCATATATCACATTGTTTTGAAATGGTTTCATCAAATATAACATAAACTACAACAATCCAATCAATGTATTTTACTCGCTAAGTCGTAACTTGAATTCTCAGTGTTACAAAGCATGTTATCCGAGTGGGGTTACTCATTAAATTCACAGTGCAGCATGTACAGAAGCACACATCAAGGGAACATGCGTTGTGCCTCTAAACCTACAAATCACAAACATAAACTAAAAACATAAAATATACCGCTTAAATATAATATAAATGGAATGTATTATGAACCGCAATCTTTGAGTTTAATAATGTCTATCTTAACACATGATTTA
This sequence comes from Chrysanthemum lavandulifolium, assembly GCA_022545495.1. Taxonomy (NCBI): domain Eukaryota; kingdom Viridiplantae; phylum Streptophyta; class Magnoliopsida; order Asterales; family Asteraceae; genus Chrysanthemum; species Chrysanthemum lavandulifolium. Next base: position 306,328,345 of record CM040238.1, read on the forward strand.
CAAATACAATTAGCTGAATATTAAAAACATAAAATAAAACATAAATATAATATAATCTCATTCTTTTACTAAAAAATCTCCAATTCAAAAGGTATGATCATTTGTTAATTTCTCAGAGTTCATGTAAGGCTATTGTGTAAACTAAAAAGGTCCTCAAAAGGCCCTAAGATACTTTATACATAGCTCAATATGAAATCTAAATAGCGTGATTCATATGGAATTAGCACGACCTCACGACTTGTATCAAACTTTCATTGTGAAAGGGCCGGTCTACTACATGCTAATAATGGTCTTTTGGATTTTATAACCCTAAAAGGATGGAAAGTGGTTGGCCTCAACTTCACCTCGGAATGAGAGTGACATAGCTAGCAGTTAGTAGTAAGGACGAAAGTTATACAGCCTAGCTCCGCAGTTCATACATTTTGAATGCTTTTTATGTGATTGAAACAAGCGTCAACCTCTCTCCTTCTTAAAGCATCACTTCGACGGTCATTTTCACCGACCTTCTACTCTCTCCTTCATAAAGCATCATTTCGACGCTCATTTTCCCGTGACCTTCTTAGTAGAATCAAACTTTCATTGTGAAAGGACCGATCTACTACATGCTAATAATGGTCTTTTGTATTTAATACCCTAAAAAGATGGAAAGTGGTTGGCCTTACCTTCACCTCGAAATGAGAGTGACATAGCTAGCAGTTAGTAGTAAGGACGAAAGTTATACAGCCTAGCTCCGTAGTTCATACATTTTGTCTTTTTATGTGATTGAAACAAGCGTCAACCTCTTTCCTTCTTAAAGCATCACTTCGACGGTCATTTTCATTGACCTTCTACTCTATCCTTCATAAAGCATCACTTCGACGCTCATTTTCCCGTGACCTTCTTAGTAGTAACACATTACATTATTAAAAGTTGACCAAATTAAGTCGAAACAACGATAGTAATTTCTTGGTGTAAACAAGAAAAATGAGAATTTATATAATTTGTTGAGTAGTTATGGCTTATCGTTTTTTTATTAATAACATAAAGCCACAACTAGCCACCAACATAACAATAATCTTGCATAAACCACAATATTTAACTAAGTAAAAACTTGATGCTCCATCCGATGTGGGATTCGAAACACACTGTAGCGCTCACATTCAAAATAGTTAACCAACAACTAATACATATAAACAACCACAAACAAAATCACCAAATAAACATTATTCTTTGTTTGTTTCATACCTCATTCATTTTATCTTTATCATTTCATAAAAATACTTACTTTCAATTTATATGTGCATTATACATCACAAATATATATGTAGATGAAAATTTGTTCCTTTTTGCAATGTAGGATTGGAAGCTTCATACTGCATAGTAACTCTACACAAGTTTCTAAATACGTAACATTTTTTGTTTTCTGTAATCTTATGGTAGCAAGTATAGTGTAACAAAGTGGAATTGCGAAAGACGATTGGGTTTGATATTTATCTCGAGTTGTAAGATTGCTAATTGTTTAGGACAGAACTTGTAATTCTCTATCAAGTAATAACAAGATTACATATTTGTTTTGCGTTTTGCTTGTAATTTAATTTTCTATCCTGTTTGTTTGTTTTCATATACTCAATAAGTGTTTAAACAATATAACTATGTAAATATAGTAATTTAATTGAAAAGATATCACCCTTTTCACTTTTCTATCGAGTGATACTTCTAAAATAAGTCACTAATAGACAAACCTATCGACTTGACAAATTATATATTTTTTCCTTTCTAAACTAAGACAATTTAATCAAAATCAAAAGATACTATATATTTTTTCTTTCTGAATTAAGTTTTCCCTTTGTTTAAAGAAAAAAAATTGAGAATTTGTATATATTCTTTACAAGTTGCAGAACAAAGTTATTTTTTAAACTAAAACAAAATCAAAAGATATTATATGTTTTTTTTTCTTTATAAATTAAGTTTTCCGTTTGTTTAAAGAAAAAAAATTGAGAATTTATATAAATTTTTTTGCATGTTGCTTACCAAAGTTATATTAAGTTTTCAGTTTGTTTAAAGATTGCTTACCAAAGTTATATTAAGTTTTCACTTTGTTTAAAGAAAAAAAAATTAAGAATTTGTATAATTTTTTTTGCATATTGAGCAACCAACCATTATACAAATCCTACAATACAAACTCGCTATAAAACATACTCTATATAACCAAGTAAAAATTTAAAACTCCACGTGATGTGGGATTGCTACTCATGTTGACCAAATACATGAAAACAAAATCACACTAATCAAATCACCAAATAAATAATAAACACTATTCTTTCTTTCCTTCCTTCTTTCATATCTTATTCATTCATTCATCTTTTAATCATTTCAAATTTTATTAAATTTTATAAAAATTAAATGACTCATAAACACATTCACTACTTCATAATAGTCCTAATCTCACTAATCACAAACCTTAATTTTGTCGTATCTGTCAATTTAATCGACTTCACCGGAGACTACACGCCGCCGTCGCCTCCACTGCCATCTCCGCCGTCGCATCCACCTTCGTTATCATGCAAAAGCGATTTACGATGTACCGGTAGCTTAAACTCTACTTGTGAGGTCAATTCTAGTTTAGTTTTTGATAGTGATGCTTATATTGAGGTTTTAGGGAGTTTAGTGCTTTTGCCTAATGTTAGGTTAGCTTGCGGTATTGCTAGTTGTGAGATTGTTGTGAATGTTAGTTGCGAATCCACGTTAGGGGAGGGTGCATTTATTGTTTATTGAAGGTATAACAAGTATGCATTTATGTATATTTTGAATCCTTCTAGCTAAGTTAGCTGGGAATTGTATTTGTACATCTGCCGTTAACTGCATTTATTTGTTAAAGCACATTTGCCACCAACATTATATATCTGAAGTTGGCAATCATGTTGTTGACAAAGATGATTTTATATTACTCTCATCATTCGATAATTTACCTTTTAATGCAGGAAAATGTTATTACGGGTGGTCATGGGCTGATGGTTGAAGGTTACTATCCGGTTCTTAAGGCCCTCGCAAAGGATATTTTTATTCTTTAAATCACAGGTTTGTCCCTAAATTAGATTAAGTGATTCATATGTTTTCTACTACATTGTTACAATCTTATCGGGCCAAAATAGTGAATCCTTTTAGACAATTATAAAGTAAAAATATTTTTATGGTAAATTGTGGTGTTAGGAAAAAAAAAATGGTTAACAAGTGTATTAGTTTTTAACTAGGTGCAAACCTTTCAAAGGATAAATTAACTATATGAAAGTAGTACAATCCCTTACTTTAATTCATCATTATCATCAAGCTAAGTTAAAATCAATCTTCATGGGGTTATATGTTTCCTGTATATCAGTATTAGGTATCTGTCTCTAATGTATACTGTATTTGGATATTAAATTATGCATTAACGGTACATTGGATTTTTTTATTAGGATTACAAGGATATCGAATGGGCCAAGCGAGGTGATGGTTACAGTTGAAGGGGGAAGAATATTTGTTGCAGATGCTGCTATTATTACCATCCCAATAGGGGTATTAAAGGCCAACTTAATAGAGTTTGAGCCAAAGTTACCTGAGTGGAAGGCTTCTGCTATCGAAGATCTTAGGATGGGTAATGAAAATAAGATAGCCTTGCGTTTTGATAATGTGTTCTAATTTTATTTGCACTGAGCACTTATAAGCTGAAAATTACCTTTAGGAAATAGTGTCTACATGAATTTTCAAGCGGATGAGATTCATCGAGTGGTCTTCCGCTAATCCGTTGTTACTTTATGGAACTGGGCCGGTTGACTGGAATCAAAAGACTTTTGTAGGGTGAAAGACGCGATAGAGCGGAAGGGTGAATTCATGTTTACGGGTCAAATTCAGTTTTTAGTTCGGTTGGTGTTTTTGCATTTTATTGTTGTATATATAGACTCAAAGTTGTACAAACCCCTTTTTTTGGCTTTGTTCTATAATGTTAATACAATTAATGAACTCGATATATATTCGAACTCACTAATTTCGAAAAGAATTTGACTATCCAAATATTTTATTTTGCATAAAATTTTGACATCTATTGATAATAAAATATATGGTTTTTGGCCATTAAAAAAAAATCTTAATTGAAGGCCTTTTTAATTTGTACAATCTGTGGTTTTCAAGTTTGTTTAAGAAGTTTCATTATACACATATTCACATTAAACAAACACAAGTCAGAAAAAATACACGCAAAAACTTTTCTCGAATATATACATATATACATATTAGCAACAACAACAAATTGCTTGACAATAATTGCACTGCATATGCACTATCACAAATGTTCTATGCATCGATAAAGCATCCCAAGAAAGAACGCGGGCAAACTCGCTTGTTTTCTTTTAAAATAGCAAATAGTAGCAAGCTATACATCTTGCCACCAAGTAAAGTGAGACGTAACACATTTTATTCTCGTAATCTTCTGATAGCAACTAAAGTGGAACAAAGTGGCGTTGAAAAAATGTGTGAAGAGAGATTCCAAAGGTTTGCAAAAAGCAATTGAGTTTAAAATCCATCGAGTAGTAAGAGTATGTTTATTGCTTAGGAGTTAGGACTACGATGGTAAATTTCTAACAAGTTATAAGAAGATTACAGACTTGTTTTGCATACTTTTTATATGTGTAGTTCTACCACAAGAAAATGGTACGTATTTGTAGTTTGTTTGGTTATCTACTAAATTAAATAAGTTTACGTATATGCTTTTCTTTACATTTATCAAAAAGAGTTACCAAATGATCAAACAAATAAAATCAAAATCATTTTTAAAAAGTTACACAATAGGGTTTATTTTTTGTATGCTCGATAAGTGTTTAAAGAATATCATTATATAAATATCAACTATTAACCGAAAAAAGCATCACCTTTTTCATTTTTTTTCTATTGAGTGATGCTTCTAACGTAAGTCACTAATAGACAAACCTATACACCAATTTAACAAAAGAATTTCTTCTAAATTATAAAAATTAAGGCAAAATCAAAAGATACTTAAGTTTTTCCTTTGTTTAAACAAAAAATTTGAGAAGTTGTATAAATTATTAAATTGTTAACAAAAAGTTTGAGACGTTATATAAATTGTTAACCCGTAATCAACAAGGCATTATTTTCATCTATAATGCTTAGTGAAAACAAGCCACCAACATTATACACCACTCACCATATCTTTCGTCAATAATGCATAGTATATAAGCAAGTAAACGTTTCATACTTAAATCGATGTGGGATTACAAAACAAAGTGAAGCTACACACCTTAACCAAATATATAAAGTCAAAATGACAATAATCAAATCAGCAAATGAATAATAAACAGACTATTCTTTCTTTCCTTGTTTCATATGTCATTCATTCATTCTAATAATTTCAAATTTTATAAAAATTAAATGACTCATAAACACATTCACTACTTCATAATCCTAATCTCACTAATAACAAACCCTAATTTTGTCGTATATGCCAATTTGATCGACTTCACCGGAGACTAATCGCCGCCGTCACCTCCACCGCCGTCACCGCCGCCTCATCCACCTTCGCTATCCTGCGAAAGCGATTTACGAGGTATCGGCAACTTAGACACTACTTGTGAGGTCAATTCTAGTTTAGTTTTTGATAGCGATGTTTATATTGAAGGTTTAGGGAGTTTAGTGATTTTGCCTAATGTTAGGTTAGCTTGCGGTGTTGTTAGTTGTGAGATTGTTAATAGCCTGACTTATATGGAATTAGCACAACCCGACGACTTGAATGAAACTTTCATCAAGAAAAGACCAATCTACTACATAGTAATGATGGTCTTTTGAATTTAATATCCTACAAAATGGAAAGCAATGGCAATTTCTACACTGATGGTACTGAGTTACTAGTTTTAACTGAAAACAAGAAAACTAATAAAAAGATAATTAGAAGTAAGATTATCTACCTGAATTTTTGAGGATTTATGTGATCCAAAGTTGTATCTATATACTCTCATTCTGTGAGATTAATATGGTCCAGAGTCAACTAGCCTATGTCATTAAAAAAAAAGATGCGTACCAATAATATTTGTAAGATTAATTGAGATAATTAGAAGTAAGATTATCTGCCATATATTAACTAGTTAAAATACCCGTGCACGCACGGGGTTTTGACAAAAAAAATTTTATTTTGTATTAATACCGAATATTTTGTATTTAAAGGTAATTACATATAAATATATACTTATGCACGTGTTATCCATTATATATTAATATCCATAAGAATTTGTTAAAATAAATTTTTGTAAAAATTTCTCTTAGATAACTCAAGATTTAATTATATTTAGCAGACATATATGTTGATGTTGCTATTTAAATTTCACTATTGATATTATGTTGTACACAAGATGCGAGTTTAGTAACACATAATTAGCGTCGATGAAGTTAAACTATATTCCTTAAAGTTTTAAAAAAATGTTTTTCTACATATTCTTATATAAATAAATAATAATTACATGATTCGTTGTTATAAGTACAATCACATATATATATTTTTTTCATATTATAGTAACCCGTACTTACAATTTGATAATTATATTTTCGTTTTTAATATGAACTAAACGAATACACGTGCAAAACGAAAGTATACAGTAGAAAATAATTATACTGCGAATTTGTGGTTCTGGTGTGACTCTTGATGCAACACTTACAGGTCAATTTGTATTTATTGCGAGAAAAAAAATCTATATGTTATAAAAGAAAATTGATAAAAATTTAAAAATTAAATAATATTTAAAGTATTAATTTAGTGGTTTATGCTATTACCGTTGTGGGTTGAGATCCCTTGCAAATTGAAAAAAAATAAAAAGGCTAGAAAGTTCTATCATTGATTGCCATGTGTCCTCCACCCACTCCTCCTTTTTCTTATTAAATTTGGTTAGAGGGTATTTTTGTCATTTAATCCCGTTTTCATATTCCACCCCAAATTTCAAACGAAATAACTTTCAAACGACAAACTTTTACGAAAAACCGATTTCACCATAATTTTTAAAATTGATTCTCTTTAATTTGGTATAAATCTTGATAAATATTTCAAACTTTTTTTTACATATCAAATGGTTCTTGATTTTCTTGATTTTTTGGCATTTTCGGCCCTATTTTTACGCTCATAAATGTCGAATCTTGAAAAACTTGAAACATGAAAGTTATAGATTTTGTTCACTCTTTACCCGAAATTTAAATCACTCAAATTCGATGTCATATGGGTAAGATATCGACGTTAAAGATGGTGTTTTACTCACATTTGTTGCATACAAGGTGTTTGATGAAATGTCTAGCTTAGATTTTTAGTGTTAAAGTTGAGCTTAATGCACTAATTTTTGTCCCACAACGCATCATTAATCATTTTTCAATGTAAGATTCAAAGTGACGTTTTAATAGTTAATGTTTTAACTATTAAACCGATGAACCAAAGTGATGAACCGATGAACCAAATCAAACGTTAAAAAAAGCATAAAAGCAAAACCGATGAACCTAACTAAAGCGATGAACCAAACGAATAATCGATGAACCAAACCAAAACCGAAACTATGATTGATGAACTAAACCAAACCGATGAACCAAACCAATAACCGATGAACCAAACCAAAAGCGAAACTATGATCGATGAACCAAACCAAACCGATGAACTAAACCAAAACTAATGAACCAAAACCAAAACCGATGAACCAAACCAAAAGCGATGAACCAAACCAAAATGAAACTATGATTCATGAACCAAAACCAAAACCGATGAACCAAATCAAAACTAAAACTATGATTCATGAACCAAACCAAAAGCGATGAACCAAACTAAAATCAAAGCGTGATTGATGAACCAAAATAAAGCGATGAACAAAACAAAACAAACACCAACATGTTAAGTGAAATTATGATTGATGAACCAAAATAAACCGATGAACTATGTTTGATTTGGTTCATCCCTTTGGTTTGGTTCATCGCTTGGTTTGGTTCATCGCTTGGTTTGGTTCATCGCTTTGATTTGATTCATCGCTCATCGATTGATGAACCAAGATTAATCGATGAACAAAACGTGCATTTTATTTTATATTAACGACTAAAAACATCACTTTTTGAATCTTACATTAATAAAATGATTAATGATGCGTTGTGGTACAAAATTTAGAGCATTTAACGCAATTTTAACACTAAAAATCTAAGCTAGACATTTTATCAAACACATTGTGTGCAACAAATATGACTAAAACGCCATTTTTAACGCGGCGATATCTCACTTATTTCATATCGGATTTGAGTGATTCAAAACTTGTGTAAAGAGTGAACTAAAATCTACAACTTTCGTGTTTTAAATTTTATGTAAATCAACCTTTAAATTAGATAAAAGTAGGGTCGAATATGCGAAAATTTCAAGAAAATCATAACCCACTTGAAATCTTAAAAAAAAAATTCGATTTATATATCAAGATTTATACCAAATTAAAGAGAATCGAATTTTAAAATTATGGTGAAATCGGTTTTCGTAAAGTTTGTCGCTTGAAAGTTATTTGCGTTTGAAATTTGAGGTGAAATTAAAAAACGGGTCAAATGACCAATATACCCCTAGACGAAATTAGTAAAATAAAAGGAGGGAGGAAGTTGGTGGGACAGGTGTCAAGTTATAAGTGGCTTTTTAGACTTTCAAATTTCCCCTTTTTAATAGATCCGCTCTCTTACCGTTGTTAATCAATGGTATTATAAGCATTACACATTATACAAATTTAAACATTTTAAGTTTAAGAAAAATTTATTTTATAAGTATTAAGTAGTTGATATTTGCAAGTAAGCAATTGCTATCATTATTGCTTTAATAATAAGTGAGGTTAAATATATATAAAAAAAAGACGGTATTGTAATAAATAATTTATTTTTAGATTAGCAAGTAAGTAATTGCTATCATAATTGCAACAATAAGTGATGTTAAATATACAAAATAATATGATATTGTAGTAAATAATTTATTTCTAAAATTGGAAAAATATGAGAGACTGTATGAATTAATTGTTGACTGAGATGGTGAGAATTATTAATTAAACTTTCTATAACTCCCGACAACACAGTTAACAATCAACATCAAACTTAACTCAACTTACTAGGTTTGCAACACTACAATCTATAAACAAGAAAAACTTGTATTCGTCGACTGATGTGGGATTGAAAACGTGATACTTCAAAGTAAGGGTGTGCATGGTCCAAAAACCGGACCGAAAACCGATTCGGCATAAACCCTAGACCGAGACCGGACCGAATGCGGTCGGTCCGGTCTCGTCCGACCGGTCCGTCGGTCCTTCGGTCGATCCGTCCAACAAGGCCAAATTGCCGGTTTTGGTCCGGACCGAGACCAATTAGCCAAAAACGGGACCGCGGACCGGACCGAATGGTCGATCCGTCTCGGTCCGTGTCGGTCCGGTCCGTTCGGGTCATATGCTCACCCTTACTTCAAAGTAATAACTAATAATCCTTTTACAATATGTACAATGTCTTCACTTCAATTCCACGATCATATGGTATCTCATTCGTCTTTATGGGTTTGATGTTCTAGTCTGCAACCATGAAGGTGATCTTCTACAATAAGAAGGATCCGAGCTTGTTTAAAGTGGTGCTCTTTGTTATCAAGTTCTATTTTGAGTATGATCAAAGTCGAGATGTGGGACGACGATGATGATGAATTGTCAACTGAATGTTGAAGCAATATTTTTATGGTTTATGGTTTTAGGAGCATATGAGATTGTGCCTTAATAGCTTGTTTATTGTTATTTTGGGTGTAACTAACGTTTATTACCATATAAATTTTGATGGCAGAAAAAGGATATACGGAGTATGATATATGCACGTTACTGTGATACTTCATACATTCTTTTTAATGTTGAAGAGATGGGGTACTCCAATCTTATAACTCGCCAACCTCTAGAACTTGAAATTACAAACTATATTTAAACACTGTCATATGTATTTATTTATTTGCCATATGCTATGTGAGTTTGATATTATATATTACAAGTTTTATAAGTCTTCGTTAGGCCAATCTATTGTTTTTTGTATTTATTTTATGGAAAACTGGTTTGAGTCGAACTGGTGACCCAATGTTGACTCGATTATCAACCTGGATTTTAAAGCATTGCAAATCATTTTTCATTCATTTATAGTCATCATAATTTAATAAAGCAATTGCATATATACCCATTAAAACTTGCATATATGCATATATATATACCTAAAATATGCTTAAGTTGCATTGTACATCGTGCAATAAAAACTTATATCATAAGGAAATATGCAAATTTTTAAGTTTTAATTAGTATATATGCAATTCCCCTAATTTAATCTACCAACATTTGTTAATCTAAGAAGGTTGTGACTTGTGAGTACTTATTATATGAATTAGTAAATAATTGTTTATTTTATTTTTTCTTAAAACGTAACCTAACGTAACACATAAAAAAGGTGGTAGTAACTTTTGTTGAGTACTACACCGATACGTGGGATATATGACAAAATAATTGGTATGAATGGTGATTGAGGCATGTGGACAACTTTTTTCTTTTTTTACAAAAGAAATTTGAATTTTTTTATAAATTGAAGTTACAATTTTTAAAAACATGAGAATTTTATAAGCTGATTAAGAGCGAGTGCTATAATTATCTTTTGTATTTTGTTTTGATTTAGGTTTTATCGGCCGGCTACAACTATTTTTAAACCGCCCATGGTTGATAATTAAGAGCGAGTGTTGTCGTTATCTTTTGTATTTTGTTTTATTTTTAATTTTTTGTTACCGCAAGTAAAAATATGTGAGTCGTTATCTTTTATATTTTGTTTTGTTATTTTTAATTGTTTGTCACTGCAAAAGTAAATTTGAATAGTATAAGTGGGTAGGGGGTGTTCACGGATTGGGTAATATCCACAGTAACCGAAAACCGAAACCGAACCGAACCTAAAATAACTGAACCGAATTTGTGACCGAACCGAATTGGTCAAAACCGAACCGAACCGAACTAAATATGTGGTTATCGGGTTGGATATGGTTTTGGCAATGAAAACCGAAAACCTAATTCATATAAAATATATATTTTTCTATGTATATATATGAAAAAAAATCACTAAAACTCTTTTTAGTATAAATAAATATAACATGATTTAAGCTTGAAAAAATATTTTGTGCTAAAATATATATAATTAAATAAAAATAATTAAAATTATCTAATTCGGGTTATTCGTTCGGTTTTCGATTCTGAGGGTTCGGTTTTCGGTTATTCGATTCGGTTTTGGTTGAATCAAATTTAATTTTGGTTGGTTCGGTTTTCGATTATACCCGAAAAAAAATTAACCGAACTAACCGAACCGATGAACACTCCTGTAAGTGGGTGACTTGAGCCCACAAATTCGTTACCACGTATTTTATACAGCGACAAACTAGGACAAAAAAAATTAACCGAACTAACCGAACCGATGAACACTCCTGTAAGTGGGTGACTTGAGCCCACAAATTCGTTACCACGTATTTGTTGGAAATGTATATATTTACAAACATGTGAATGTCCGGATTCGAACTCGTGACCACGGGATTGCACACATTAGCGAATGAGAATTAAAGTTAATAATTAATGTTTATGTTTACGATTAATTATTACACATTAAGTCCGGTTAACGATCGTTAAGTATTTAACGGAAAAATGACTAACGATCGTTAAATGGAAAGAGAAGGACTAGAAATGGAAAACTTGGAAAATTATGGGTTGGGCTTTGGGCTTTCCATCATGGCGGCCATAGGGCTTACAAAGCCTAAATCCCTAACTTGTTCCCTAAGTTTACCTACTAGTATATAAGGAGGCTAGGTTCTAGGGTTTCATACACTTGTGCATTGAATTAACCATAGATCTCTCTCTCTCTCTCTAGTCCATTATTCGGCCGAACACCCCAAGTAAGGGAGTTTGGTTTCGCTTTTCTTAAACGAGGACTTGTGTTAGATCTAGCAATCGCTTGATTCGTTTGGTTAATTCGTGTACAAGAACGTGGTTGTAAGACATTATTCTTACACCAATAAGTACTTCTTTGGTTTGCTTTGCTCGAGGGTTGTTTTGCTTTGCTCGAGGATTTGATATTCGCAAAGAGTACGTTACATACTTTCGCTAATTAATTTATTTGTTATGATCTTAAGTCTTCCACATGTACTCTTGATGTCTTTATGTTTTATTGTATTTTATATATCATAAACTCAACGGTGGCATCACGAGCCTTGTATAACAAGTAATTAATTCTGAAACACATAATTAAAATAAACATGAATGTGTTATTTTTGTATGCATAGATCTAGGGTTTGCAATCCTAAACCCTAATTTTTATAGGGGCGTTTATTTGGTACCCTAATTAGGGTTTTGTAAACTAAAGTTTTAATTGGATTAGAAACCCTAAGATGCATGCAACTTTATGTATATGCGTAACTCGCTTTTAATTGCATTAATTGTTAAGTGTAATTTTATGTCCATGATAATTATCTCGCATGTTTTATCATGGATCCGCTTTTTTGTATGTCTTTCTTGTTTAAGTGATATACACTAAATTTTGATAGATCTAAAATTGGGAAGACCTCCATCATTATTAATTTAATAAGATTTATCAAAAACCGTTTGCATGTGGCTATTTGATATGCATGACTTTTATTTGTTATGCATTCATTGTTTATTTGTTTATTTTTATAAATACTTGCTTGTTTGTGTTTTCTAACAAGGGTATTTTACAAGAAAATAAACCGACCTAAACAATGGTGAAACATGTATTTTAAGAATAGTAATCATAATCGCTTAATTGATTGATGACTTTGGTACAAATGATGAACGGCTCACCCATGAGAATGAACTAATAAAGGGGTTTAAAGAAGTGCGCATAGTCACACGAATGGATGTCTAAGGTTGTGCTTTAGCGCGTGCACAGTCCTCACCCTCAGTAAGTTCGAGTGGAGCTACTTAGTAAGCCATTAAATGTGCAAGCTCATCTTAAGGCGAATTAGTTTTAATTCCATGCGCCACCGGTGGTAATTATCCGAAACACTAAGTATTTACACTTATGCAAAAGTACGGTATAATGGATGATAATTAACACTAAATTCCTTGATTGGTGAAACCAATACCTCAATTAAAGTTTTATGATGAAAACTTAAACATTAAAACAAGATATAAATGTTTTAATAAAAACTATGCTACAAAGATGAATGCATGACATTTTGTACATATTTGATTTTACATCAAAATTATTACCCTTTAATTTAAGTTATATGCCATCAAACGAAACGGAAACACCTAAGATTACCTTTTATTTGCGTGAGATCGTGACTTAGATCGTAATCAAAGGGTAAAATGTCCACGTGTCGTGAGAACGGGCATGGACGATTTTGCAGTTTCTTAAGTTGGACAACTTAATTGAGTTTTGTAGTGAGAACTGGCAACTCAAGGCATAAAATGGGATAAAACATGTTTACATGGAAATTGAAATTGGCTATATGTAAATCCCATAAATCTAGGAATTGCAATTGAAATTGGCAATTGAGCAAAAGCTCTACCACTTTGTATAAGGTTCATTACTAGCAGATCAACTGATGTGATGAGATTATGACAATTTGGATCCTAGTTTTTCAGTGAAAATTAAATGGTTATATGCTTATGAACCATGGGTAATTAATTTTCTTGAAAAAGGTTAATTATCGAAAATACTAAATTGAATTTTGTAATTCTTTTGAATGTATAAATGCAACATTTAACCAGAAGCGAGGTTTAGTCTTTGATCAAGAATTGATCCATTCGCTTTCAAACAAATGTTTGATCGAGAATAATTTACCGAAAAGACAAACGAAGTCTCTTTTCCATGGGAGAAGCATGAGACTCAATCCTATTCCTTTTCATGAATGAGAAAGGAATAATAGGAACATTTGAATTGTCTAAATTCTAATGTAACTCATAGCAATGAATTGCACATCTTATTTTCCATAAAGATTTCATTACCTTCGTTGGTGAATGAATCCTTTTGTAACAAACATGAATGTTGGTTAACCGGAAAACATGTATATGAGTTACTAAATTAGAAGTTAGACTATTTACCGAAAAAAATTGGTAAAAGGCAAACTAGCATATTTTATCTAGTTGTTTTGCTTTAGCCTTTAAAGGTGCTACACACCGTATGGGATGGTAGACTCATAAGGAAGAAATTGCATACCCAATTTTTCGTTAATAACATTGATGGATAACCCATCATTCACATAGTAGAATACACCTTTAGTACCTTAGTAATGATTACGTATGGTTCTTCAAAGGTGTAGGAAAATAAAAAGCAAGCAAGTTGTTTTCCTTGGTTATGCAACACTTACAATGTTGTCGATTCGGTGGGAGCATTTGTGTTGCATTATCGAATAAGAAGTTGTTTTAATGATTTCTAATTCGATTGGGAGCTACAAGCATTATTTCCGTGTAGTAACCCAGCATTATCTTCAAAGATAATTACTTTCCAATTGTAGACACTTATGTTTTTAAGGAAAGTCATGTGCGTTTCCTTACTAAACAATATAGTTCTACATCTACTTTTATATCTATGACACAAATCATATTAATCGAATAAACGAACGTGTATCGTGTTGTTTATCTCGCTATATGATGTTGTTCCAAGCACAAGTGGGAGAAATCTTTATTGTGTGCAAGGTACAACATATAAATATGATTTAAATGGATTCTCTTGACCTTAAGGTAAGAGGGTAACGTTCTAATAGGAATTATACATTTAAATGTGTATGATTGCTCTATTAAGAACATGTGTCAAGATGATAACAAAGACTACTTTATTTTAAATATTTATGTCTTTCAATATTTAAGAAACACTTGTAGTTACAATTTATGTTATGTGAGAACGTGAACTAGATTGTAGCCCAAGGTAAAATATCCACGTGTCGTGAGAACGAGCATGGATGATTCTGCAGTTTCTTACATTGAACATTTCATGGAATGACATAATTAAATGAAGTAATCTGATACTACTTTGAATTTGAGTATTCGTTGAATGACTTAAATATATGTAGTAAATATTAACTTAAAATATTAATTGAAACCCGATGTGGTGTTCATAATTACTTTAATTATAAATGTTTATGATTTTGTAAAGTCACAAACATGAAGTCTGTTAATACAAGACTTACAATATAAAGTAAGACGTTAACTTGCTATGTTTTAAGACATGTGCATGAAGTCAATGAGTTGATCAAAGACTTATAACATATAGTGGGATTATAACTGTTTTGTCTTTTGACTTGGTCAAAAATACTTGTGTTATAATACATGCAATTGACTTGGTAATTCTATTGTACCATTAAGTTTTACTTTATTGGTAAATAGGTAAGCCAAATAATATATGTTATCTTAAATATTGTTAGATTATCTTACAATATTAATTCTAATGAAATACCATAGTTTTATGGTATGTTCAGTTAGAAGAATCAAAATCTATTGGCATGTTTGATTCAAGATAACTATAGTTTATTCCAAAAGTTATCAAGGTTAGTAGATTGAGTATAGATTGAATATACTCAATAAGACTCCAACCTAGAAGATTGATAAGACACCATTTGTTTATGGAATGTGATGAATCACATTAAGTCTTATAAATGAAGTTCTGAATTTGTTAAACTACTTATAGAGTGAGTTGTAACAAACTAATGTTAGGAACTGTCAATGTTTTTTGTAATATCCCAAAAGAGAACAATGTATTGTTGCTCTAGTTGCTAAACTATTTAAATGTAATCTTTAAATTGTTAAAGGCAAGTGGGAGTTTTGTTTAGATCTTGAAAGATTAAATTACAAAATACATAATCTTCTAAAATGCACTAGCAAATATCATGATGAGGCTAAACATGAAAATGATAGACCTTAATATGATGGAATTATCATTCATAGATCCGTAAGGATATCTCAGATATTTAATATGCTGAGGAATATGAGTTACAGGATCATGGTAAGCCTGTTAATCATAATGATAAATTTACCAAATGTTGAATTGTGGAAAATCAATCATACTATGAATGTAAAGATGTTGTCCATAAAGATAATCAACTTTAGATACTTGGTTTATCTTAATAATGAATATGAGTTTCTTCAAAGGATAGAAACCCTAGTGGTTTAAATCTTTATGTAGAAATCATATGGACAATATTGTACACATATTTAATGCATGTCTAGTGATAATAATATTAATCATATTTAAGTAATTAACTATGATTGAATATTCTTTACTAGATACATTAAATAGACGTATAAAGATTATAATTGTCATACTTAGTTTCATTGATATGAAATTTTGACAATGAATGTCATAACTCTTTGTTGTGGAATTACTTTTGCGAGGACGATGAGTAATACAAAGAAGTTTTATGAATTCAAATAATCCTTAGATATGTACAAACTGCAAGAATCCATGAATGGATATATGCAAGCATCTAAGAGATGTTTCTTATGTTTAATATTAAATCCATGTTTGATTTAATAACTAAAATAAGATAGCTAATAAGTATTCCTAAAAGCTAGTGGGAGCATTATTTTAAATCTTATATGTTGTATGGGCAACTACATTCCACCTAAATTAAGTTTTAGTTGGGAATGAACTTCGTTTGTAAGATTTGGAAATAAGATATATAACCTTGAAAAATATGTTTATTATTATAAACATATGCGGTAAATAAATGAGTCTAATAGAACATGATGAATACATATCTTTGACAAGATAGATGAGATCTTAAAGTTTAACTTGAAGATTCATCATGAACATCATGTTGTGTATAAGATTGTTGTGTCATGCTTGATTACAAGATGATTTAACAACATTGTAATATTTATGTTTGGATTTAGAATTGCATTCCACAGCCTGGAGTTGCTCCCAGATTCTATACAACAAAATGTTGTAATTGTCATAGTCAACAAACTTGAGGTTTGTATGACACCAAACAAATAAATATTCAAAGTTTACGGATGTTTAAAGAGCATATTGTTGTACACAATGATGCTGGTATAATTGAGATGACACTCAATTCTAGTCATGGTATCGTTGGTGATGACCATATTGACTAGTTATGCTCAATTAAGAGTATAGTTGCATTATTCATTAAAGAATGAAGAATACTTTAAACTTTAAAAGTTTTGAAAGATGATTGTCATATAAAGGTGGTTCAGGTTATCACGCACCTTATGGAATGATATGACAATATCAAGATATGTAAACACATACAAGAAATTCAATTATTGAATTTTTGAAATAAGTAATCTCAAAATTCTTGTAGATCAAAGTTAGTTGAAATTATGCCTTGTCAACAAGTATGAGTTGCATGACTGTGGCAAAATTCATTAACGAGGATTATCATGTATTGATCTATTTAGTATTCGGATAAAGGATGTTAAACAATTATTATTTATAATGAATTAAAGCACGGTATACGCTTAATTTCATTTATAATATTGTGTCCTATATTTGCATGTTTAAATCCATGAATAACTTAAGTTATTCTAAATAGTCCGTTGTCAATCCATAACATGGGAATGATATTGAATTAAGACAAATCGAGTATTAGTTAGAATATACTTGAAAGTATATTGATGCGTAGCATGACTAATTTCGTATGATATTCAATGAATTGAGTATAGGACTTATCCACTCACATGATGATACTTTATGAATCTTTGTCATTAAGTATATCATGGATATTTATCCTCCGACTTGAGATACAAGAGATATGTCATGGATGTAGTGCATTTTGTGAAACAATCTAACACTATACGAATCGGTAGTTATAAGGGTTGTTTTCGTAAGTGTTGCAAATTTATGAATCGCTTGTAGTCAAAATAGGATTTGTTTCTTCAAATTTATTTTGAAGTATAATCTTCTTGGCCCCTCGTAGGGTTGTTAAGATGTTTGCATGGCCATGCCCAAGGTCTTCTGGAATATGTTCGGAAGAATTGGTAATCTTAATCAATCACATAAAGCGAGAAATGTAATAGTTAATTAAGAAATGAGTGAGATCCATATTCTTATTAACATGGTATTAGAAACAAAAGGATGAATATGATGATGAATCATCAAACTTGGTTTTCTCCGAAAACCATACACGAGTTATCTTGGGGGCATTGGCGTGTTGCTAGATCGCTAACCAATGTCATTTCACGCTTTGTAAACATATCCAAGTGGGGAGTCATGGAAATGTATATATTTACAAACATGTGAATGTCCGGATTCGAACTCGTGACCACGGATGCACACATTAGCGAATGAGAATTAAAGTTAATAATTAATGTTTATGTTTACGATTAATTATTACATTAAGTCCAGTTAACGATCGTTAAGTATTTAACGGAAAAATGACTAACGATGTTAAATGGAAAGAGAAGGACTAGAAATGGAAAACTTGGAAAATTATGGGTTGGGCTTTGGGCTTTCCATCATGGCGGCCATAGGGCTTTACAAAGCCTAAATCCCTAACTTGTTCCCTAAGTTTACCTACTAGTATATAAGGAGGCTAGGTTCTAGGGTTTCATACACTTGTGCATTGAATTAACCTAGATCTCTCTCTCCTCTCTAGTCCATTATTCGGCCGAACACCCCAAGTAAGGGAGTTTGGTTTCGTTTTTCTTAAGCGAGGACTTGTGTTAGATCTAGCAATCGCTTGATTCGTTTGGTTAATCGTGTGTACAAGAACGTGGTTGTAAGACATTATTCTTACACCAATAAGTACTTCTTTGGTTTGCTTTGCTCGAGGGTTGTTTTGCTTTGCTCGGATTTGATATTCGCAAGAGGTACGTTACGCATACTTTCGATTAATTAATTTATTTGTTATGATCTTAAGTCTTCCGCTGTGTACTCTTGATGTCTTTATGTTTTATTGTATTTTATATATCATAAACAGTCAACAACATAGTACACTCCAAAATCTAACTAAAACATATCATCAAAGTATATATACAAACTGAAATTCTTTACCCCACCCCATGTGGGTTTCTAAAGCTGATACTCATGCTCAATACCTTTTAAAAAATGTACATCGTCTTTACTTCCATCAATTCTGAAATCATATCTCATTCAATTTTTGCTAATTAACACTCGTTCATAGTCATCTTCTCACTGGTGACCACCACTTTCATTGGTCACCTTATATAGCGGAAACAGGTTTTGCTTCTCATTAGCAATTCTAGACGCGTGCGGCGTGCCCAATCACCTTTTCCATTATTAGTGGAAATTTTGTTAATTTGTTGCAAGTACTAAAATAGGCATTTGGCTAAAATGTTTGTATCACATGCCAAACATGGAAGTCATGTTCATTATCAGACAATAAGGATCCTTAGCAGTTAGTTTTATACTTTTATGTAGAATTTGATCGAAATCAACTTTTTGATGCAGCTTTAGGTAGCAGAAAGAACTTATGATGTTGACAATTGTCCATTCACCTGTTTTTGTCGTCCTTTGGTACGAAACAATGGTGACTAGTGAAGATTCTAGCCATATGGTTTGGGCTAAGTGACATTCGTTCATTGCAAAACCCGAAGTGTGTACTTGGTATCGGGATGAAAAGAGAAAATCTTGCTCTTCTTAGCAAATAGTATGGCATCTTTAATTGGACAATCTTTCTTTCTCTCCTCATTCATTTGGGTTAAAACATGAACTCTTTTTATATTAGTTCAAAGCTTAGCTTTTATAAACTTACAACGCTCTCAAGTGGTTACCATCTGACGTTGAATATAAACAAAATAGTCATAACTTGGTTATGTTATTGTGATTCATTTGAGGGAATCATCAAAGCACATAACGCTACTAAAAAACTAATCATGACTTGAGGTTATGTCACTCTTTTTAATCAACTTAAGGAGATCATAATATATCTTTTTGATCTTAAAAAATATAAATAGTAGCATGAACTTAAATTATTTGGTTCTCAGTTTAGGATCCGTGTGTCAAAACTCTACACAAATAAAAATAGGCTAATGTATTTAAAGAGTATTTTATTAGTCACAAATTCTAGGTGTGTGCAACTTTTTTTTTTTTTTTTTTTTTTTTTTTTTTTTTTAATGCAAATTCATGTACCAAACTTCAAAATTTACCTCCCCCATAAAAAGAGTTTCATCAAATTGAAGGGTAAAATGGTAAGAATATACATCGAGTGACAAAATTTAAAAGTTTCGTACATGCATTTGCAACCAAAAAAAATGGTTGTACTGATGAGTGTCTAAATACTCATCATTTTTATAACATTTAAAGCGCAAAATCATCCGAAAACATTCAAAACGCATCAAAATGATCAAAATATCACAAACAAGTGTTTAATGTGTTTTAAATGCAAAAATATTAAAATCGATGAAAACGTATCAAATTTGCAAAAATTGCGGTTTTAGTCCCCAAGTTTCTAAAATTGTCAAAAGCAGGTCCACAGTGCATAATTTCAAAGAAAAGTCACCAAAGGTCCTTTTAAAATCAAAAGTTGTCAAATTTAGTCCTTTGGTGAAAAATATCAAAAGTTTGAGAAAATTACAAATTGGTCCTTTAAGTTTCAAAATTGGCGGAATTAGTCCACGGAAAATGGCAAATGTCAACTTTAGTCCTTATACTTTTGGAACTTGTCATTTATGGTCCTTGGAGAAACTTTGAGAGAATGGCGATGTGGTCCTTGAAGTTTCGAATTTACAATTAGTCCCTATATTTATTAAGCCTTATACCCATCTTGGACCTTACCACCCAAGTGACCCCACAAAATCAATTGTGAACCCCCATTATTAACTCTTCCCCGTCAACCCATGGTCAAACCATCACCCACTTGGCGCGTTTTCTTCATCCTCCCAATCGCTGCTCCCCTGCTCACTCCACACACCACAACCCCCCTCCTCACCATTCACATTTCCTTGTCCCCCCACCTCATCACAATTCCAAAAACCATTAATTGCACCCTTTCCCCAACACTCAACATATCCACCTGTTAAAACCATGTTTCCCGCCAAAAATGATCCTATGGTCAATCTTCACTCAAACTCATCCAATGGTGGTGGGATTATCTCAGAAAGTCAAGGGGAAACAAGTGGTAGTATAAAAGAAAGGAAAAGGGAAGCAAGAAGACATTCTACTAGTTTTAATTTTATTTTAATGTCGTTTTTATTTTAGATTTCTTAATTTAGTATAAAACTTGTAATATTTTGTTAAATTGTATCAATTTGAAGTGTTTAAGTGTTTTAAGACTCATTTTAAGCATCAATCTCAGTTTATGAATACAATTCAAGTTTAAAGTCCACTGTCTCAATTTACAATTTCAAGTACTTATATACAAGTGTTTAGAAGGTTATTTTAAAGCTCATATAAGCTTGTATAAGCTTATCACAGCTCTTGACAAAGTCACATTTAAGTTTCAATCGGTTTGAGTTTAGGTCAACAAAAGTCAACATGAAGCTCAAATTGGATTTGTGATGATTATGGTTGTTGCGTTGCTTATTTGGGTTGGAATAGAGTAGGATAGTGTAGTTTTGGATTTGGTTTTGAGCTGCATAAGTTGGACACATGTGAGTTATATTTCTCATTTTCAATTTTAAGCCAAATAAGCGCTTTGTTCTTGTTTATGTATCGTGGTCACTCTTGGTTTTAATGTGTTTATTTAGGTGTATTTAGGGTAGTTAAGCTCAATTGGATCAATATCTTTAGCTGGTTTAGTGTTCTTATCAATTTAAGTTTGTATATCAGTTTTAAGCTAGTGTTTGGAATGGCTGCATTTTCTGCATTAGAGGCCTCATAAGTAGTTACCTTTTGTTGTTTCATGTTTGTTCAGTTCCTTTGAACTTGTCTCATCATTGCCTTGTGCCTTTTAAGCTAGAAGTCAAAATTTCCTTTCATGTGATCTTGCAGACTTCACTGTTGAGAATTTGCAATATCAAAATCTTATTTTGTGTCCTAAATTCATAAACAAAGCTTGATATAGCTTCATTTAATATAGTAACATCATTCTTAGTCCTTAAATCAAGATTAAAATTCATAATAGTCAACTTTTACATTTACTCAAAAAGTCAAAAGTTTGAAAGCTCAGTTTTGGCTCAACTAGGAAGAATTTTCTAGAGCTCATTTCTGGGCCAATTTCTTTGAAACTTGTAGTTTTAGAGAGCCCTCTTGGTCTATTTTCTTATGAGTATTTTATAGGATTTTTGTGATTTTTTCTATAAGCTCAATGGAGCTTGTCAAAACTGGTCCAAGTGCCCTGTGCAGGGCCTGCTAACTGCACAGGTGTTATGCAGAAATTGCAGAGCCTGCACAGGTTCCATCATAGCTTCCTAGGTCTATAAATTGGTTTACTGGTACTTAGCCGGTCCTTTTATGTCCCAAGTATTGGTTTTCCATTTCAACTTATTTAGTAGCTTTTGCATAAGCTTAAAGTAGGCCCCTTGTCATTGATTTTGTGCTTATTATCTCAAAGACATCAAATCTTAGCAACCTTGCAAATCAGTGGTTTAGCTTGTTGATTCTCATTTCATTTTGGTTATCTTAGCTTATTTTAGCTTCCCTATCAGTTTGGTGCCCTTTGGACTTCATTTAGCTTATTCAAGTGCTTATTTATAAGCACTTGATTCATCAGTTCCCATTTTCTCCACATAGCACCCTCTTTTTCTATTTTTCCCAGCTTCTTTATTTAATTTTAAGCTTTTCCTGAAATTTTCAGATTTTTCCAAGTTGTTTTGCTATTTTTCTTAATTTAAATCACTTTTAAGTATTTTTAATTAGCTTTAAATACAAAAATTAAGAAAAGGTTCAAAAAATAATTTTCATTTTTCTTAAGTTTAGATAAATGTAAAAGCTTAAAAGTATTTTTCCTATTTTTCTCCTTTTATTTGGTATTTTAATAATTTAAATTAGTTTTAAATAGTTTTAAATTAATAATAAATACATAATAAGTCTAAAAATATATTTTCTGTTTTAAAATTAGTTTTATCATATTTTAGATTTTTCCAAGTTATAATTTCATTTTCTAGGTTAATTTTGTATTTTCCTCTATTTTAGTGCATTTTAAATACTTAATAAATAGTTTTTAATTAATAATAATTAATTAATTAGTTATAAAATAATTTTCTTTTCTATAAATTTTCTCATATCATTAGGTTTGTAAAATGTATTTTCATATTTTTAGGATCTATATTGTATAAGTTTCACTTTTTATTTTGTACGTAATTTTATTTTAAACGTAAGTTTTAAGTTTTAAGTTTTAAACGTTCATCACTTTAAATATAGTGATAGCGTTTATTTAATATCTTTTATCTTTTAATTTTCTTAATTTGCATTTAAGTCGCTTTTATCTATAACCTTTTCGGTAGTGTAATATTCATATCCAAATCCTTTCGATCGCTATCATTAGTGATCATTCTATCGTCTGAATCAAGTGTTTAACACACCATTGAGTCTCCGTGGGACTTAACGACCGGAATCCCTATATTCTCTCGATCTTAATTGTATCATTGTTCGAACTGTTTTAAGTCTTTTAGACTTGACGGTTTGGAGCGCATCAAATTTTTTTGCCGCCGGGAGGCTTTAAGCGTGTGTTTAGCCTTTTCGAGACCCATTCTTGTGCATATCCATCTTTTGTAAAAGTTTTTGTAAAGTTTTCAAAAATCCAAAGTTCATTAACACTTTTCCTAAAGTGTTATCAAGCATAAAAATATTTTCATTCTTTGTTTTTATCATAATGTTTTCAAAACACCAAAAATATTCCTCTTTACCCTCTTACCTTTTGATTCTTCATTTCTTACCCTCCGATAACCTTTGATTCTTTCTATGTCTTATCCTCACCCTCTTGGTTGTCAATGGTGTGGTGGTCCTTATAATGGTGGCAATTGCCCCGGTTGTTGCATGGTGGAATCAGAAGCGGGTGCATCTATAACCAAGATCCCTATTCCTACCATAACACAACCGATTTATTCCATCGGCTACCACTTTGTGAGACTCGTTAGATTTCTTGTTGTGAGTCTTGTGGTGGTTCACATTCCAGTTCGATTGTCAATCAGAAACACGCTTGTCTATGAGCGGGTTTCGATAACAATTACGACTACAACACATACCACTCACACCACGCCGGTTTCTTGTTGTGAGTATTGTGGAGGTTCTCACCCTAGCTCGGATTGTCAAGCAGGGAACCCATTTCCTTGTAACAATTACGACTCTTCGTATCGGACCAACCTCCACAATGCCAAATGATTCAAGCAACTCCTCATGAAACTACGATGCGGACCTTCTCATCAAGACTCGAGTTATTAAAAGATTTGAAGGAGGAGTCGGCTATGTCATCCCAAAATAATCCAAATGAGAAATCCATGGAAGTCTTGTTAGCCGAAGAGCGGGCTGCTAAAGTAGATTCCCAAATTGCCTTTGAAAAATCTGTTAGGGAATCTATTGCAAAAGAAAAATCAGCCAGATCTAGCTCTCGATTCCGTTTCATTCCTGATGACGATGATGATGAAGATATCCTTGATATCCTACAATTTTATAACAGTTCATCAAGTTCATCAGTTGAAACTCCTTCCATGAAGAATCAGGGAGAAAAGACTATGATGGAATTACTAGCGTAAGAACAAATGGAAAGTATTAAACATATGTATGCTAGTCCGTCTAAACTCCTCGATCGTTGTTATCACACCCAATACTCCCACTCACTCTAAACATGGGGATGAGCTTAGCACTATTCCGAAATGGAATCGTCTAGTGTTGAGGACCTTATCCCAATCCCGAGAGAGTCACGTGGAATTTCGATCATCATGTGATATCCCTTTCCTCTTGAGTGTTCTCAAGATCATTTTGAAACTTTCTCGATCTTAGAGACGATTGTGCTTCCTATGGAGACATCGAGTACGTTGAGGCATCACTTCCTCAATCGATGTCGATCCCTTTCTTGAGGAGTTCTCCGGTGAACTCACTCACATCAATCCACTCTTTGATTTCGAGTCGATCCGGGAGAGACCGAAGTCTCATTGATAATGATCGCTCACTCACTTCTTATCCCAACAATCCAATTGAGAATGTTGATCACTTTGTTCCCGAAACATTCAAAGCTACTTTCACTAATCCTCTATTTGAATTCAACTCGAATTCACTTCAATTCGAGAATCCACTCTTTGATACTCGGATCGAGGATAGTGATGAGCCCACAATGGAACAAGAGTTCACAAATTCACATTATGTGATTGACTCTCTTCATGAGGAGTTCTCCGGTGAACTTTCTCATATCATATCTCCGCTGGAGTATGATTGCTTGGATGGCAAAAGTCATGATCGGGGGGAGAGAATCTCAATTTGCATAGTTATGACAAATCCTCCAACCCTCCCTCCCGAGATGCCTTCCAATCCTAAGAGCTCCACCGATAAAATCCAAATAAGTGCAACTGCACTTAATCCCGAAGAAGAAGATCTAGTCATGATTGTTATCATGATCTTCCTTCTTTTCTTCACCTACTTGGTGACTTCCTCTCTTCTTCACTCCTTCAGGAATGAAGACACTATCTTTGATCCCGGCATTTTCATGTACCATCTGTGAGCCGGGTCTGTGTCTGTCTCTTGATATCTCATCGGTGTGGAACTTTCGCGTACTTCAATGTTTATCCAAACATCTTGAATGAAAGTCCGATGGAGATTGTTTATTCCACTTTGCTTCCCCATGAACCAATAAATTCGGGGTCGAGTCAAGCTAGCGACTGAAACCAAAAACAAGAGTACACACCATATGGGTTTTCACCCATATTTCGACTTCTTACCCCTTTCTACCACCTAAGTGTGGGGAGTTACCCACATATTATATATATATAAGTTCTAAAAAAAAAAAAAAAAAAAAAAAAAAAAATCTTTCTAAATAATGGCCGTAATATTTCCCTTTACGTTCTTTGTTTCGCATAACACGGTACTTTGAATATCGAGGCGATATTCATTTCTTAGTGTGGGGGAATTCTCACGAATTTCATATGTATTATCCGCCTAATTCCCGTTTTGGCCAAAAAAAAATTTTTTTGGAGTAAGTGTTTTACACTTACTCAATTGGTTATCGATCCGCTTTGTCTAATAAACTAAAGGATTGGCTAATCCAGAGCAAACGGCTCTTGGTAAAGATATATCAAATCCGTTTATATGGCTTGCAATTTGCCCAAAATTGTATGGTATTCAACTCACCATATCCTAAAAAGTGAAGAGTTGGCTAGCCCGCAAGATTATGGCTTGTGGTAAAGGCGATGGAAAAACCATAATTGGTAATCACTCACCAAAGATAATATTGATAATTTATCTAAGAGTTGGCTAGTCCGTATGGTGCACACGGTAAAGACAAACCAAATCCGTTGAAAGTCGGTGGTTTGCTCAAAATCACATGGTTATCGGTGTACCATGGTTCTTACTTGAACTGAAACATTTGGCTACTCGAAGTAATGGCTTTTGGTAAAGAGTTTAAAATCCATTATGTTTTCTCAAATCATTGCTAGGGACTAGCAATATCTCGATGTGGGGATTGATGAGTGTCTAAATACTCATCATTTTATAACATTTAAAGCGCAAAATCATCCGAAAACATTCAAAACGCATCAAAATGATCAAAATATCACAAACAAGTGTTTAATGTGTTTTAAATGCAAAATATTAAAATCGGATGAAAACGTATCAAATTTGCAAAATTGCGGTTTTAGTCCCCAAGTTTCTAAAATTGTCAAAAGCAGTCCTGCATGCAATTTCAAAGAAAAGTCACCAAAGGTCCTTTTAAAATCAAAAGTTGTCAAATTTAGTCCTTTGGTGAAAAATATCAAAAGTTTGAGAAAATTACAAATTGGTCCTTTAAGTTTCAAAATTGGCGGAATTAGTCCCTGGAAAATGGCAAAATGTCAACTTTAGTCCTTATACTTTTGGAACTTGTCATTTATGGTCCTTGGAGAAACTTTGAGAGAATGGCAGCAGTGGTCCTTGAAGTTTCAGAATTACACAATTAGTCCCTATATTTATTAAGCCTTATACCCATTTTGGACCTTACCACCCAAGTGACCCCCCTGTCAAAATCAATTGTGAACCCCCCCCTATTATTAACTCTTCCCTGGTCAACCCATCCCAGTCAAACCATCACCCACTTGGCGCGTTTTCTTCATCCTCCCAACCGCTCCCTGCTCACTTCACACCACAACCCCTCCTCACCATTCACATTCCTTGTCCCCACCTCATCACAATTCAAAACCATTAATTGCACCCTTTCCCCAACACTCAACATATCCACTGTTAAAACCATGTTTCCGCCAAAATGATCCTATGGTCAATCTTTTCAAACTCATCCAATGGTGGTGGGATTATCTCGAAAGTCGAGGGAAACAAGTGGTAGTATAAAAGAAAGGAAAAGGAAGCAAGAAGGCAGTCTACTAGTTTTAATTTTATTTTAATGTCGTTTTATTTTAGATTTCTTAATTTAGTATAAAACTTGTAATATTTTGTTAAATTGTATCAATTTGAAGTGTTTAAGTGTTTTAAGACTCATTTAAGCATCAATCTCGCTTTATGAATACAATTCAAGTTTAAAGTCCATGTCTCAATTTACAATTTCAAGTACTTATATACAAGTGTTTAGAAGGTTATTTTAAAGCTCATATAAGCTTGTATAAGCTTATCACAGCTCTTGACAAAGTCACATTTAAGTTTCAATCAGTTTTGAGTTTAGGTCAACAAAAGTCAACATGAAGCTCAAATTGGATTTGGTGATGATTATGGTTGTTGCAGAAGCTTATTTGGGTTGGAATAGAGTAGGATAGGGTAGTTTTGGATTTGGTTTTGAGCCTGCATAAGCTGGACACAGTGTGAGTTATATTTCTCATTTTCAATTTTTAAGCCAAATAGCATACTGTTCTTGTTTATGTATCTGTGGTCACTCTTGGTTTTAATGTGTTTATTTAGGTGTATTTAGGGTAGTTAAGCTCAATTGGATCAATATCTTTAGCTGGTTTAGTGTTCTTATCAATTTAAGTTTGTATATCAGTTTTAAGCTAGTGTTTGGAATGGCTGCATTTTCTGCATTAGAGGCCTCATAAGTAGTTACCTTTTGTTGTTTCATGTTTGTTCAGTTCCTTTGAACTTGTCTCTGTCATTGCCTTGTGCCTTTTAAGCTTAGAAGTCAAAATTTCCTTTCATGTGATCTTGCAGCTTCACTGTTGAGAATTTGCAATATCAAAATCTTATTTTGTGTCCTAAATTCATAAACAAAGCTTGATATAGCTTCATTTAATCTAGTAACATCATTCTTAGTCCTTAAATCAAGATTAAAATTCATAATAGTCAACTTTTACATTTACTCAAAAAGTCAAAAGTTTGAAAGCTCAGTTTTGGCTCAACTAGGAAGAATTTTCTAGAGCTCATTTCGGGCCAATTTCTTTGAAACTTGTAGTTTTAGAGAGCCCTCTTGGTCTATTTTCTTATGAGTATTTTATAGGATTTTTGTGATTTTTCTATAAGCTCAATGGAGCTTGTCAAAAGCGGTCCAAGTGTTCTGCAGAGCACGCTAAGCTGCAGTGTTGTTACGAGAAGTGCAGAGCTGCATGAGGTTCCATCATAGCTTCCCTAGGTCTATAAATTGGTTTACAGGTACTTAGCCAGGTCCTTTTCATGTCCCAAGTATTGGTTTTCCATTTCAGCTTATTTAGTAGCTTTTGCATAAGCTTAAAGTAGGCCCCCTTGTCACTGTTTTGTGCTTATTATCTCAGCACATCAAATCTTAGCAACCTTGCAAATCAGTGGTTTAGCTTGTTGATTCTTTTTGCATTTTGGTTATCTTAGCTTATTTTAGCTTCCCTATCAGTTTGGTGCCCTTTGGACTTCATTTAGCTTATTCAAGTGCTTATTTATAAGCACTTGATTCATCAGTTCCCATTTTCTCCACATAGCACCCTCTTTTTCTATTTTTCCCAGCTTCTTTATTTAATTTTAAGCTTTTCCTGAAATTTTCAGATTTTTCCAAGTTGTTTTGCTATTTTTCTTAATTTAAATCACTTTTTAAGTATTTTTAATTAGCTTTAAATACAAAAAATTAAGAAAAGGTTCCAAAAAAATAATTTTTCATTTTTCTTAAGTTTAGATAAATGTAAAAAGCTTAAAAAGTATTTTTCCCTATTTTTCTCCTTTTATTTGGTATTTTTAATAATTTAAATTAGTTTTAAATAGTTTTAAATTAATAATAAATACATAATAAGTCTAAAAAATATATTTTCTGTTTTAAAATTAGTTTTATCATATTTTAGATTTTCCAAGTTATAATTTCATTTTTCTAGGTTAATTTTGTATTTTCCTCTATTTTAGTGCATTTTAAATACTTAATAAATAGTTTTTAATTAATAATAATTAATTAATTAGTTATAAAAATAATTTTCTTTTTCTATAAATTTTCTCATATCATTAGGTTTGTAAAAATGTATTTTTCATATTTTTAGGATCTATATTGTATAAGTTTCACTTTTTATTTTGTACGTAATTTTATTTTAAACGTAAGTTTTTAAGTTTTAAGTTTTAAACGTTCATCACTTTAAATATAGTGATAGCGTTTATTTAATATCTTTTATCTTTTTAATTTTCTTAATTTGCATTTAAGTCGCTTTTATCTATAACCTTTTTCAGTAGTGTAATATTCATATCCAAATCCTTTCTGATCGCTATCATTAGTGATCATTCTATCGTCTGAATCAGTGTTTAACACACCATTGAGTCTCCGTGGGACTTAACGACCCGGAATCCCTATATCCTCTCGATCTTAATTGTATACTGTTCTTTGAACTTTTAAGTCTTTTAGACTTGTTATTAATTATTAAAATATATTATTTAATTCTAAAAAATAATTATTATTATAATAATTAGTTTTATATTATATATAAATATCTAAATATATAATTAATTTTTAATAATTATTTTATGTTATATTTATGATTTTTATTTATTATTATATTTAAAAGTATTATTATTATTATTATTATTATTATTATTATTATTATTATTATTAATTTTTATTATTTTATAATATTATAACTATAATATAATAATAATAATAATAATAATAATAATAATAATAATTATATCTATTATTTAATATTATGTTTTTTATTTTATTTTATTAGTGTTTATTATTATTATTATTATTATTATTATTATTATTATTAATTTTTCTTATTACTATAATATTATAATTAAATTATAATAATAATATTAATACTAATAACTATTATTATATTTATTGTTTAATACTATATTATTCTTTTTATTTTATTATTATTATTAATGTTAATATTTTATAATTATAATATTATTATTATTACAATATTAATTATTATTATTATATTTATTATTTAATATTATATTATTTTATTATTTTATTATTATTATTTTTTATTATTATTATAATATTATAATTATATAATAATAATAATAATAATAATAATAATAATTATTATTATTATTATTATTATTATTATTATTTTTATTATTATTATTATTATTATTATTATTATTATTATTATTATTATTATTATTATTTAAAATTATATTATTATTTTTATTTTAGTAGTGTTTATTATTATTATTATTATTATTATTATTATTATTATTATTATTATTATTATTATTATTAATTTTTATTATTGTTATAATATTATAATTATATAATCATAATAATAATTATTAATTATTATTATATTTATTGTTTAATATTATATTATTATTTTATTTTATTATTATTATTTTTTTTTTATTATTATTTATTTTACTATTATAATATTTTTATAATTATAATAATATTATTTATAATATTAATTATTATTATTATATTTATTATTTAATATTATTTTATTATTTTTATTTTATTATTGTATTATTATTATTATTATTATTATTATTATTATTATTATTATTTTGAAATAAATTACGTTGCAAGTCAACCCAACATAATTGCAGATTTTTCTCAATTACAATTCAAACACATTACAATTTCAATACATTCCAATTCTTTGAATTACAATTCATTCAAATTACAATTCCTTCCAAAGATTACAATTCCTTCAAAAACATTCTGCGAACCAAACGCACCCTAAGTGTTTAATGTAGATAGAACAATTCATATACCAGTTTCAAAGTTTTTCTCTATTAGCTAACAATTAAATCAACTTTAGCAATACATTTTTAGCGTTCATTCTAGTATCCAACAATTAACTTCAGAGTTTAAGATATAAATTAACTTTACCAATAGTAATTACCAGTATCAAACAAAATTATCGATGATCTAACAAGATTCGAAGAAGGGTTTACAAGTTACCTCGAAAATCGCCTTTAGAGCGTACTGATAATGTGTTACAAAATAATAAACAAAAAAAATAAAAGCGAGAGATGAAGAAAGAATTCTTATTATGAAATGAATCAATAATAGTTACAATATGACCTTTATTTAAAGTGAAAATAGTTACAAGATTAAAAAAAATTATTAATTAGGAATAACATTAATAAGAAAAGGTGAATGATTCATAATTTTACAATATTCTTATTATCTTGTTTTACTAATGATGTAAGATGATTGGTAATTAAAACGTGTAAATAATTTGTTTCTCTTAAAATTTAACTTAGCAACCGATATAAATTATTAAAGATTAAGTTATAAATAAGTTAACGACTAATATAAATTAAAAGTAAGTAACTCCCAATACCATCTTCTACAGGGTATAAGGAGGTTGAGATGTATACAACTTTACCCCCCTACCAAAGGTGGAGAGGTTGTTTCCGGTTCTACCAAAGGTAGAAAAGAACCTCCGACCTTGCAAGGAGTAAAGATCAAACCCTTGACTTATGTCTCTAAAGACAATAGTGTTAACGACTTAATCCAAATCTTGCTATAAATTAATAAGCAAAAGAAAATTAATAGACGATATAAATTGCTATAAATTAATAAGTAAAAAAAAATTTAACGGATGATATAAATTGTTCGCTAGCACAGGTTTTCCAATTAGGCTATAACCTAAGTGAAAAGCTATACAAACCACCAACATAATATCAAACATCAACTTGAAAAGAACCTTCGATCTTGCAAGGAGTAAAGATCAAACCCTTGACTTATGTCTCTAAAAACAATAGGTTTTCCAATTAGGCTATAACCTAAGTGAAAAGCTATACAAACCACCAACATAATATCAAACATCAACTTGAAAAGAACCTTCGGTCTTGCAAGGAGTAAAGATCAAACCCTTGACTTATGTCTCTAAAAACAATAGTGTTAACCACTTAATCCAAATCTTGCTATAAATAAATAAGTAAAAAAAATTTAACAGATGATATAAATTGTTTGCTTGAACGAACATAATATCAAACCACCAACATAATATCAAACATCAACTTGAAAAGAACCTTCGGTCTTGCAAGGAGTAAAGATCAAACCCTTGACTTATGTCTCTAAAAACAATAGGTTTTCCAATTAGGCTCTAACCTAAGTGAAAAGCTATATAAACCACCAACATAATATCAAACATCAACTTGAAAAGAACCTTCGGTCTTGCAAGGAGTAAAGATCAAACCCTTGACTTATGTCTCTAAAAACAATAGTGTTAACCACTTAATCCAAATCTTGCTATAAATAAATAAGTAAATTTTTTTTAACAGATGATATAAACGAGCGGGGTAGCCCGCGCGTTGCTGCGGGTGTGTTTTGTTAAAAAAAATTTGTGCGATCGGGTAGTTTTGACCGTTTTATTTTGTTAATATTAAACATTTTTTTAAAAGAGATAACTTTTTAAATTCTAGTGGTTTTTTACCGAATTTGGGTTATTTTTTTCTATAAATGAGGTCGGGAATTTTAATATACCATAATTTGTTACATTTTAAGAGTGTACATGTTTAAAGTTATTGGGTTTCTCAATGCCCAAAAAATAAAAGACCTAAATTTATCTTTGTGGAATAAGAAATTACAACCTAACATATTAATAGTCAAATCGAGTATAAATGAAAAGATGTACATGTAAAATTCCTGATATGAAACGGAAAGGACTCGGTATCATTCTTGACAGGATTGTATTTTTTTTTTCATTGGGTTAAACAAATCCATTGGTGTTTGGTTTTTCTTTTTTGACGATTCACATTGACCTCATTCTTTGTAGTGACCGATTACCGCAAAACAAACACCTCTAAGGCTGCGGTAGCGTTTTGTATTAGAGTTTTTACAAAACATGTAAACAATTCTTGAAGTAACTCACAATCATCATTCTTGTTTGTCAAGAAAGTAAAACGGCTTCATAGCATCCTGCAATCTATCTTTCTTTATAGTCAATCTCTTTTTGGAACTTTTATTCTTTACTTACAACAACCTTAAGCCCAAAGCCCTATCTCCGGTTGAAATACTACATTATATAAACTCGGTATAGAGGATTTGTATCACTTCATCAACACAAACTTATATACAACCAAGAAAAGCCAATATGCCACAACCATGACAGGTTACACACCTACACCATATGATGTACTAACACCTAGGCGATAGTTTCTTAATTGTACACTATTTCTCTAGTATAATATAAAGAGAACATTAAGGTAAAAGTAAGAATAGTGTATCTAGTAAAACTAAATTTGTCTCGACTTTATCTCGCTTAACCATCGTGGCTCGTCCCACTTCCGCAATGAATAAGTTTATAAAAGTCAAGAAATCAAATATATGGATCAAGATATTGATAAACTATACACTTTTTTTTTGTTAAGTAATACAAAATTAGTTCATACATTCGTGTATTACACGACTTATATCAATACTGATCGAGAAGTTCGATATCATCTCTTGGCATCTCTCGTAACATTTTTTGGATCCTAAATAAACGCCACCACCCATATCACCGCATTGAAATCCGTCTCGGCCTCGTACACATGTAACCGACCGGCGGACCTTTATGAGGCGGGGAGGTCCCACCCCCAAAATTTACGACACCTAATGTAAATATTGTAGGTTTTAAAGGTAAGTTAGTTGAGGTTATAAATAAATCTCCGATTCGGCCCCCCCAAAATAAATTCGGCCCCCCTAAAATAAATGGCCAAGTTCCGCCACTGAAACTGACACAAAGTAACCTCAGTCTTAATGGTTTTCCTCGGTTGATACAATCTGTGTTCCCAGGAAAGCCAATCAAGTCTAAAGTTAGAATGTTTCAATAGTAATTTAAAATAAAAGTAAATGT
The DNA here is from genome assembly GCA_022545495.1 of Chrysanthemum lavandulifolium. Lineage (NCBI taxonomy): Eukaryota > Viridiplantae > Streptophyta > Magnoliopsida > Asterales > Asteraceae > Chrysanthemum > Chrysanthemum lavandulifolium. Next base: position 306,362,580 of record CM040238.1, read on the forward strand.
AGTGATTTGATTTCTAACAAAAAAAAAAATTAGTTGTCATAATTCTTAAATTCATTGAAAGAAAATAACTAATGAAATCTTTACCTCGTGAAGCAATTTGAAAACTTGGTTCACATTAACGTCCATTATAGTGCTACTTTACCCGATCGGACTCAAATTCCCATTACATTTCTACTTCAATACCGAATCTTCACTTGAGCATTTAGAAACCACCACTGCAAGCGCCAATTTTACAAAAAGCCTCAAATAGCGAGCATCAAAAACGATTGCCACCACTTTCCTTTCGAAAACCGACATCAAAACTAATACCGGTTTCTCGCTGTGACAAAGCAATCGCCAACATTATTTGATTCTTTGGTAGGAATTGGAATTTTGGAATTGACCATAGCGATAACTTCAATCCTTAGTAAAGCAAGTTCTAGGTTTCCTTCCTTGTACTTTTGTAACTTATCATATGCGAATTCACGAAAATCATACATCAATGATTAAAAGATTATGAATATAAGGCATGTGTGGTTCGTCATAAATATGAAATATAAGGCTCCTTATCTTACATATGTTCATCCAACACTTTCTTGAAGAGATAAGCCTTTGTATGCTTGCGTTGAGCGCCTAAAAAGCGCCACAATGAGAACCCGTCATCAAAGTTATAGAAAACTTTACATTTTCATAGTTACATAGATTCTACAACTATTACTATCTACAATTGTAGCTACCATTCATCGACTTCACAATCAACGTTTACCATTTTAATACATCTACCTGCATTAGCGCTCTGGTGGCAAATTGACCACTTAAACCCGTTGAAAAATTACCCGTTTGACCGCTTGGAGGATCGATCATTTCTATAAAGTTTCAACTTGTTATGGGTGTTTGGATTGCTTATTACTAATTTGTTGAGGTATCAATAAGACATAAGCCATTTATAGCAGTTTTCACTAAAACTTCATCAAAAAACAATAAATACCCAAACTTTGTACCAAATTCTCACCTAATAACATACCAAATCCTCAAGTAATAGCATAAAAATAAATAATTATATATTACCAAAATCTGAATGATTTTAGAACTACTAACAGTAATGGTTAACCTATATTTAAACAAAAAGAGATGAACATCTCACAGTCACAATAATGGTTAGCCTATATTTTCTTTTCTGCATTAAACTAACCTATATTAGCATGTTGAAAAAAGGACAATCATCTTCACGCATATGACCACATCACAGTCAACACATAAGCACAATCGGTTTATCAACATGTTGGTAAGCAATATCGATCAAAAGCGGGCGGACCTTTATGAGGCGGGGAGGTCCCGCCCCAAAATTCGACACCTAATGTAAATATTGTAGGTTTTAGAGGTAAGTTAGTTGAGGTTATAAATAAATCTCGATTCGGCCCCAAAATAAATTCGGCCCCTAAAATAAATGGCCAAGTTCCGCCATGTCGATTCAAAAGGAAACTTACCACTTGCCATTACTCTTGTCTTTGAAAGAAGATCTTCTATAGCTACTCGTTACACATCTTTATGCAACCCATTCTTCTCGAACCGATCCAAACCCATGTGGCCTTTTCATACGCACACAAACTAACAAAATTAAAACCCCATCACAAATCACAATTTAGAATAAATTTTAAAAGATGATAATAATTAGTAACATCAAACACAAATCAAACAACAATTAAAAGTGGGTTTTATCACAAATCACAATTTAGAACCGATGTTGTCGATGATTCGTATGGTTGTTTGATCGGAGAGAAGAGTGGGGTGTTTCTTGTTTGTACGTGTGTATGTTTATGAGGTGAAGGTGGAGAAGAAAAGGGTGAAGAAACCTCTAGAATTGGGGAATGTATACATTTTTGTAACCGACACCTTTGTTGGTACAATATCTTTACTAATATTTGCTACCAACTATACGAGAAAAGGGTCCACTTGTTCTTTCTCGATGGACATGAATAGTGAAACTTGAAATATGAGCCGTTAAAACCACAAAACTCATGCATCTCCACCGTCCAAAAGCCAACCGACCCACTGTTCATCAAAGGCAGCATTTCTAACCTTTAAATATATAGAGTATAAGGATTGTTTGGTACAGAGAAATAAAGTCAGAGAAAAAAAATTGGATTAAATTCTCTTGTTTGGTATAGAGAAATAAAAAAAACGGAGAATTGAAGGGAAGTTGGTGGAGAATTGGAGGGAAATGTTAGTGTAATTTGGTTAAACTCCATTTTCATCATTATGGTAGAGAATTTAGAGAAATGAGGTTTGTTTTTTTTTTTTAATAAAACATTTTTAAAAATAATTTAAAAAAATATTTTTTAAAAATAAGTTTTTTAAATAAATACTTTTTCAATTTTTTTATAAATACATCGAAAAAAAATTTTAATATTTTTTTAAAAATATTAAAAAAAATACGTTTTTTGAATAAGCACATTTTAAAAATATTTTTAAAAAAAAACAAGTTTTTTTTAAATAAATACATTTTAAAAATATTATTTTTAAAAATTTTTTTAAAGAAAGTACATAAATTTTAAAAGTAAATTAAAAAAAGATATATATATTTTTTAAATATTTTTAAGAATTGTTATTTAGAAAAATAAAAATAATTTTCATTTCTGGTCAAGTCCTTTGTTGTTACCAAACATTAGTACTGAACAAAATTCTCTACTGATTTCTATTCTCTGCTTCATTTCATTTCTTTAAAATTCTCTCTATTTCATTTCCTTGAAATTTTCTCTACCAAACGTGCCCTAATTGTTTGCTTGAACCGTTGTCAATTAAGTTAGGCGATAACCTAATTGAAAAACTATTCAAAACCACCAACATAGTATCAAACATCAACATGCCAATTGTTTATACGCCACATATATAAATAAGTGAAAAGACTTACCTTCACTCGATGTGGGAAGAAAAAATTGATACAAGTAAACTTTTACAAAGGTTAGCTCTAAAGACATATAATAATTCCTTAGATTGTATAATATAAACAAAATCAGTCATGTATCAACTTATCTATCAATAACACTTTAGATTGTATAATATAAACAAAATCATTCCTGTATCAAATTATCTATCATTCATTTTATTTAATTAGCTTTCACTCGTAATTATCACACCGGCCTTATTCCATCGCCCCATCATATAACTAATTTTGTCATCGTTATTGTCACCGTCGTTTCTCTCACATTCATTAAACTAAATGACTAAAGACATTCACCACTACCTAAAATAGAAACAAGTACACATGTGTAAAGTCGGTTCTCGTTTAGTATATGAGCTTCAAGGTTATTGTTCTTATTTATAAAAAGTAAAAACATTGTTCAAAAGCAATCTAAAACTCCACTGGTAAAGTCGGTTCTTATTATGTTCCTTTGTATTTATGAAATATATTTCTTACAAGTCTTTTAGGAAAAGAAAGCGAAAATCATAATGCTAGCCTCAACTTATAACACCACGGTTTACGAATAAGCAGAAACTCTATATATTTACATTCAACAAAAAATGTGAAAGTTAGTATTAATTTGTTGGCAATGTAGGTGACGTGCTACTATATTTTCTTTTACCCTATCAACTTCATTATCGGCTGTAATTTTACCCCACTCTGTGACCTCTCGTCTTCCTCATCAAGTGATGAACTATCATAAGTATCGTTACAAATAAACGGATCTGAGGCATCCATTCCCTTTGCACGTACCCATTACACATTCCCTTGCACAATGACTTTGAAACTATTATCTCAACTTTAACAAATGTATTACGAGTCCACATTTTTAAAAGTAAGCCTTCAAGGGAAATCCAAACTGTTATCTCATCACTAACAAAAGAGTTGCAAGCTGGTTTCAAAGAAAAGTACTACAACCTCGCACTTGTATGATTCATTACCTTGTCTTTGGAGATGATGGAGTCCGTTTCAATGAGAACCCACAAGCCTCCCAAATAAGATAGTTTCATATTCTGGAAGCCCTCCTTGTCCATGATAACATAAAGATTAGGTAAAACTGTAATGTCCTTTACTTTCCCCATAAGAGACAAGCTATAGTCTCTATCCGAAATATACAAATCATCAAGGACCAAAGAAGGTAATGCCTGGTCAAACGTGCAAGTATTAGTTTTTCTTGATTTGAGAATAGAGACAAACGAATCTGAAGAGTTCCCACGTAAGATTTAGAGGGTTGAGGTGCAGTGGGTTTCCCATTAGCATTAAGGTGTGTGAAAGAGCAGGAGGTTTACTTCCTCTGTGAAACGAGCAACATGCATCTATGTTTTTTTTTTTTTTTTTTTTTTTTTTGCGAAGGTGAAATATTATATTAACTTCCAAAAGCTTTACATCATAAGAATAAGAAATAAGATTTGGACAACACCCAAATCTAATACAAACTAGACCATACTCTAACATATACTAAATGACCAATACAGCAAACCAATATTGGACAAAACAACATCTATATCAGATGTACTAAACTAAGCCAAACCAAATGAGAGCAAGGCTCAACTTCTCCTTACCATAAGCACCACGCTTTTTCATCATATCACCTTTTAAGCACCTGCCATCTACCTACATTTCCACTTCTCTATTCTACCAAGCCACTCAACCAACAACCACAGTGGACAAGGTAGAAATGGATAGTGGCTTCACTAGGCATCCATAACCCATCCAGGGGGGGGGGGGGCTGCTTTGCCAAACATCCTACATAAGTTCTCGAATAAAAGCAAAACGATTAACTACTTTTGATTTCTTGAAAGATATGAAAGCATCCACAACGTTTCCGTATTCATTGCAAATCTTCCAAAGATCACGAGCCAAAAAGTGATCCAAAATTTGTCACAAAAAGTGATTTAAGAGATCCTTTGAGTTTGATCCTCATTAGATCTAAATCTAAAAGACTTCCAATTTTGATCCCCCATGCAGAATAACCAAAAGAGTGATGCAAAGATAAATTAAACCCTAAAAACCCTAAATCGATCTAGGGCTTGTAAGAAGGAAGTACATGCGATTGAAATAAAACAATGAAATAAAGAACCCTAACCAACGATAAATACTTCATTTATTGGTGGCGGTGGAGATGTTTCATTGAGGAAGAAGTACATACTGCATTTCCCTTATTAATAGCGTCCCTCCCTCATTATTTAGTAATTCTTTTGAAATAAGTAAGTAACAAATGAACCCACACACGAATTTGACATGTTAAGAGTATTTATTGAATTAAGACAATTAACTTGAAACTAAACTACAGGGAATTCTTATTCTAAACAAAAAAAAAATGAGAATTTATATAAGTTCTTTTGAAATAAGTAACAAATGAACCTACACACGAATTTGACATGTTAAGAGTATTTCTTTAATTAAGACAATTAACTTGAAACTAAACTACAGGGAATTCTTATTCTAAACAAAAAAAAATGAGAATTTATGTAAGTTGGTGTATGATAGTGTGATCTTATGCCATATGATAACAAAACCAGGCATCAACATAGTTACATACTACACGTCCTCCTTCGGACTGTGGACCAGGCATACAGTGGGTAAATACCCGTCCATCCTCCACGGTGTTGCTCTAAACTAAATAACTAACTAAATAACTAGTAAATAACGTAATGTCTACGAGCTAACATATGCTAGACTAGAGTTGGGGTGACCGACTCTTCACTATGGAATTTCTAATTCCTAACATTTACCCATGGGTATTTTGGTTATGGGTCATGGGTCATGGGTTATGGGTTGATCCATGGGTCTTTTACTAGATACAATGTATCTTATAAGTTCAATGTATCAAGTCAAGTGGTTTGGATAAAATCATGGGTTATGGGTCAATACCATTTGTTAGTTTTTACCCATTTTAGTATATACTAGTTAAGTATATATTTACCTAAATATGTAAACACTAGTTGTTGTACATATGTATTACTAAATCATAAAATCACTTATACTTGTTTTAGTGTTTTATGTGAAAGCGTAAGTGTGTTAGAAAACTATTGGCTCAAACTATTTACGTATTTTATTTGTTTCGTTAAAATGATTTTACGTTTGTTATCGACAAAACATTAGAAGATCGTAAAATATAAATAAACGTTTTACGACTTATTTGTATTAACATAAAGCATTCTAAAAAACACCAAAAATGCATAAAAAAAGAGTTGAACACCAAACACCATCTCATTCCTGCAACCAATAAGAGAAACGCTAGGAGGACCTCGCCAAAAAAAGTTCTAAACTTTGCAAAAGTAACCAAAAAGAGCAATTCTATCATTATGCATACTCTTAACACGGTGATGCGGATCTAACATATGGAAGAAAAGGAGTGATAAACCTTCGGTAACAATAAACTATAAATCTGACAAACCTTATGAAATTGAACCTTAAAACAACCATAAGTGAAACCGGGTCAAAGACTGACCCATTCAACAACAAATTGCTTGCAAGGAAATCCAATATAACTAGAACAAAGCTAACCCATCACTTACAACTTTGGCTACCTTTGAGAACTCATGCCAGACTCAAGAACATGAACATAACCGCATTTTTTATACAATGGGACATTTCGAATTTGCCTCATTATCTACCACAAAAGTTATTATCAAAATAAAATTCAAAAATATAAATATTAGGCATACTTAAAAAAACACAATCTACTTTAAAATGGCAATAACCAAAATAATTTTGTAAAATTTTTTTATGTCTAAGCCTCGTGCGTGCACAGGTATTAAATTATTCAGGAATACACATTGAATGCTGAGATTATGCATTGAATTTCTGGTAGTAGATCCTTAATCAAAGAAGTGTTTGTGATTATTGCAGAAGAAATGAAACAAAAGATATGGTAGAGCTAGGACAATTATTGTATGAGGTCTACCCGGTGCTAGATCTTGAGGCGCATAATAGATTGATATGAACATTATGAGTTGTCCCGTAATAAAACCCGGTTGTTCTTGATACCTTCTTCTCGGTTCCTTCTTCCATAACGTGAGCTCGGAGAAGGAAGAGATAGGAGGGTCCTATGGAGAATGTGGTGAAATCCATAATAGAGTCCGACCACAACGACCGAATTGATTATCTTCATGCATAAGGATACTAGATTACTTCTTTAAAACGATCGTAATGTTCTGCAATTGAAAACATAATGTGCCCGTTAGAGCCCATTTAAGTTTTCAAAGGGCTATATATGCCCAATTCAAAAAAAGGAGGGGGCACGAATGCAGCTCCGAAACTTCACCTACGTGCGTATCTTTTTGTTGCAGAATTTGTTGTCATGTTTAATAAATTTCCAGATTTTGTGTCCATTTATTTTTAGAACTGATTTTAACTTTGTCAACAAGTTATACAGAATCTGTTTTAGAATGAAACAGATTTGCATATATCGGTGTATATTTAACAGTGATTCAATCTTGGTGAACAAGAGAGGTTTTCACTATAAATATTCTGTTTTAGACACAGAAAAAACGCAGCTCCACTGCAACCGATTTTCAGCAAGTCTTTCGATCAGAAACACAAGTTACTTTCGTGATCTTTTAGGCAAGTTTGTCACATCCGGCTATACATCATCTTTGGCAGTTGTAAACAGACGGCAAATCTATTTTAAGGGAATCGTGTTAAATACGAGCCTCATGCAACGACCTTTACTGCTTCAATTTAATTATCGTTATAGTGTCTGTCTTCTACCTCTTCCCCTTTCTGTCTGATTTAATTTTCTGTTATTCGATTCTGTTAATTTTATTATTGTTATTAATAATCTGATTTTATTATAAAGTGTACACCGTTTCCCACAGTTATCACCGCTAGGGTCGAAAATTGCTTATATCTAACGCCTGTGAATCATTTTTGGTTTCTTAGAGATGTGTTGTCCTTCTCATTAGCTATTCTAGACGTCCTATCACTTTTTACATTATTAGTGAAAATAGATTAATTTGTTACATGTATCTGAATACGTATTTGGCTAGAAATTTTACATCTCATATGCCAAACATAAAGTTATTTTCATTATCAACCAATAAGGAAGTTCGAAATCCCCCCGTCTCTAGTTTATTAATTGCCATACTTGATTTCCTTTTAGATGGTTTCACATGCAATTTGTTAACAAATAATCCGACGTACTTCCTGTTTCATTGCAGTATTTTTATGTTTAAGACACTTAGTTTATCAAATACGGTCGTTTAAGCTTTGATCTTCCTCTTGATGCTGTGTCTCGGAGTTTAAGTTAATTGCAGAAGATCTTTCACTGAGTGATTCATTAATCAAGGTAAGTGTAAGGTATTATATATGAATCCAGTTGGATGTTATAAGCTGTCTTAATGTGGTTGATTAAATAAAGTTTCACCTCACGCAAAACTTTGAATCTTCTCTGTTTTAAGAGAAGGATTTGAGCAAAGTGTAGTATAGATTTTCCTTCCAGCAACAACTAATATATTCTGTTTTGAAAATTTAATTGATAAATAATTAGTAATATATTTGGTTTATAACAAAAGTAATCCAAACTCCATTGTCGTCCAGCGGTTAGGATATCTGGCTTTCACCCAGGAGACCCGGGTTCGATTCCCGGCAATGGAACTTTTTAATGCTTTTTAAGCTTTTTTTTACAATGTGTTTATCATTAATGCAGAATTTTTATAATGTTTTAAATCATATTTTTAAGCTACTTTGTTTGGGTTAAGTGGAATCAGGCCATTGCAACACCGAAGTGTGGCCTCGATATCGGGATCTATATAGCTAGAATGTTGCTCTCCAACTCAAAATGATGGTGTCATTTTGAGACTTGAGTTAGACAATCTTTCATTCACTCAAGTTCGTCTTCATTTGAGACGAAACATGAATTATCTTCTGTTACATAATAATGGGTTATTAATATTAGTTCCAAGTTAAGCTCTTGAAAAATCTGGAATCATCTCAAGTTCTCAATCCGTAACAATCTCGGATTGTTAAAACCGGTTTTAATTTTGCTAATTTGTTTTGCATCTTGGGATTACAGGTTCTAGTTGGTTCCGTTAAGTGTCTTGAAATTACAGGTTGTAGTTTGTTTTGTATTTCGAAATTACAGCTATTTTGTTTTGGATTGATAAGTTTTTGGACAATATACTCATGTATGTTGGTTTAATGGACAAAATATTAATAGATGTGTGTTAGGATCGAACTCGAGACCTATGGGATTGCACGCGTTGCGTATGAGATTTAATTATATTAAGTCACAAAATATTTATATGGTCGAACTAAGAAAAAGGACGGGGTTGAGCGTCGAGTTTTGAAACTTAAGGAGGTGCTTGCAATGACTTGTTAGACAAGGTTTAATGATCAACGAACTTGAGTGAATGAAAGATTGTCTAACTCAAGTCTCAAAATGACAGAAGATAATTCATTATTAATATCTTGGGATTTTTTTCCTTCATTTGAGACGAAACATGAATTATCTTCTGTACAATCATTGGTCTTTTGGGATTTTTTTTATTTGTACAGATAAAGGAAAAAAAACGATCGACACACTAACCTTTTCTCTTGATATTATATGCAGCGAATCATGATTGTAATATCTTTACTGTCATGTGCATCATTTTCATGTTTTTCTTTACATATTGCATATACATGTTCGACAGATGCAAGTAAAAGGTTGTGACTATTTGTATAATTGTTATGATATATCCATGATAATACATGCATGTTTGTCATGGATAGTTGCTTTGATATTGTTTAATTGTTAGGATATATTTATCACGTGTTTATTTACGATAAATCTTGAATTGGGGAAGACTCCAATTACATATATTAATTAATCAATTATGTGCAATTTGGTATATTATTAATTATGGGTTTACGCAATCGATTCATCGATGTATGTGGCTCACTTTCAATTGGGAGAGTGAAAGCCCTAATTAATATATACATTAATTTAACCTAGACATTGATTATTAATAGGTTTTATCGAATAAGTTGCATGTGTACTTGATGTTTATTGTTTATATTTATGATTAGTCATGTTATATAATTCCAACAGTGGTATCAGAGACATTGGTTTTAATGAGTAATTAATAACTAAACGCGTAATAAAACAAATAATTGTATGTTGTTTGATATGGTTTATCTAGGGTTTTGGATTAATTTTTTTTGGGTCGATTTGATTTTTTTTGGGGCGTACCCCATAATTTTTTTAGTCGACTCACTTAAATTTTTTTAGGGTTTGGAAATTGTTTGCTAACCTTATCGAAACCTAGAATTAAAATATATGTTACGTGATTAATTCATGAATAATTTGTTATGTGACATGGGATTATTGATATCACGATCTTGTGGCTACTTGTTTACGTATTAAATTGTTAGTTATGTGCGCATTGTTTTAGTTGTTTATTTTTATTTGTTACTTTCGTTTGTTTATTATGTTAGGCAGTTTTAAGCAAAGGGTAATTTTGAATAGAAAATATCGGACTAAACAATGGTGAAATTTGATTTGTTTTAAGAGTTAAGTTTTCAATAGTTTAATTGATTGATGATTATGTACTAAATGGTTAGAACGGCTCACCCACTAGAACAAACTATAAAGGGTTAATAAAAGTGCATGCGATCTGCTTTGAAAGGATGTCTAAGGTTATGCTTTTGCGCTTACACGGTCCTCTGCCCCACATGAGTTCGATTGGAGCTACTTAGTAAGCCATAAATGTACAAACTCATCTTAAGGGTGAATTAGTTTTAATTCCTGCGCACAACGATTGGTAATTACCGAAACACTAAGTGTTTACACTTATGCAAAAGTCACAGTATAATGGGCGATAATTGGCGCTAAATTCCTTGATTTGTGAACCCAATACCTCAATAAAACTTTGATAATTTGATCTTTGTGAATTGGTAATAAAAAGTTTTTATTAAATTTATATTACAAGATAAATGCATGACATCTTTGTACATATTTGATTTGACCACATAAAATCAAAACTAGTACCCTTTTAAATTAAGTTATGTGCCATCTAATTAAAGGAACACTTGAAGTTGCAATTTCGTCATGGCGATTACTTGGCGAGATTGTGATGGAGAGGTAAATCTTTATGTAAAGTCGGACCTTACATGAACATATTTGCGGTTCTTTAAGTTAGACACTTAAGTTGAGTAGGAAGTGAGACCTGGACTCAAAGCATAAGATGAGATGAAACATGTTTATATTTGCAATAGCGTTGGAAAATATAAATCCCATAATGATATAGGAATTGGAAAATGTTTGCAAAATTATTGTTCGACAGATTACCTTATTATATGCTTTCGTTACTAGCAGATCAACTGATGTAATGAACCTATGATAATTTGGATCCTAGTTTTCGATAAAATTCTATGGTTATATGAATATTACCTTGGGTATTTTATTTTCTTGAAAAGTTTAATTATCGAAAATACTAAAATTGAATTTTGCTAATTCTTTAAATGTATTAATGCAACATTAAACCGTAAGCGAAGGTTATTCTGTGTTGGTAAATTGATCTACACACAGTAAGGGTTTTGGTAGAGTCAACTTTATTAAAAGAATAAACCTAGTCATCTTTTCATAAGAAAGAGTGAGATTCAATCATATTCCTTTTCATGAATGAGAAATGTATGATAGGACAAATTAGAATTGTCTAAATTCTAAATACATAACTCGTAAGCAAATTTTAATAGTTAAGAAAATTGCACATTTCTGAGTTATTAAATTAGAAGCTAGACTAATTACTGTATATTTGGTAAAAGACAAACTAGCATATTTTATCTAGTTGTTTTGTTTTGACCATTTAAAAGTACTACTTACAATTGTTGGAATAGTAGAACTATTAAGAAATAAATTGCATGCCCAATTTTTCAAGTTAATAACATTGATGTATAGTTCATCATCTACATAGTAGAATACATTCTTTTAAGTACATAAGTAATTGTTATGTATGGACTTTCTCAAAAGTGTAGGGAAGTAAATAGAACACTATTTTCTCTCACTGGTTAATGAAACACTTTCAATGTTGTCAAATCCAATGGGAGTGTTGTGTTTTTATTACTGAATAAGTAATTAATGTAATGATCTCTAATTCCGTAGGAGTTACAAGCGTTGTCATCTTGGTAGTAACCCAGATTATCTCTAGAATGTCTTAAGATAATTACTTTCCACTTGTAGACACTTATGTTTTCAAGGAGAGTCATGTACGTTTCCTTATTGGACAATGAAGTGGTTCTACATCAACTAGTTATGCTAATATGAATGACACAATCATATTGGTCACATAAACAAACATATGTCGTGTTGTTTATCTGCTACATGATGTTGTTCCATGCACAAGTGGGAGAAATCTATATTGTGTGCAAGGTACAACATATATGTATATGATTTAATGGATTCTCTTGTTGCAAGGTAAGAGACTAACATTCTAATATAACTTGTACATATCTAATTCAAGAAACACTTGGTGTTGCAATTTCGTCATGTCGAACTTGCGAGATTGCAAAAACAAAGTAAATCTCTATGTGAAGTCAGACCTTGCATGGACATATTTGCGGTTTCTAAATTAGACAAGTATTTAGAATATGTCAAGATGATAGATATAAGACTACTTCAAAATTAAATATTTATGTATTATTAGAATGACATAAATAAATGAAGTAATCTAATAGTACTTCAATTTGTTTATTTATGTATTTTGGAATGACATGAATGAAAAATAATGTAGTCCTACATTATTGTGAAGTAAATAAATTAACTTGAAATTACTATTGAAACCAAAAGTTGTGTTCATAATTACTTTAGTTAAACATGTTTATGATTTATTGTAAAGACATAAACATAAAGTCTTTTAAGACTTATAGTAAAGTAAGACGTTAACTTGTTAAGTTTTTTAATTAAGACATATACAAGAAGTCATTGAGTTGATCAATGATTTATAACGTTAAATGGGATTATAACAGTTTATGTTTTCTTGATGAGACATGGATATGAAGTGACTTGGTTAAAAAGTACTTGTGTTATAAAGCATGAAATTGGCTTGAAAAGTCTATTATACCTTTAAGTTGACTTAGTTGGTAAATAGGTAAGCCAAAAGGAATATGTTTATCTTGTATATTGTTAGATTGTCTTACAATATTAATTCTAATGAATACCACAAGTTGATGGTATGTTCAGTTAGGAGAATCAAACTCTATTTGATTTGTTTGATTCAAGATAACCATAACTTCTTTCTTAAAAGGTAACAAGGTTAGAAAATTGAGTATAGATTGAATATACTCAATATGACTCCAACATAGAAGATTGATAAAACACCATTTTATTATGGAATGTGTCACATTAAGTTTTAAAAATTGAAGATTCTGAATTTTGTTAAACTACTTATGAATAGGTTATTAACAAAGTAAAGTCAGGAATTATCAATGTGTATTTGTAATGTCCCAAAAAGAGAACAATGTAGTTTGCTCTAACTGCTAAGTATATATAGATAGTCTATATATTACAAAAGGCAAGTGGGAATTTTTTTTTTGAAAGAAAAAATTACAAGATACATAATTTTCTTAAATACACTAGTAAATATCATGATGAGGCTAGATATGAAATGTTAACCTCAAGATGATGGAATTTTCATTCATAAATCGCAAGGATATCTCATATATTTGATTTATATCTTTGAGAAGAATATGAGTTCTGGGATTATAGTAAACGATAATCATTATGATGGATTACCAAATATTGAATTGAGTAAATTACTCATACTATAAATGTTAAAGATGATGTCCATAAAGATAATCAATTTTGAAAATTTGGTTTATCTTAATAGTTAGACTGGAGAATGGAAATGAGTTTCTTCAAAGAGATGAAAAACCCTAGTGGTTTGAATTTCTATGAAGAAATCATATGGATAAAATTGTACACATATTTAATGCATGTTTTATGACAAGATTATTAATCATACTTAAGCAATTAATTATGATTGAATATTCTTTTCTAGACACATTAAATATATAAAGACGATAATGGTCATACTTGTTTTCATTAATATGAAATATGACAATAGAACATCAAAACTCTTTCTTGAGAAATTATTTAAGCGAGGACGGTAAGTAATCGAAAGGTTTTTTGAATTTTATAATCTTTGGAAGTGTACTAAGTGCAATAATTCATGAATGGATAAATGCATGCATCTATAAAATTATTCTTATCTTTAATTATTAAATCCTAGTTTCGATTTATAATTGAAATAAGATAAATTTTAAGTATTCCTGAAAGCTAGTGGGAGTATTATGTTAAGGTTTTAAATCTTATATGTTGTATAACATATAGGAAGTAACATTCCTTGTAAGCTAAATGTTAAGTCTTAGATTGGAATGAAACTTCACTTGTAAGATTTAAGAATTAAAATATATAACCTTAGAATATATGTTTATCATTAATAAACATGTGCAGTAAAATAAATGATTCTAATAAAACATGATATATTATTTGGGAAATGGATAAATATCTTTTGACAAGATAGAACATGAATGAATTCTAAGTTTGACATGTAGATTCATCATGTACATCATATTGTGTATATTAAAATTGTTGTATCATTCTTGAATAAGAAGTGATTTGACAACATTGATATCTAATTAAAAGTTATTAGATAACTTGTGTAATGAATATTTTAATAGAATTACATCCTCAGCCTGGAATTGCTCCTAGATTCTATGGATGAACAATATGTCAATTGTTGTGCAAATTATCATCAGCTTCAAACTTGAAAGTTTGGAAGACATCAAACATTACACAATAAGATATTAAAGTTTACGGAGTTTTAATGAATATATTGTTGTTTGTATACAATGATCTTGGTTTAATTGAGATTACACTCAATACTAGTCATGGTAGGATTTCATCCTTGTTAATAGCCATGTAAACTAGTTGTGCTACTAAGAGCTTGGTTGCATTATACATTAAAGAATAAGAATACTTTAAACTTTAAAATGTTTGAAAGTTTAAATTGTCATAAATTGGTGATAGAGGATGTCACACACTTTATGAATTATTATGTGGATTGGTGAATGCACACATACAAGGACTTCACTAATTGAATTCTTGAAATAAGTATTCTCAAAATTACGATAGATCAAGTTGGTTGATTTATGCATTGTCAACAAGTATGATTGTCATTACTTAAGGCATAATTCATCAACTGAAATTTTCATGCATTGATCTATTTGGTATTTGGATAAGGGATGTTAAACAATTGTTATAATAAATCAAGGGCAAATGGCACAAAAAGGCATTAAAGTTAGGGTCAATTTCCAATTAAGGTATTCTGCTTTTTATCTTGCATAAAAAGGTACTCAACAAATTTTTTTGGCGGATTTGGGTTTTTTACTAACGCTCGTTAACTCACTTCGTTAGTATATTACATGTTTAGTCCTTGTGGTTAGGACCAAATTGCAATGAAGGTCCTTACTTTCAATTAAAATTTTGCACAGATCGTCCTTGTCGTTAGGGTCGGTCAACATTGGTCAACGCCACGTGTCACCACCTGAGTGGTGCCACGTGGCATAGGGTCGGGTCGGATTATTAAGCGGGTCGGGTCGGGTTGCCACGTGGACCAATGAGGTGGTGCCACGTGGCATTGGTATAATATAACAATTTTTTGGCTAGCCTAAGATTGAACTCGGGACATTTGTGTGGGAAGCCAAGCCTTGCCCAACTGGGCTAAGCATAGCTTCAATAATATTTCCTTAAATCATATACATAACCCTTTCTAAAAGTTTAGGCCCAATTCTTAAATAATAAAAGGTTCAATTTAGTTTCTAAAAGTTTACGTATTCGTTTTGCGCTCTTTTTGTAGGTGTGGTTCTACAACTTGGAAATGGTATGTATTTGCAGTTTGTTTTGGCTATTTACTATATTTAAAAGTTTACGTATACACTTTTCTTTACATGAATCGGAAAACTATGTAAATATAGTAATTTAATCTAAATGACATCTCCTTTTTCATTTTTTCCATTAAGTGATGCTTCTAAAATAAGACACTAATAAACAAGCCTATACACCACATAACAATAAAAAATGAAATCGTATAAATTGTTAGATAACTCCCTACAACAAAGATTTTTTTTCATAAACAATGTTCAGTAAGAGCTAGCCTCCACTACAACTCTCAGTAAAGCATAGTATATAAACAAGTACAAATTTGATACTCCATTCGATGTGAGATTTACCAAACAAACTATAGCAACTCATGTTGACCAAATATATATAAATGCAAAATCACACTAATCAAATAACTAAATAAACATTATTCTTTCTTTGTTGCATATCTCACTCATTCTATCTTTAATCGTTTATATCACTTACTCGGATTTTATAAAATTAAATGACTCATAAACACATTTACTACTCAATAATCATACTAATCACAAACCCTGATTTTGTCGTATTTGTGAATTTCATCAATTTCGCAGGTAGAAGAGGTACGTGTTGTGGATAATACGAAGCTTCCGGAGGATGTGTGGGGTGGTGACGCGTACGAGTGGTCGGATTTGAGTGTGTTGTTTTGTTATGGGAGTAGAGGTGGGACGAGTAAAGAGGAGTATGGTGGGAATGGAGGTGTGAGAGTTGGGTTGAGGTGGTGGATACACTTTACGTTAGTGGGGGAGTTTACGCAGATGGTGGTGATGGTATTTGTTAAAAGGCGGAGGAGGGTCCAGTGGGAGTATTTACGTCAAGGCGCGGAACTTTGATGATCTTTTTTTTTTTTTTTTTTTTTTTTTTTTTTTGATATAACGTCTATCTTAACACATAATTTACAAATACAATTAGCTAAATATTAAACACATAAACATAATATAATATCATTCTTTTACTTTAAAAAAAAACCCCAATTCAATAGGTAAGATCTTTTGTTAATTTCTCGTGATCTCATGTAACGCTAATGAGTATAACTAAAAAGGATGTAAATAGCATTATTCACATGGAATTAGCACAACCCGATGTAAATGAAACTTTCAATCCGGAAAGTGCCAATCTACTACACACTAATAATGGTCTCACCCTCATTTTGGAATGAAAGAGATGTCAATAACCTTAGTAGTAAGAATAAAAGTTATACAACCTAGCTTTAGAGTTCAAACAATTTGAATGCTTTCTGTGAGAAAAGCAAAGGTTAGTTGTGGCAATCAAGTCATGTTCGAGTGCACGGATTGGCCAATTAATATAACTTCTACCCAAATACGACCTATTTATTAATCGTATCAAAAAACTCAACCCTAACCTAGACCTAGGTCAAATGGTGAATAAAGTTTATGGATTGTCGATTCAACTAATTTAAATCCGAAAATGATATAACGATCTAAAAAATAATAAAATAATACATAAATAACTATTCGACAATTTCAATAATATCATTTATAATTATAACTCACTCTTATAAAGTACATAAAAAAACATATTTAATGCAAATCTAACATAACAACCAATTTATATATTTTATTTTTTAAAGGCTTATATACTTAAACGGGTCTATGGATTAACTTGTCTAATAATTACTCAACCCAAACACGACATGTTTATTAAATGGATTAGACATGTTAACTTGTTTTTTACCCGAACATGTTTTCCTCAACCCAAACATATTTAACTTCGTGTCGGGTTGGTGTCGTTTATCGTATCACGTCGAAAATTGTCGTCCCTAGCAAAGGTCAACCTCTCTCATTCTTAAAGCATCACTTCAGCGGTGATTTTTCCTACTTTGTAATACTAACTCAACCCAAACACGACCCGTTTATTAAACGGGTTTGAGATTGACCTGTGTTTGACCCACACATGTTTAACCTCGACCCAAACATGTTTAGGTTCATGGGATATATCGTATTGTGTAAAAACTTGTCGCTTTTATGAAAGGTTAACCTCTCTCCTAAAATCAAACGGCCATTTTCCCCGACATCCTATTCCGAGAACAACAAAAACATAAAAAGGTTTAGAATGATATACATTTAATAAACATGTCGTGTTTTTTACCCGAACATGTTTTCCTCAACCCAAACATATTTAACTTCGTGTCGGGTTGGTGTCGTTTATCGTATCACGTCGAAAATTGCCGTCCCTAGCAAAGGTCAACCTCTCTCATTCTTAAAGCATCACTTCAGCGGTGATTTTTCCGACCTTGTAATACTAACTCAATCCAAACACGACCCGTTTATTAAACGGGTTTGATAGGTTGACCTGTGTTTGACCCACACATGTTTAACCTCGACCCAAACATGTTTAGGTTCTTGGGATATATCGTATCGTGTAAAAACTTGTCGCTTTTATGAAAGGTTAACCTCTCTCCTAAAATCATATGGCCATTTTCCCCGACATCCTATTCCGAGAACAACAAAAACATAAAAAGGTTTAGAATGATATACATTAATGACAGTATTGCCACAATTATATATCGTATTGTGTAAAAACTTGTCGCTTTTATGAAAGGTTAACCTCTCTCCTAAAATCATACGGCCATTTCCCCCGACATCCTATTTCGAGAACAACAAAAACATAAAAAGGTTTAGAATGATATACATTATTGACTACAAGTATTGCCACAGTTATATATTAATCTACATATAATTGCAACAATATAAATAGCCAACAACACAATATCAATCTTAATCTTATTTATGGGATTGCACAATATACTATATAACTAGGTGAAAATCTTACCTTCACCCAATGTGGGACTCAAATTAGCAGTAACACCTCGCATTCTAAAAGTTTGACCAAGAACTAATACAAACAAACATAATCAAAATCACCAAATAATTACTGTTTTTTCTTTCATTTCTCATTCATTATATCTTTAATCATTTCTATCACTCACTTAAATTTTATAACTTTTCATAAAATTAGATGACTCAAACACATTCACTACTTCATAATCCTAATTATGTAAATATATTTATGCAAATATGGCAATATGGTGATTTAATCCGAAAAACAGCACATGCCTAAATATGAAATTATCTCTTTCTATTAAGCAAAGTTGCAAAAATCGTTAGGCGGTAGCTGGGTGGACGGGTACCGCCTAGCGATTAATCGGTTATGTGAGGATTAATCGGATTGGACTTTTTATATATTAAATTATAAAATTTTGAAACTATATGCCCGACTTGACCGATCTAGCCGATTTTTTACCGATTTGGCCGATTTATGCCTCATTTTTCCGATTTTTATACGTAACCGATTTGGCCGATTTACGCCCGATTTGGCCGAGTTTTAGCCGATTAATCGTTTTGTCGACCGATTTTTGACCAAACCGATTAGTGAAAATCGAAGCGGTTAATCGCCGATTAATCGTCCGCCTAGGCCAATTTTTGCAACATTGCTATTAAGTAATGCTTCCGAAGTAAGTGCACCTATACACCGAATTGACATGCTAAGAGTTTTTTTCTTTTTTTTTTTAATTGAGTTTTTCTAACTTGTGCCCTAAAGGCATAAATTAAGCACACAATAAGTACATAAAGACCCACAAAAAAGTACACAGTGGTCCACATAAAAGTACATTACTGTTATGTGGGTCTCTATGTACTTATAATGTACTTTTTGTCTTAACTAATGCCCTTAAGTATGAGTTAGAAAAAACCCTAATTAAGACGATTAACTTAAAACCAAACTACAGGTATTTCTTATTCTAAACAAAAATATTGAGAATTTATATAAAGTTAGTGGGTGATTCTAAACAAAAATATTGAGAATTTATATAAAGTTAGTGGGTGGCTCTGTAATCTTCTGCCGCATATGATAACAAAACCAGCCACCACTATAGTACAAATCTCGTAATGCCAACTAGCTACAAAATACAGTATATAACCAAGCAAATATTTTATACATCACCTGATGTGGGATTTCAGTCAGTCGATGTAGGAATAAGAATGCAAACATACTTCCTATTATAAGCTTCAAAAGAAGTATAAGTGCTATCATGTTGTTGACAAAGATATACTCAATGATTGTCTCGACTTAGGATTGGTAGTCGTTCAATGCGACAACATTATACAATCATTATAAGCTTCGTCAGTTGTCACCTCCTATAGTTGCTATTATTATTTTCATAATCATATACCAAATAATCTCTCATTGATTCATTCATTCATAATTATTTACACCTTTTTAGTTTGTTTCATTTCTACAAAATAAAATTTAAAAAATAAAAACACGATATAAGAAAAGTGCGTTATTTTTTTGGGTAAAGGGGTAATCACGCACGGTAAATATATTAACCAAATAAGCGTTTAAGTACAATGGATATGAGTGAAATCCCATATCTCACCCGTTACATAGGCATAAAGCTTACATAACAAGATACTTCCAATTCTCTAAACAAGAAAACAAACCACCACTCAAATGATAATATATGACACAACAATAAAATTACTTCCTAGGACCTTGAAACTTTGTGCCATACATGGCATTAAAGGAATCAAATTCACGGAAGATCACGAACTGTTTCGCATAGTCATCAAAGTCATAGTCATCATACTCATCTTCAAATTCTTGGCCCCAAAAAATATTAGCGAGACTCATCAAATGGGTTAGCAACAACCTCATCTTGAGAATCGACACCTCAATCTCTCCCACTTAAGAAAAGGGTTACCTCTCTTAGTAGAAGAGGTAGCGAATAGGTTGACCATCATCATCCACAAGAGTAGCTTTCCATCAATAATTAGCTTTTCAAGCTTACCAATTTTCTCAGCTATGGGAGTAGAACCAACATCCATTGTTCCCATTGAATCACTCACAAGCCTTGCAGAGAATAAGTCCCGGTCTCCGGAGGCTTAGGCGCCTCACCAATATCAATACGAGTCCGTCCCCGAGATCCATCAATACACCTTCCTTAGTAGTACGAAGACTTCCATCGTGACCTTGTTAGTAGAAGAATCAACCACGATACTTGGGATGCCCAACTCATCTTCCACCTCAAGAGTCCCAAAGAGTTAGGCGTAGTAATCGGTGTATCTTTAGCATTACCACTTGCGATTTGCGGTGTCTTCGTCTTTGCAACATATACTGCTTCCTAGGTGCAAATCTAGGACCCTTACCCATATTAATACCTCCAGTCATCTTCGTACCATTAGGTTTGGCTTTACGATTCTGCACCACCTTAAAACCACCATCAGGTTCGTCCACATTTGAGCTGGGAGGAACATCATTATGCTCCTTAATACTCTTAGGACAACAAGCAGTATCATTCCCAAACACTTTACATTCCACACAGTGTGGTGGCTTCCATTCATATTCCACCTTTATACTTGCCGTAGTAAAACCACTATCATCCTTATTAGGGATCGCCATAGTCACCACATTTTTAAGCTCAAATTCAGATGATAATTCCACAAGATCACGTGCAAAACTAATTCGACCCCATGAATCAACACACATGGAACTAGTAAAGCATCTAACATAATCGACTTACCCACTTTGAGTGGCAATTAAGCTCAACCCATCTTCCGAGTATGCAAGTAATGGCACATTATGCAATTTAATCAAGCGGGAACTCTAGTTACCTCACTTTTGACAATAGCACATCAGAGTCCATTTAGTGAGAATGAGAGGAGAATTGCGAATAATCCATGGGCCCCGTTGAAGAACACTCTCAACACCCTCTTTAGAATCGAATTTGAAGAGGAAAACACCATCATCATTCTTCATTAGTTTCTTAAAACCAAACTTACCCCACGTATTGGTGACGTAGTTCTGAACCAAATGAAAAGCAACATTCTTGCCATCAAAGAAGCCAACAAGTGTATTTTCATAACGGTTGAATACACCCTCCATAGCAGCCTTTGGAAGCACCGTATCATGATTTTCAATTCGCGTCTCATTCACCAAGGCACGAAAATTCACTTTCCTAGAGACACGTTCCGGATTTAATACATTTGGAAATGTCCTCACTTCATTAGTTTCACTACCAATCACATTAGGGCCTGAAGTAGAAGCATTCACCACGTTAGGACCAGAAATCAACATATCAGCAGTATAAGACGAAGAAGCTTTAGTGCTCGAATCCAAACCACCCACAAACGTAGTACTATAACTTGTATTGTCCAGATTAGTAGTACCCCAAATAGAATCCGAATGAACATCATGCGTGCTAGGGTTAAGAACAACCCTAGCATCTTTCTATGACTCGGGATCGGCGGTGTCACCCTCAATACCACGTTCACCATTGAGGCGTTGTAACCTAGCTTCAAACCACGAATATCAACCCTTTGATATGATTCGTGTCGTGTTAACACCAACTTGATCGGCCAAGTTGGTGGCTCATTTAAAGCCTTCACGAAGAACCACCTTTATCAAGAAACCCTTTTCCATCTCTCTACACCCCACAAACTAATCCAAGAATCGATAAACACGGACTAACAATCGACTTACCAATAAAACCCTAAGCGAAAGTTGGGTTTAAAACTTCACGATCAATTACTAACCTGCTCCCATGGTTAAACGCAATCCAAATCAGGTTATGAACAGAACCGATTACCAAAACCCTAAAAAAATAATGAATAGCCAAAACAGACCCAACAAGAGGAAACACAGCTCAAACCAATCACGAATCAAAGAACAAAGATGTTAGTTAATAACGAAATCAGTTAGAAGCAAAGAATCCCAAGCTAGGTTCGATTTGAAAAAAACGATTAGGGTTGTTAGGGTTAAAGAAATCGCCAGAGAGAAAGTCGACTAGGGGTTAAGAAAAGGGTACGTTAAGAACTCACTCCTATTGCTATTGCCTTTATCAGTAAGTGACATGACAGTTACAACATAATTCAACGGGTTATAAGCTCAAGTCTTAACCAAAACATGTGTCAATTATGATTTGATTTAACAGTGTAAATATCTACTTTTCCAAAAAATAAATAATAATTTCGATGATTCGACGACATGCTATTATTATTTATTATAACAACAAAGTGATTAAACTATCCAATGACATAGCTCTAGTTTCAGCCTAAAGAATTTAAGAACACAATGCAAGAAAAGGGTCCATAACTAATATCACTTAGGAACTCATTGCAATTTGTTTTGCTTTAATAGTAAGTGACATAACTAGTTAAGTGCAACATAATATATAAATCGAGTGAATTTAATTCTCAGTTGCGACATTTATGAAATATATTTTTTATAGTCTTTTAGACAAAAAAAGAAAGCTAAAGTTATAATGTTAGTCTCAACTTATAACACCACGGTTTATGAATAAGCAAAAAGGTTTTATAATTATACAACCAAAAATCGGTTTACGCATAAGCAAAAACTTTTTATATTTACACAACTAAAAATGTCTTTATAGCAAGTAAAGTGGAACATAACATATTTTATTCTCGTTACCTTTTGTAGCAAGTAAAGTGGAACAAAGTGGAATTGAGAAAATGTGTGAAGAGAGATTTTAAAGTTTACGAAAAGCAATCGAGTTTATTCTTTAGGACTAAACTGGTAATTTGCTATCAAGTAATAAGAAGAATACACGTTTGTTTTGCGCTTTTTTTGCATGTGTATTTCTACAACTTGAAAATGGTACGTATTTGAAGTTTGTTTTGGTTATTTACTAAATTAAAAAATTTTACGTATATGCTGTTCTTTACATGTATCGGAAAGAGTTGACCGAATGATCAAACGAATAAAATCAAAATCATTTTTAAAAAGTTACACGAGAGGGCTTGTTTGTTTGTTTTCATATACTCAATAAGTGTTTAAACAATATACTCCTAACTACGTAGATATCAGTAATTTAATCGAAATGCGTCTCCCTTTTTGTTTTTTCTATTGAGTGATGCTTCTAAAATAAATCACTAATAGACAAACCTATACACTGATTTAACATAATAAAAATTTCTAAACTATAACAGTTAAGTCAAAATCAATTTTTTTCTTTTTAAAGTTTTCTGTTTGTTTAAACAAAAAACTTGGAGAATTTGTATAAATTGTTAGCCTGTTCCAGTTCAGAAAGATTTTCGTCAACAATATTGAGTAACAACAGGCCAACAATATAATACTTATCTCACAATATGTGTTAATTTCCTGCCACATTATATAACCAAGTAAATATCTATTACTTCACCCGATGTGGGATTGCAAACACACTCCACGTTGACCAAATATATGAATACAAAATCAAATCATCAAATAAATAAAAACTACTATTCTTTCTCTCCTTCTTTCATATCTCATTCATTCTATCTTTTAATCATTTCAAATTTTATAAAAATTAAATGACTCGTATACACATTAACTACTTCATAATCACACTAATCGAAAGCCCATTACCGGTCAAGGTCAAAGGTTTAAGTTGTAAGATTTCCACTTATATATATTTATCAACACGACGACTTAGAGAAAGACTAAACTACAGCCACAAATTGATTTTCTCAACATTGCTGAAAATCACTTACTCATATACATTGGTATGTGCATATATCACATTGCTCTGAAGTGGTTTCACTCGCCACCCAAGTATATAACTTAAACTATAACAAACCAATCAATTGATTTTACTTGCTAAGTCGTAACTT
Organism: Chrysanthemum lavandulifolium; assembly: GCA_022545495.1. Taxonomy (NCBI): domain Eukaryota; kingdom Viridiplantae; phylum Streptophyta; class Magnoliopsida; order Asterales; family Asteraceae; genus Chrysanthemum; species Chrysanthemum lavandulifolium. Next base: position 306,387,055 of record CM040238.1, read on the forward strand.
GAATTCACAGTGTTACAAAACATGTTATCCGAGTGGAGTTACTCATTAAATTCACAGTGCAGCATGTACAAGCACATATCAAGGGAACAATGTGTTGTGCCTCTAAACCTACAAATCACAAACATAAATGAAAAACTCAAAATATATATCTCACGAATACAATGTCTAATTGCTAAGAATTGAATTTGACTTCTTTAACTAGGGAATGAATATGTAAAGAAATTTATTGGCAACAGCTAGCTAGCGATAATATAAATGGAATGTACTATGAACGGCAATCATTGAGTTTAATAATGTCTATCTTAACACATGATTTACAATAACATAAATATAATATAATACTAAAAAATCTCCAATTCAAAAGGTATGATCTTTTGTTAATTTCTCAGAGTTCATGTAAGGCTATTGTGTACACTAAAAAGGTCCTCAAAAGGCCCTAAACTACTTTATACATAGCTCAACATGAAATGTAAATAGCATGATTCATATGGAATTAGCACTACCCGACGACTTGAATGAAACTTTCATCGGGAAAGGGCAAATCTACTACACGCTAATAATGGTCTTTTGGATTTAATACCCTAAAAAGATGGAAACTGGTTGGCCTCACCCTCGCCTCGGAATGAGAGTAACATCGCTAGCCTTAGTAGTAAGGAAGAAAATTATACAACCTAGCTCCGTAGTTCATACACTTTGAATGCTTTCCGCGAGAGAAGCAAAGGTCAACCTCTCCTTAATGCATCACTTCATCGATCATTTTCCCTGACGTTCTACTCCGAGAACAACATCGCTAGCCTTAGTAGTAAGGACGAAAATTATACAACCTAGCTCCGTAGTTCATACACTTTGAATGCTTTCCGCGAGAGAATCAAAGGTCAACCTCCTTAATGCATCACTTCATCGATCATTTTCGCTGACGTTCTACTCCGAGAACAACATAAAAAGGCTTAGAATGCGTGTAAATCGTTGACTATTACATAATCGCGTTATATATTAATTTATACAATGCCAAAGATGTAAATAGCCAACAACATAATATCACTCTCAAACTTGTTCATGGTGTTGCACAAAATACAATATAACTAAGTGAAAAATCTCATCTTCACCCGATGCGGGATACTCAGGGCCTGCTTTAGGGGAGTGCAAGAGGTGCGATTGCACAGTGACTCCGCTTGACGAGGGCCACCAAATTTCATGCACTTCTATTATATATATAAACACAATATGAGACTCGAGCTTAATTAATTCATGCACTACTTATACATACATATATTATGTGTGTGGTTGAGGATCTCTTTGTAGTAATGGCACGGGGCCACTCAAATCCACGAGACGGCCCTGGGAATACTTACAACATTGCACTTGAGTTTGATTTATTGGAGCTTTGATATGAGAATGAAATATTTGTATCTATACATCTTAGTGCTCTCCAAATCCAAATGGTGGTGTCATTTTGTGTTAGACAATCTTTCATTCACTCTAGTCGTCTTCATTTGAGACGAAACATGAACTATTTTACTGTTACATAATAATGGATAAATAAGTTCCGAGCTAAGTTCTTGAAAAATCTAAAATCATCTCAAGTTCTCAATATTTGACAATCTCACATAGGCAACAATCTCGTATTCGTAAAACCAGTTTTCATTTTGCTAATTTGTTTTGTATCTTGAGATTACAGGTTCTGGTTGGAGTATATGAACCTTAAACAGTATGAGAAATGAGTTAATTTGCTATGTGGTGCCTTTGAAGATATGAATAATGGTTGTCTCAACGCAACTCGACTTCTGATGGTCGCTCAATGCGACAACATTATAGGATCATTATAAGTTTCATCACTTTCTTTAGTTGCTATTATTATTATCACAATCACATCCCAAATCATCTTTTAGTGATTCATTCATAACCATGTACGCTTGCTTAGTTCTTTTCATTTTTACAAAATATAGTAAGTCATTGCTATTGTATTTTTGCTTTATAAGTGATGTAATTAGTAACAACATAATAGAAAAATGTTATGAGTTCAAAGCTCAATCGAGGCATTATTAAATTACGATATGATTCAACAATCTAAATAAGGCTGCCCCAGTAAGGAGGGTCAATCCCTCTCATTTTCCCTGCCACATCAGTTTTCTCTCTCTAGCTACCTTCAGCCGATTGAGTGCCCCAGTAAGGACGACCATGATCAATTTTTTTTTAATTAAATGCTATGTTTCTCAGTCGATCGCTTGGACGACCAACAAGCCTAAAAAATCACCCACGATTGATTCCCCACACAAAGAAGATTGATTGGAAATCAATCCTCTAAGGCGATCGTTCAACATTACTGGGGCAGCCTAATGTAAATAATCCATTTCTCCTAAATTTCTTTTTAATAAGTTAATGAATTCTCTACAACATGCTATTATTATATAATAAGGCATTTTGAGAAATAATGTTATATATAAAGTATCATCGTTTATAAGATATAATGCAATTAGTTATCTAAACGTTTTAACATATTACTCATCCAATATATTTCTCACCTTTCACACCCTCAAAGACGACATCGATTTACTATAACAACAAAGTGACACAACTAGCCAATGACATAGAGTCATTTTTTTTTAAATAAACACTTACAATAAACCATTACTAAAACAAACACTTTCAAAAGGTGTCAAAATCTACGAAGCGAGCAAAATATTTGGGCGAGCAAAGCATTTGCTCACCATGTTTTTTGTCTTTTGGTGGGAACAGCGAACAAAACATGGGGCGAGCAAGCATTTTGCTCTCCATGTTCTTTGTCTTTTAGCAAAAAATGTTTGCCTTCTTCTAAAAATGACGAGGAAAAGGGGAGGGCGAGCAAAATCAAAATGCTCGATATGTCTAGGGCGATAAGGGTTTCCTCTCGCGTGCGTAAAGAAAAGAGTGTTATTGCCTTCTGGGCTGGACCCAACCTGATTGTGTGGGCTCGTTACGCCTTCAAGACTAGAAGCTATGTAACGCCAGTTATCATTCAAAAAAAAGTATATATGTAAATGAAACTTTATTCCTTTTTGCAATGTGGGACTGAAAGTTTGATACTCTAAGAGTAACTCTACACAAGTTACTAAAGACATAACACCTTTTTGTTTTCTTTTAAGCATAGCAAGTCTAGCGTAACAATGGAATTGATCAAATATGCAAAGATAGATGCCAAAGGTTTGCGAAAGACGATTGAGTTTGATATTCATCTCTAGTCGTAAGAGTGTTTCTTGTTTAGGACTAAACTGGTAAATTTTCATCAAGTTATAAGAAGATTACATATTCATTTTGCGTTCTTCTTGTACGTGTAGTCCTGCAACATGAAAAAATGGTACGCATTTTTGTTGTTTGTTTTGGTTATTTGCTAAATTAATAAGTTTACGCATAAGTTTTTCTTTATACGTATAGGAAAAAGTTGACTATAGAATCAAAATCAAATTAAAAAAGTACGTTAATGGAAAAGAACATCACACTCACGACTTTTTCTTTTATTAAGTCATGCTATGAAATAAGTCAATAACAAACAAATTTACACCAACTTAAAAATTAAGATTTTTTTTCTTTTCAAAACAACTAAGTCTAAATCAAACGACGCTTATACTCAAATTTAACAAATTAATGCTAAGTACTTTTTCTCATTTATGACAATTAAGGCACATAAAGAATTTATTTGTTTAAACAAAAAGTTGAGAATTTGTATAAATTGCCGACTAAGAGTATTCAGCGTTATTATCGTTAACAATGTTGAATAACAATTAGCCGCCAACATAATACTCATCTCATAGTGCCAACTTTCTTCCAACCAAAGTATATAACCAAGTAAAAGTTTGTTCCTTCACCCGATATGGGATTGCAAACATAATGTAGCACCCCATATTGTAGAGAGTTGACCAAATATATCAATACAAACAAGCAAGCAGAATAAAAATCACCAAATAAACTTAACACATACTATTCTATCATATCTCATTCATTTATAATTTTTTTAGCTAATCAGAATTTATAAATTTAAGTGACTCGTAAACACAATCACGACTTCCTAATCACACTAATCATAATCAAAAACCCATATCTATCGTCCGGTGGATAGGATATCTGAAATTTTTTAAATGATCTATATACCTAGAATGTTGCTCTACAACTCAAAATGGTGGTGTCATGTTGAGTCTGACAATCATTCATTCAGTCTAGTTCGTCTTCATCTGAGACCAAACATGAACTATTTTAATGTTACATAATACAAGTAATGGGTAATATAAGTTTCAAGTTAAGCTCTTGAAAAATCTGAAATCATCTCATGTTCTCAATCTGCGACAATCTCACATAGGTAACAATCTCGCATTGATAAAAACCAGTTTTCATTTTGCTATTTTGTTTCGTATCTTGAGATTGCAGTATTGGAGTATATGAGCCTTAAACAATATGAGAAATGACTTAATTTGCGATGTGGTGCCTTAAGAAGATATAAATAATGGTTGTCTGAATGCCACTCGACTTACGGAGGTCACTCAATGCGACAACATTATAGAATCGTTATAAGCTCTGTCACTTTCTTTATTTGCTACTATTATTTTGACAATCACATCCCAAATCGTCTCTTATTGATTCATTCATAAGTCATAACCATGTACAACCATGTACGCTTGCTTAGTTCTTTTCATTTTTACAAAATATAAGAAGTCATTGAAATTGTTTTTTCCTTTATAAGAGATGTAATTAGTTACAAAAATTTTATGAGTTCAAGTCTCAATCGAGGCATGCGTCAATTATTATCTGACTTAATAATGTAAATAATTTAGTTTTTTCCTAAATTTCTTTCAAATAATTTATTGAATCTCCGACGACATGTCATTATTATTTACTGTAGCAAAGTGACGAAACTAGCCAACGACCTAACCTTAGTTTCAACCTAACGAGTTCAAGAACACAATGTAAGAAAAGGGTTCATAAGTAATACGAGTTAGGAACTCACTGTACTTGTTTTGGTGAATATATTACTAACCACAACAAACATTACAAACCAGCACCGCAAGCTAAAGACTTTGGACAATTCCCTAAGTCAATCAGACAAGCACGAAACTAATAAACAAGGCACATACATTCAAAGAATACAAACTGATATGACAGAGAACATCTCTATATGTCAACAAGAGTTCACCAAAACATTCTGCCTTAAGACAACATTTCCTATTAATCAACCTACTACATTTGCAAAAGTGCAACAACAACCTCACACTATGCAGACATATAGGATAAACTAGCAGGCATCATCTAAAGCAAATGTTACATACATCACTATGGATTAATCTAAATGATGACTGCTTTCCAATTTCCGTCTCACATCTTCAATAATGGCATCTTTAACACTTTCACATCCACTATCAATATTCTGGAATAGCATTTTGTTCCTTTCTACCCAAATATGATAGATTGTAGCAGCAATAACTATCCTTCTGAGAACACTCCGAATCTATTTTCATTCTGAATTCCTTCTATATAATTGATTATTTCTTACGAATCACTACTGGGACAAATTTTAGCATCAACCTTTAATCTACTTCAACTGAGTTCAATTCTCAGTTGAGACATTTATGAAATATTTTCTTTAAAAGTCTTTTAGGATAAAAATGGCAAAATAATAATATGAACTATTCTCTTTAAATGCGTGAAGAGAGATTCCAAAGGTGGCAAAAAGCAATTGAGTTTACAATTCATCTAGTCATAAGAGTGTGTTTATTGCTTAGGACTAAACTGGACTTTTTATCAAGTTATAACAAGATTACATATTCGTTTTGCGTTCTATTTGTATGTGTAGTTCTACAATGTGGAAATGGTAGTACTTGTAGTTTGCTTTGGTTATTTACTAAATTAAAAAGTTTATGTGTATGCTTTTCTTTACATGTATCGGAAAGAGTTGACCAAACAATTAAACAAATAAAATCAATATCATTTTTAAAAAGTTACACAAGAGGGCTTGTTTGTTTGTTTTCATATAATCAACAAGTGTTTAAACAATATAACTATGTAAATATCATAATTTAATTGAAAAGATATGACCATCTTCACTTTTCTATCGAGTGATACTTCTAAAATAAGTCACTAATAGACAAACCTATACACCGACTTGAAAAATTATAGTTTTTTTCCTTTCTAAATTAAGAAATTTAATCTAAATTAAGTTTTGTTTGAAAAATTATAGTTTTTTTCCTTTCTAAACTAAGAAAATTTAATCTAAATTAAGTTTTGTTTAAAGAAAAAATAAATAAAATTTAATCTAAATTAAGTTTTGTTTAAAGAAAAAAAAAATTGAGAACTTCTATAAATATTTTGCAAAGTTGCTGCATAAGGTTATTTTTCTAAACAACGTTGAGCAACAACAAGCAACCAACATTATACTCATCCTACAATTCAAACTCACTATAAAACATATTGTATATAACCAAGTAAAAATTTAAAACTCCACCTGATGTGGGATTTCTACTGATGTTAACCAAATATATAAAAACAAAAACACACTAATCAAATCACCAAATAAATAATAAACATTATTCTTTCTTTCCTTCTTTCACATCTCATTCATTCATTCATTATGTCATTTAAACATTTCAAATTTTATAAAAATTAAATGACTCATAAACACATTCACTACTTCATAATTATAACCACAATAATCATAATCACAAACCCTAATTTTGTCGTATCTGCCAATTTGATCGACTTCACTAGAGACTACTCGCCGCCGTCGCCTACACCGCCGTCACCACCGCCTCATCCACCTTCATTATCGTGTGAAAGCGATCTGCGAGGCATCGGTAGCTTAGACACTACTTGTGAGGTCAATTCTAGTTTAGTTTTTGATAATCATGTTTATATTGAAGGTTTAGGGAGTTTAGTGATTTTGCCTAATGTTAGGTTAGCTTGTGGTGTTGTTAGTTGTGAGATTGTTGTGAATGTAGTTACAAGTTTAGGTTAGGGGAGTGTAGGGGGTACGGTGAGGGTTACGGCGGCGAATTTTACGTTTGCGGAATGTGATGTAGTGAAGTGTGAACACCTAGTTTGTCAAATACAACCGTTTTAAGCTTTGATCTTCCTCGTGATGTTGTGTCTCGGAGTTTAAATTAATTGCAGAAGATCATCTATGTAGCTAGAATGTTGCTCTTCTACTCAAAATAGCGGTGTCATTTTGAGTTAGACAATCTTTCATTCACTCTAGTTTGTCTTCATTTGAGACGAAACATGAACTATTTTACTGTTACATAATAATGGGTAATATAAGTTCCAAGTTAAGCTCTTAATCATCTCAAGTTCTCAATCTGTGACAATCTCACATATGTAACAAATTTCATTTTGCTTATGTTGTGGCTGGAGTATATGAGCCTTAAACAATACGAGAAATGAGTTCATTTGCGATGTGGTGCCTTGGAAGATATTGCTAATGATTGCCTCAGCACAACTCGACCTTGCAATGGTAGCCGCTTGGTGCGGCAGCATCAAGATTATTGAATTTGGTGCAAGTGTTCTTATTCAATTATGTTAGATGATTGCACGTATTTTAATTTGGTTTAGGTGTGAGAATAATTTATTTCTTTGAAAAAATTATGGCAACCTAAATGAATTAGTAACTAATAGAACACAATGCGAATAAGCTGTGGGTCAAATATCAATTTGTGAAATATCAAATGAGATGATTGATGATTTAGATACGCAAGTAGTTTGTTTTATTTCGAAGAGACAAAAAATTTTATATAAATTACCTAGTTTTAAACTGTCATGCGCGCGGGGTCTTGGAAATAAGTTGCACTAGCTAGCGGGCTTTATACATAAGTCGCACTAACAAAGTTTTAAATTTAAGATGTAATTAATGCCCTGTCATAGCAATATACTTGTCTTTCGAAGAAAATAAAGTTAGTATATCAATTAGGGATGGTAACGGGGCGGGGAATGTCGGGGATTATAGTTATCATCACCATCCTCGTTTTCACTCTCTATCCCCATCCCCGTCCCCATCCCCAATGGGGAATTACTTTACATCCCCATCCCCGTCCCCAATGGGGATCGGGGATCCCGTGGGCATTCGAGGATTTTCAATCCTTATGAACTAACATAGAGTTTCCACTAACTCATCGAAAATATAAAGAATTTTAACTCATAAGGTGTTTCAAGAAACGTGCGAATAAGCAATATATAATATAATATAGATTCACTACAATTTCAATTCAACTGTAAAGCATCCTCAAAACTGTAACATCATATATAATATAAAAATAATATGTATCATATATGTCTATTCGGACAAACGAATAAGCAATATGTAGTTGGTGCTTATGCTTCTAGTTCTAAAGGTACTTGATTTTATAAATATACATGTCGATACTCATAAACATATATACATATACATATACAAGTTAATCGATTATGGATATAACATTTAAATTTTGAATACTTATACACTAGAAAGTCGGAGTCGGTCGGGTTCGGGTTTATGTTATCCCCATCCCGCCCCATCCCATTCATATTTTGGTGTTTCCCATCCCGGTCAACTCGAGATTTCCTAATCAAAATCGGGTTTGGGGATCGGGTCCCCATCAGTCGGATTTTTTTGCCATCTCTAATATCAATACATGCTCTTTTTGACCAGATAGCAACAATTACCTCATGCTTGATTAACAAAGAAATATAAAAATAAACACATATCCCATGACAGTTCCAACTTGGGTTGCTCCCTTTCAAGACTTATTGTCTTAATCGAAAGCCGATCGATTATTGCATGATCAATGTCAATGTTGAATTTGTAGGATTTCCACTTACATTAATTTATCTGCACCCGGATTTGCAATGCGATTAAACAAAATCTACAAATTGTTTTTGTCAACATTACATCTTATTCATACATCGCCATGTGCTATACATCAAATTGCTATAAAATGCATTCGCCGCCCCACCCAAGTATATATAACTTAAACTATAACAATCCAATCAATGGTTTCATGGCTCAACATGAAATGTAAATAGCGATTCATATGGAATTAACACGACCCGCGACTTGAATGAAACTTTTCATAGGAAAAGACCAATCTATCACGCTAATAATGGTCTTTTGTATTTAATATCTTACAAAAATAGAAAGTGGTTGGCCTCACCCTCACGTGAAAATAAGAGAGATATCGCTAGCCTTAGTAGTAAGGAGGAAAGTAATACAACCTAGTTCTGGAGTTCATACAACCTAGTAAGAAGAAAAGTCATATAACCTAGTTTCGGAGTTCATACCTTTTGAACACTTTTCATGAGAGAAGAAAAAATCAACTACTCTCGTTCCACAACCCCCTTTTCCAAGGACATAAACTTAAAAAGAAAAAAAAGAATTAGATTGCACATAACCCTTCTTCTCGGAGAAGAGATAAACTTAAAAAATAAAAATAAAAAATTAGATTGCATCTAAATCATTGACCAACATACGGCCTGAGTTATATTGTAATCTTTATAACTCCAACAATATATATATAGCCAACAATATAATATCACTCTAACTCATGTTTATGATGTTACACAAGATACTATACAAGTAGGTGACAATTCTTACCCACACCCAATGTGGGACTTAAAATTAGTAGTAACACCATACATTTCAAAGAGTTGACCAAATTAAGTAAAAGTAAAACTATATTAGTTTCTTTGTTTTAAAAAAATGTGAGAATTTATATAAGTTGTTGGGATTGCAGACCCACTCTTTTTTTCTTGAAAGGAAAATTTCATTCAAAAACGTCACAAAGGAGTCCTCAAAGCGAGGACCCAAGGGCACAAACAACCGACATTACAAACGAGAGTATAAAGGAGAAATACACCAAACATTCCACTCTATGTCTTTCATCTTGGACCTATTACGGATCCAGAAATACGAAGTAGTTTTAATAATCTCCACGACTTCAATCGGTCTCCTGCTTTTTCCTTCAAAGATCCTCTTGTTCCTTTCGTTCCAAATCGCCCACATAGTAGTAATAAGGATCCCTTTCAGAATGTATGAGGCCTGGCTCGAGAACTGATGTGATTCTACTGTTTTCAGAATGTCCGAGACCTCGAACACCAGCAAAGGAGCTATTTTACAACAAGTCTGAACTCTGGTCCAAATCTCGGCCGTGTAAAAACATCCAGTAAAGAGGTGGAGCGCCGTCTCTTCATCCGAATTACAAAAGGCGCAAGCATTATTTTGAATAGGGACACCCCGTTTGAACAATTCCATCTTCGTTGGCAAGCGATTAAGGGTAGCTCTCCACGCCATAATTTTACATTTCAGCGGAACCCAACCGGACCAATTCATCTTCCAGCTGTTAGTATCAATCGACCCGTTTGACAGCAGCTTCTTAGCTTTATTAACCTAAAAATACCACTGGAGTCAGCGGTCCAATTCCAAGTGTCTGCACCTCCTTTCCACTCAAAATCATATATGTCCGATAATAAAATGAACAGCTCGGATACCTGCTGAGGCGATTCTGGGGCTGCAGACCAGTCCCACGATAGAATTTTGCAGCCGTTAACCACCCGCAATCTGTCCGAAATGGTTGCCCACTTGTTCTTTTCGATTCTAAACAGCTGCGGGTAGATGATACGAAGTGGTTCATCAAAAATCCAAGCATCTATCCAGAAGTTTAAGCTCTTTCCATCGCCCACTGTTCCGCTAAAATAACTATTTAACGGGTTGCCATTCCATAGTTTTTCCCCGGCTCTAGCAATGAACTTCCAACAACCACTTGAGGATGGCGAATAAGGAAGGAAAGACCAGGACCTGTTCGACCCATGGCAGCCCATCACTATTTTTTTCCAAAGGCTTGCTCCTTCTTTCTTGAAACGCCAAGACCATTTGAGTAAAAGAGCATCATTTACGTGAAGCATTTTTGAGAGACCCAAACCCCGGACTTTTAGGACTAGTAACAACATCCACAACCCAACTTATCTTTTATCGTCACTAGAACCGGCCAAAGAAAACGGCGCATAATCGCCTCAATAGTGTCAATAACCTTCTTAGGGGCTTTGTACAGTGAGAGATAGTATATAGGCAAGTTCTCTAGAACCGCCTTAATAAGAATTAAGCGGCCCCCAATGGAAAGATGTCTAGCTTTCCAAGAAATCAACCGATTCCTCACGACTTCAATCACCGAGTTCCAATTCCCAATTTTAGACATCTTGGCTCCCACTTTAATGCCCAAATAGGAGAAAGGAAAATTCCCACGCTTACATCCCAAGACCTCCATCATGTTATCAACCTCAAAATCTTCCTTACCAACCCCGAAAAGGTTAGATTTATGGATGTTTATGCGAAGACCCGAGCATAGATAAAAAAACTCTAAGAATTCGAGCCGTGCATTGGAGATTATCGCGAGACCAAACACCCATAATGAGGGCATCATCCGCGTAGAAAAGATGGTTGATATTCACTCCATTTGCCGGAAGAGTAATGCCTTCATGAACACCAATTAGTTTTGCTCTATCCAACATCCAAGAAAGACACTCCATTACAATCAAAAATAAGAAAGGCGATAAAGGATCACCTTGTCGAAGGCCTTTTCCACTTTTAAACTGAAAAGTGGGAGAACCATTAACTAGAATTGAGGCGCGACTAGAAACAAGAATGCCTTTGATCCACTTGCACCATTTCGCCGGAAAACCCATCTGAGACATCATAGATATCAAAAAATGCCAATTGACATTGTCGTAGGCTTTTTCGAAATCTATCTTTAACAGGAAAGCCTTTTTCTTGTGTTTTTTCAGCCAATCGATAATCTCATTCACCACAAGCGGACCGTCTAAAATAAAACGATCAGATAAAAACGCCAATTGAGATTCCGAGATCACTTTACCTAAAACCTTTTTGAGGCGATTAGTAAGGATTTTAGAAATAACCTTACTTATCATCCCAATAAGAGTAATAGGACGATAGTCTTTGAGACCCACCGGAGATTTAACCTTAGGAATCAAGGTTATGAAAGCCGAGCCGCAACCCGAATTTATGGTACCTGAGTCATGGAATTCCTCCAAAATTTTGTAAAAATCATCTTCGAGCAGTTTCCAGAAGCGTTTGACAAAGCGAAAATTAAAGCCATCTGGACCGGGCGCCTTATTTGAACCACAGTCGAAAGCCGCATCTCGAATTTCTCGCTTGGAAAAAGGACCCGTCAAAAATAAGCCATCCAGATCAGTTAAGCGTTTCAAACCGATACAATTAATAGTAGGCCGAAAAGGAGTATCTTCCCTGAAATGATCTCTATAAAATCTGAGGACTTCACGCTTGACCAAAGTCGGTTTAGAGATCCACTCATAAACACATTGACTACTTCATAATCATAGTCATACTAATCATAAACTCTAATTTTGTCGTATCTACGAATTTTATCGATTTCACCGGAGACTACTCACTGCCGGCCGCCGCATCAAGACAATTAAGTGAAAACCAAATGATATTAATTTCTTTTTCTAAACAAAAAAATTGAGAATTCACATAAGTTAATGGCAATTTTGAAAGCACTTGTCACATGTGATAACATAACTGGCCACCAACATAATACTGATTTCACAAAGGCAACTTGCTGCAAAAGACAGTATATAACCAAGTAAATACTTCATCCTTCACACGATGAGGGTTTACAATCTGTCGATGTAGGAATAAGAATGCAAACATACTTCATTCATGACCTCAAAGCTGTTCGGAACATGTCCGGAATAAATTGCTAAGAGATGTATGTGATTCTAACTTAATATATGAGCTCTGATATTTGTGGTTATTGTTTATGGAAATATTATACAAAAGCAATTAACTTGGCGCTTGAAAATCTCCAAAATTTGTAAATTGGTGGGAACACTCCGATCCCATGCATCTTTTGATGCCAACCAGACCCTTTCCCAAATACTCGGCTCTTGAAAATCTAAAACTGCACTGGTAGAATTGGTTCTTATTCCATTCATTTGCTGATCAAGATATAACTAATGATTGTCTCATAACAACTGAACTTAGGATTGGTAGTCGCTCAATGTGGCAACATTATAGGATCATTATTAGCTTTGTCACCATCTTTAGTTGCTATCATTATTTTCACAATGTACGCTTGCTCAGTTCTTTTCATTTTTACATAATATAAGAAATCATTGCTATTGTCGTGGTTTATAAGTGACATATTTAGTTACAACATAATACAAAAATGTTACGAGTTCAAGTCTCAATCGAGACATCCGTGGATTATGATATTATTTAACAATAATGTGAATAATCCATTTTTGCTAAATTTCTTTTTAATAAGTTAATGAATTTCCGACGACATATTATTATTTACTGTAACAAATTGACACAACTAGCATATGACATAACCCTAGTTTCAACCTAACGAGTTCAAGAACACAATGTAAGAAAAGGGTTCATAACTAATATGACTTAGGAACTGACTGCAATTGTTTTTGCTTTAACAATATGTGACATTTATGACATATAATTTTATCTCTAAAATCTACTTGGAAAAAACACGACGAAACTAGCCGGAAATTAATGCTAACCTCAACTCATAACACAACAGTTGTAAATAGGCAAGAACTATTTTTCCAAGTAATTGCTATTCTTTTGCTTTAACAAGTGACTTAATTAGCTATAACATTAATTAACAATAATATAATACAAAGAAATTGTAGGCTCAAGGGATGGTGATGTATTATGAAAAATATTTGGTGATTAAGACGTGTAAACAATTTTAATTTTCTCGAAAAGTAAACTTAATTATAGAGAACTTAGTTTAAGTGATTTTGGGGGATGTGACTTTAAGTGTTACTAATCTATGAAATTTTATCTAAAAGGAAATTTATTGGTGAAACAACAACAAATATGAATAAGTCTGATAGTGTATACAAAATTTTCTTCTATAATTTATACCATCTAACCAACAACATAATACTCAATTTTAACTTGTTTATGCATGATACATCACAGAATATAAGTTTTTTTTTTGTTTTTTTTTTTTTAATTAAATGATTTGATATGTAATTGAAACTTTATTCCTTTTTGCAATGTGGGACTCAAAGTTTGATACTCCATAGTAACTCTACACAAGTTACTAAAGACATAACACCTTTTGTTTTTTTTAATCTTTTCATAGCAAGTATAGCTAGCGTAACAAAGTGGAATTGATAAAATATGCAAAGATAGATGCCAAAGGTTTGCGAAAGACAATTGAGTTTGATATTCATCTCTAGTCGTAAGAGTGTTTCTTGTTTAAGACTAAACTGGTAAATTTTTATCAAGTTATAAGAAGATTACATATTCGTTTTGCGTTCTTCTTGTATGTGTAGCAGTGGCGGAACTTGGCCATTTATTTTGGGGGGCCGAATCGGAGATTTATTTATAACCTCAACTAAATTACCCCTAAAACCTACAATATTTACATTAGGTGTCGTAAATTTTGGGGGCGGGACCTCCCCGCCTCATAAAGATGAGCCCCGATGTGTAGTTCGCAACATGAAAATGGTACAAATTTTTGTGGTTTGTTTGATTATTTGCTAAATTAAAAGTCATAAGTTTTTCTTTATACGTATAGAAATAGTTCACTTTAAAATCAAAATCAAATTGAAAAGTCACGTGAAAGGCCTATTTGTTTGTTTTGTATACTCAATAAGTGTTTAAACAATGTGATTATGTAAATATCAATGTTAATCGAAAAGAACATCACACTCACGACTTTTTCTTTTATTAAGTCATGCTATGAAATAAGTCAATAACAAACAAATTTGCACCAACTTATAAAATTAAGATTTTTTGCAAAATAACCAAGTCTAAATCAAACGATGTATATACATAAACTTAACAAATTAATACTCAGTACTTTTCTCATTTATGACGGTTAAGGCACTTCAAGAATTTATTTTTTTAAACAAAGAAATTGAGAATTTGTATAAATTGCTGACTAATTTACTTGAGCATTATTATCGTTTTTTCTCATTTATGACAATTAAGGCACGTAAAGAATTTATATGTTTAAACAAAAGAAAAAAGAATGAGAATTTGTATAAATTGTTGTCTAATTTTACCTCGACATTATTATCGTTAACAACATTAAGTAACAAATAGCCACCAACATAATACTAATCTCACACTAGAAACTCTTTTTCAACCACAGTGTATAACGAAGTAAAAACTTGTTCCTTCACCCGATATGGGATTGCAAACATAATTTAGCACCCTATATTCAAAAAAGTTAGACCAAATATATAAATACAAACAAGCCAAATCAAAATCACCAAATAAACACATACTATTCTGTCATATTTATTCATTTATAATTTTTTTTGCTAATTAGAATTTATAAATTAAACGACTTGTAAACACAACCACTACTTCCTAATCACACTAATTATAATTAAAAACTCAAATCTATCGTCTAGTGAAATATTTTAAATAATCTATATACCTATAATGTTGCTCTCCAACTCAAAATGGCGGTGTCATTTTGAGTTGGACAATCTTTCATTCACTCTAGTTCGTCTTCATTTGAGATGAAACATGAACTATTTACTGTTACATAATAATGGGTGATATAACTTGCAAGTTAAGCTTTTAAAAAATCTAAAATCATCTCAAGTTCTCTGTGACAATCTCACATAGGTAACAAATCTCGTATTGGTAAAACACTCAAACCGTTTTCATTTTGTTATTTTGTTTTGTATCTTGAGATTAGTTGGAGTATATATATGAACCTTAAACAATATGAGAAATGAGTTAATTTGCTATATGGTGCCTTTGATACACAATTTTTATATTATATGTGATGTTACAATGCTTATGTTTAAAGTTGAATTGAAATTGTAATTAATAAAACTATGTGCGATGTTGGTACATTTGTTGAGACACTTTATGAGGCAAAGTTATTTATATTTTTGACGAGTTTGTGAATGCATATAAATCGTTAACTATTATTACATTTTGAGCATTATATATTAATTTATACAATGCCAAAGATGTGAATAGCCAACGATATAATATCATTCTAAAACTTGTTTATAGTTGCCCAAAATACAATATAAGTAGGTGAAAAATCTTATCTTCACCCGATGTGATATACTTACAACATTGCACTTCAGTTTGATTAAGTGGAGCTTTGATATGAGAACGAAACATTTGTATATATACATCTTGGTGCTCTCCAAATCAAAATGGTGGTGTCATTTTGAGTTAGACAATCTTTCATTCACTCTAGTCGTCTTCATTTGAGACGAAACATGAACTATTTACTCTTACATAATAATGGGTAATATAAGTTCCAAGTTAAGCTCTTGAAAAATCTGAAATCATCTCAAGCTCTCAAATTATGACAATCTCACATAGGTAACAATCTCGCATTGTTAAAACCAGTTTTCATTTTGCTATTTTGTTTTGTATCTCGCATTCGGGTATAATCCCTTTAACCAAAAAAATTGTTTTGTATCTTGAGATTACAGGTTCTGGTTGTAGTATATGAGCCTTAAACAATATGAGAAATGAGCTAATTTGCGATGTAACAAGTAGGGTTGGATCAGTTGGAAAACCCCTTGCCTCTCAACCGAGAGGTCAGGGGTTCGATCCTCACTCCCTACGAAAGGCCGAGAAGCCTCTCTACCTTAGGTAGGAGTAAGGATGTCTATATCTTAACCTCCCCCATACACCGAAAACGGTATTGGGTACCCATATATATAAGCTAATTTGCGATGTGGTGCCTTTGAAGATATGAAATGATTGTCTCAACGCAACTCGACTTATGGTGGTCGCTCAATGTGACAACAAGGATCATTATAAAGCTTCATCAATTTCTTTAGTTGCTATTATTATTTTCACAATCAGATCCCAAATCATCTCTTATTGATTCATTCATAATTAATATTCGTTCATAACCATGTACGCTTGCTTATTTCTTTTCATTTTTACAAAATATAAGAAGTCATTGCTATTGTTTTTTGCTTTATAAATGACGTAATTAGTTACAACATAATACAAAAATGTTATGAGTTCTAAGCTCAATCGAGGCATGCATAAATTACGATATGATTCAACAATGTAAATAATGTAAATATGCCATTTTTTCTAAATTTCTTTTTAATAAGTTAATGAATTCTCTACAACATGCTATTATTATTTACTATAGGGCCGTTCCAGAATTTATTAAAATTTTGAAAGCCTTGAACAAAATTATATAAAAAAGTCTTTTGAGAGGTAACGTTATATATATAAAGTATCACCGTTTATAAGATATAATTCAATTAGTTATCTAAACGTTTTAACATATAACTCATCTAAGATATTGTCTCATCTGAATATTTTTTCTTCGTGAAAAATATATGTACACATGCATATAATTATTAACGGCCCAAAGTTTGGGGCTTCTAAAATTTTGGGGCCTGAGCGGTCGCTCACCTTGCACACCCTCAAAGACGGCTCTCATTTACTATAACAATAAAGTGACATAACTAGCCAATGACATAGAGTCATTTTTTTAAATGAACACTTTACATAAACCATTGCCAAAACAAAACACTTTCAAAAGGATTTATCAAAATCGACGAAGCGAGCAAAACATTTGGCGAGCAAGCATTTGCTCACCATTTTCTTTGTCTTTTGGCCAGAACGACGAGCAAAACATGGGGCGAGCAAGCATTTTTCTCTCCATGTTCTTTGTCTTTTAGGGAAAACTGTTTGTCTTCTTCTGAAAATGGCGAGCAAAAGGGGAGGGCCAGCAAAATCAATATGCTTGATGTGACGATTTTGATAAATCTCTAAAAAATGTCGGTTTTTGTAATTCTTATTGAGAAGTGTTCATTCTAGTAATTAATTAAATGACATAACCCTAGTTTTAGCCTAACGAGTTCAAGAACACAATGTAAGAAAAGGGTTCATAACTAATATATATTTGGAAACGAGTGCAATTGTTTTTGCTTTAACAACGAAATTAGTTCACTCCTCAATTGAGACGTTTATGAGATATTACTTTAATGCTAACCTCTCAGCTTATAACACCACGAGTTGTAGATAGGCAAAAACTTTTTCTTAAGTAATTGATATTCTTTTGCTTTAACAAGTGACTTAATTAGCTTTAACATTAATTAACTATAATCTAATACAAAGACGTGTAAACAATTTTAATTTTCTCAAAAAGTAATCATAAATTATTCAGAACATAGTTTAAGAAAGAAATTTATTTTTGTAACAAAAAATATGAATTATAAATTATTCTGAACATAGTTTAAGAAAGAAATTTATTTTTGTAACAAAAAATATGAAAGTATGTATAAATTGTTGATTACATGTACAAGGGCTACTATATTTTCTTGTATAATACAATAGCAAGTTACACATCTAACCACCAACATAATACTTACTTTCAATTTAGCTATGCATTATACATCAAAGTATATATCTAGATAAAAATTTGTTCTTTTGCAATGTGGGATCCGAAGCCTGAATACCCCATAGGTCCATACTGACTCTACACAAGTTTCTAAATACATAACACGTTTTGTTTCCTAACCTTATGATAGCAAGTATAAAGTAACAAAGTGGAATTGAGAAATTGTACGAAGTGAGATTCCTAAGTTTGCGAAAGACGATTGAGTTTGATATCATCTGGAGTCATTAGAGTGTTTATTGTTTTGGATAGAACTGTAATTTTCTATCAAGTTACAAGATTACATATTCGTTTTGCATTCTTCTTGTATGTGTACCCACAAACATAATAAATTAATACTGGTAGTTTTCTCATTTATGACAATTAAGGCACGTAAAGAATTTAATTGTTTAAATTAAAAAAATTTGAGAATTTGTATAAATTGCTAACTTAATTTTTGCTCGCATTATTATCGTTAACAATGTTGAGTTACAAGTAGCCACCAACATAATACTAATTTCATAATGCCAACTCTCGTCCAACCAAAGTATATAACCAAGTAAAAGTTTGTTCCTTCACCCGATATGAAATATCAAACATAATGTAGCACCCCATAGTCTAAAGAGTTGACCAATATATCAATACAAACAAGCAGAATCAAAATTGTGGAGTTTGTTAGACTCCTTGAGATCGTTTTGAGCCTTAGGGTTTAACAATAACAATTGTTATACGCAGCGGAACATAGAACAAAACATTAATTGTTATTGACACAAGGTTTATATTAAATAATCACTCCAAGCCCCAAATATTATTTGATCAGAATAATACAGTTACACTAAACTTGTAACAGGGATCAAAGATCCTTGAGGCTAAACTAAACAAACTCTAACCCTAGACGTTTATAGGAACACGTCTAGGTTACACACACACCTTTAGTCGACTACATCTTGGAAGACATGATTATTAAACCTACACCCCATGTCCTCTTTATATACTAGAGGATTAGGGTTTACAAATCTCTACTATGGACTAATAAATAAAACTTCTTTTGCAAGAAAGTCCCTCCATCTTTTTGTAGGTTTCATCTTTGTCACTTTAAGTCCTTGATGTTTCATTCTTTATTGTTTTGTATCATTAAATCAATAAACCCAACAATCTTCCCCTATTTGATGATGACAAAACAAACACGGTTCTTGTACGAACTTCCCTAGACGAAGTAACAGAAGTTGAGATAATTAAATCTCACCATGAATGAAACATTCTTGTCTTCCTTTGTCTTCCCCTTAATCCATGCCATGCCACTCTAACATCTCTTCCCCTTTTTGTTATCAACAAATAGAGAATGTAAACAGTAGAAACTTCCCCTTGAGTGGTGCATGAACATCAAATGATTCTTCAAATATGTAAGCTCCTTGTAATGATCACTTGTGAAGAAAACCAAATATAACTAACTTGATGAAGAAGTAAAATAACCCAAACTTGTATCTTATGTCTTGTTTATCCACGTGACATTGAACTTATACCGCTAACCAAAAATATAAGTAGATCGCAACCTCTTGACAAAATCCGCATCTTCAATGAGACACTGAGCACTACAATGTAACTCCTTTAAGTGATAGTTAACTAGGTCTTCATCCATCCACCCCTTGACCTATGAAAACTAGATTTTGCAAGTCTTCGTCAACATCCTTTAAGCACGAACAAGTTATCTACAAAGTATAACACCCACTTTGAGATATGATAAGAACACAAACCTGTGAAATTCAACTACAACATCAAATAAATGATATTCAACCGTCTTCGTAATCAACTAGTCCAATAAACCAAATACGACCTTTTTAAAACTTTTAAGAACAAATTCCAAACTTCTTGTGTGTGTGAACCAATAACCTGTGTGTGTCGCCAAAAATCTTCAAACCATACGAAAACCAAAACCATAACCATGTACTAGAATACCACCAAACTATTTTTGAGATATGATAAGATCGTTTATAAGCTCAGCTAGGGATAACAATAACATATACATACGCAGCGGATAAATCAAAAAATAATTGTTATTGACACAAGGTTTTCATTCACTAACACTAACTAATCTTAAACGTTTATAGGAACACGTCTAGACTACTAACTAATAACCTAGGCGTTTACATGAACATACGCCTAGGACACACACACACTTTAGTCGACTACATTATTGAAGACATATTTAAAACCTACACCCCATGTCCTCTTTATATACTAGAGGATTAAGGTTTACAAATCTCTACTAAGGACTAATAAATAAAACTTCTTTTGCAAGCAAGTCCCTCCATCTTTTTGTAGGTTTCATCTTTGTCACTTTAAGTCCTTGATGTTTCATTCTTTATTGTTTTGTATCATTAAATCAATAAACCCAACAAAAATCACCAAATAAACACATACTATTTTATCATATCTTATTCATTTATAATTCTTTTTAGCT
Source organism: Chrysanthemum lavandulifolium (assembly GCA_022545495.1). Classification (NCBI taxonomy): domain Eukaryota; kingdom Viridiplantae; phylum Streptophyta; class Magnoliopsida; order Asterales; family Asteraceae; genus Chrysanthemum; species Chrysanthemum lavandulifolium. Next base: position 306,407,899 of record CM040238.1, read on the forward strand.
AATCAGAATTTATAAATTAAACAACTCGTAAACACAATCACTACTACATAATCACACTAATCATAATCAAAAACCCATATCTGTCATCTAGTGGATAAGTGGATAAGATATCTAGATTTTTTTAAATGATCTATATACCTAGAATGTTACTCTCCAACTCAAAATGGCGGTGTCATTTTGAGTTGGACAATCTTTCATTCACTCTAGTTCGTCTTCATTTGAGACGAAACATGAACTGTATTACTGTTACATAATAATGGGTAACATAAGTGCCAAGTTAAGCTCTTGAAAAATCTTAAAGCATCTCAAGTTCTCAATCTTTGGTTAAACCGCTTCATTTTGCCATTTTGTTTTGTATCTTGAGATTACAAGTTCTGGTTGGAGTATATGGGCTTAAAGCTCCAAACGTTCAGATTCAAGAACACTACCATGGTGAACCATTTGCTTACTCTTTGGAAGATGCCTAAGACGTTTAGGCTTTATGGTTCTTGATCTTTTGTGCTCAATGTTACACGTCTCTACATCGACTTTTCGTGGTTTTGTTGGAAGATCTCGTCGAGTTATGGTCCAAGATTGGAGTTCAAGCGAGATATGTACTCTTTGTCCTTCTCCAGGTTTTCCCATTGGTTTTCTCTTGGGAATGTTTTAAAGGGGATCTCATGTGGTATCATTATACTTCTTTTGTGTGGTTGGCAAAGCGGGGAGATGGTCTATGTTTTGTGCGTTGATTCATATCTGTTTTTTTTATTTCTATATGTGATTAGTCATTTATCGTTTTCGTGGCATGTCACAAACGATTAGTGGTTGTTCAAGCTCTGCTTGAGGTCAATGTGAAACCTCTGTCACATTCAATTGTACTTAAACTTTATGTGATTAATATACTTTACCGGGGTAACCCTTTACCAAAAAAAATAAGGGCCTTAACAATATGAGAAATGAGTTCATTTGCGATGTGGTGCCTTTGTAGGTATTGCTAATGATTGCCTCAACACATCTCCACCTTGCAATGGTGGCCGCACCAACATTAAGATGGAAATAACCTTCATCGCCATTCTTTAGTTGTTTCTTTTTTTTTTCCACCCTAAAACTTATATAAATTAACTAGTTTAAACCTTCACGCGCACGGGGGCTTTGACATAAGTCGCACTAGTGGGGTTTAGACATAAGTTGCAATAACATAGTTATAAAATTAAGATTTTGTTAATGCCCTAATCATAGCAATATACTTATCTTTCAAAAAAAATAAAGTTACTCTATTAATACGTGCTCTTTACAACCTGATAGCAACGATCACCTCATGGTTGATTAACAAAGAAATATAGAAATAAACACATATCCCATGACAGTTCCAACTTGGGTTGCTCCCTTTCAAGCCTTATTGTCTTAATTGAAAGCCTATTAGATCATGATCAAGGTCGAAGGTTGAATTTGTACGATTTCCACTTTCAATGGGAAAGGACTAATCTGTCACATGCTAATAATGGTCTTTTGAATTTAATATCTGACAATAACAGAAAGTGGTTGGTCTCACCCTCACGTCAAAATAAGAGAGATTTTGCTAGCCTTAGTAGTAAGGAGGAAAGTTATACAACATAGTTTCGAGTTCATACATTTTGAGCGCTTTTCATGAGAGAAGCAAAATAAACCTCTCTCCTTAACGCATCACTTTGGCGGTCATTTTCATGTCCTCCTTCGAGAAGGACATAAACTTAAAAAAGTCTTAGATTGCATATAAATCGTTGGCTACTATAATTGCTGAGTTATATATTAATCTTTAATAAGAAATAGCCAACAACATAATATCACTATGAATCTTTTTTTAGAAAGGCAATAACTTTTATTAAACCTCACAAATAGGCCAAAATTACAATACATGGCATCCCTTCTCACTTAAACAAGCTAATTAAATGAGAAAGGGACCTGTTAGGAATTAGAAATTCCCGGTATTAAAGAGTCGGTCACCTCAAGTATATGTAATCGTTAGAAAGCTCGTAGTCGTAGTTCTTTTAAGTTAAGTAGTAATTTAGTTAAGCAACACCGTGGAGGACGGACGGGTCTTTACCCACTGTATGCCTGATCCAGCCCAAAGTGTGGCGATTTGTGTAAGACTATAAATACTCTCTACCTCCCAAGGTAGAGTTGGAGCTCATAATAATATCTTTCACTTTCTCTCACTAAGTTCCCTAAACCTCTAACTTTCTCTCTAGAATTCCATCTATATGCTACTTTGTGTTATGGTTTGATGTGTATGTGAAAAGTTATATCTTACAATTGGTATCAAGAGCCATGGTTAGATCATATCTTGCACATCTTTGGATTTATAGTGGTTTTTAGGTGGTTTTTGAGTTTGAAAAAGTTTAGTGGTTTTTGCATCATTTGGTTGATTTCTTGTGTTAAAGTTTGAATTTTGTTGGTACTTTTATGTTTAGAATCATCAAAAGTGTTTAGGTTTTCATTTGGTAAGCTTGAATCATCTTGGTTGGGTTGTTTTTGGATTGAAAAGTGAAGGTTATTTGGTTTTTCAAGCTAGCGACTTAGCTCTCGGAATAGTTTCTTGGTAGCGACTTGCTTCACAAAATTGTAGCGAGTTACAGTGTTAAATCTAGCGAGTTAGACCTAGCGAGTTAAAGTACAAGTAGTGGACTCTCCACTACGAGTAGCGACAGTGGTAGCGACTTGGTGCAGAGCGAGTTGCTCTTTAGCGACTTGTATCTCTAGCGACTTGTGTGGCAATTCTTTGCCAAAATTTTGCTAGCGACTTGAGGGTTAGCGAGTTACTACTTAGCGACTTGCTTTTTGTCTAGCGACTTGGGACTCTAGCGACTTAGTGGTGTAGCGAATTAGTTGTTAGCGACTTGGTTCAAGAATTCGTAGCGACTTGGTTGATTTTTCCCGTCAAAACTTCAAACGGCCATAACTTTTGAACCGTAACTCCGTTTTCGTTCTACCCATCAAAGCGACCGTGAGCGAGGAGAATGGCACACGAATAAACTAAAGTTCATTCGGGTCAACCTTCGAGGTCTAAATCCGCTCCGAACAGAAGTTATTGAGGTTTTAAGTTTTTGACCTAAATTTCTCGGGAAAAGCGGGCATAAACCAATCGAATCACAACCAAACAACATCTCTGCTAATCCTTGAACAATCTAAAGTCCTATCACACAATCGTCCTTCATTGTATCGATCCATCAGTCATCTTAACACATCATGTCTTACTCTCTTGACCCGGTGATCTCGAAGTGCTTAAATTGTATGATCTTGTGGATAATAATGATAATGGATGCTACACCGAGCGATTAAAGGCGTTTGAATTAAACAATGAGGATGTGAGATCTTCATGTTCGGTATAATGAGAATGCCACGCAAATGGAATGCGACATTGAGCCATATCGACTACTTCATCCGCACCTCATACAATTGTTATCCATAGTGGGATCGAACATGTAGTGCTCTTTTCCGCGGGACTTACCTACATTGACAAGAAGCTTCTTTGTTGAACTTAGAACATTTAAAAGCTGCAACTTACTAATGAAGAGGTTCAAAAGGATGATTCGGTCAGACTCTTCAAGTAATCTACAAACAATTTCAACCATTCATCGGTGGGGAATATTGATTACAATCAACACTTGTTGGAATTTCCTTCAAAAACATCTTTGGAATGGAAATTCAGAATTCATTGAGACATTTATCCAACTCATGGATAATATGAAAAAGTTCATTGAAGAATCGCACAAAAGAATGAAGGCGTGAATGAGTGTCGGTGCGGTTGAAAAATTGTTGTGATAAGTTGGGTAATGTATCCGGTGAAGAATCGGGTGGTCTTGAATGCGAATGTTAGAAAACAAATAATGATGAGTCGGACAATGCTAAAATAGAATCTTCATGCTCATGTCCACAAGAGAGAGGTGCACCAGTCACAACCCGTGCAAGCTAATGCAAAGGAACGCTACATGGAAGCTTCGGATGTACCCAAGATAGAGATGCACCGCCACAACTGTGCTGCGTTAATGCAGAGAAACTTGCATGAAAGTTCTGCAGTACCTAGGTATGCATCTTCTTCTCAAAATGATGATTATGGATTGCATGAGTACCGCATTTGTGCTCGATGATTCCTTGACCTTGAACTCAATACCTATAAGGATCAAGTTGCCATATCTGAACAACGTGCTAAGTTTGAACTTACCACTCGTGAGCGCGGGAGATGGATATCCAAATGCGTACAATTATTAGAAAAAGTAATTTTAGAGAAGAAGTATTAAAACAAGAGTTAAACTCCTTACAAGAAAAGCTTTCCAAAGCGCTAAGCAAAACACGAACTTCAAGAAAATGTTAAAATGCTTAAGCAAGAATTCAAAGCTAAGGAATCAAAACTTTTGAATGATTTTTCCAATCTAAAACTTTGAAAACAAGCTTGAAAATAAGTTATGCGTACAAGGAATACCATTCAAAGCGCTCACATGATCACTAAGCATCGAGTCTTAAGCGATAAGCATAGCATTCCCCTTGTTGAGGAACCAAATCCAGAGGTAATTAAAAGGCTAGAAATGCTCATAAGGTGCTTTATGATGGTAATGAAATCCTTAAGCCTGGCGGAAACCTAGTTGCGTTGAGTGCCGAGGAAGATAAGAAATGCGATGAAGTCACTAGGGAGAAAATGAATAAGAAGTTAGAAGATCCTAAGTGTAAAAGAATAACATAACGATCAAACCCCATAATTACACTAAAGAAAATTGGATCTCCTTGAACAAGTTTAAGCCTCGGACTCTATTAACCCCGAACAAGTGTTCGAAAAAGGATATGGAAATGCAAAAGTGAAAATCTTGTTGAAAAGAATCCCCTTGTAGAGAAGCGCCTAAATCAACTGTGTATCCTCCTAATACACCAATGCACTTAGTTCCTAGATCTCTTGCCACTAAAAGCAAGACCTTAATCGATGAATATGTTATCTTTCAACTATTTGTTGATTTTGAGAAAACTTGTAAGAAAAGGATCACACCACGGTATAAGCGAAGGGAAAGGGGTTTGAGCAAACTAAAGAATGCTATTTAACTAAGGTCATGCCTTTCTTTAAACAACTAAAAGATCAATTTGAGAGTCTTAAAAGGGGCGCATTCGATATTAAAGAAATGGAAAAGGTATTTGATGCAATGATTGTTGAGGTTAGTGACTATGAGAGAATTAAAATATAGTGAGATTGAAAGGAAGAACTTGCATACTTTGAATGAGAATCGATTTGAATGTATTGCTCAAGATGTGTTTTCATCGCTACAAATTGTTCCATTAATGCTTCTCAATTTCATGAATTATCTGTTGCTCGAAAGTCTCCCATGATCGTGTCATTGAGCTTGAAACAACAAATTCAAAATTGCATGAGAAAATAGAAACGGGATGATCATGATAACTTGGTCAAACATTATTCTAAATTAGAAGTTGAACATCTTGCTTTGCAATTAAAACATCAACATCTCAAAGAAAATGTTAAAACCTCAAATATCAAGACATCCTCGATGCTCCCTGAGTTTGATGCGAGTTTTGAAATTAGCAAGCGTGATGAACAAATTCGAGCTCATTATAACACGATCAAAGATTGAAAGCCCAAATTTCACAGCTAAAGGTGAAAAGAAGGATGTGTTGGTTCCCATATGCCTCCACCTTTAGATTCTCGAATTTCCAACTTCAAAACATAATTGATAACTTGCAAAAGGAAAATGATTGTTTTAAATTTGAAATTTCAAAGGTTAATGATCAAAACAAAGAGTTATGTGATTCATTTAAAGTTAATCATGATAAACAAATTGAAAAGATAACTTCTTTACTTAACGATATTGAGAATCAAGCGTGAGGTGAAAGGAAAGTTGCCAATCCCAAATTGCAAATACTACATTCCTAAGGTTTACGCTTGTGATAAATATGCTATCGATATGTTATATATTCCCGCCCATTAGGAATAATGAACTTGCACATAAAGCATATCTCTCATACCTTAAGGAAAGTTTGAAGGGTCTCCGTGAGATTGTTGAAGATGAAAGATTAGAAAAACCTTTTGATAGTACTATAGCCTATGCTGCATGGATGCCAAACGATCTCGGGAACTCTTAGAGTATGTAATTGTCACAAGTCCGAAATCTAGCAATAGGCGAGATAGAATAGTTGTGCCTTGTTCTATGCCTAAAGCCAAGCATGTGACCCTTGATATGCCTTGTTCCATGTCAAAATTCAAGCAAGCAACCTTTGATGTGCCTCCTAGAACTTGGATCCAGCACTTCTAGACCGAAATGCAGAAAGTAGTGAAGCCATGTAATGTTCCCATCGTTACTTCTCGAGATGTTAAGATTGACACTAAAGCTAGCGGTCAAAACCTAGAAGCAATGCAAAGAAGGATAGGATTACGCAAACTAAAAGTGTTCATGATAAGGAAGTGAAAGAACACCATAGGGACAAGAAGTTTGATTTGAACAAAAGAATCGTGTTAGTTCTAGTATTAGCTCTAAGCTTCTGAAATTAATTCGAGGCCTCATCTTTGTCGCAAAACATGTAAAAATGTTTATTTTCCGGTAATCATGATAAATGTGATGTGTTATTTACGAGGTCTAAGATTCATAACCCGATTAAGAAAGTTTGGAGAGTGAAACAGTTAAGCAATCTTGAAACCTACGGGGAATGTGTTTACAAATGTAGGATTTCGTTGGAAGCCCACGGTCGAATATTAATGAATGGCAAACCTTACCCCTTAGCTAGATCCACTATGCCTAGAATAGTGCTGTTAGGTTTGGAAGCCAGCGGTAGAATAATCCCATTAAGCACAAAATATCATTTGACTAAATCGATGCTTCTACTAGTTCGACTCCTAGGGATAATGCCATTGCATCTAGGGTTTCTGCGATTCAAAGGCTTTTGTGCTAACCAAAAGGAACCCATCGACGTGGGGATCCAATGTTTCCAATTCTCTGTCTTCGTCATTGTCCAAAGCGGTCGTACAAATCGTCCCTTGGTATTTGGATTCGGCGGCTCTAAACATATGACAGGCTCTTAACAATGACGTCTGCTCACATCGATTCGGGCCTCGTGCTTCATCATTATGGCGTCGGAATAACACTTGGGCCCGTTCCTCATAGAAAAGAAAAGTGTACGCTCTTACGTAGCTTTATCTTGATCAATGAGAAATTCTCTCATGAATGGCCATACTCATCTACATTCTTCATCAACAAGCTTCATGTTTTTCCACACTCATTCGGTCATCAAGTGGAACTACGTTCATTGGTGTATACTCTTATTCAATTGTTAAATCAAAAATGGCAACCGGATGCAATTTTGAGGGGAGAAGAGTGAATATACTACATGATGATGGATGTTTGAATAATGGTTATCGACTTAATTGATTTGATGATGATGAGTGTATATTCTTTTGATGAAGAGTGAATATACTAAGGATAAGCGGGATTCATAGTTTTGATTTTGATGACTCTCCTCCAACGCCTAATGCTTCACTTACTAAGGATAATTGGGAATCAATGTTTGGGATTCATTGTTTTTCAAAGATAGGTTTGATGAGTACTTTCAACCTTGACGAATGTTGATCATCCACTTCTAAAGCTCATGCTCGGTTTCTATTGATTCAACTGGTTCACCATCTAAAAGTACTTCTTGGAATTCTCAAGAAACCTTATCTCCGGTTATTTCACAAGGCGTTTATAATGACTATCATGATATTGTAAGTTGCACTATTGAATAATGATCCGCTCTTTGGTATTCACTGTGCCAAATCTTCACGGATTATTGTTCCTCTCATTGTGCGCTATAAATCAACCACATGAACATTAAGGAAAATGACTACCTCATTCGCTCGAAGACATTTGTGGTGAATCTTCCGGATCGGTCTCTACATGTATACCTTTAGGAAGAATGCATTAATGTCGAAATCATTTGTCCGGTTCATTCGGTGGATCGACGTACATCCGATTATACGTTTATTCACGTGTTGGGCATTTGACACAAGCGATTACTTGAGTTAATCAATTATCACTTATTTGAGATTGAAGTTAAAATTCACAAAGGCGAGCTTAAGATACAAATGCATGGAATTCTTCTTGATTTCAAGTTTGGTATATCGGGTTTTCTTTATCGGTGATCACTTCAAATTGTCTACATATGGGTTGATAAAGATAGTCGAGAGAGTTTCTATCATTTGTGGTCCTATGGCTCTGGACACTCGATTCGGGACCCGCACTTCAAAACAGTCCCATTAGTTCATCCCTTATACCAAATTCTTCTCCGAAACTCCATATGTACCTCCATCGATGTTGATTTAAAGAAATTGTTTGATCCCATGTTTGATGAACATTATGAGCCAAGTGCTAATGAACTGAAAATTCCTACTTGAGGTGCTCATATTCCTATGAATGACGTCAATCCTTCAATCTCAATATCATTAAGTCAAGAAGCGCTGCTGCTGATCACTCTGTCTCATCAACAAATCATCAAACTTGAGGTACATCATGGAACTATATGCGGTATCAATGATGAAGTTAATCCCTTTGCTACTCACGAAGATGCTCCATTTGTGTATTTGCTCACGAATCTTCATCGAACCATCTTCTTTAGGAGACATCAACTCGCTACTTGGTCCCTCAACCAGCGCCACATGAACACCTCGGAAAATGGACTCACGATCATCCATTGGACAACATCATTGAAATCCCTCTCGTCATGTATCCACATGTACAACTTGCAACCGATGCCTTGTGGTGCTTCTTCAACTCCGTACTCTCTAAGATCGAACCAAAAGATGTTAACCGCCATGAATGAAGACGGTGGTTCAATGCCATGCAAGAAGAAATTCATGAGTTTGATCGACTTGATGTATGGGAGTTAGTACTGCTCAGTTGTGCAATGATTATTGCTCTAAAATGGATTTTCAAAGTGAAACTTGATGAGCATGGTGATGTGTTGAAGAACAAGGCTCGATTAGTTGCTAAAGGATACCGTCAAGAGGAGGGTATAGACTTTGAAGAATCTTTTGCTCCGGTTGCTCGAATCGAAGCTATCGAATCTTTTCGGCTAATCTTGCTAGTAAGAACATGGTGGTATATCGGATGGATGTAAAGGCGGCATTTACGAGCGGAGATCTTAAGGAAGTTGTCTCGTCGACCAACTGAAGGATTTGTGAACCAAGAACATCCTACTCACGTTTATCGTTTGAAGAAGGCTCTTTACGGTTTAAAGCAAGCTCCAAGGGCATGATATGATACACTATCAAAGTTTCTTCTATCAACCGGATTCATCAAAGGAGCGATTGATCCTACATTGTTCACCGTGAAGTCGAGCAAACATTTGATTCATGTTCAAATTTATGTTGATGATATTATATTTGCCTCGACCGACCCAATGGAATGTGATCGTTTTCTAATGAAATGAGTTCAAAGTTTCAAATGTCAATGATGGGACAAATGTCATTTTCTTGGGATTACAAATTTCACAAAGTCCGGAGGCATTTTCATAAATCAATCTAAATATGCAATGAGAGATTTTAAAGAAATTTGGATTTGATTCAAGTGACCTGTTGACACCCCATGATTGACCGAACCAAACTAGATGAGGACCTCTCGGGGATCATGATTGACCAAGCGAAATATAGGAGTATGATTGGATCACGATGTATCTCATCGCTAGTAGACGGACATCTTGTTCTCTGTGTGCATGTGCTAGATACCGAGCTAAGCCTACTAAAAGCACCTTGAAGCGAGTTAAGCGGGTCTTCGGTATCTCGAGGAACCATCAATATGGGACTATGGTACCGAAGGACACGGTATGTCACTAACGACCTATCGATCTTGATCATGCGGGTTGTCAAGATACACGTCAAATACGTGCTGGAGGTGCTCAGTTTTGGGTGATAAGCTTGTGGTGGTCTTCAAAAAGCAAATGAGTACTTCTATTTCCTCTGAGAGGTGAATACATAGCCATGTCATCTTTTGTGCTCAAATCTTATGGATGAGATCTCAATTATCGACTATGGCTTTGAATTCAACAAAATCCTACATCTTGTGATAATAAAGTGCTATTGCTCTCTCATGCAACAACGTTCAACACTCAAGAGCAAAGCATATCGACATTCGACATCATTTCATCGGGGAACAAGTGGAAAAGGTGTGGTGGAACTATATTTTGTGAGGTCGAATATCGGTTAGCGGACATCTTCACCAAAGCTCTTCCAAGAGAGCGTTTTGAGTTTATTCTTCCACGTCTTGGTTTGAAAAGCCTTCAACGAAACTCTCAAAGCGTCTTGAGGAGGAAGGCGAGGAGTAAAGGTCTTTCTTCATCTATCTCTTGTAAATATTTATTTGAAAATCAAAATACAAAATTATAAAACCTTCAAAATCAAATAGAAAAATATAAAACTTTCAAAATCCATAAAAATTTGAAAATTGAAAAATCTTCAAAAATATTGTCATTTGTCATGTTTCTCTCGATTCGATTATATCTACGGTCTTTGTCTTGTCATTCAAAGAATGACACGGGACTTTAGATATTGTTCGAATTTTCATTTAAAAAAAAAAAAAAAAAAAAAAAAAAAAAATTTGAGAGAAAGAAAATGGTTTATTGTCATCTCGGGCAATAACCGGTTTTAAAGAAAGAACGAGCCATGTGTTACCATGTTTTCAAATCCTATGCTCGATTCTATAAACTCCTATCTGCTTGAAAACTAAATGCTTTGAAAAATAACTCAATCTCTATTTTGATAATCATCGGGACTTATTTGTCAAAATCTCTATCTCTCAATCAACAACCTCGTCATTGATTGAGGGAGAATGATTTCAATTAAATTAAAAATTATTTGGCATTAAATTGTTTTCAAAAGATATACATGCATGTTTTATAAATGGGTTTAAAGTCTTAAAATCCGATCCTTATCGGTTCAAACGCTTTCACAATCAAGTCACAATTCTCCTAAAAGCTTTCAAAATCAATTTAAATCTATACGAGATCACAAATCTCAAATGATTTGATAATTGTGATCGGGAGAATGTGTGATTTAAATTAGATTTAAAGCGATGTTAAGGTAAATGGTTTCACATGAATGAACATCTTGTCCCTCCCACATGTGACAAAGCGATTTCAATTTTTCAATGCACATGTTGAGGGGAGCACCTATCTTAAACCTATGATTTGAAACGTGATCATTTATTTCAATGTGCGGGTCCCTCTAGTATGTGCAAAACTCTTTTCAAACCTCAAGGCACATATTGAGGGGAGCAAAATTCATGGAAACCTCATCCTTCCGGAAATGTTATACCCACTTGATCATTGAGGGAAGTGATGTTGATATCTTTAGAAAATTGTAATCAAAGAAGTTAATTCTTCCTCTTGCCTCCATGTGCTTAACATTTCTCAAATACTTGATGCACATGTTGAGGGGAGTTCTCGTTCTAAAATATCAAAAACAATTCGGTACAAAATGCTTTGATTATATATCACAAGTATCGAATTGATTTTCAAATGGTTTTCAATTGGATCCAATGGCGGATGAACAATACCAAATTGACCGACCAACTTTACTTTATGTGCGGTGATATAAGGATGATAAGGTTAGGTATTGGTTCCCATGATCCGCCGACCGGAGGGATCTACCGAGGACAATCCACTAGTTAGTGTAGAAGTCCTTAGGTATGATGATAAAAGGAGAAAAGTGAGATATGGGAAGAGTGCGGACTAAGACCGAGCTAGTCTTGGAATAAACCCAACAAGGTAATAGCTATGAAGTCTCGGTAAGCATTGAAGGGTTGAAGAATTAAAAGAATTGAATGAAAATAGGGTGAAAACAAATAGCCTCCATTAATTCAACCTTAGAGGCGTAAACGGGTTCACTTCATATACTAACGATGGTAACATCGATATTGAAGACAAGACGTCATGGACCCGGTGGACGACCTTGCACTTCAACTTTCCAAACCACTCAAGTTCCTCTTAAAGGGCTTGTTTCATTCTCACGGGAACCGACATTATCTATCGACTTTCTCTTAGAGATGGTTGATATTGAAGAAGGAGACCCTCTCCTAGTCTCCGTTATAGGATCCAAATATGCACAAATTGAGTCTAGAGCCACGAGATCATCAATTAATCTCACTAGGACACTTTCAATGAAGACTCTCTGTTTCACACAATGTGGAAAGAGATTATATCTTGAGTCCCACGCACTATCCTTGTGTTATTGCGGAACACATCGAGTGATGTGTTTACACATTCACAATGAAGATGGAAAGCCTGGAGCCAACATCAAACAAGCTCTGGTAGGTGGCATGTGAGATCTATCATATAGATCAACCATGTGACAAGCGAAGAAACAATGGGGCGATTCAATTTCTTGAATCAATCACGGTTCGAGTTAGGGATTGACGGATACCTTTGAAAACCGGTCTTAGTGCTTAAAACTCTTTTCTTTAGCACATCATTGTGTACTCATTTTCAAACCAAAAGGTATTTTTATGATTGATAATTGATTTTCAATAAAACCTTCGTTGTATTGCAAAAACAATTTCTATTGAGCAATACACGATTGTTTTCAAATCTCTTCTCTTGATCGGTGGACTTAAAATTATTTGGTTCACTCACTCCGTGTTGTCTTCTTTGAGATGTTCGGTTTGAGAACGACTAGAACAATTGCGAAACCCTGTCAAGGAGATTCTTAGGAATCCTACGATCACGAGCAAGTACTTGTCTTGATCAGCGGGAACCGTGGGCGTGTACCTCAATTCATCGAAAATGATCAAAGACACTTTCGTGCGATTTGTTGCTAAGCTTGTTGTATGCGGTGCGCCCGGCGTTTGCGGTGATCGGAATGAAGCGGTCAATCCATAGCCGCATGCTCACTTAACTCATTCATCTCAAAAGAAATCATGATTAGTGCATCAATGACTCGATATTTTCACTCCATGCTTACGCTTTCTGCTGCGCCAATATCATGATTCAACAAATGCTTCCGCTACTCGATGAGAAGAAATCATGATCCAAAATGTGAGCATGTCGGTCCCAAAGTCACAACACCACAATGGATGTCTCGAGATTTTGATAGTGATGATCTCCAAAGATGGCTCAAACGTATCATCACGTGGATCGATAAAGACCTCCACTTGGAATTACCAAACATGCATTGTGAAGAATCAATGACTACGAGCCTAGGAGTAAAGGACTACATCAAGAATGCAAGATCAATTGCTAAATGTTATATTTATTTGTATTCTATGTAATTTTGGTACATTATTGAGGTGACCTCCTTAGGGAGATTGTTAGGAATTAGAAATTCCGGTATTAAAGAGTCGGTCACCTCAGTATATGTAATCGTTAGAAAGCTCGTAGTCGTAGTTCTTTTAAGTTAAGTAGTAATTTAGTTAAGCAACACCGTGGAGGACAGACGGGTCTTTACCCATTGTATGCACGATCCACACCCAAAGTGTGGCGATTTGTGTAAGACTATAAATACTCTCTACCTCCCAAGGTAGAGAGTTGGAGCTCATAATAATATCTTTCACTTTCTCTCACTAAGTTCCCTAAACCTCTAACTTTCTCTCTCTAGAATTCCATCTATATGCTACTTTGTGTTATGGTTTGATGTGTATGTGAAAAGTTATATCTTACAGGACCCAAAGGAAAAAAGGGAAGAAACAAACCATAAGACCAAATATAAACTTACAGTGCAATAGACAAACTAACTCATTTGACATTTACAACTTTTGACACACAATACTTGAGCCAATTCCAACTGGTGCAAGAATGGATCAAGGCTCACACGAGAAATTAATTCTCCGTGAAACTTAGCCATATAACGCACTATTACATGAGTTCATTTTCGATGTGGTGCCTTTGAAGATATTGCTAATGATTGCCTCAACACAATTTGAACCTTACAATGGTAACCGCTTGGTGCGACAACATTAAGATGTCGTTTGTTTTTTCCGAGCTTTTTCCTTTTCATTTGCAAACCATGTCTAGAGAAGAAGAGGTAGATCTAAAGTCTTCATCTGCATGGATGAAGACCATTTGTTTTTGTGCTAACGAAGTACTTCTTTTATTTTCTACTTTTCTTTTCTTTTTATCGCTATAAATCCTTTTGTAATATGGTTCAAATGGGTTAATCGTTTTCTTACGTTTGGTAGTTTTTACGTGTTCGTCCGTTTTAACGTTTTCGTCAATTTTTATGTTTCATTTGTTCTTTTACATTTTAATCCGTTTTACGTTTCGTCCGCTTCCTTACGTCTTTGTCCGTTTCATCCGTTTTTACGTTTCGTTGGTTTTACGTTTTCTTATGTTTTTCGTTTTCTTTGAAAGCGAGCAAAACGTAAAAAAAAAAAAAATGACAAAACGTAAGAAACCGGACGAAAACGCAGAAAAATAGACGGCGTGAAAATGGACGAAACCGTAAATAAAGCGGATGAAAACATGAAAACAGACATAAGCGTAAAAGATGGACGGCGTAAAAGCGAAAACGTGAAAATGAACAGCGTAAAAAGCGGACGAAAACTTAAGAAAGCGGCGAAACGCAAAAAGCGGACGAAAACCGACTAAAGCGTAAAAAGATGGACGAAACGTAAAAAAATAAAAAGCGGATGGCGTAAAAACATGCGAAGCGTAAAACACGAGAAAAATGGGAAAAAAAACTTCATAAAAATGGGCGAAACGGACGATGCCGTAAATAAATGGGCGATAACGTAAAAAGCGGATGAAAGCGTAAAAAAGGCGAAAACGTTAAAAGTGAATGAAAGCGTAAAAGAACATACTAAAGCGTAAAAAAAGCGATGAAAGCGTATAATTACAAAAGCGAGCAGCGTAAGAAAAACAAATGAAAAAGTAAGAAAAGCGGATCAAAATGTAAAAAAACGAAAACGTAAAAGCGGATAAAAGCGTAAAAGCGGGCGGCGTAAATAAAAGGACGAAGCGTAAAAAGGGACTAAGGCGTAACGTAAACATAAAAAATAGGCGAAATGTAAAAGAGATGTAAGATATTGAGAAAGAGATGTAAGATTTGTGAAAGATAAGGTAAGGAGTGAAAGAAGAGGTAAGAAGTGAAAGATAATGTCTGAAATTTAGAAGAGAAAATAAGTGAAAAGAAGCACTTATGTCTGCAAAAAAACAAACAAAAAACATTTGCCCTCCTATAGACAAAAGAAGTGAAAAGAGGAAAAAAATATTTATTGAAAAAAAACAAACGCACTTGGAAATAAGCTTCATCGTTCTTTAGTTGTTTACTCATGTGTGAAGTATGATAGTAAATACTTAGGTGATGGAGACGTGTAAAAGGCCTGTTTGTTTTGTTTACTCATTCATTTTATTTCAGTCATTTCAATCACTCGACTATTATAAAATATATGAGCTAATCAAATTTTATAAAATTAAATTATCGATAAATCATTCACCACTTCGTGTTGTAACAAGATTACATATTCGTTTTGCGTTTTTTGTATGTGCACTTCTACGACATGAAAATGGTGCGTATTTGTAGTTTGTTTTGGTTATTTACTAAATTAAAAAGTTTACGTATATGTTGTTCTTTACATGTATCGAGAAAGAGTTGATCGAATGATCAAGCGAATAAAATCAAAATCATTTTAAAAAGTTACGAGAAGGCTTGTTTGTTTGTTTTCATATACTCAATAAGTGTTTAAACAATATACCCCTAACTATGTAGATATCAGTAATTTAATCGAAATGCATCTCCCTTTTTATTGTTTCTATTGAGTGATGCTTCTAAAATAAATCACTAATAGACAAACCTATACACTGACTTAACAAAAAGAAAAATTCTAAACTATAACAGTTAAGTCAAAATCAATTTTTTTCTAAAGTTTCCTCTTTGTTTAAACAAAAAATTTGAGAATTTATACAAATTATTAGCTTTGTTGCAAGATTTTCGTCAACCATCTTGAGTAACAAGAGGCCAACAATATAATACTCAAGACACAATACCTTCCTCTTTCTGTCACACTATATAACCAAGTAAACATCTATTACTCCACCCGATGTGGGATTGTAAACACACTCACGTTAACCAAAAATATAAATACAAATCATCAAATAAATAAACACTACTATTATTTCTCTCCTTCTTTCATATCTCATTCATTCTATCTTCTAATCATTTCAAATTTTATAAAATTAAATGACTCATATAGTCATATACACATCAACTACTTCATAATCACACTAATCGAAAGCCCATTACCGCATGATCAACGTCCAAGGTTGAAGTTGTAAGATTTCCACTTATATTGATTTATCAGCACGACGACTTAGAGAAAGGTTAAACTAGAGCCACACATTGCTTTTCTCAACATTGCTGAATATCACTTACTCATACACATTATTATGTGCATGTATCACATTTCTGTGAAATGGTTTCATTTGTCGCCCAAGTATATAACTTAGACTATTACAATCCACTCAATGGATTTTACCCGCTAAGACGTAACTTGAATTGACAGTGTTACAAAGCGTGTTATCCGAGTGGAGTTACTCATTAAATTCACAGTGCAACACGTACAGAAGCACACATCAAGGGAACAATGTGTTGTGCCTTTAAACCAACAAATCACAAACATAAATTAAAAACATAAAATATATCTCTTACAGATACAAGGTCTAATAGCTAAGAATTTAATTTGACTTATGAAGGCGAGGAATGAGTATGTAAAGAAATTTAGTGGCAACCTAGCTAGCGATAATATAAATAGAATGTATTATGAAGCGCAATCTTTGAGTTTAACAATGTCTATGTTAACACATGATTTGTTGGTTTTATGGATATAAATTAGTAGGCGTGAGTTAGGATCGAACTCGAGACCACGGGATTGCACACTTTACGTATGAGAATTAAAGTTAATAATTAAATATAAATGTTGTATTTATTTATTAATTAAACGAAATAACTAACGGACGTTAAGTGATTAGTTGTAATGGACTAACGGTCGTTAAATGTAATTGAAAAAGAACTAGATTGCAAAAGTTGGGAAGGTTCCAGAATCCCTTGGGGATGCTTAGAACCGATCGGCCAAAGGAGGTCCCAAACCCAACCCAACTCAAGCTCAAACTTGTTCACCAAGTTTAGTTTAGTATATATACAAGGCTAGGGGTCTTGTGCTTTGCATCTCTTGTACTCATAAGCTAAACCTAAAATTGTTTGTGTGTTTTTTGCTCTCAAAACCGGTCGACACCCTCTCCAAGGGATCGATCACCTTACTTTTTCCAAACCAAGTTATTTGTTTGATTAAAACTAGCATTGCTTCAATTCGGTATAGTACGCGTGTACAAGAAAGTGGTACTAACACAATATTGTTAGTATTCTTGGATTGAATTACAAAACGATAAGGGGTAATTCACATAATCCTAATTAAGTCAAATTAGGGTTCTTCCTAATTGATAGTTTGTGGATTTAATTCTTGTTCGGCTAGAATCAAGCAAGGTACGCATATTCTTGTTTATGTTAATTAATTATTTGTTAATAATTCTTATACGCTTCCGCATGTATACTCTGATGTTTTGTGATTATTTATTGAATGTCATGTTATATAATTCCTGATTTACAAATAACATAAAATAAAACATAAATATAATATAATATCATTCTTTTACTAAAAATCTTCAATTCAAAAGGTATGATCTTTTGTTAATTTCTCAGAGTTCATGTAAGGCTATTGTATAAACTGTAAACTAAAAAGGTCCTCAAAAGGCCCTAGGCTACTTTATACATAGCTCAACATGAAATGTAAATAGCATGATTCATATGGAATTAGCACTACCAGACGACTTGAATGAAACTTTCATCAGGAAAGGGCAAATCTACTACACGCTAATAATGGTCTTTTGGATTTAGTACCCTAAAAAGATGGAAAGTGGTTGGCCTCAGACATAGCTAGCTATTAGTAGTAAGGACGATTATACAGCCTAGCTCCGTAGTTCATACATTTTGGATGCTTTATGTGATTGAAACAAACGTCAACCTCTCTCCTTCTTAAAGCATCACTTCGACGGTCATTTTCACCGACCTTCTACTCTCTCCTTCTTCAAGCATCACTTCGACGCTCATTTTCCGTGACCTTCTTAGTAGTAACACATTACATTATTAAAAGTTGACCAAATTAAGTTAAACAACGATAGTAATTTCTTGGTCTAAACAAAAAAAAAAGGGAAAATGGCACGAAAAGTCATCAAACTTGACACTTATTGTCATTGTGTGTAGCGACCTATTTTTTTTGTCATTGTGACACAAACCTTTTGGGATCGTGCTATTGTGTGTATCGGTGACTTGTTTAACTTGTTGTAGCAGGTCATGTTAACGACCGTTAATTTTTTTATTGCACCGTTAGTCCTTTTGAATGCGTCTGTTTTTAACGACCGTTATTATATTATTGCACCGTTAGTCATTTTAGCCCGTTTTTTACATGTTTTCGTCCGTTTTGCACTTTTCCGTCCGTTTTGCACGGTTTCGTCCGTTTTACGTTTTCGTCCGTTTCACGTTTTTACGTTTTCGTTCGTTTTACATGTTTTACGTTTTCGTCCGTTTTACGTTTTCGTCCGTTTTACGTGTTCATCCGTTTTACGTTTTCGTCCGTTTTACACGTTTTCGTCCGTTTTACATGTTTTACATGTTTTACACGTTTTCGTCCGCTTTTACGTGTTCTTTCGTTTTACGTTTTCGTCCGCTTTTTACGTCTTCATCCGTTTTACGTTTCGTCCGTTTTACACGTTTTCGTCCGCTTTACACGTGTTCTTCCATTTTACGTTTTCGTCCGTTTTACGTTTTCGTCCGTTTTACGTTTTCTTTCGTTTTCGTCCGTTACACGCTTTTACGTGTTCTTCCGTTTTACGTTTTCGTCCGTTTTACGTTTTCGTCCGTTTTACACAATTTCGTCCGTTTTACACTTTTTCGTCCGTTTTACGTTTTCGTCCGTTTTACGTTTTCTTTCGTTTCGTCGTTTTACACGCTTTTACGTCTTCTTCCGTTTTACATGTTTTCGTCCGTTTTACGTTTTCGTCCGTTTTACACAATTTCGTCCGTTTTACGTTTCGTCCGTTTTACGTTTTACGCTTTTACCGTGTTCTTCCGTTTTACGTTTAAATCTGTTTTACGGTTTCGTCCATTTTACGTTTTCGTCGTTTTACGTTTTACGTTTTCCGTTTTACGCTTTTACGGTGTTCTTCCGTTTTACGTTTTCGTCCGTTTTATCGTTTTACGTGTTCTTCCGTTTTCACACGTCTTCGTCCGTTTTACGTTTTCGTCCGTTTTACGTTTTCGTCCATTTTACGTTTTTTGTTTTCGTGCGTAAAAGCGTTTTTACATGTTTTCGTTTTACGTTTTTTCGTTTCGTTTCGTTTCGACTTTACGTTTTAAACGTTTTACATGTTTTATTCGTTTTTACGTTTTAGTCCGTTTTACACGTTTTTTCGTTTTGCGTCCGTTTTTTCTTTCTTACGTTTTCGTTTCGTGCGTGTAAAGCGGACGAAATCGTGTAAAACGAATAACACGTGTAAAAGCGCAAAACGGGCGAAAACGAAAGTAAACGGGCGGCGTGTGAAAACGGACAAAAGCGTGTAAAACGGACGAAAACATGTAAACGGAAGAACACGTAAAAGCGTAAAAAGTGTAAAAGCGGACGGAAAGAAAAGCGTAAAAAAGCGAAAACGCGTAAAACGGACAATCGTTAAAACGGACGAAAACGTGTAAAACGGATGAAAACGTAAAACGGAAGAAGACGTAAAAGCGTGTAAAACGCAAAACGGACAAACGAAGAAAGCGTAAAACGGACGAAAACGTGTAAAATGGACGAAAACGTAAAACGGACGAAATCGGTAAAACGCGTAAACGTGTAAAAGGGACGAAAACGTAAAAGCGGAAGAACACGTAAAAGCGTGTAAAAGCGACGAAACGAAAGAAAACGTGTAAAAGCGTAAAAGCGGACGAAAACGTGTAAACGTGTAAAAGCGGACGGCGTATAAAGCGGACGAAGCGTGTAAAAGCGGATGAACACGTGTAAAGCGGAAAACGTGTAAAGCGGACGGCGTGTAAAAGCGGACGAAAACGTAAGCGTGTAAAACATGTAAAGCGAGCAGCGTGTAAAAGCGTGTGAAAACGGACGAAACGTGTAAAGCGGACGAAACCGTGCAAAAGCGGACGGAAAAGTGCAAAAGCGGACGAAACATGTAAAAAGCGGGCGAAAATGACTAACGGTGCAATAATATAATAACGGTCGTTAAAAACAGACGAAAAGGACTAACGGTGCAATAAAAAAGTTAACGGTCGTTAACATGACCTGCTACAACAAGTTAAACAAGTCACCGATACACACAATAACACGATCCCAAAAGGTTTGTGTCACAATGACAAAAAAAATAGGTCGCTACACACAATGACAATAAGTGTCAAGTTTGATGACTTTTCGTGCCATTTTCCCAAAAAAAAATGAGAATAGTTATGACTTATCGTCTTTTTTTTTAATAGTAACATAAAGTAACACCTAACCACCAACAAAATACTAATCTTGTATAAACCACAATATTTAACTAAGTTAAAACTTGATGCTCCATCCAATGTGGGATTCGAAACACACTGTAGCGCTGACATTCAAAATAATTAACCAACAACTAATACATAAAAACAACCTGAACGAAATCACCAAATAAACACTATTATTTCTTTGTTTCATATCTCATTCATTTTATCTTTATCATTTCATAATAATACTTACTTTCAATTTATATGTGCATTATACATCACAAATACATATGTAGATGAAAATTTGTTCCTTTTTGCAATGTAGGATTGGAAGCTTCATACTCCATAGTAACTCTAAACAAGTTTCTAAATACGTAACATCTTTTGTTTTCTATAACCTTATGGGTAGCAAGTATAGTGTAACAAAGTAGAATTACGAAAGACGATTGGGTTTGATATTTATCTCGAGTCGTAAGAGCGTTTATTGTTTAGGACATAACTAGTAATTTTCTATCAAATTATAAGAAGATTACATATTCGTTTTGCGCTCTTTTTGTATGTGTAGTTCTACAACTTCCAAATGGTACATATTTTTAGTTTGTTTTGGTTATTAATTTACTAAATTAAAAAGTTTACATGTATGCTTTTCTTTACATGCATCGGAAAGAGTTACCAAATGATAAAACAAATAAAATCAAAATCATTTTTAAAAAGTCACGCAAGAAGGTTTGTTTGTTTGTTTTGTATGCTCGATAAGTGTTTAAAGAATATGATTATATAAATATCAAGTGTTAACCGAAAAAGCATCACCTTCTTCATTTTTTCTATTGAGTGATGCTTCTAAAATAAGTCACTAATAGACAAACTTATACACCAACATAACAAAAAAAATTTCTTCTAAATTATAAGAATTAAGGCAAAACCAAAAGATACTTTAGTTTTTCCTTTGTTTAAACAAAAAATTTGAGAAGTTGTATAAATTATTAGCAAAAAGTTTGAGAAGTTATATAGATTGTTAGTTTGTAATCATTAATGCATTATTTTCGACAATACTGCTTTAGTAAAAACAAGCCACCAACATTATACACCGCTCAAAATGTCATTAGTCTATAATATGCATAGTATATAAGCAAGTAAAATTTTGATACCTCACCCGATGTGGGATTGCGAAACAAACTGTAGCTACTCACATTGACCTAACATATAAAAACAAAATCACGCTAATCAAATCATCAAATAAATAACACTATTCTTTCTTTCCTTCTTTCATATTTCATTCATTCATTCTGTCATTTAATCATTTCAAATTTTATAAAAATTAAACGACTCATAAACACATTCACTACTTCCTAATCACACTAATCACAAACCCTAGTTTTGCCGTATCAGCCAATTTGTTCGATTTCACAGGAGACTACTCGTCGCCGTCGCCTCCACCGCCGTCAGCGCCGCCTCATCCATCGTCATTATTGTGAAAGCGATTTGCGAGGTATCGGTAGCTTAGACGCTATTTGTGAGGTCAATTCTAGTTTAGTTTTTGATAATCATGTGTATATTGAAGGTTTAGGGAGTTTAGTGATATTGCCTAATGTTAGGTTAGCTTGTGGTATTCTTAGTTGTGGAATGTAAATAGCCTGACTTATATGGAATTAGCACGACCCGACGACTTGAATGAAACTTTCATCGAGAAAAGACCAATCTACTACATAATAATGATGGTCTTTTGAATTTAATATCCTACAAAATGGAAAGCAATGGCATTTAAATGTATTTCTACACTAATGGTAATGAGTTACTAGTTTTAACTAAAAACAAGAAAACTAAAAAGATACATAATTAGAAGTAAGATTATCTACCCGAATTTTTTAGGATTTAAGTGATCCAGAGTTTTATCTATATACTCTCTGTGAGATTAATATGGTCTAGAGTCTAGTCTCTAGACGCTATGTGAGATAATTGATAAATTGTGCTTGTCTTTTTTTATTTATTTTTTTTTTAATTTTTTTTTCATTTCATTTTTAAGAAGAAAAAAAGTTTGAGAAGTTGTATAAATTCTTGTAAGTAGTTTATCTTGTATTGGTAGTCACTCGGTGCGGCAACTTTAAGATAGAAATTTAAAAGGCTTCATAAACATTCTCGATAAACCGAGATATCATTTATGGAACTAATATTTATATTTTTAGACTTATTCTAGTTTGTTTTATCGTGTGAGTTGTGACAATCTCACATTGGTAAAAACACTATTTATTCATTTTTTTGCTTTGTATATTCAGATTATAAGCGCTCCCGTAGGAGTATTTGAAACTTGAAAAAATGAGAAGCGGGTTCATTTGATTTACGATGTGAAGCCTTTGAGGAATAGGCATATATCTAATGTTTGCGCCACCACGAATTGGCCCTGTAATGATTGTCACTTGTGCGGCAACGTTAAGATGGAAATTAGCTTAATCACCAATCTCTACCCGATATGCAAAGCAAGCAATTTGAATTTGGTGCAAGCAATAAGTTTCTAATTGGAGTTTGAGTATTTGTTTATGTTTTTAATCTCCCATAATAGTATCGAATAGAGAGTAAAGTTTGATTATGACTATAATCACTAATAATAATAGCTAAAACACAAGCACAAGCACAAGCACAAGTTATCAATTAGCAAATGAATAGAGAGTAAATTTTGATTATAACTAACAATGCACGCTACTAAATGAATGTTGTTGTGTCTTCACTCAGTTTCATATCATGTAGCAAATTATCTCCTATGTACTAATTAAATTCATTCATAATCATTTTAATAGTGACCACCATTACTTCTTTGTCACCATCACCTGGTTCAATCAAATCAACCATCTACCAGAATTTTAAATGAACTAGAACTAATACAAAACAATGCAAATAAGTGGTGGGTTCAAATATAAATTTATGAAAACAATTTGTTTCTCTCAGAAAACAAGTAAAAATATTAGGCTCTTAATATTTTGTGTTACTAATGATGTAAGATGATTGGTGATTTACGTGTAAACAATTCGTTTTTCTTAAAAAGTTGACAAATGATATAATTAATGACTTCTCTTAAAAAGTTGACAAATGATATAATAAAAGTTGACAAATGATATAATTAATGACTTCCCTTAAAAAGTTGACAAATGATATTATTAATGGGTGCCTCAAAGAATACAGAGTTAACTTATATCTAACTCCTGTAACCTAAGGCAGCCACCAACATAATATCAAATTTCAATTTGTTAATACTTTACACGTCACACTATATAGCTAAGCGAAAAATCTTACCTTCACCTGATGTGGGAACAAAAAATTGATACAAGTAAACGTTTACAAAACTTAGCTCTAATGACATATAGTAGCAGCTTAGATTGTATAACGCAAACATAATCTGTCATTCATTTTTTTGTTAATTAACATTCACTCGTAATCATCGCACCGACCTTATTCCGTCACCACCATCACCAATTCTGTCATCATTACTATCACTGTCATTTCACTCAGCTTCATTAGAATTAAATAACTAAACACATTCACCACTTTCTAATTTTAATGACACTCGGGGTTGAATTGCGAACTTTCTTATCAACTGTGGGTCTTGAAACAAGTACACATGTGTAGCGTCAACGATTATATATATATATAACTTTATCATAAAATTGAAGAACTAGATTAGAGTCTATCACTCTATGTGACACCTAATGGCTCGCTCAATGAGAGGGCGATTGCGAACTTGAAATTATTACTTTTCTAGCTCCCTGGCAAAGCTTTTTATATATAATAAATCGTTTATGTACGTACAAAGGTTTTGGAATAGTCTTCATATAACACAAGAAACAATTACACTACTATTGTCTCAATGAAGCATGACATGCCATGATCATAACGACCAAAACAAACAAAAACCGACCCGGCAAAAAAATAGAAAAAAAAAAAGACACTTCAAGACAACCATAGACTTGCTCGATGTCTTGTACGTGTCTATAAGCTCCATAGCTAAAACATTCTTTCAACACTTGTGTTTTTTTCACATAAAAGTTGAAATTCAAAAGGTTTAATATAAACGGAAAAAATAAAAGTTGATTACACAACATTCAAAGACTGTCATGTCAAGCTAGTTACGTTTTTGAGTAATTATACCTAAGCTTTTCTTACTAGGAAAAAAATAATTCTGAGAGCGTATACTTTGTGAAAATTTTTTTTTCTAAGAGTATACTTTGTGAATAAATAAAAAGAAAGTCATTATATGTTAATAAATAAGAAAAAAAAAATAATACATGGATCTAAACTTAGACCTAAAATTAAGTGTCAGCAGCCTGATTGCTACATACAGGAACCCACTTCTTTTATAATTTATAAGGAGGTTTTAGGCCTAAGTTTATCATTTCTCATAAGAAAAATAATAATTTGAGAGTGTGCATTTGTGAATAAATAAAATGAAAGAAAATAACTATAAATTATTATCCAAATATGCTGAAGCTGTTGATAGATTTAACCGCCAATCACATAAAAAACCAAAAACGCTATTTTATCTCAACCTTAAATATCTTATACACGACTGTACATATAACAAGCTCAAAATTCTGGCCATTACCCGATGCGGGATTCAAACTTGATACAAGTAGCACGGCACATTAGATTGTAAAGAGTTGACCAAATGTTGAAACAAAAAGCATCAAAATCACACCAACACCATTTTGTCTCACTTCTACACATATCTCATTCATCCTTTGTTAATTAACATTCATTCATAGTTATTATCATTTCATCACTCAATTAAATAAATGTCATTTAGTTAAATGACTAAAAACACATTCACTACTACCCAATCCTAATCACACTATACACTATCACAAACCCTAGTTTTGTTGTATCTTCATCATCATTCGATTTCACATAAGACAACTCGCACCCTTCGCCTCGTTCGCCATCACCGCTTATGCATCCGCCATCGTTATCGTGTGAAAGCGATTTACGAGCTAGCCACTTAGTTATACTACCTAATGTTAGGTAACCTTGCGAAATCGTTAGTTGTGTGATTGTTGTGAGCGTTAGTCGTGAGTTTAGGTTAGGCACGCAGGCGGACTTAGGGTTCTTGGGTTCCGGGAACCCATGAATATATGCCACGTAGTGTTACTTTTGTCAAAAGTCCTGAACTTTTTGTGTCGCAACAATACATGATGTGTTTAATTCTTTTACAATTTTAATGAATGATACATCTTAGTTCATTTTATTTCTTTAAACTCGAAAAAATTTGTGCAACTGTTCACTTAAAGTTCTGGGTCCACCACTGGTCAAGGGTGGGGGAAGTGGTTGGGGATGGTGAGGGTTACAGCTAGGAATGTTACGTTTGCGCAAGGTGCGGTTGTGAATGTGAGTAATTTATCCGTCAGAGTACACGAGTGGGATGCCGAAAGGTTTGAATCGCTTATTCATGTATGGGTGGGTTACTCTTCTAGTTTTGGTACGTAAGAAAATTTAAAAATTTCATACAAGAGATTATTTCACCACTCACATGCATGACCAAACTACAAACGTTGTTTGGTTACCGCTCTATATACATGAACTTAATAACGATCTTGCCTGCCATATCAAACAAATCGTTGTCGAAAATTAATGGTTGACGAAGTCATCATAATTTATCGTATATTTAACTCTTGTAACGTAAGCTAACCACCAAAATATATTGCATATATTCCTTACACATGATCTTAAATTTAACTATCTTACAATAAATCAATCTCACTAACCGGTTTATTATGTTTTTTTATACATATCGAATTTTTGCTTGATCGAGTTGAATTATTGCATGTTACATCCGTTTGCAATCAAATTTTTATCTTTTCTCGTTCTATTTTGAACGTTACACGAAACACTTACCACAATGTCGCATATCGTTAATTGTCTGTCGCTAAGAATTTCCGTTGCTATGAACATGTACTCGCTTAGTTATTACTAATAAGAATACCCATGATGGAATGAAAAAACTTAAGCCCTGTATGTCGTATCTATACTATATAATATATGATAATACTGTACTACCAAATAAAGCGTTGCATTAAATTTTATTATTAAAAACACTTCCATATTTAGCACTAATGTACAACACCCAATGCATCCCTCCACATATATCACGTGCAGGAACACGTGAGCTAGCACTGACTTTGTCCATACGTTTTCTTCTTCTTCGTTTTGGTAACTCTTAAATTTTTCTTCACTATTTTTGGTATGCAATAACACCACCATCAATTCATATACGCTCCATCTCTAAAACCCAAAAAGGCCTTTAAAAATAAATAACATACTCAAAAGAAAATCAAAATCTCCTTTCTGCTGAGTTTCACCCAATAATTTTTGATTCATTTATTTTGTTTTTTCAATTTAAATGTTAATACAAGTTTTAGTTTGATTTGTTTTTATGTTTATGATGAAAAAATTTAGTAATGGTAGACGTAATTTGTTATTTCTGATGTGAGTTTTGATTGGGTACTAATATTTTTAATCATGTTCTTCTTATGGCTTTTTTTGTTTTTTTTTGCGATTTTTTTAGGATTCATGATTTTGTTGTCGAATTGGGGATTTTACTAATTGGTAAGCAATGTATTTTATTTGTTTTGATTAAGTTATTATACATTTTTGATTTGTTTGTTCAAATCTATTCTTATACAGGATGTTAACCAATGTATCCAGATTCAAGTATAAAGCTGTGTCTTGCATAAACCACATAGGAGAAAGCCTTAACATAAAGGAACAAATATATTACTTTAGTGATCATTTCACATACTAAACTATTAATGGTTTAAATTTTTATCTTATTTTAGGGTTCACATAGTGGTGGGGCAACCATCAAATTGGAGAAGATATGAGATGACCATTTTCATCTTGTGTAACAATTTGTTCTGATATGATCATTGGGAACGTAAAAAAGTACCGAGTTGTTAAAAAAATATAAGTTTTTTCGTTTCAAACTATTATTTCAGTTAAACTCGGATAAAGTTTAACATCGTGTGTTTATCATTGTTTCGGACATGACTCTTTTTTTTTTTTAAATCGTGAATCTGATGGGATCATCTGTAATTTATTCTAATTGAGTTACTCTTCTGTTTCTTTTGTGAATAAAGCTTTAGGCACTATTTTTTATTTGATGAGGGAAATGAATACACATGTTTTTACGATCTTTTGGGATATCTGTGTAAACGGGTCAAAAAGGGATCATGGGTCAAAGGTGGGTAAGCAAGACACCTTTCTTGGGCATTGAACTGATGCTATATAATTTTGTTACATTTATTTATTTTACTATAGATATTTTTGGTAGTGTTTGGGTAAGCAAGACACCTTTCTTTGCCATATGATCCAAATTCAACAACACAAATGTATCATCATGAAAGTTTGTTCCACCATCTTCAATATGGCAACGGTGGTGGTGTACCTGAAACGTCCACTGCAATGGCTTTACTGCC
This sequence comes from Chrysanthemum lavandulifolium, assembly GCA_022545495.1. Classification (NCBI taxonomy): domain Eukaryota; kingdom Viridiplantae; phylum Streptophyta; class Magnoliopsida; order Asterales; family Asteraceae; genus Chrysanthemum; species Chrysanthemum lavandulifolium. Next base: position 306,435,832 of record CM040238.1, read on the forward strand.
GCCTCCAGGTGAGTTCTATATTTGGCCTAACCAGTCGTACTAATATGGATCGAAGTTAGTCTTTGAAATAGCTTGGCGCCGTAAGCAAGCTTTTATGTTTTGGGTTATTTTCTTAATCGATCTTTCAGCGCTGACCTTAATCTGCTGACATATGTAGCTTAGTCATATTAGTATTAGTATGGTAGGGGATATAACATTTCGGTTTACATTTTGCATTTGGGGGATAAGTTATACAGGTCTAAATCGAAAAACCAGGGATTAATGGCGTTGGCGAAGCTACTGTTAGTTAAAGATCAGTCAAACGAGTAGATAGTCACATGTGTTTGGATCAAAATGGTTGATTCATGTGAGTTAAAACGGGTTCAAAATTCCAAATCTTTTAAAAGAAATTATGAAGTGTTAAATTTCCACACTATGAATACACCCCCTTTGACAGTTTATGACCTTTTTGCTAATTTTGTATATATTAGCCATTTGACCCATAAGATACATGATGTTACTGAATTTGACCCTTCAATTATAATGGAAGTTTTTTGTTATACTGTCCAAAATTCCCTTTATGATAGAATTTATTGCACAATGTTTAGGTGATTGAATCGTTGTTCCAACATGAAAAGGGTGAAATAGGTCGACAAGAAGGAAAAAAAGATTCTTGGTGTTGCTGCTACAACTTCTTGATACTTGCTGCCGCAACAGTATATCTTGCTGATGCTTTATGTTGCTGCTTGCTGCTCTTGCAACTTATGATGCTTTATGTTGCTGCTTGCTGCTCTTGCAAATAAGGGCACGAGTCAAACATGCTGAAGAAAATGATAGTCACAATAAAACCTCAACTTAATCCAAACTATAAATAGTCAACATCATTCGGTTTCTATCTTCGCCATGCTATAGACAAGCTATTATATCCAGTTTCCTAACGTGGCCAGGTGTGAACAAAGGTTCTGTTCATTTGCTTACCGCTGTCAACTACTGCAGAAAGCAATGGTCTGGAATAGGTATGATCCATCACCCACCTTGCATCCTGGCATATTGGATTTATTAAACTCTTTTTAATCTAATCCCTATGTTATTGTGTTTTACAGCATGTCACATCTAAAGGCATGAAATTGGTGAGACAATGGCAAAAGATGCAGCAAGTAACAAGAAGGTATGTACATACTAAAATGAGAATGCTTTAAAACATACAAGTGGGTTTTTATCATTTGGTCAATGCATTCAAAATATTTATAAAGCTGTTATGTGCTTCTTTATAGGCTGAAAAGAGAGACGTGGTTAAACTGCAGGAACATGTAACCATGATAACATGAAATTTACATATAACTGATATGGACTTAGGGAAGCCTTTGCAGAGTTTGCTGTAGTGTTTCATGGTTTGTTTCTTCTCAAGTAAGTTATGATTCCGAGTCATGAGTATGTTCTTAAAAGTTTAGAACCTTGATTGGCATTTTTTTTACTCTATGCATCTAAAGTAGTAAAAGACCATGCATCAATTTAAATGCATCTAAAGTAGTGAAAGGGCATACAATGACCTCATTTATTTTAATACGAATATTAGATTGTGTAATATAACAGGATTTGAAAGAACCAATGGGTTTGCATACATCAATCACATGTGCAGAGGTATCACATTATCATCCATTTAGACATTTGTTATGTATTTCCTAATGGCCTTCAAATGAATTCCATTACGCTAATTTGATATTTGGGACGGGTTTGAGGCAATTTTCAAGAATTCAAGGTGTTAGATCATTAAGCTCGAGGTTTAAGTTAATCTTTTTATTCAAAATCGATCTTGAGTTGCAGGGCTGATTAAAAATGGAGTTAGCACATGGCTTCCAATTAAGAGTCAAAGGTCAATTGTTAACCCGTACAGGTGAGATCAGGAGGACTCCTCCAACTCCACAAGATGAGATGAGAGCGGCAATGCGCTACTTCCATGAAATAATCTGGAAGGGTGTGATCAGACAAGTGAAGCGGTGGTTTTTCTAACGTATGTAACGACAAAGAAGACCATGTGAACCATAATAAGATGTCCTCTTTGAGAAACCTCGGCCAATGTATGGTCGAAAATCTTCAGGTATTATTCTTTCCTACTGCGGTCTTTTTAACTTTTGTCCCGAATAGCCCACATGTAAACTGTAACATAATAAGGCAATATCTAAAATAAAAGTTACGACTTCTTGTTGTCATCATTTAGATGGTTTATCACTCTTTCGGGCCCACAATAGTTTTCTGTTGTATTAGTATTGACGGTATTTTGGATTCTGATCTACCATTAAAGATTAAGATTTGGGTCAATCAATTGTTACAAATTTATGTATCTCTGATGAATTTTGGATGCGTAATGAGGTATGCTTCTTTTATGTATCTGTATTGACTACGGCCGATATGAGGGAACTTTCTTTCCTTTTCATGTACCATCTCATATTCCCCTGTACATTACAAACATTGATGTAGGGTGATACACAAACATAGCAAAACAAGATACTTTCTTTCCTTTACCTGATAGTGTTATGCCATGGGTCATACAAGTGCTCCAATAAGTTTTCGAATGTCCCTTTCTGCTGAACCACGAACTCCAAAACAGCCAACATCGCCAACCTTCCTGAGATTTAAAACATAAAGTAGTACTATAAATTTTAGCTCCTTGGTGTAAAAAAAAGGGTAGGCGACGGGTGAAATGGGTAGAAATCGCAAGAGTGCACTATAATTCACAAAAATCACAAATTGTATTATTTAATTAGTTAGATCATTGTTAAAAGAAAGTATAATTTTTGTAATCATATGTGGCAAGCTAATTACTCTTAAAAGGTTTTAAAAACTTTGGACAAAAGATTTTTGCGTAAAATAGAATGACCAGACGTAAGATATAACTGCCAATTTTAACCCAAAATCGTTGTGACCAGTTATGTTTCTGCCCATTTTACCACCTCTAATCAACATGTACTAAGAGTAGTTGTATCAAGGGTAAGATGGTAGTTTCGTTTTTTACCATTGGCAAGCTCATTTTCTTTGGCTTCAGCGAACCGCTACTAAACTGCAGTTTCAAACACAGATTTATAAAGATAATTTTAATGACTATATCATAAAGATGGATCAAAACAAGTAAAATGAAAAGACTACATGATTTAAAAGAAAAATATAGGAAGATCTCAACGGATAAACCGTGACCATATTATTCTACATTGAGAAAACTTGGAAAAATATATATAGATTACCAAATTGTTTGGAAGTTCCATCATAAATATCCTTGACTCAGATAACCACCATTATTATTTGTGAATGGAAGCCCCATCGTAAATATCCATTACCACTTTGTGTTGTTAGACTAAAATGACCGCCATTATTATTTGTAATTAGAAGTTCCACCATAAATATCCTTTACTACTTTGCGTTGTTGGACTGTGTTTGTAGCCTTTTTTTGGATCTTTTTTGGATGTTATTTTGCATCAGTTAATCTGTTTGAATAAGGTCATTGTATCTCATGATCAATTTTTGCAACCGACATGGGTTAATAGTGGTGAAAATACGGTGATTGGTTGTTATTCTGTATAGTTACATGTGATCAGGTATGGTTTAACAATTCCGATCTAAGCCTTCATTCATTTCGCCTTCATTGGTTTTTACTTTTTATGATGCAAAATGACTTGCCCCTATTGTTGTCCTTCTTTTTTGCAGGTTAAGTATGTTGCATATACTGAACTTTTTATCCATTGTTAATCGACTTATCCATATTTATTTTCTTCATTGCAGGAGCTTCTTCATCTAACGGTCACTGATTATGAATTCATGCTTAAGTTATGCACGAAACCCACTTGATCTTTCGATTGGTTGATTGGTTTCTTGAGTCTACTCTATAAAGGTCACCATATGCCTTAAACTGCAATTATCGTAAGTTTGGAGACATCAATAACGTCCTTTCTTATTCGTTTATTTTAAGTTTAGTGTGCGTGTAACAACGATTATAGTAATGGAATTCTTCTTTTGTAGCATGTCCTTAAATGGGAAAAATGAAGTGAAAAATGACCCTTATGATATCCGTATTATGTCAAAGGTCCTTAAATAGGATGACGTTGAGGAGACCAGAAATATGGAGAGGTTAAGGTGAGGAACAAGGGCATCGGGCTAAAATTTTGTTATGTTTATATCCGTAGATGTATTATATTCAAGGCACCTTCGATGCCATTCACACCAGGTTTGATACCTATATTGTATCTTCTTTGAAAAAGATTTTGATTCTCAGATAATGGTATATGTGTATGTATAACTCTCTTCCGTCACAAAATAAATGTAATAATTTTCTCAATTAACTATACGTTTTACTTGAAGGTGTGGAGGCAATGGCAGTGGTATAGTTGTGGGCCTGGAATAACTAACCGACAAGTTGGGGATGTAGTTGTGTATGGTAGGGCACCAGTTGGAGCATATGTTTAAAAGTAGATACTTCCTGCAGCAAGGGTGTTACATGTTCCTTCTTATATAGACCGACAAGTTGGGGATGTAGTTCTGTGATACTTAAAAGAATGGATGCTCAGTTCCTACTCAACCGTTGCTTTCAGGTGAAATTTAGATAAATCTTCTTTTGATTTGTTTTTGTGTTTTTAATATTATATTTTTGTTCTTTGCTTGACCTTATATAATTTTGGCCATCAATGATAATTATGATAAAAATATACTATACTGTCAATACATGAGAAAATGATAAGACCTTGAAGCTTTCAGAATTTGTCGAGTTGGTTCAATCTGTACACATTATGTGGACCTCAATAGGTGGCTTGGTGATTTTTTACAAAATAATAATAATAATAATAATAATAATAATAATAATAATAATAATAATAATAATAATAATATTATTATTAATAATAATAATAATAATAATAATAATAATAATAATAATAAAAAAAAAAAAAAAAAACTTTTGCCATTTGTATAATAACTATAGCGTCATGTTTTTTTCCTGAGTTGTGACAGGAATTGGCTGCATTTGTAGTGATTAAGATACATCTGACTTTGATTAACCTCTTATGGAATTTACTTTTGGCGAATTTTGACGTCTTCCATTTTACGAGGATAGTACTTCAATACAATTGATGTTATATTATGAACTATATATGACCATAACAGAACAATATAGTAAGAAATTAGAAAGTCTTTTTGTTTGGTATGTGTGAAATGGTTTTTAGGGATGAAAAGATAAGAAATTGGAAAGTCTTTTCCTCAATACATTTATATTTGGCAGATTATTTCCAGTGATAGCAGTGGCTGGTAATTAGAAGTGAAGGTTCAAGCTGGAGTGTCCATTAGTTCAACCAAAAGAATCATTTCATTTGATCATACTTGGTTTTCACTATCCATACATGTTGTAAAGAAATTCATTTAAAATTACCAAATCATATAACAAGTAATCTTTGACAAATAGGGCAAATTTTTTCAATGTATCCCTTTCTAGATCAAGGTCTTTTTACGTCCCTTTTTCTTTGTTTTAACTATATTATGGTTAAATTAAGATATTTTTAAATTATGAAAATTAAGTAAAAGTTGTAAATATATTTAGTCACATGGTATTTCGTTAAGATAACTTGATTTGATTAATTTGTTTCTTTGTCATGTTTGTTTGTTTTATAAATAAGTACCGAACTTCATGATAGAATAACTAAGATATTACTATATGATTAATTTGTTTCTTTATCGTGTTTGTTTGTTTTATAAATAAATACTGAACTTCATGATATACTAACTTAGATATTTACTATATGAACTTCATGATAGAATTTTAATATCTTAAATTTTCAGGCTTTGATATGTTTGAGTTTATTCCAAGCTATCTTGGTCAAAGTGGTCAACTAAAGATATGAAATACGGGTATAGAACACTTTTGCTGGTGCTGGACTTACCTTCTCAAGCGGATCTGAATTGGTACACCTCAAAACCAATATCCATTCCAGAGTTCAGTCTACTTATAGGTGATAGTTTAGGTAAGCAATCCAAACCACCATTAGTCTTTATAGTATACTTACAGCTCATATATCTGTAGAAATTTAGGATCAAATCATTTATTTTGAAATGAGTAGAGGCATGTGTGGTGTGAGCTATTGGAAACTTGAAGATCACAATTCTTCAAGGTGCAAATATTGTCGTTTATTGGAAACTTGAAGATCACAATTCTTCAAGGTGGAATTCATCTAAGAGGTGTTGATCGGGCACTATTGAAATAAGGGGAGGTCGATTAGTTTTTATTTAGGTTCTGGTCTGAAATGGCGTGGGTTCAAATGCCACTCTCGACATATCTTTTTGTTTCCATTGTTTTATTGCCTATAATTAGTTTTTTATTAACTTTATGCATTCTTTAGAGAACAAAAAAAATTTGTTTCATGAATACTTTTGATGTAAACTTCAAATTCGTGAATCACAACAAGATTTTTTTAGTATTGGCTACGCATGTTCTTATGATGGTATTATTTGTCTTATAAATATAAGATGGCTTTGTAATTGTATATGCAATGGAACACGTAGAGAGCTATTAACAATCAAGGTAATTTTAGTAAGATGCAGAGTAATTAAGTAGAGCATGGTATATTTTGTACAAATGTGTTTGATTTTTTAGTTAAGCTATTTTTATCTCAAACTACTTAAATTAGAAAATTAGTTAAAAAAAAGGCTATGGGTGAAAGTTGCCCGTAATCTATTGTAGTGATGCTTTTTTAGATCAAGATCAACACATAATTTATTTATCATATATTATTTAAATGTGGATAAAAGAAAATTATTTGATGGAAATTCAGTTAAACAACTTCACTAATAATGCAGGTGGTTAAAATATGTCGAGAGAGTGGAAAAGAGCTTTTTAAAGTAAAAGGGTCCCGTCCATTATGCTCGCATGATTGTACATGATGAACAAAAACTGATGACACGGGTTGCTTTCAATGTGCTCAGGTTAGTCTCTCTTTACTAAACCAAATCAACAAGGCTTACAAATGAATATGGAGAGCCGGGTAATGTCTTATTTCAAACGGGTCTTTCAACTACAAAAGAAAAGGGTCAACTTTTAGGCCGTAACTAAATGTCATTGAAGTTGAATTTTATCAAATAGCAACTCCTAAACCATTATACGAACAATTTATAAATCACATATGACCTTTAAAGCCTATTTATTAAAGAGAGATACTGTTTGTTAATCTACGCTTAGATGGCAAAGACCTACTTGAAATTGTTGACAGCCCAACTTTTGAACCAGAAATGATGTCCATAGATAGAATCATTATTTCTATATAATGGTGCTTTATTTTGAGTTCTTGAATCTGGATAAAATAGTAGTACTTTAACTTTCTTTAAAGTTATTTCTAACCAAAAACCCAATCTTTAAAGTTATTTCTAACCAAAAACTATCATTCGGCAGCCATTAAATGAGGTAATGGTAATCTTTATTGCTAAATTTCTATCATGTTTATCTAATATAGTATATTGATGGCTGGCTACACAACATTCAACTTGGTCAAGCACTGGATATATACTTAGCACATTATTGTTATCCTACCCTTATTGACCCAAATCGTCAAAGATGGCTGCTAAGAAGATGGGAAACAAACGGCTGGATAAGTGGACATGTTGAAGCGAATCGAATGGCTGCTCGGTTGTCATGTCAAAGAAAGAATTCATCACGTTAATTAGCATTTCATTTCATATTTTAAGTACACTACCCATTACAATATTTTCATCATTCATGTTGACTTTTTTAAATTTATTTGAAATAAGGATTCATTAAAAATAAGGATGCGTATTACCATTCAGAAAGAACATGTAACATTTAAGGATTTATCTGCATTTGCAAATGTAAGTAACAAATATTAACATGAATACGAATGAAACAAATACATTTACACATTTTGTTTTAGAGAATGAACATAACCTTGAAAGCATATCAAATTTACAACTAAAATATCTTATTTCTACTATCCTTTCCAAATAGCTACTTTAACTTCCAATAATACAGATATACACAAAAAAATTTACAAACGCTAGAATCAAAAAAATATTCTCATAATAAAACATATTTGTTTAGAATATATCTTGATATACTTTCCTATAATACTTAAAATATTGAAACTACATAAATCCCATACTGATTCATACAATTCATTAACATAAAACATATACGAGTATCAAACCATGTTCAATAGCAAATCATCATTGAATGTTGTATTCAGTTCTTATTATATAGAATTCAAACGTTTAAGACATTTACATTTACAAACTAACTTTTGTTGTTTCATTCCTTTCAATGGATTTCCGTCACAAAAAACCACGAAGACTACTCAAAGATGGCAACCCTTGTGGGACGTGTTACTCGATAACGATTTACAAAAATTTGCACACGATTAGAAAAGGTATGAACATATCAAACACTACTACTAAATTATGTTTACATAGTACCAACTTATATGATTCATGGTCAAACATCTTGATAGGAATCTGATGACGAGAAACCGCTGAGGATAAAGCGCAAAATCAAGTTTGCACAAAGGCGTGGTAAAAAGGATGAAGAGAAAGAAGAAGCGAATGATGATTGTGGACGATTCCACAATTCAGTTTACTCTAAGTCTAAACAAGCTGCTAAAGAGGATGACAAAATATTTGTTCATTCTAATGATCATGTATACCATCTGGATGATTTTAGCGATGACGAACATTTACTTGATAAACAAGACAGCTTTTTTTAATTTTTTTTTTCATTTCATTTTTAAGAAAAAAAAAAAAGTTTGAGAAGTTGTATAAATTATTGACAAAGTAGTTGACCTTGTATTGGTAGTCACTCGGTGCGGCAACTATAAGATAGAAATTTAAAAAGCTTCATAAACATTCTCGATAAACTGAGATATCATTAATGGAACTAATATTTATATTTTTTAGACTTATTCTAGTTTGTTTTTATCGTGTGAGTTGTGAAAATCTCACATTGGTAAAAACGCTATCTATTTCATTTTTTTGCTTTATATTTTCAGATTATAAGCGCTCCCCGTAGGAGTATTTGAAACTTGAAAAAAATGAGAAGCGGGTTCATTTGATTTACGATGTGAAGCCTTTGAGGAATAGGCATATATCTAATGTTTGCGTCACCACGAATTGGCCTTGTAATGATAGTCACTTGGTGCGGCAATGTTAAGATGGAAATTAGCTTCATCACCAATCTCTACCCTATATGCAAAGCAAGCAATTTGAATTTGGTGCAAGCAATAAGTTTCTAATTGGAGTTTGAGTATTTGTTTATGTTTTTAATCTCCCATAATAGTATCGAATAGAGAGTAAAGTTTGATTATAACTATAATCAGCTAATAATAATAGCTAAAACACAAGCACAAGCACAAGCACAAGCACAAGTTTAAGTTCTCTAATCTTCTTGTTCATAATACTAATTTCAAAGATGTAGTATCATCAGCATGGAACCTAGATGTTGTGGGCTGTAACATGTACCAGTTGGTAAGAAAGCTTAAAGCTTTAAAGAAACCCTTAAGAAAACTTCTACGTGATAAAGGAAATTTACATGACCGAGTATCTCGTCTTCGTGCAGAATTAGATGATATCCAAACAGCTCTTGATGGTGACTCGTCCAATCCTATCCTTCGCGAGGAAGAGGCCTTTTATTTGCAAGCTTTCAATGATGCTCTTCTTGACGAGGAAAGATTTCTTAAACAGAAAGCCAAACTAGAATGGCTCCGTGTTGGTGATTCTAATTCCGCATACTTTCATAAAGTAGTGAAGAGTCAAGTGTCAAGGAGTCGTATTGACATGGTTATGAATTCCCAAGGCAACCTGGTTGACGGTGAAGAGGTTCAAGAGGCTTTTACAGCTCATTATACTTCTTTTCTTGGCCAGTGTGGTACTACTAGTGACATTAATACTCATGACCTGTTTATGAACCGCCTTTCTGGTCAACAAGCTGATGATATGATCCGAGACGTGTCTAGTGAGGAAATCAAATCGGTGATCTTTTCCATGGGAGATGACAAGTCGCCGGGTCCAGATGGGTTCACTGCTGCGTTCTTCAAACACGCTTGGGACACAGTTGGGACGGAGGTTGTTAATGCGGTTCAGGAATTCTTTATTACTGGTAAGCTTCTCAAAGAAGTTAATCACACTATTATTGCTCTCATCCCGAAGGTATCTTCTCCAACTCGAATTACTGATTATCGACCCATCTCTTGTTGTAACGTGATTTTTAAATGCATTAGTAAGATTATTTCCAACAGGATTAAGGATAGTCTTATTAATTTGGTTAGTGTAAACCAATCAGCATTTGTGCCGGGTAGACGGATATCGGATAACATTCTTTTAACTCAAGAGCTAATGCATAATTACCATCTCGATAGAGGCCCGCCTCGCTGTGCGTTTAAAGTTGATATTCAAAAAGCATATGACACTGTTGATTGGGGATTTTTAAACGCTATTTTAGTGCGCTTTGGATTTCACACTAGAATGATTTCTTGGATTATGGAGTGTGTCACCACGACTTCATTTTCTTTGAATATTAATGGTGAGTTGTATGGTTTTTTCAAAGGAAAGAGGGGTCTTCGCCAAGGTGACCCTCTATCTCCATACTTATTTACTCTTGTTATGGAGATTCTAACTCTTATTTTGAAGCGCAAGGTTCGTAGTACAGATGAATTTTTTTACCATCACCAATGCTTGAATCTTGATATTATTAATCTATGCTTTGCGGATGACTTATTTCTTTTTGCTCATGGTGATGTGAATTCAGCTCGTTTGATTATGGAAGCCCTCAATGAGTTTAAGAGTGCTTCGGGTTTAGTTCCTAGTCTCTCAAAGAGTACGGTTTACTTCTGTAATGTGCTTAATTATACAAAGCTTGCTATTCTTAATATTCTTCCATTTGAAGAAGGTAAGCTCCCCGTGAAATACCTTGGTGTTCCTTTAGTTTCCACGAGACTTGTTTATAGAGATTGTAAGGAGCTTGTGGAAAAGGTCCAAAATAGAATTGGTGATTGGAAGAACAAGTTTCTTTCTTTTGCGGGGCGTTTACAACTTGTTCAATTGGTTCTATCATCCATGCATGTTTATTGGTCATCGATGTTCATTCTCCCTTCTCGCATAATTATGGATATTGAGCGGCTCATGAGAGGCTTTCTTTGGTGCCAAGGAGAAATGCGACGTGGTAAAGCTAAAGTCTCTTGGGATTCGATTTGGTTGCCAAAAACTGACGGAGGGTTGGGCATTCGTAGGCTAGAGCTCTTTAATGTGGCTCTTGTGACATCTCATATATGGAGTATCCTTACGCTCAAAGAGTCTCTTTGGGTCAAATGGATTCATACACATAAGCTTCGTGGCCGAAACTTTTGGGATATTCCTTTTAGGGGAAATATGAGTTGGGGGTGGCGGAAATTACTTCAAGTCAGACCTTTGGTGCGTAAATTTATTTGGTCTAGAATTGGTAGTGGTTCCTCTTCTTCGGTTTGGTTCGATAATTGGTGCCCACAAAGCCCTCTAAGGGACATTCTAACTGTTCGAGATATAACGAGAGGTGTTCTTCTCTTATCAAGTACATTGTCTGATGTAATTTTAGATGGTAACTGGGTATGGCCAACTGAATGGGCTACTAGATTCCCATCTATATATAACCTTACTGCTCCATGTATTGATGATACAAAACAAGATACTTTGTTTTGGAGAAATTCACATGGGATGGAAAAAAGATTTTCGGTGGGAATAGCATGGGAGGACATTCGACCGAGAGGAAATGAAACCATATGGACCCATATTGTTTGGTTTTCACACTGTGTCCCTCGGCATGCATTTCATCTATGGCTTGTTATGAAGCGTAAGCTCAAGACACAAGATTTTTTGAGACAATGGGATGTTAGTCCTTCGACTAACTTAAACCTGTTTCAATGCCCGTTATGTGACTCTCAACCCGACTCGCATAATCATTTGTTTTTCGAATGCTCGTATTCTTCACAGGTATGGTTTGGTGTGGTTTCTAGAGCTTGGAATGGACATTGCCTCGTGTGCTTTGGACACTATTGTTTCTTGGTTAATTCCCATTGCAGAGAAAAGGTTTGTCTTAAGCATTGTTGCAAAACTTGTTTTAGCAGCCTCTACGTATTTTATTTGGCAAGAAAGGAATTCCCGTTTATTCATGCATAAAAAACGTTAGCAAGACCAGCTTGTTGATGTTATCTTTACAACTGTTCGGCTCAAGCTTTGCACATTCAAGTTCAAGAAAACTAGGCGCGTGGAGAATGCTTTGGAAAAATGGAATTTATCGTATGCACTTATTCAAGATAGAGTGACCGGTACGTAGTAATAGTTTTAGCCTAGTCAATAGGTGTCGTTTGTTTATTCTTTTTTTGGCTAGGCTACTGAGGTGGAGATTGGTTTGTCAATCTCTTGTAGTATTGGTTGGAAGCACATTTATGGTGCGTTTGTTTGTATAGTCAATATGGTTCTTAGCCATATTGCCTGAACTTTATTGGTTGATCAATATATTTTACCGGGGTAAAAAATCCCTTACCCAAAAAAAAAGTTATCAATTAGCAAATGAATAGAGATTAATTTTTGATTATAACTAACAATGCACGCTACTAAATGAATGTTGTTGTGTCTTCACTTCAGTTTCATATCATGTAGCAAATTATCTCCTATGTACTAATTAAATTCATACATAATCATTTTAATAGTGACCACCATTACTTCTTTGTCACCACCATCTGGTTCAACCAAATCAACCATCTACCAGAATTTTAAATGAACTAGAACTAATACAAAACAATGCAAATAAGTGGTGGGTTCAAATATAAATTTATGAAAACAATTTGTTTCTCTCGAAAATAAGTAAAAATATTAGGTTCTTAATATTTTGTGTTACTAATGATGTAAGATGATTGGTGATTTACGTGTAAACAATTCGTTTTTTTTTAAAAGTTGACAAATGATATAATTAATGACTTCTCTTAAAAAGTTGACAAATGATATAATATATAAAAGTTGACAAATGATATAATTAATGGGTGTCTCAAAGAATACAGAGTTAACTTATATCTAACTCCTGTAACCTAAGGCAGCCACCAACATAATATCAAATTTCAATTTGTTAATGCTTTACACGTCACCCTATATAGCTAAGTGAAAAATCTTACCTTCACCCGATGTGGGAACAAAAAATTGATACAAGTAAACTTTTACAAAACTTAGCTCTAACGACATATAGTAGTACCTTAGATTGTATAACGCAAACATAATCTATCATTCATTTTTTTGTTAATTAACATTCACTCGTAATCATCGCACCGACCTTATTCCGTCACCACCATCACCAATTTCATCATCATTACTATCACGTCATTTCACTCACTTCATTAGAATTAAATAACTAAACACATTCACCACTTCCTAATTTTAATGACACTCGGGGTTCAATTGCGAACTTTCTAATCAACTGTTGGTCTTGAAACAAGTACACATGTGTAGCGTCAACGATTATATATCTAACTTTATCATAAAATTGAAGAACTAGATTAGAGTCTATCACTCTATGTGACACCTAATGGCTCGCTCAATGAGAGGGCGATTGCGAACTTGAAATTATTACTTTTCTAGCTCCCTGGCAAAGCTTTTTATATATAATAAATCGTTTATGTACGTACAAAGGTTTTAGAATAGTCTTCATATAACACAAGAAACAATTACACTACTATTGTCTCAATGAAGCATGACATGCCATGATCATAACGACCAAAACAAAAAAAAACTGACCCGGCAAAAAAAAAAGAAAAAAAAAAAGACACTTCAAGACAACCATAGACTTGCTCGATGTCTTGTACGTGTCTATAAGCTCCATAGCTAAAACATTCTTTCAACACTTGTGTTTTTTTCACATAAAAGTTGAAATTCAAAAGGTTTAATATAAACGGAAAAAATAAAAGTTGATTACACAACATTCAAAGACTGTCATGTCAAGTATGTTACGTTTTTGAGTAATTATACCTAAGCTTTTCTTACTAGGAAAAAATAATTCTGAAAGCGTATACTTTGTGGAAAAAAAAATTTTAAGAGTATACTTTGTGAATAAATAAAAAGAAAGTCATTATATGTTAATAAATAAGAAAAACAAAATAATACATGGATCTAAACTTAGACCTAAAATTAAGTGTCAGTATCTTGATTGCTGCAGACAGGAACCCACTTCTTTTATAATTTATAAGGAGGTTTTAAGTATAAGTTTAGGCCTAAGTTTATCATTTCTCATAAGAAAAATAATAATTTGAGAGTGTGCATTTGTGAATAAATAAAATGAAAGAAAATAACTATAAATTATTATCCAAATATGCTGAAGCTGTTGATAGATTTAACCGCCAATCACATAAAAAACCAAAAACGCTATTTTATCTCAACCTTAAATATCTTATACACGACTGTACATATAACAAGCTCAAAATTCTGGCCATTACCCGATGCGGGATTCAAACTTGATACAAGTAGCACGGCACATTAGATTGTAAAGAGTTGACCAAATGTTGAAACAAAAAGCATCAAAATCACACCAACACCATTTTGTCTCACTTCTACACATATCTCATTCATCCTTTGTTAATTAACATTCATTCATAGTTATTATCATTTCATCACTCAATTAAATAAATGTCATTTAGTTAAATGACTAAAAACACATTCACTACTACCCAATCCTAATCACACTATACACTATCACAAACCCTAGTTTTGTTGTATCTTCATCATCATTCGATTTCACATAAGACAACTCGCACCCTTCGCCTCGTTCGCCATCACCGCTTATGCATCCGCCATCGTTATCGTGTGAAAGCGATTTACGAGCTAGCCAGCTTAGTTATACTACCTAATGTTAGGTAACCTTGCGAAATCGTTAGTTGTGTGATTGTTGTGAACGTTAGTCGTGAGTTTAGGTTAGGGGCACGGGCGGACTTGGGGGTTCTTGGGTTCCCGGGAACCCATGAATATATGCCACTTAGTGTTAATTTTGTCAAAAGTCCTGGACTATTTGTGTCGCAACAATACATGCTGTGTTTAATTCTTTTACAATTTTAATGAATGATACATCTTAGTTCATTTTATTTCCTTATACTCGAAAAAATTTGTGCAACTGTTCACTTAAAGTTCTGGGTCCACCACTGGTCAAGGGTGGGGGAAGTGGTTGGGGATGGTGAGGGTTACAGCTAGGAATGTTATGTTTGCGCAAGGTGCGGTTGTGAATGTGAGTAATTTATCCGCCAGAGTACACGAGTGGGATGCCGAAAGGTTTGAATCGCTTATTCATGTATGGGTGGGTTACTCTTCTAGTTTTGGTACGTAAGAAAATTTAAAAATTTCATACAAGAGATTATTTCACCACTCACATGCATGACCAAACTACAAACGTTGTTTGGTTACGTGTGTGCCATCTTGGAATCTCATGTTGATATTAGTAAGCTCGAAAGGGTTTGTGCGAAAGTTTGTGCTAGGTGGAAGTGGACATCTAATGGTAGTGTTTGTACTAAGGGATCTCGTATAATTATTGGTTGGAATGACGACGTTGTTGATGTTATGGTGTTGTCATGTACTAGTCAAGCTATCCATACACAAATTATCCTTAAATATGATCATAAAACTCTTTTCTGTACGTTTGTGTATGCGTCCAATTCATATGTGACTCGTAGAGATCTCTAGAAAAGTTTGGAAATGCATAAATGTTTTGTTCATGGAGGTCCTTGGGTTATTATGGGAGACTTTAATTCGGCATTATTCGTGGAAGATACGTTTCATGGCTCAAAGGATATTAATATCTCTATGCGGGAATTTAATGATTCTGTATCTATGATTGACGTAGAAGACGTTAATGGTACAGGGTTGCATTATACGTGGAATCAAAAGCCTAAAGCAGATATTGGTATCCTAAAGAAGATTGACCGAGTTATGTGTAACATGGGGTTTAATAATGAATATCCGGGTTCATACGCTATTTTCCAACCGTATCATATTTCCGACCATGCTCCGGCTGTGTTGAAACTACATAAGGTTACAAAGGAAAAGCCTAAACCATTTAAGTTCTATAATTTCCTTGTGTTCAAACGGGAGTTCATGGATGTGGTCAAAGAACAGTGGGGTGTTTCTGTTTATGGGCATAATATGTTTAAGCTTGTCAAGCGGTTGCGGGGGTTGAAGAAACCGTTCCGCAAGCTTATTCATTCGCAAGGAAATTTACATGACCGTGTGGTTAAACTTCGTCATGAGTTAGATGAGGTCCAAAAGGCGCTTGACAAAGATCCGTCGTCTATTATTCTTCGTGAAGAGGAGTCGGCATACCTAACAGCCTTTACGCAAGCTACATTGGATGAAGAGCGTTTTTTAAAGAAAAAATGAAAGATTGATTGGCTTCGAGTGGGGGATAGTAATTCAGCCTACTTCCATAGATCGGTTAAAGCTCGTACAAGTAGAAGCCGAATTGATTGTATCATGGGTCAAGACAATGTGTTATATGAAGGTAATTCGGTTCCTAATATTTTTGTTGATCATTATAAGCAATTCTTAGGTACTGAAGCTAGTGTTACTGACCTGGACCATCAAGGGTTGTTCGTTCGTAAATTAAATCATTCTAAGGCTGAAAATATGGTGGGAAATGTTTTTGATGAGGAAATTCGTATGGCCATGTTTTTTTATTTGAAATGATAAAGCCCCGGGTCCGGATGGCTATACCTCAGTTTTCTTTAAAAAGACTTGGGATGTCGTAGGCGATGATGTGTGTAATGCGGTTCGTGACTTCTTTTTGAATGGGAAGCTATTGAAAGAAATTAACCATACTATTCTTGCCATGCTCCCTAAGGTATCTACTCCATCTCGCGTTAATGATTTTCGACCTATATCTTGTTGTAATGTTATTTACAAGTGCATTAGCAAGATTATTACTAACCGTATCAAGGAGGGGCTAGATGATGTTGTCAGTGAAAATCAATCCGCTTTTGTTCCGGGAAGGTCTATTTCGGATAATATTTTACTCACCCAAGAGCTTATGCATACGTATCACTTGCATAGAGGACCTCCTCGATGTGCTTTCAAGATCGATATTCAAAAGGCTTATGATACCGTGAGTTGGAAATTTTTGGAGGCCATTTTAGTTGGTTTTGGCTTCCATTCGTTTATGGTTAGATGTATTATGTCTTGTGTTACGAGTACTTCTTTTTCCATTAATATAAATGGAAATTTGCATGGTTATTCTAAAGGGAAGAGGGGGTTACGTCAAGGTGATCCGATGTCTCCGTATCTGTTCACTCTTGTTATGGAGATTCTTACTCTTATTCTCAAACGTAAAGTGCGAGAGGATGGTGATTTCACTTATCATAACAGGTGTAGTAAGCAAAAAATCACTAATATTTTCTTTGCGGATGATCTTATTATGTTTGCTCGTGGTGATGTGCAATCGGCTAGGGTTTTAATGGATGCTTTAGAGGAGTTTAAGGGCGTTTCGGGGTTGGTCCCGAGTATTCCGAAGAGCACCATTTTCTTTTGTAATGTGCCAGATCAGGTAAAATCCTCTATTCTTCAACTTATGTCGTTTGAAGAAGGTACTCTTCCAATCAAGTACTTGGGTGTTCTTCTTATATCGTCTAGGATTCTATACAAGGATTGCAAAATTCTTATTGAGCGTGTGCGTAAAAGAATAGGGGATTGGAAGAACAAATGGTTATCCTTGGCCGGTAGACTTCAATTGGTGCTTTCTGTTCTTTCGTCTATGCATATTTACTGGACTTCCGTTTTTACTCTTCCGGTTGGTATAATTCATGAGATAGAGCGACTCTTATGTGGTTTCTTATGGTGTCAAGGAGATATGAAGCATGGTAAAGCTAAAGTCTCTTGGGAGGATGTATGTCTTCCAAAATCTGAAGGTGGCCTAGGTGTGAGAAGTCTCAAAATGTTTAACGTTGCATTGATGTCGTCGCACATTTGGAAGCTTTTGAGCCATAAAGAATCTATGTGGGTCAAATGGATCCACTCTTACAAACTTAAACAAAGGAATTTTTGGGATGTTTGTATCCCGTCTAATGTCAGTTGGGGATGGTGTAAGATCTTGCAAATCCGTAGTATTATTCGGCCTTATATATGGTACAAGATTGGAAACGGGGCAAAGGCTTCAGCTTGGTTTGATATGTGGAATGCAAACTGTCCTCTTATAAACCATATGATGAATAGAGCTATTAGTAGTGCGGGGTTTAATTTACAAACAAAAGTGGCTGATGTGGTCTCAAATGGTTCATGGTCGTGGCCTACGACCTGGTTTAACATTTTTCCTGGGTTAATTTACATTTCTGCTCCTAATCTAAATGATGAACATGTCGATCTCTTGCAACGGAGGATGAGTGATGGCTCTTTCAAGCCTTTTTCTGTTCGAAATGCTTGGAACTCAGTACGTCCTCGAGGGAATGAGGTTGGCTGGTACCATTTGGTTTGGTCTCGTCATATAATACCTCGACATGCTACTCATCTATGGCTTGTAATGAGGAAGCGGCTCAAGACACATGATAGAATGAGGCAATGGGATGTCGGCAATGATGTCGACTTAAACCTTCTTCGTTGTTCTCTATGCAAGACGCAACCCGATTCACATGATCACCTGTTTTTTGAATGTTCATATTCTTCCCAGGTTTGGTTTCGTGTTTTGCAAGTGGCTGAAATTGTCTTTGCTTATGATAAATGGACTAATATTATGGTTTGGCTTCTGCCCATTTCCAAACGTAATAATGTGGATACAATTGTGATTCGTCTTATCTTGGCTGCGGTTGCTTATTTCATATGGCAAGAGAGGAACAATCATGTGCATGGGAAAGGCGAAAGGAATCTCGAACATCTCTCTAAGGTTATTGTTGATATGGTAAGATTAAAACTTGGTTCCATTGGGTTCAAGAAGAAAGCCCGGGTCTATAAAATGAGAAGTACTTGGAGGATAGCTAACATTCAAATGGATGGAAGCTGATGTTTCAAAGCTATGTGTGCTAATGGTCGTAGAGTGCTAGCTATGTTTTTTCATTTCATACGACTATTAGTTTGTTTAGTGATAGTTGTTGTGGTTTGAGTTTTTTCAAATCACATTGTCTTTTATTTTGAAGGGTGGATCATGACCACTCTTCCATGTACATGAACTCTAGTCATTTTTTAATAAATTCACCGGGTATAAACCCTTTACCCAAAAAAACTAATACAAAGCAAAAGTGAGTTTGTATTGGAAATCAACTTCTC
Source organism: Chrysanthemum lavandulifolium (assembly GCA_022545495.1). Lineage (NCBI taxonomy): Eukaryota > Viridiplantae > Streptophyta > Magnoliopsida > Asterales > Asteraceae > Chrysanthemum > Chrysanthemum lavandulifolium. The sequence continues at coordinate 306,455,089 of CM040238.1, forward strand.
TAGTCACCATTACTAGTTTACTACTAATAATGAGCATACCAATGATGGGATGAAAAAAGTTAGATAACGTTTAGTTTTGTTTTTTGATTTCATGATTTTTTCTTTTTCACAAAAAAGTTGAAGCATTTTAAAAACTCATTTAAATGAAATTTATTTTTCCTTTTTAACAAGATTACTTCATATTGCGACGATGGGCGGCGACGGTGAGGATTAAAGATGGAGATGTTACCAATGATGATAACAGTTAGAATGCGATATTTGAATGGTAGATTGAAAAATCTCATCTTTTTATTTTGTTTGCCAACACTACAACAATCGGATGGACGGGCGAGGAGGCTTTCGCCGGGGACACAAAGTCCCCGGATAAAGTCGCTAAACGACAAAATAAAATCTGACGTGGCACATGAATTCGCTGACTTGTTATAAAATTTTCAACGCAATCTTTCCGCGGGGACACGTCCCCGGAGAAAGGGACTTTGATTTTTATGAAACTTTGACCGGATAGTCAAAATTCAACGTAGGGGTTCTCCGGGGACATGTCCCCGCAGAAAGTATTTTCATCTTTCACCAATAATTGGCCAAAGTAAAATCGTGTTAATTGTTCGGGAAAATTCCGTCAACCTTTTTGGGGACATGTCCCGCAAACCTTTATCCGAGTAATTACACTTTATATACCATATCTTATCCTCAAATTTCTTATCTTCACATATCCTCAAAACCACCATATCTTATCTTCACAAATTTTACCATATCCGATCTTCACACAAATTTCAAAACCCGAGATGGAGCAATTTAATCCTTTTATGTGTTCTTGTGGAGCGTAAAATATAAAATTAAGAACATCACATAAAATTATTCATCCGGACGACAATATTATTCATGTCCTCCGTCAAAGGTGAACAATCATACATTTCCTATTTATGTAAATATACAAATAATTGGGTTGTAATATCTTAAAATTTTCTTATTATGTAATGACCTTAAAAGATAATGGATGCGAGATATTTTATGTGGAAGGATGCATTTGATTTAGTACTTAAGAACAATCTCGCACCAACAGAGTGCTCAAGTCGCCATGAAAAGATCTTAGGATAAGCTTCTTTGAAACACGGAAACATGTGCTAGAGACAAGAATAAGGGTGCTTGAGGCCAAACTTTAAATGGCAACGATTCCTGACGACCACGCATGTCAGTCGGATGCATTACTTCGTGAGCTGTTAGGTGACATGGAAAATATTCGTATGTAGTAATAGTAGTAGTAGTTGTTGTTGTTGTTGTTGTTGTTGTTGTTGTTGTTGTTGTTGTTGTTGTTGTTGTTGTTGTTGTTGTTGTTGTTGTTGTTCTTGTTGTTGTTCTAGTTGTTGCTAATCAAAGTAGTAGTAGTTCTTGTAGTTGCTGTTGTTGTTGTTGTTGTTCTTGTTGTAGCTATACTTGGTCGTTTAACATGATACATATTCCAATGCACGATACATGGTCGCTTAACATGATACGATACCAAGAGCACATATACTCGCTCGCTTAACATGATACGATACCATAGCACCTATACTCGGTCGTTTAACATGATACGATACCATAGCACCGACGCGCTGGTCGCTTAACATGACACGATACCAATGCACCTATACTTGGTCGTTTAACATGATACGATACCAATAACACATATACCGCCGCTTAACATGATACGTATGCCAATGCACCTATACTTGGTCGCTCTAACATGATACGTATACCAAGAGTACATATACCGCTCGCTTAACATGATACGATACCATAGCACCTATACTCGGTCGCTTAACATGATACGTATACCATAGCACCCGCGCTTGGTCGCTTAACATGATACGATACCAATGCACCTATACTTGGTCGTTTAACATGATACGATACCAATAACACATATACTCGCCGCTTAACATGATACGATGCCAATGCACCTATAATTGGTCACGATACCAAGAGTACATATACTCGCTCGCTTAACATGATACGATACCATAGCACCTATACTCGGTCGCTTAACATGATACGATACCATAGCACCGGCGCTTGGTCGCTTAACATGATACGTATACCAATGCACCTATACTTGGTCGTTTAACATGATACGTATACCAATAACACATATATCGCCGCTTAACATGATATGTATGCCAATGCACCTATACTTGGTCGTTTAACATGACACGATACCAAGAGCACATATACTCGCCGCTTAACATGATACGATACCATAGCACCTATACTCGGTCGCTTAACATGATACGTATACCATAGCACCGCGCTGGTCGCTTAACATGATACGATACCAATGCACCTATACTTGGTCGCTTAACATGATACGATACCAATAACACATATACTGCTCGCTTAACATGATACGTATGCCAATGCACCTATACTTGGTCGCTTAACATGATACGATACCAAGAGTACATATACCGCCGCTTAACATGATACGATACCATAGCACCTATACTCGGTCGCTTAACATGATACGTATACCATAGCACCGGTGGCGGTGGTCGCTTAACATGACACGATACCAATGCACCTATACTTGGTCGCTTAACATGATACGATACCAATAACACATATACCGCTTGTTTAACATGATATGTATGCCAATGCACCTATACTTGGTCGTTTAACATGATACGATACCAAGAGTACATATACTCGGTCGCTTAACATGATACATATACCATAGCACCTATACTCGGTCGTTTAACATGATACGATACCATAGCACCGCGCTTGGTCGCTTAACATGATACGATACCAATGCACCTATACTTGGTCGTTTAACATGATACGATAACAATAACACATATACTCGCCGCTTAACATGATACGTATGCCAATGCACCTATACTTGGTCGTTTAACATGATACGTATACCAAGAGTACATATACTCGCTCATTTAACATGATACGTATACCATAGCACCTATACTCGGTCGCTTAACATGATACGTATACCATAGCACCGGCGCTTGGTCGCTTAACATGATACGATACCAATGCACCTATACTTGGTCGCTTAACATGATACGATACCAAAGAGTACATATACTCGCTCGCTTAACATGATACGTATGCCATATCACAATATCGATCATGAGGTCCCCTACATCCCACAAATTTCAGTTTCGACCTCTTATCCTAATTATTTTCTTTGCTAGTTGCTTGATGCATTCGACAACGACAGGTGGTAGTTCGGGAAGATTAGGGCGAAAATCGGGTCGAAGTACTTGGTTTATTTTGAAGGCTCTGAGGAAGAGAATGCTTACCACTACAACAATCGAATGGACGGGCGAGGAGAAATGATAGTTTTAATTATATAATAACCTTTCCGGGACATGTCCCTTGGGAAAGTTTTGGAAATAAATTTTCATTTTCCCTCCGCACTTTTGCTTTATCCCGCCATAAGTATCCCCGGGGACCTGTCCCCGGAAAAAGTTTCGCAAGAAGACAAATAAAACTTTCTCCGGGTAGTTGTCCCTGGCAAAAGGTGAAAAGAAATATTAACCTCAATTATTAGCAGATCTGGTCTCACTCGGGAAAAAAAAAAAAAAAAAACCAAAAACCCTTCTTCTTCCTCCTCTTAACTCACCACCACCAAGACCCCCGCTACTCTCACACCACCACCACCACCACCGCTACTCACACCACCACCACCACCACTGCTACTCTTCCCACACTCGCACCATCGCTGCACCACCTCCATTGCTACTCTCAAACCTCTAATTGTTTAATTCTTTTCTCAAACCCTCTCATTGTTTAATTCTTTCTCTTCCCCTATACTCTCACAACATCCGAGACCAGGTACACATTTTTTTTTTTAATTTTGCTAGTTTTTTTATTTTCGTTTTTTTTATTTTTCTTATAATTGTTGTTATTTGTTAATTGTTAATTGTTAATTGTTAATTTTTTTTTTTGTTAATTCATATTTTTTTTTGTTTATTTTTTTTGGTACAGTAGCTGTGGTGTGACCAACAATAACTGTGAGCCGAGACCTAGCCGAGACCACAACCGTGAGCCGAGACCAAAAGGTATGTTTATTATTTTTTTTGTTTATTTTTTTAGCGGGGACATGTCACCGGCGAAAGTTTATAGCTCCCTATTTTTTAATATATATGTATTTTTTTAGCTTCCTGTTAATATGAGTAGGGTATGCAAAATTTATAGTTATTGTGTGTAAATGACAAATTTGCCTCTAAAAGAACTTTTGAGTAAACTGTGGTACATACTAAATCAGAATACACCCCAACTATTCGTTGTCTAGCTTAGTAATATATAAACATACTCAAATTAAATAAACGAGTTGAAGTGTGCTTAGCATAACACTGTTTCCATTTCGAGCTTGTGAAATTTGGCACAAGGGTAATCGAGTTCCACTAAAAGTATAAGGCTTCATCGAACGCAGCCCACCCAAAGTGGGTGTTTGTCGCTAATCGCCTTTAACTTGTGCTTATTTTGGCTTGTTCAAGGCTTATTCTTAAGTTGTTTAGCTTTTCAAGTTTTCATATTAGCTTATAACCATTTGTCTAGTTTGTTTTCGTTTACTTTAGCTTACTTATTAGCTTATTAGCTTTTGGCTTAAAACTTGTACTTATTCCTTTTCTTGCTCATCGTTGAGATAAGCAAATTATTCGAGCTTATTGTTGGTTTTATAAAAGTTGTAGTTTTGTAAAATGCTTATTTTCATGTGCTTAATTGGTTTGTAAAAGAAAATTTCAAAAATAAAATGTTTTGTAAAAAGGGGGTAGGCAGGCTCGAACCTGAGACCTCCCCCTTTTGAAGGTGATAGAAGTGTACCTGGATACCATGCGCCCTTGGGACTTGTCTTGGTTGAATCTTGCACTATCTATCTCTTATATACATATTGCCCAGTTTAGCTTATTAGGTGTTTTTAGCTTATTTGTAGCTTATTCATAGCAGCTTTTTCCAGTTTTCTATTTTTCTTAAATATGTAATAGTATAAAGTATTTTCTGTAAAAGTTTCAGATTTTTCTCATTAGTTTTAATATTTTTAATCATTTAATTAGTGTAAAATCTTATTTAATTCATAATAAAAAATATAAAAGTCAAAAAAATATAAATCTTTTTTCTAAAATTTTCTTTTGTCATATATTTTGTAAAAATATTATTTTTACACTTGTAGGCCTTTTATTTTATAAATTTTACGCTTTGTCTTGCGCCCAAACAGAATTTTTATACATAACGCCTGCTTTCATTTTAAGTAACGCTTTTAGATAATTTGAGTTTACGTTTTAGTTATAATAGTTTATTTAAGTTCTTTTGTTTTATCTATCACTAAAACAACATTGTAAAAAAAGTGATAGCGTTTATTTAATATTTCTTATCTTTTAATTTTCTTAATTTGCATTTAAGTCGCTTTAATTTATAACCTTTTTCTTTAGTGTAATTATCCTATCCAAATCCTTTCTCGATCGCTATCATTAGTGATCATTCTATCGTCTGAATCGGTGTTTGCACACCATTGAGTCTCCGGGACATAACGACCGGGAATTCACTATATTCTCGATCTTCTTTGCATTTGTGTTTAAGTGCTTTAAGTCTGTTTGACTTGACGGTTTAACACCAATCAAATTTTGGCGCCGCTGCCGGGGATCGAACCCGGGTCACCCGACTGATTACACAGTGAACTGTTGTGATTACTAGGCAATTTCTAGCTTAAATTTAAGCACTAGAATGAGCTTGTAAATAAAAACAAACACTTAGACTAACTAGCTAACCAACTGAGCTTTACAAAAATCTAATTTACAAGGATTGGCTTATACTAACAAGCTTGTGAGAAGCTTATGAAGAAACTGAAAACCACCATCGGTTTGTACTACATAAAATGGATGAACTAAAAGCAATTGCAGTTTATCTAATAAGCTAGGAATTGAAAAGCTAAACTTGAAACTTTGAGAGAGCTAGATGAGCTTCTCAAAAAGCTAAATTGCAAAAGCTAAGGGTCACTAATAAGCTTTGAATAAGCTTGAGAAACTAGGTAGCTACACTGTGAACAGGGCAGTTTCTCAGACATGGTATCCAAATCAAGCTAAAAAATAAGCACTCTACAAGCTAATTAAAACTGATCTAGTATTTTTCTAATTTTATTTAGCAACCAAAATTTAATAACCTAAGAGCTTATAAGCTAAAACACAAGATTAAACTCACACTAAAAGATATATTTTATTCAAAACCACCCAAATGAGAATTTGACTTTTGAAGAAAAACTAAAAGTTGACCAAAATGAGATTTAAACTGATCTAAAACACTCAAGATGTTGTTATAAGGTTTAATAAGACTAACTTGAGCAAGATTAACAACTTTTAAACACAAAATCAAGATTTTTGATCTTAAAACTCCAACAAGAAATCAAGAGAAATGGATAAAAGAGATTTTGACTTTGATGTAACAAGCACTAATTTTCTTGACTTCTTTGAGTTAATATGACCAAATGTGACTATTGACAACAACAATTACAACCTTTCAAACTCTAACACGCTTCACTACTTAAATCCAAACAAGCTTTAAAACTACCGATTTTGAGGATTTCAAAGTGTAAGACTATATAAACCTATAAAATCAAATCCGAGGTTTTCATCCATTAAATTAGAACCTTTTTAGCAAAAACAAGTAGTCACACATGTTTATACCTAGGATTATCAAAATTGGCCTATAGGCGGTCAAACTTGAGATCTTGCAACAAGTAATTCCAAAACATAAACAACTAATATTAAGCTATAAAATCATTAACTAGCATCAAATAAACAAGAAAACATGAGAATTAAAGTCGATAGATAACTTAAGCAATAAAATGCAAAATTTGTAAAATGGCTTACAAGATGGCACAAGTTTGAAAACATGGAACCAAAGGCAAGGTTACACCCAATAGCTTCCCATCAAGCTCCTAATACCCTTAGCAATCCAAATTTACCTCGCTTCACCTTCTTCTTCATCAACCCACTATTTTTGATTTTTCAATGATTTTCTTGATTTTTCTGAATTTTAAAGACTATAGTCGTTTTAAGTTTCTAAAAGCTTTAAAGCTTTGTCATCAGCTTATATGGCTTATAGAATCCATCAAGCAACTATTTAACTTGAAATTAAGATGACTTGAAAATTAAAGGAAATTAAGCAAAATTAGAAACTGACATTAAACTGAAATTAAACTGAATTTAAAGGTTCATTACACTAATTTAAAGTAAATTACAACATTTTAAAGATTTAAAAGACGTTTTAACTAAGAAAGCAATAAAAACTATAACTACGTGACTAAGGCTTAAGGCCAAAGTGCTTGTTCCTCTGCTTTTCTTCTTTCTTTTATACCCAAACAAATTTCTCTCACTTCCTCGATTGTTTCCCACCACCTTCCAGCCTTTTGATTGGTCAAAAGTGCCATATGTCATTTTGGCGCCAAAAGTCTCATTAGCAGTTTGAGTTGGTATCAATCAATTAATGGGTTTTGGGTGTATGTAGAGGTGGAGGGACAAAGGGAATGGATAGTGAGGAGGGGTTGAAATGAGGAAAACCAAGACGGTTTGGGAAATCGAGTGGGAGAGGAGAGGAACAAGTGGTTGGCGGTTTTTCTCCATTTGACTTTCGTTGACCACAGCTTAAATATTAAACGGTAAAGGGTTTGGGCCAAAGGTCGGGTTTGGGCCTTGGATTTGGTTTGGACTTGGTATAATAAGTGGATCCGTTTGGTTAAGTATGAATATAAGGACCAAAAGTGTACAATCGCCAAACATGAGGACTCGATATTGAACTTTTTCCAATGCTCTCACAAGGACCAAAACTGCCATACTTTGATAAAACAAGGACCCTGTTGTATTTTGTTTATATTTAAAACTTTAAAGGACCTAAAATGTAAATTTGGATTTTTGAGGGACTTGTTTTGTAATTTCCCAAAAGTTATCAAATTGTTCCATTTGTTAAATCATGCATAGTACAAGGGTATTATTTGTAAAATTCCAAGTTTTGAATACCCAGGGACCATTTTTGCCAATTTTGTAACTTGAGGGGTAAAAATTGCCATTTTGTGTAAACTTTTATCCAGGGGTGTTTTGTGAACATTTTTGATTTCCCAAGGACTTAAGTTGACTTTTATTTCATTTTGAAACTTCAGGGACTAGTTTTGACAATTTGTGTAACTCCAGGGACTGAAAACGACAATTGTTGTGAAATTGATCATTTTCACTTGTTTTCAATCTTTGTACCGAATCACATAAAAACACATTTAATGGATATTTATAACATTTTGAGAGTCATTTGTGTGTTTTTGGTTGTTTTATGGGTTTATATAATACAAATATATGTGTATTTAGACACATATCATCCGTCAGAATACGACCCCAACAGGGTTTTTTTCACGCAATACATCCCCAAAGGTGTGCTTTTGCTTGTTTATTTCCGCACAAAGAGTGCGTTTGTAGTCACTGAATTCACCTCTAAAGGGGTCGTTGTCACCGAATTTCCGTGTTATAAAGGGTTGTTCGCTCACCGATTCTCAGTCATAAAGGGGCGTTTGGCGCTAAAGTCGGTTTGGTTATATGGTTATTGCTGTGTTGATGGAATCGAACTTATTTGGTTCGGTTTGTTTCAAATTGTTCTCTTTACCTCTATAACTACTTAAGTTATTGCAATTATGATGGTATATGTGTTGATAGTTGATAATAAAAGGTGTATGTAGTTAACAAAGGCTCCATTTATATGTGTCACTTTAAGATATTGATTGGGCATATGTAGGATTGTAGGCTACCCGTTTATGTCAGATGCTTTTACTAGTATACTAGTATTGTTATCACTTTTATTCTAAGAACTCTTGTGCAACTCTTCCGGTGAAAATTGATATGGTTTAATAAAAAGAAATTAAAAAGACCAAACCGGCATTGTTTGTTTGTTTATTTATTTATTTAATTATTTATTTATTTAATTATTTATTTAATTATATATGTTTCTTCACTAATTTCTATGTTCGCTTAATGATGGCGATGTTGTAGCTAGGTCTCACGGTGGCGACGGAGGTAATTCGCCACCTCGTGGTCCTCGAGGAGGATAGGCGAATTGCCGCAGAAGAATTTCAATTATTTTTCACTAAACCGTATTTGATTACATGTTATTTTAAATTGATAAAATGTTATTTTATGTCATCATCACTTGAATTTGATTACTTGTAGGCTCTAAATCAAAAGCTGCAGACCCAAACGCCAAAATTGGGAAAGGCGGTAAGGTGGTGCGTGGTCCCACGAAGAACACGACACTGAAGGCGAAGAGGGCACTGGATGGTCGTCACGTGTCGATCGAATTTCGGCCCAACCCGGAGGGGTTTTGGACACACGTGGGCCCTCACTCTTCTTGGTTCTCCAACTATGTTGGGGAGGTGTTACGGGACTCGATTCCCATGTATTGCGATTCATGGGCTAAGGTTCCCGAAACGGCCAAGGCCCACATCCATGAGTATCTACACGTAAGTTTTTTTTAACCTTTATTTAAATTTGTATATTTATTCAAACTTGTTTGTTTATTTAAAACTTGTATATTTTTATTTATATTTTATTGCAGCACTACTTTGATCTCGACACACACCTTTGCGCCCGAATGGAGATAAGATTGTTGATGATTTAGTATTATCTCAAAACGATACGACGACAACAAATATCGGTACAAAAATATAACTTTACGGCAAGCAGTGGGTGGAGAAAATTGAGAGATCAAAAGAAAGCGCCCAGAGAACAAGACGCCGTGAGGATTGGGATGCTTTGGTAAATTTCGGATCGACACTTTATAATAATAATAATAATAATTCATTTATATAATAGTTTTATAATTTAAAATACGCAGTTAAACTTTGGATGCACCCCAAGAAGCGTAAGATCTCGAGGTGAATCGACAAAACCGAATGGTGAACACGAGCTCTAGCCTTCACGGATCTCATCAGATGTCGCTATTCGCCATAACTTCGTAAGAAACTATTTAATCATTTTATTTATATATATACATGGTGTTTGGTGTGTCGTTATTGATTTTATTTCTAAACAGCTTGACCAAAGAAGGATGACGCGCGGTCGGAGAAGACTTGATAGAGCTTTACCGTCTCGAACCATACGAGGGCGATGTCTTTGAGTCCTCATTATCTCGAGGCTAGATATGTAAGTATAATTTATTTTAAAGTCACCCATTTTGATGATATATAATGCATCACGACTTATATATTACTTTTCTTGTTTTTTGTAACTAAACGTAACGAGATGTTGCGGATGCGGGAAGAGAGCACCTCCGATGGGACTCGCATGATGGACCGTCATATTTTGCGCACTGTGATTGGTGGTAAGCAGCGGTCATATTCTGGTGTAGGTCGGTCTTACCGCGGTGGAGTGAAGAAGACCTTTAGCACCTCCCGACTCGTGATGCGGCGGATGTGTCCTCACCGTGAGAAACAGCGTAAATGCATCGAGGAGTCCGGCGCACAGAGGACTCGGATGGAGCAGTCATGGATTTTGTGAGGTCATTCCCGACTTGGCGGGAGCGAATACGGTCCGCCCGGATCAGTGCTACCCACCAGTGGGTCAAGTGCTACCCACCGTGGGTCGGGATCTGGAGAGGGTGGGTCGGGATTCGGTGCTACTCCATCCGCGAGTCTAGAGATACCGGGATGGTAATGGGGTAGTGGGGTTTGAGATGCCGATTTATGTTACTTTAACACATTTTGATACGTTTTGTATGTAATAACATGGATTATTATGTCGTTTATGTGTATTATATGCTAGGATTCCCGTAAATGGATTATACGATAGTTTTGGACCATTTATGGATAGGTAGTTTTGGATAGTTTTGTAGATGATCATGCTAACGGTTTAGGAACCGTTTTGGCGATTTTGGAAAAGGATAACCATGTTAGCGATTGATGGGTATATATGATATTATGTTTAGCGAATTTGTGTTATGATTGGCATGATTTTGGAAAAGGATAACTATGTTAGCAAACAGGTTGTAGATTTTTTCCGGAAAATTTCCGAAAAAATCTGGAAATTACCCATTTTGCTGCATTTTTCTGAATATTGGGTCAGTTAGTTTTGCCGGGGACATGTCCCCGGGAAAAACATGAACTAATGACGTAATTAGGATACTGTAATTAAAGTTTAAAAATAGTTTCCCCGGGGACTGGTCTCCGGGAAAAATGAACTAATGACGTAATTAGGATACTTCAAGTAAAGTGTAAAAATAGTTTCCCCGGGGACTCGTCCCCCCCGAAAATGGATGCCACGTCGGACAAATTTGACCGGCGACAATCGACTGGGGGTCCCACATGTCCCCGATAAAAGTAACAAACAGTCCCCGGGGAAAGTATTCCCGAGAAGGTATTGCCGGGGTCTTTTTGCCGGGGACATGTCCCCGAGAAAAGGTTTTGTAGGGGACATGTCCCCATGAAATTGAAACGTCATGAAAGCGACGAATGTTGTAGTGCAAAAAAATTTGGAGAATAATACATCAAAGTTTTCATTTTTCTTTAGTTAGTGATAATTTCATTTTCTTTAAATTATTGAAAAAAAGTATGACTAAACAAGTTTTCATTGTTACTCTTTTCCAATAAACTTCTTTTTTTGTAAAAATAAGATATTGTCCACCATATAAACACACCTAAAATAAGATATTTTTCTAGTTAAGCTCCCGTGTGTCGTATTAATAGTAAAATTAAAATGAAGGTACTTTGGTGATGACTGGGCATGTACTCGTTAAAATATAAAGAATGAGAGTTTGTACCTATTAGAAAAGTATATACTATATATTCTTGGGCATTTACTCTTTAAAACAAGAATGAGAGTTCTTACTT